>CM033718.1:23280013-24480013 GCA_019671005.1 Hibiscus mutabilis | reverse complement strand
ATATAGCATTGATATAGCACTCATGTAGCCATTGTCATCGATCATTGATGTTAGCATTTCTATTGTCATCGAAACATTGCAAATGAAGCATCGACCATTATTGATATCATTGAGACCATTGGACATTGTCATTGTTATTGATATTGCCATTGAACATAGACATCGAGATATTGTTTATTGTTAAGAACATTGAACATGGCTACTGATATTGAACGTGAATTATCGATATTGTTACCAAACCTTGGATTCGAAGGACATTGGATACAATTGGCATGCCATAGAATTCATGAGCTTAGTGTACGAGTGGACTACGGTCCTAGGGCTACAGCCTATTGATTTGACGAGGCGGAGGGATGTGTTGTGGTATTGGTCATATTGGCGAGGTGTAGGGACTAGACCATTTATTGATTTAGTAAGGCATAGGAATTTGTGTATCCATTATTCGAAATCGGTCCAAGGGTTGTTGATGAAATATAGACTTATTGTTATTGAACATGGACATTGCATTGCTATCCTAGACCTACTGCATTGTTATTGGAGAGATATGAATTGTATTGCATTTCCATGATATTGTGTTATTTTGACTACCTCACTAGGCAAAGTATGCCTAATGCATTGCATTTCATCCATTTCAGGTTAGAAGATTCAACGTCGGGGATCGGAGAAGTTGTTGCATTGCACAAGTCACAAGCAAGTTTGAAGTAATGTATATCGAACTTATAAACTCCTAGTAGGGTGGCAAAGTAACTAGAACAGTCATATAAGGTCCTTTTGTTATGTATATTATGTGCTTGTGGAATGTTAGCATATAGGGCCTAAAATGAACTTTTCACTTGGCATAAAAAGGATTAAAATGCATTTTGGGCTCAAAAAGGTAAAAACTTGGTAAACGGATTCGGTTCAACATGAAACTTGGCATGCTAGTAGTTTATGTTGGTTAAAACTTGTTGGTAAAGTTTCATTACATTTGGAACATGATAGATAGGTCAATTCGAATAAAAACCAGTAAAAATCTGTTATCTTAGTGCAGGGCGTATCGATACGGTGGATGGTGTATCGGTACGGCCTAGCATATTTGGTTAGGTCAATGTTGGTCAACAAGGGGCGTATCGATGCAGCCTAGGCGTATTAGTACGGGTTTTGGCTACAGGAATTTGGGATCAAAAATGGTATCGATACGGGGTCAAGGTGTATCGATACGAAGTCAACGTGGTCAACCAGTATCGGTACGACCCTCAGTCGTATCAATATAGGTATGTTGCAATTGAATCTGAATTTGGGATTTAGGTTAAGGCGTGCTGATACGGTCACAAGGGTATCGGTACGGTGGCAGTTAAATCTGTTAAAAGGTAAAGATCATTGATTTGCATTGTTTACATTTTAATCATTGATTAATACAAGGCTTAATCGAATGGACAAACGAACTCTGAATAATATGAAAATTTTTATACTCACTGTTTGAATGATAAATTTCATTTTGGTTAGGTTAATTTTAGAAAAGGACCACTAAAATGCTAAAATTACGTTTAAGTCCCTAAAGCTTGTAAATGTTGTAAATTGGTCCTAATTGGCTAATCATTGACTCGGGATAAATTGATGGCATTAGGGTAATGCTTTTTCCTTGTATGTTAAGCCCAACAAAATCGTTTATTGCATGAAAATATCGTATCGACCACCGCTCAGTTCATCGGTAACATACTCCAACCCAGTTTTCGACCTGGCTGGGAAGGGGGTGTTACAACACTAACATCGTTGTACATCGGCTTCCAATAAAATTAGGATGTGAGCCTGTAAAGTAGAAGCTTAGGAAGGTAAAAGCATATATGCTCCTAAAAATCAAGGATGAGGTAAAGAAATAGTTTGACGCAGGATTTTTAGAGGTATCTAAGTATCCATAATGGGTGGCCAACATTGTCCCAATTCTCAAGAAGGATGGAAAAGTATGCATGTGTGTTGATTATAGATATCTCAATAGAGCAAGCCCCAAAGACAATTTTCTGTTACCGCACATAGATATGTTAGTGGATAACACAGTTGGCCATGCCCTTTTCTCTTTCATGGATGGGTTTTCCGGGTATAACCAGATTAAAATGTACCTAGAAGATATGGAAAAGACCACTTTCATAACACTTTGGAGAACCTTTTGTTATAAAGTAATGCCCTTCGGTCTAAAGAATGCGAGGGTAACTTACCAAAGATCCATGGTCATTCTTTTCCATGACATGATGCATCGGGAAATAAAAGTCTACGTAGATGATATGATCGCAAAATCTCGATCTGAAGATGAGCATTTGGTGAACTTAAAGAAACTCTTTCAAAGGCTGAAGAAGTTCCAGCTAAAGCTTAACCCAAACAAATGCACATTTGATGTCACATCAGGAAAATTATTAGGCTTTGTGGTAAGCATAAGAGGAATAGAGATTGATCCGGACAAAATTAAGGTCATACAAGAGCTCCCACCACCCCAAACACAGAAGGAGGTTCGGGGATTCCTGGAAAGGTTAAACTACATTGCTCGTTTCATCACCCAGTTAACTGATAAGTGTGATCCAATTTTTAGACTACTCAGAAAGAATAACCCATGGACATGGAATGAAGAATGCCAGGCGACTTTAGAAAAGATCAAAGAGCAGTTAACCAACCCTCTCGTATTAGTACCACCTGTTTTAGGGATGCCCTAATCCTTTATTTAACGGTGCATGAAAATTCTATAGGTTGCGTACTAGGGCAACATGACGATATTGGAAGAAAAGAAATGGCGATATATTACCTGAGCAAGAAGTTCATTGATTGTGAAACTAGATATTCCTCAATTGAAAATCTATGTTGTGCTTTGGTATGGGCAGCTAAAAGGCTCATGCAATATATGTTATATCACACCACATGGCTAATCTCGAAATTGGATCCTCTAAAGTTCATGATGGAAGCTCCAGCCTTATCGGGAAGATTAGCACGTTGGCAGATGTTACTATCAAAGTTTGATATCCAGTATGTGAGCCAAAAAGCAATAAAAGAGAGTGTCATAGCTGACTTTTTGGCAAGTCGCGCTTGTGATAATTATGAAGCATTGAAGTTTAATTTCCCTTATGAAGATTTGATGTGTATCACAGAATATGGTGAGGCTCCAACAAAATCTTGGGTTATGAACTTCGATGGTGCAGCAAATGCATTAGGACGAGGTATAGGGGCAGTTTTGATTTCGCCAGAATGAGAATATTACCCTTTTACCAGTCGATTAAGATTCTTCTGCACTAATAACATGACAGAATATGAGACTTGTATAATGGGTCCAAGAGAGGCTATACAAAGGAAAATACGTACTTTAAGAGTTTTTGGGGACTCTATATTGTTCATTTATCAGATATGTGGTGAATGGGAGACAAAAGATACAAAGTTGGTAGAATACCATAAGTTGGTCCTTGAGTTAACCAAAGAATTTGATGATATCACTTTCAAATATCTCCCCAGAGAAGATAACCAAATAGCTAATGCTTTAGCTACTTTAGCGGCCATGTTTAAAGCAAGTGAAGATTCTAAGATGATGCCCATCAGGCTACATATGCTAGACTCCCCAGCCCATTATTATGATGTGGAAGAAGAAATAGATGGGTTGCCATGGTACCGTGACATCTTGCAATATGTAAAATCTTAGCAGTACCCACCACAAGCTACATGGAATGAAAAGAAAATGATCAGGAAGATGGCATCAAGGTATATCCTCGATAGAGAAATTTTATACAAAAGAAGCCATGATCAAGTGCTTTTAAGATGTATGGGTGCAAAGGAAGCTCAATTAATTATGGAAGAAGTTCATGAAGGAGTTTGTGAAACCCATCCCAGTGGCTTCACCATGGCTAGAAGAATCATGTTACTTGGATATTATTGGTCGACCATAGAAGGTGATTGCATCAACTACTCTCGCAAATGCCATAAATTCCAAATCTATGCTGACAAGGTTCATATGCCACCTCAACCTCTTTATGTTATGTCAGCACCTTGGCCTTTCTCCATATGGGGCATCGATTTCATTCGTCAGATTCACCCCAAGGCGTCAAATGGACATCATTTTATCTTGATAGCCATTGAATATTTCACAAAATGGGTAGAAGCAGCTTCTCATGCAAACATCACCAAATCTACGGTTTGCAAGTTTTTGAAAAAGGAAATCGTTTGTCGATATGGCTTGCCTGAAAGTATTATCACTGACAATACCTCAAATTTGAATAACAGGATGATAAGTGGAGTCTGTGAGCAGTTCAATGTCAAACATCATAATTCTATGGTATATCGCCCGAAGATGAATGGGGTAGTGGAGGCTGCGAATAAGAATATCAAGAAGATAATTGCAAAAATGACTAATACCTATAAATATTGGCACGAGAAGTTACCGTTTGCCCTATACGCCTATCAAACCGCAGTACAAGTCACTACTGGGGCAACACCATTTTCATTGGTGTATGGAATAGAAACTGTATTACCAATTGAAGTTGAAATACCATCGCTCTGTGTCTTAATGGAAGCAAAGTTGGAAGAAGCATAATGGGTTCAAGTAAGATATGACCAGCACTGTGTCATGGGCAAATGTATCAAAGAAGGATA
The DNA here is from genome assembly GCA_019671005.1 of Hibiscus mutabilis. Classification (NCBI taxonomy): domain Eukaryota; kingdom Viridiplantae; phylum Streptophyta; class Magnoliopsida; order Malvales; family Malvaceae; genus Hibiscus; species Hibiscus mutabilis. The sequence continues at coordinate 24,475,414 of CM033718.1, read as the reverse complement.
ATATGGGCTCAGGAGAAGAAAGTTCGCCCGAGAGAATTTAAAGAAGGCGACTTAGTGTTGAGGAAAAAGCTACCAATTCAATGTGATTCTCGGGGAAAATGGGCACCTAATTGGGAGGGGCCTTACATTGTGACAAAAGTTTTTTTAGGTGAGGAATTAATTTTGGCTAAAATGGATGGAGATGAACTTCAGAGTCTGATAAACTCAGATTCAGTCAAAAAGTATTATGTCTGAAGAAGAAAGAAGAAAAAAAAGAAAAAAAAGGGAAAAAGAAAAAAAAGAAAAAGAGAAAAAAGAAAAAATAGGGGTTCAAAATGAAAACCCACAAAGGGTGTTTTGAAACCAAAGGAGGACCTAAGTTGAAAACCCACAAAGGGCGGCTTAGGTAGTTGATAACCAGTGAAATTCTCTCGGGAACATAACGCAGACGAGTTATATACTTTCTCGCATTGTCACCATTATCAAAGTCTGCTCAGCATGGGTAACATTCAGGACATCCCAAGGTGTTTCGACAGGAGGAGTTTTGGTCATTGATATTTGAACGCTTTTAATTTCTTTTCTGGTTGTCACAATATTGATAAAGTTTTTTTTCTTAGACTTCCTTTCTTTGTTTAGACCATCTCCATTTTTCGTATAAACATCTTGCATTGAAATGAGAATTAATAAATTTGACATTACTTAAAACATACAAAAGATTATGGGGCATTACTTTGAAATTTGTTTTAAAAGGGTATTGGAACAATGAGGTATTCTGTGGTTAAGTTCGGAGCTTAGGGCATAATGAGCAGCAAACATATGAAGAGATTCAAGATGGAAATAGGTTTTGCTGCAAAGATTTCCATTCGAAGATCTCTGCAGAGGCAGGAGTTAGAGAACCCTCAAGAGATATTTTGACATTACCTAACACAGCATGTTGCAAAACAGAGATGCTTGCACAAGGAAGCTTGTTTTCTACAACAATGAGAATAATTTTACAGACATTGGAGGAAATAGCTAAGGATATGAGACATTGGGAGAAGAGCAGGATTCTAGGAAGCTTGTCACTGAACATTGATGTATCAACTACAACGGAAGTTTGACAAAGGCTAAAAGACTGTTGAAGAATATGAGGATAAACTTAGTCCTTCCAACCAGGAGTATAAGATAACTGGAATGAGCAAGCAAATGTGCAAAGGATCATATGCTCTCTATGAAGCAAAGAAATACTAAAATGGTGAAGCAGAGATGATGGAGATGACTATCTATGATTATTTTGTCAACCATCGCAATATTTAGATGATTTCCCACACATTAATGTTGGCAAGTCAAAACATCTCGCATAAATCCCCACGGAGTTTCGCTCTTTGGTATCTTAGCAACGCTATGCGAATGCTTCAAACACTTTGAAAAATCAAGGCAAAAGTCAGAGGAAAAGATGAATGTAGCTATGGCATTAAACTTATGGGAACTCCAATTTCACCCAAATCGAAGGACGTGTCCTACAGCCCCCGAGGTTAAGAGTAGGCAATGGTGAAGATTTCTTTCCAAGGAATGGTCGATGGAATTTTAACAACAAGAAAATGGTGAAGTCAACTAATGTTGAAAGATGCGTTGGTGAAAACTTACTTGCTCATTGTGATCCTAATAACATGGTGCAAAGCCTTTCAGCGTAGAGAAATGAAAGGAAGTCATATTGCTTCTTTTGATAGGATGGACCAAAATAGACACTTACCATCTGCTGCCAGAGTTGAGAAAATGTTTAAGATGATATGATTCAAGAAAACTAATTCTAATAAAAGGATTATAAAAAACAAAAGAGATATGCATTCATGTTTTAGACATCCTTAGGGGCATGATCATCATAACTGCATCAAATGTCAGCTTTTTTACAGGTGTGAAAACTTTTTCTACAAAAGAACCTGCATATCCATTCAGGCATTAAGAGAATGGAACCCGCTTATCCATCCAAGCATAAGGAGGATGGAACCTTTTTCAATCTGCTTATCTATTCGAACATGAGGAGAATAGAACCCGCCTATCCGTTCGGGCATTTGGAAAATGGAATTCGCTTATCTATTCAAGCACGAGGAGAATAGAACCCGCCTATGCGTTCGGGCATTTAGAGAATGGAACCTGCTTATCTATTCGAGCACGAGGAGAATAGAACCCACCTATCCGTTCAGGCATTTGGAGAATGGAACATGCTTATCGATTCGAGCACGAGGAGAATAGAATCCGCCTATCCATTCGGGCATTTGGAGAATGGAACCTGCTTATCTATTCGAGCACGAGGAGAATAGAAATCGCCTATCTGTTCGGGCATTTAGAGAATGGAACCTACTTATCTATTCGAGCATGAGGAGAATAGAACCCGCCTATCTATTCAGTCTTAAGGGGAATTGGACATGCTTATCCGTTCAAGCAGAGGAGAACAGAGCCCGCCAGTTTGTTCTGCCATCGACAGGTTTGGCAATCGGTGAAAATCAGTGTCCTTTGATCTTTGCTCTATTCCTGTTTCACCAGAATAACCAAAGAGGGGCAGTTGTTGTCACTAATTTTTTTCACCTTTGTTATAGGTGTTACTGTTTTCATAATTAGTGTATTTGCTATATGTTAGTATAATAAAATATTAATGTAGTAATTAGTGTTAGTATTATGTAGGTGTCATATAATTTTGTTAATATGCTTAGTGTATTATAGTTAGTATAATTGTTAGTGTAAATGGTTAATACAAAACCCAAAATATAAAATACACAACCCATTTATAAATATCCATTAAAATACATAGAGTCTTTTATAGAAATAGTATATAGAGTCCATTTACAAAAATAAAGAGCCCATTTAAAATTGCATGCCCATTGTTTCTAAAATATAAGGCCTGATCGGCCCAGATACAATTGAATCCTAAAGGCCCTAACCCCCTTTTGTTTCCTGCACAGCTGAAGGACCATTGGATTGAGCAGATCCAACGGTATGGATTACACATGGTTTATACATGGGATCCAGCTAGAGGAAGGCAAAAGATTCGTCATCTAGATCGTAGATCAGAAAGCAATCCAACAGCCTAGGGTTCTCAACAATAGAGTACGCGGATCATCACTCGCACATGGTAGTCACGCGCTCGACTTTCAAGTTACCACCGAGCACTTTCATCTTTTTCGGTGCTCCACTCGCTTCGATTGCTCCTCGCTAGCGTCGTTCAAGTCATTAGAGACATGCAAACAAAGAAACAAGAGCGGTTAATCCCTAAATCGAAGCATTGGCTAGAAAACGAGATCAGAATAGAAGTAAGAAGGGAATAATCGATCCTAAAAATGGTTCCATAGCAAAGATCAAGCATTCAAAGGAAAAAAAAAGATATTTGTGCTTAGAATTCAAGCATTTCTTGTACTATAAATAGGATTGTAAAATTCATGTAAAAAAGGAGATTCATATGAATTAACAGACAAGACTCATTCGAAACATACACAGTTTATATGCAATATACAAATAGCATTCGAAAATCCAGAAGTTGTAGCAATTCAGCAAGTGTATTCAAGCATTTCTAAGGGAATAAAAGCAAATTTTTCTGATAATTCTTTCTTTCTATGTTCAATTTCGTTTTTAAATAGAGAAAATGGATCGTTTTACCTCTTTTTCTTTGAAAATGCCGAAACGATTTGATTTCGACGTAACTTCGGCAAAAAAAATACAATTTAAGGGTCACCGGAATCTAGGAAATTATGGTTTTTTCTGGGAAATTTTGCCGCTGGCAACGGCAGTAGGCGCCGGTAGAAGGCGGCCGGCACGGTAGACCATCACCGTGTTCCTCAATTCATGAAAAACACGTATGAACTTATCAGAAAATTCAAATAGAGCTGAGTTTGATTCATTTTGGGGGAAGATGTATAAAATGATTTTGTTTTTGATAATAGCCTTATAAACCAACCCGATAACTCAAACCTTACCCGGCTATAACCCGCGCTCTTCTTTCCTGGTTCTTGTATTATGGCACTCTGATTCTCAATTCTTTCAATTTCATCATTTTTCTTCTTAATTTGGCACCGATCTTTTAATTGTTTTCAAATTAACCCTCACATTTTGTTTTCTTTTAATTTAGTCCCCAATACAGATTTTTCTTTAAAGTAAAACTAATTACCATTTTCTTTTATTTTAGCAATTATTTAAATTATTAATTTAATTTAAGTAACTTAGTTCCTTTTTTTCTTTATATGTACATGTGTATGCGTGTAAAACCTTAGGAATAGGATTTTTTAAACTTAGTATAGAGACATATGTGCAATAAGACTTCCTTCATATCTTGAAATAAAATACACTTAAATACATTTAAATCTTAATAATTAAAATGAACGTAGACATTTCTTCTAGGGTTAAATCTCTTATTAGGTTTTAATAAAAACTCTAACATACTTAAATCTCTTTGTTGGTTTGTTTAAAAAAAGTGAAAACTTAATTAATGTGGTGTCTTATCAAGCGGGAATGACGGGTTAGCGCCAAGAGTGTTGACGATGATTAAAGTTCATTTCTCGGGCGATAAGGTTGTTAAAATAGATTTATATTCACTTAGCGGACAAATAAAGCGAAATCTTGTGAACTTGCAAATTCCAATTTTGAAAATACTTTTTTGAAATGAATTAAGTACCAATTTTTGGGCATTGTGGGGGTGCTAACCCTTCCCCACATGTAACCGACCCTCGAAGTTGTTTTCTCTTGTTTTTCGTGGACCAAAATTGTAGTTTTAATAAATAAAACATTTTATTAAAATAACCCCTGTTTTAAAAGTAATCCAATCACATTTTTTTCAAAAAAGATTGGTGGAGACTCCGTGTTTTCATAAGTTCTCCAAATAACGTCGAAGCCTCCTAAAAAGGATTGCGATAACAAGGAATCGGACGTAAAATGTTTCTAAGTCAAAAACTTAAAACCCAAAGGTTTTTCTAAGTATTTTCATACTCAAATAACCAAAAATGCCCAGGCGTATCAATACAATCTTGAGTGTTTCGACACGACTTTTGGCTACTAGAATTTTATTTGCAAAATTGTACTGATACGTTTAAGCCTGTTTCGATGCGGCCTTCATCTGGGTTTATATTTTTGGTTACGAGTATCAGTACAGCTTCACCTGTACCGAGACGGGGTGTTAAGTTCTTCAAAATCTTTGCATTTAAAATATGATTGTTGCCTTGTCAGTTATTGGAATCACCAAACTTCAATTTTCAATTACACCGTATCGATACGCCCCTTAGGCATACCGATGCAATTTTCCAAGGACTTTTTCCTCAGATTCTAGTCAGCTAAAACCATATTGATACGGCCTAGCCGCTTCAATACGGGTATGTTTTTATACTATACTTGTTTCGATACGCCCTCAAGCGTATCGATACCTCTTTGTACAACGGTTATTTCTTTTTTTGACAAGTATCGATATGGTTGCTAGTGTATCGATATGGTAGGTCACCAAACAACATTTATTACGGGAAGAAAGTAGCCCAATGGCTCTATTGATGATCTCGACTACCCAAACGGTTAGAAATCAATGAGGGGATATAAATCAAGTCTCCAAAGCTACAACAACAATTTTTTGAACATCCATTGAACACGTCTAAAGCATTAAGGCACAAATCCAACACTTTAAGCCTATTATAGTCATATCTTGTAACCCACTTGAGTGATTTTCATTGTATTCATTTTTATTCAAGTTTGAGGTTTTGAGTGCACTTGTATTGGGAAAACAAACACCTTTGAGAGAATATTTTCAGTTTGCATTCCACTTCTTGTAAAAGAGTGAATTGGATCAAGCTTTGGGTAGAAAGCTTTGATCGATTGCAAGGGTTGCCTCCTTAGCCTAGAAAAGGGGAAGAATTCTTAGTGAATTGTTGAAATCCTTAGTGGGGAGCAAAGGTAGTGGATGTAGAGCTTGTTAGAAGCTTGAACCGCTATAAATCCTTGTGTCTTCAATTTTTCATTTTCCAATTGCTTCCCTTCAAACTTTTATTTGCCAATTCACCCTCTCTTGGCCTTCCACAACCGATTGATTATCTCAACAATTGGTATCAAAGCCACACTCATTGGAAGGATTAACATCCTCTTGAGTCGATCTGAAGAAGATACATCAATCCATAATCGAGTTCATGGCATCTACTTCCAGCAACAACTTGTATGAGTCTCAATCGACCACTAAACTGCCTTTGTTCAACGGGAACAACTATCCTTATTGAAAGAATCGAATGAGGTTATTCATTAAATCCAACGATTACCGCCTTTGGGATGTAATCGAAGATAGACCATCTATCCCAATGAAGCAAGAAGGTGAAAGTCAAGTTCCCAAGTCCAAGCAAGAAATGACCGATGAAGAATGGAGGAAGCTGCAAATAAACAATAAGGCATTGCACATGCTTTTTTGTGCACTTGGACCGGATGAGTACTCGAAGATGTCTTCTTTTACTAGTGCAAAGGAGGTATGGGACAAGCTCGAGACCACCTATGAAGGCACCAACGATGTAAAGGAGACCAAGATTGGACTCCTCAACTTGAGCTACAAAAATTTCAAGATGGAGCCCAATGAGAACGTCACCAAGATGTTCGATCGTTTCTCTATCATTTCAATGGTCTCAAATGCTTTAGAGAGGTCATCCCCGAGGAAAAGCTAGTCCAGAAGCTCATCTACTCCCTTTTCTGAGTCATGGAATGGAAAGAGGACCACCATCATCGAGGCCAAGGAACTCAAAACCTTGAAGCTCGATGCTCTTATGGGCTCTCTCTTACTCATAAGATCATAAAGAAAGCTAGAAAATATGATAATAAGAATGTTGAAAAGAATGAAGTAGAAAGGAAGAAAATAGGAATTGCTCTCAAAGCTTCACAAGAAGAGAGCGATTCGAGTGAGGAAGAAGATGAAGAAATGGCTATGCTAGCCAAACAGTTCACTCAGTTTAGGAAATCCAACTGGGGAAGAAAGTTCTATCGGAGATGGGATTTTAAGAACAAGAACAAGGAGGAAGAGAAGTATCAACTTATTTGCTTTGAGTGCAAGAAGTCGGGGCACATAAAAATCGAATGCCCCCAAGGAAAACGTTGCTACTTGGAGTGATGAGGAATCATCCGATGAAGAGGAGCAAGAAGTTGCTAACCTTTGCCTCATGGCTCTTGAAGAGGATCCTAAGGTAACCTCTAACTCGTCTACATTTGATTTCACTTTTGATGAGCTTCAAGAAGCTTACGATGAGTTACAAGAGGTTTATGATGAGTTGGTAGAAAAATATAATGAATCGATTTTGAAAAAGAAGAAAACGATTTTTGATTTGAAAAACCAAGACGATTCCCTGTCCAAAACCAACTTCCAACTTGAAAAGAAGGTTTTTGATTTACAACAAAAACAAAAATGATTTTGAAAAGAAAAATCATGATTTAAACAACATTCTTTCCAAAGTTCATGATGATCACCAAAGGGAAGTTGGTGATCTCAAATTTTCTCTAAAAAAAGTTGGGATTCAAGGTTTTGAAAAAGGAAGTTCTTCAAAACTGAACTATGTGAAGAGAAACATCAATGGCTACAAACAAAGAAGCTCCAAAAGAACTCATCACATCTAATGATACTAGTGCCATTGCTTCTTGGATTCCCAAGGGAACCAAGATTTTGGGAGCTAATACTCATGGACCCAAAATGATTTGGGTACCAAAAATCAAGACTTAATCTTTGTTTGTAGGGGGAGCGGCCAAAACTACATGCGCAAATTTACTGTACCTTGATAGTGGATACTTGAGACACATGATCGGTGACAAGAGTCGGTTCTTGCAGCTAAAACCAAAGAGTGGAGGAGTAATAACTTTTGGTGACAACTCCAAAGGCTACATTGAAGGAATTTGGTTCCATTGGTAATCACTCTTTTATCCTTATTGATAATGTTTTATATGTCAACGGTCTAAAACATGATCTTTTAAGCATAAGACAACTTTGTGATAAATGTTTCATTGTTATTTTTGATTTAAATGGTTACAAAATTATCAACATTGAAACTAACAAAATTGTGCTTATTGGTCATCGTATAGGAAACATATACATGGTGCATTTAGATGACATTCATATTTCAAATGCATGTTTTGTTGCAAAAGATGAACATGACTCATGGTTATGGCATAGAAAACTAGGGCATGCAAGCATGTGTGTTTTAGAAAAATTGGTTTCAAATGATCTAGTAAGAGGTTTGCGAAAAATAAAGTTTTCTTTTGACAAAATTTGCGATGCTTGTGCAAAAGGCAAACATAAAAGAGTTTCTTTTAAACCTATTAATGATGTTTCAACAAGTAGAGTTTTATAATTGATCCAAATGGATGTTTTTGTCCATCTTAGGACTATGAGCCATCTTAGAACTTGGGTTTTATTTTTAAGTACCAAGGATAAGGCTTTAGAAAAATTCATCACATTTTAAAAATTACTCAAAATGATGTTGGTCCTTCTATTTCTCACATTAGAAGTGATCATGGAATCGAATTTCAAAATTTAGGTTTTGAGGATTTTTGTAACTTAAATGGTATAAGCCATAATTTTTTCGCTCCTCGCACTCCTCAACAAAATGGGGTTGTTGAGAGGAAAATCAAACTTTAGAAAAAATGACTAGAAACATGCTTTGTGAAAACAATTTGCCTAAGTATATTTGGGCGGAAGCCACAAATACCGCATGTTATATAATCAACCGAGTAATGATTAGGCCAATTTTAAAGAAAACTCCTTATGGGATTTTAAAATCCAAAAAGCCTAACATTAGCTATTTTCATCCTTTTGGATGTAAATTTTTTGTTTTAAATAATGGAAAAGACAATTTGGGCAAATTTGATGCTAAAAGCGATGAAGCTATTTTCTTAGGTTAATCATTAAACTCTAAAACCTATCGAGTATCTAATAAAAGAACTATGGTAGTTGAAGAGTCTATTCATGTGGTTTTCAATGATAACCTCCTTTCGAGGAAGGATTCTTATGATGATGATGATGTAGGAATTTTTAAAGCCAATGATAGTGGGCAATCATCAAAGGTAGATGAAGTTTCATCCAAAGAAGAAGAATTACAAGATCCACCTCTAGAAGCATTGAAGGACAAGACTCTAGAGGAAAAGGAAGTGAGCTACCCAAGGGAGTTCAACTATGTCAAAGGTGGTGAGATTTTGAGTGATCCATCCAAAGGGGTAACCACTATATCTTCTCTTAGAAATTTTTTTAATGTTGCACTTATTTCATGCATAGAGCCTAAAAATATCAAAGAAACATTAAATGATGATTATTGGATATTGGCTATGCAAGAAGAGTTAAATCAATTTGAGAGAAGTCAAGTATAGACATTAGTTGATAGGCCTAGTAATAAGTCTACCATAGGAACTAAATGGGTTTTTAGAAACAAACTAGATGAGAGTGGTAACATAATAAGGAACAAGGCTAGAGTTGTTGCTTAAGGTTACACTCAAGAAGAAAGAATCGGTTTTGATGAAACCTATGCACACATAGCTAGAATATAAGCTATTATGATGCTTCTTGCTTTTGCATTTTATCATGAATTCAAGCTTTTTCAAATGGATGTTAAAACTGCTTTTCTAAATGGTTTTATCAATGAACAAGTGTATGTAAAACAACCACCCGATTTTGAAGATCCAAAATACCCAAACCATGTTTTTAAACTTTCAAAAGCTTTATATGGTTTGAAACAAGCTCCTGGAGCTTGGTATGAAAGGTTATCAAACTTTTTAATCGAAAAAGGTTTTGAAAAGGGAAAGGTATATACTACACTCTTCATTAAAAGAAAAGGCAAAGACTTCTTAGTAGTTCAATTTTATGTTGATAATATTATTTTTGGTTCTACTAATGAGTTGTTTTGCCAAGATTTTGCTAAGTTGATGCAGGGTGAGTTTGAGATGAGCATGATGAGGGAGCTCTCATTATTTTTAGGACTCCAAATTAAGCAAAGAAAGGATGTCATCTTCATCAATCAAGCTAAGTACATCAAGGACATGCTCAAAAATTTTGGCTCGGAAAATGTAAAACCTCAAGCCACACTAATGAGCTCTTCTACAAAGCTTGACAAAGATGAAGAAGGTAAGTGTGTTGATTTAAAGCTTTATAGTAGGATCTTTGCTTTATCCTACCGCAAGTAGACCAGATATCATGTTTAGTGTTTGCTTGTGTGCTAGATTTCAAGCTAGTTCTAGAGAATCACACCTTATAGCCGTTAAAAAATTCTTTAGATACCTTAGAGACACACCTTGTTTAGGCCTTTAGTATCCTAGAGATTCCTCATTTAGTTTGCATGCTTACTCGGATGCGAATTATAGAGGTTGTAATATAGATAGAAAAAGTACCTCCGATACTTGTCAATTCCTACGTAGTATGCTCATATCATGGTTTCCAAAGATACAAAATAGTGTAGCATTATCTACCACCGAAGCAGAATACATATCTGCCAGAACTTGTTGTGCTCAAGTCCTTTGGATTAAGCAACAACTTTTAGATTATGGAATTGATGTAGGTACCATCCCTCTTAAGTGTGACAACACTAGTGCCATATGTCTCACTAAGAATCCCATCCAACATTCTACAACCAAGCACATAAAGATAAAACATCATTTCAGTAGAGATCATGTCTTGAAAATTGGTGTTGTTCTAAAATATGTAGACACCTTGAACCAATTGTGGATATCTTCACCAAACCTTTAGACAAAGAGCGTTTTTAGTCTTTGTAGCGACCTCTTTTTTCTGTTATTGGAAAATCCTTTTTGTTCTTTTGGAAAATAAGAAGACTTGGAGTCGCCACCGGTCACTTGGCTAAGGTACACCAGGCACCATAAAACTAGAGACTCGTGAAATTGGGTTCGGGAGTTGGTTACGTGTGGGGAAGGTTTTAGCACCCCTATGACGCCCGAAATCGATACCAAATCATATATTGCCTTTAATCGATGGAAATGAATGAAATTCAAATTAACGCTAATTAAATGTTCTCAATTGAGTATGAGCTCTAGTTAAGTGGGCTTAATCAAATTGATGGGTCTGAATTAATATAACATTTAATTAATAAGGGTGACGATACAACGGACCATAAATTAAACTGACATCGAATAAGGCCAACTACCGTGTTAATTCATGGTTTGAATTTTGTACATCACCTTTATGCATGATGCAAGCATTTAAATATGATGGCATGATTTGTCGATTTTTAATTAATGTTTACCTTCGGACGGTAGGAATTAATTCAAATATTTGGTCAATATCCATTGAGCCATAACTGTTACGACACAAATATCAGAATTAATAAACACCTCTTTCTTCGGGTTTAAGTTAATTGAATTCCATGCCCGATCATAAAGTTAAAGGCCATATGAATGACAATTAGAAATGTATGGCAAAGAAGGGCTTGAAAATTAAAACACTAGGCAACTAAAGTCCTATCCTAAAAGGCCCAAATTATGAAAATTTTAATTAATGATCCAATCATTAGCTAGGTTAGTCTAATATTAGCCTTAAATTAATTAATCCTAAAAAAAGAACTCTTAATATTAATTTGATTAATTTCAAACTAGTATCTCAATAAGCCAAGGATTCTATTTAGAACGAATCAAATTAATTAAATCATAATTTGAATTAAGTGTCTATCTAAGCTTTGTCAACTTTATCATAAGGGGTAATTAAGAGGTGTTCAACTAGTTTAACAAATTTAACATTTATCTCAGTAAGCCAAGGATAAATTTAAACTTGCTAAACTAATTCGAACCTAAAATCCAGCTACAGCTCTAAAAATTTATCCTAAATCTAATTTAATTAATTTAAAGATTATGCCCCAATAAGCTGAGCGCACACTTTAGATTAATTAAATTAAATTACCCTAAACTATCCTAAAAGGCCCAAAAACTAAAGTTTCAACTAATCTAAAGAGCCTACATTTAGTTTAATTAATCTAAACACACACCCCATTAAGCCAAGAGTATGTTTTAAATTAATTAAATTAAATTCTAAGGACCTACCATTTAAAATAAAACAAATGGCATGAAAATGAACCATACATACAAGGGGGCAACATAATGTATCTAACATGTGAAATCTATATAACATATATCACATACATCATACGATAATATACAAGTAGTATCACATAATAAACCACGTACTACAAACCGGTATTGTGCACTATACATTATATTTACAACCATGTATTATACTCAAAACACATATTACATATATGATATATAAGCTATGCATAGAAAAACTACATGTATTATACGAAAAACTATATGTTATATATATGACATATGTCGTGTACTTAGAAACTACATTATAGACATCATGTATTATATACATAAAAACTATATTATATATGTAACATATATTATACACATAAGACTATATATTATGTAACATATACTAAATGCATATCACATACATACATATAAATCATAACAAGGGACATAAAGGAACATGAACAAAAAAGACTAATATTGAAGAAAAACAAAAGAAAAGGGGTAGATATTGAGCATTTATGAAAAATAGGGCGAATCGGCAAAGATAAAAAAAACAGGGACTAAAGCTATGATTAAAAAAGGCGAAATGACTAATTGCGTGATTATCGAAGGGCTGAAGGTTTTAATGGGGGATTATCCCATTCTCGAAATCGAGTATAAAAGCAAAAAAGAAACAAAAAATAGTTTTGATAAGAGTTTTTTTAAAACAGTAGATCCTCTATCCCTTCTTCTTCTGTTTCCTAGAAACCGGTAGGATAACCACTGTTTATCGTCGCGTCGGCCGCCACTCACCGGCGGCTGGCGAACCATAGCTGCCGCTAAAATAACTCTTTTTGCCTCCCTAATTTCAAATTCGAGCCTCAATTGTTTAAAAAATTGTTGGCCCCTCAAATCTGTAAAACCGAAGCAAAAACCATTCTTTTTCTTGCCTCAATCACCCAAAGATTTTAGATCCCAAACCCGGGGAGACGAAACAACCACGACAACGGTGTTGTTCCTCATCAACACCCACCTCAACCATCCTTACAATGGTGACTGAAGATGAAAAGGTGCGACATTAACCCTCTTGCTCTTTTTTTGCATTCAAAAATATAAAGTAGAGAAGATGGATGTACCTCTGAAGGTTCTTTGATTTGTATTGTTTGATCTAAAAAATTTCTTCCAGTTTCGAACTAGGGTTTACAGTATTGGGGATTTGTTTATATAGCCCCTTAAAGTTTACAACTTTTGAAACAAAAAAGGAAATTCCCTATCACTGTTTGTTGGTCTGTGCATTTTTGGCCAGGTTCATGTAATTTTTCTGCGGATGTTGGCTCTGACCATGTTTGTGTTTATGGTTGCCTTTGTATTTGTCTATGGTTTCTGAAATGTTTTTGCCAATTTTAGCTCTCTGATGCTCTATGTTCTTTCTGTTGCATGTTGTTGGTGTTCGAACGGGGGAGATGTGGGCTGGTCGTGGCAGATGGCGTAGAGAAGCTGAGCAGACGTGTGGGCGCATACGTGGGAGAGATGAAGGGGCTCTCTCAATTTAAACGGATCTAATCTAATAGCGTGTGGGTGCGTACCGGAGACAAACGGGCACGGCCTGAGAGTTGAGGAGATGAGTGTGTGGGTCATACGAGCACATGAAGGATGTGAGGAGGCCCTTTCTCGCATGCATATGGACCGTCAGATTAAGAGTCAATCTGACGGTGAGGGTTAGGCTGCGCAAGATGGATAAAACATCTGTCAGATTAAGGCTAGGGTTTTTAAATACTTGGGCCTATTGGGTCATGTAATGGATATACTATTTTGGGTTTTAAATAAATGTAACTGGACTTCTTTAAACATGCATTCGGGCTTTATTATGACTTATCTTTTGGGCTCTTCTATTTTTATTTAATAACAATCATATAATGTGATAAATGATGAACCAGAATATGGTAATGTGGCAACTGCAATCGTATCCTATTAACACTACTGCCAATATCATAGGCAAGATTAACATGTAATAATAATTCTTTTTTTTCTTTTCTTTTTTCTTTTTATCTTCCGAATTAGACCAGCATATGCTATAATATTATTTAAACAAATAATAACAAAGCAACAAAAGATAAATAAAGAATCCCATTATTATCATAAACATAAAACGGGTTAATACCCCGAATAAAATTAGTGATTATAGTCTCTTAGGATAGAGTTAGGTTTAACTAGCCTACCTTGAACTTTAGAGCCTTTTCGGTGTTAAAACTTGCTTGAATTTGGTTTGTTTCATTGCTTATATGTTTTTGCTCCTATATGCATCTATGTTTGTTGCTAGGGGGAGTATGCATCTGTTTTTGCTCTTACATAATGTTCTTACATGCATTTCGATTTGAGTAAAATCAAATTTTTTGAGCACCTTGTAGTCAAAAAAGACATTTTTGACTTAGGGGTACCAATCGGGATAACGTGTATCGGTACGGGTATCTTGAGACAGCTTCAGTACAGTTTAACTTGTACCGGTACGAGATCAGGTATCGAAACGGCTAAAAACTATTTTGGTATGGTGTTTTGATACGCCACGTGTGCGTATCGATACGCGTAGCCGCTGGTCTTTAAATGAGACATTAAAGGGGTCTTTCACTTTAATTAAAATACTCTCAAACCCTAGATACGATTTTTCCCTATGTAAACTCTCCGAATCCCTTTGTTTTTCACACAATTCATCAAATCTCTTGAGGGCAGCATCATCTCCTCATTCACCCTCAATCCTAATTCTAGGTATAAACCCTATTTTCTTTATTTTTTGATTTCGTTCTTATTTATATACTGTGTATGTTTCAAAATTATATATTTAGTACGAATATAACATACTTTTCAAAGATTTTACAAAAATTCTTTCAAAACTGAGATTTTTTTGTTCGATTATAAAATTATACTCGTATATTTTTCAACATTATTTTTTAGTTTTTATTTTTCCAAAAATTTGGTTTATACTTGTATATGATTTTAAACTATACGATGTAGTTTTTTACTATACCTTGATCATTGGATTAATTATTGGATTGAATGTGATGTTTATGCATATATTGTTTTTGTGTCTTGATTTTGATTTTAGATCTTGTTATGGCACCTAAGAAACGATCAAAAAGAGAAATCAGGTCTAGTTCCTCAAATCCTAATCCTGATTCTAAAAACGATGGTACTAAACCCAACCCCACCTATATTTTTCAAAATTGTTTTAATGAACCCAGATATCCAAATTCCATAGATCGTTTTAAACAATATCAAAGTGTTAAAATCCATCGCGAGCGTGTAGTTTCTATTCCTTTCATGACTTCTGAACAATTTAATTTAGATATCTTGATTTAATGAATCAATGGAAGTTTATGCACTTTTTAAGCATACCCGGGATTTTATACCAAAATTTTGTCCTTATTTTTTACTCAAATGCCCGATGTATTTATAATCAAGATAAATCCAAAGTTGTTGCTATTGTATCTTATCCCATGAGAAATAAATTTCAAATTGATTCTTCAATTTTAGCAAACTTTTTGGGTTTTGAGGATGTGAGAATATATGATGAGGACTCTTTGGGACATGTTCAAAGTGGCTCCATGATTGTGCTTGGTGCTTCTGATCGCTTTCTTCACCTTCTTATCACTTGGTGGCTTTGACCATCTGGTGGTAAATTCTCCACGATCCGCCAAGTTGATGACTCTTGGCTTTGTTGCTTTCATGAGGGTAAGCGTCCTAACCTTGCTCAAATTATGTTTGCCGAGATTGTCTTCACTGTGCAAAATCATCACACAACTCTTATCTCATCCTTCACTTATGGCACATCTCTTGACACATCCTTGGAGGAGAGAGTTACCTCGATCGAGAATCACCAAGCTTCTATGGACATATCTCTCACCGCTTTTCATGGAGAGGGGTGACAATCTCTTGGAAAACATGCTATGGATGAAGATGAAGAGGATGAAGAAGAAGAAGATGACGATGAAGATGACTCTTAGGCGTTTTGCATCTCATGACATATCATATCACATTAGGTTTTATGTTTTATGCACCTATGTTTTTGTTTTATAAACTCCTATGCTTTGGTTTATTTGTTTTGGTTTATGGTTTTAGGAATTAAGTTGGATTTTAATGTTTCTTTGAATTATGTTTTGAATTTTAATGATATCTATGTTGTTTCTTTATGCTTGAAGTACCTTTAATGTTTATATCTTGTTTTATTTACATCCTATTGATTTTGATCTAACGAAAAGGGGGAGAAGTAAAAAAGAGCACTTAAATTTTTACAAAGTTTTCAAAACTATATCTTTTAGTCTTAAAAAAATGGAGAATATTTTTCAAACTTACTTAAAAAATTATTATGGTTTTGTTATATCAAAAATGGGGAGATTGTAAAACTTATATTTGATTTTGATAAAACAAAGTGTTTAAAGACCAATTTGTAAAATTGGATAAATTTTTAAGTATTCAAAAAGTCTCACAAAATGACAAGGAATCGAACTTAAAATATTTCTAAGTCAAAAACTTAAACCCCAAAAGTTTTTCTAAGTATTTTCATACTCAAATAACCAAAAACACCCAACCGTATCGATACACTCTTGAGTGTTTCGATACGACTTCTGGCTACTGGAATTTTATTTGCAAATTTGTACCGATACGGATAAGCCCGTTTCGATACGGCCTTCATCTGAGTTTATATTTTTGGTTACGAGTATCAGTACGGCTTCACTTGTACCAATACGGGGTGTTAATATCTTCAAAATCTTTGCATTTAAAATATGATCGTTGCCTTGTTAGTTATTGGAATCACCAAACTTCAATTTTCAGTTACACCATATCAATAATCCCCTTAGGCATACCGATGCAATTTTCTAAGGACTTTTTCCTCAGATTCTAGTGAGCTAAAACCGTACAGATACGGCCTAGTCGTTTCGATACGGTTATGTTTTTATACTATACTCGTTTCGATACGCCCTTAAGCGTATCGCTACCCCTTTGTACAATGGTTATTTCTTTTTTTGACAGGTACCAATACGGTTACTCGTGTATCGATACAGTAGGTCACCAAACAATATTTATAAAAGCAGCCCAATGGCTCTACTGATAATCCCAACTACCCAAAGGGTTAGAAATCAGCGAGGGGATATAAAATCAAGTCTCCAAAGCTGCAACAACAATTTTTTGAACATCCATTGAACAAGTCTAAAGCATTCAAGCATAAATTTAACACTTTGAGCCTATTAGAATCATATCTTGTAACCCACTTGAGTGTTTTTCATTGTATTCATTTTTATTCAAGTTTGGGGTTTTGAGTGCACTTGTATTGGGAAAACAAACACCTTTGAGAGAATATATTCAGTTTGCATTCCACTTCTTGTAAAAGAGTGAATTGGATCAAGCTTTGGGTAGAAATCTTTAATCGATTGTAATGGTTGCCTCCTTAGCCTAGAAAAGGATATGAATTTGATCGATTGTAACGGTTGCCTCCTTAGCCTAGAAAAGAATAAGAATTCTTAGTGAATTGTTTGAAATCTTTAGTGGGGAGCTAAGGTAGTGGATGTAGAGCTTGTTGGAAGCTTGAACCACTATAAATTCTTGTGTCTTCAATTTTTCATTTTCCAGTTGCTTCCCTACAAACTTTTATTTGCCAATTCAACTCCCTCTTGACCTTCCACAACCGATTGATTATCTCAACAAACACATATTTTAAGTTTTTTTATTCTTATATTTCATGTATATGCATGATTTACTAAATTATATGTTGTTAATTATTGATATTATTACATATTTTATAATAATGTTTATTTTTTGTGAACTTCTAATTCATTTAAATATTTTAAAAAACATTTATTATAAAACTAAACAACATATAAATATATTTTATAGTTAAAATCATCTTACATATATTATATATTTTAAAGATTTATATACATAGTTATTTTTTAATTAATTTCTAATTAAAATTTATATTTTATAATATAAACTACTAGATCCAAATGAAATGGTACAAAATATTACTACCACCACTACTACTACCACCACCACTACTACTACTATTATAGAAATTTATTAATTTTCTACTACTACTACTTATTATAGAAATTTATTAATTGAAAATATCAAGTTTGACATATCTCCTGTTACAGAAGATACCCAAGTAGGAATGATGATGAACGGTAAAGAACAAACAATTTAGGAGAAGAAGAAAGACTAAATTAATATATTTTTTTAAAATTTGAAGGGTTAAATTTATTGAATTATTTTGAATTAAGACTAAATTGATACAATATATAAATTTTGAAAACTATAACTATTATTATATCAAAATTTGTTAGATGTTCATTTGTATTGTAATGAAGGGGTGACCCGATCATAACTAAAACTTTAACTGAGTAACCTAATTATAACTTTTAATAATTGAGTGATCCAATCATAACTTTACTAATAATTGAGAGACCTCTAGTGTAGTTTACCCATGATATAATCGTAATTTGACAAGCGCGTGAGAGTGCACTCCCTGCGAGCTCGCGTTTTGGAAAGCTTTCATTTCGATCCGTCCGTTTCTGAGACTGACGAAGACTGAAAGCAGCTTAGAAAGCTCCCTCTCCAAACACAGAAGAAAAAAAAATCAAACCTCATTTCCATGGCGGATACCTAAATTCAACAACAACAAAAAAAAATAAACCGTTAGCCGTTAAATCTCTATTTTGTTTTCCAAATTTTCTAAAACCATTTCCATATTTGTAAATCCTACCACTGCATTTCGTTATATATAAAAAGGAAAAAAATTTCAAATTCCATGTCAGCTTTGCCTGCTTCAGTTTCTTCTTCTTCTTCTTGGATACCGGAAGACGATCTCTTATTGAAGAACGCCATTGAGGTAACCTCTTTATTCTTCGTTTTACTTAATTTTCCGCATAATTTAATCTAATTAAATTTCCTATTTTACAGTCTTAAAGGAATCTTTTCCACTTATCTGACCTAAAAGTCTAAAACGAGACAAGATAAAACCCTAAGTTTGTGGAAATTGATGATTTTCTTCATTTTTCTCAAAAGTGATAATTCAAGTTTTGGTAACTACAGTCCGGTGCTTCATTGGAAGCACTAGCAAAAGGTGCGGTTCGATTTTCACGGAAGTTTACCGTTAGAGAATTGCAAGATCGATGGCGCTCTTTACTTTATGATCCTGTTATTTCTGATCAAGCAGCAGCTCGTATGATTGAGGTAGAATTATCTGCTTCTAATTTATCTTCTAAGTCGAATAAATTTGATAATCTTATTGAAAATGGAAGTGCTAAAAGGAAATTTGAAAGCGTTAGAAGATCGTATTATGCTATGAGGAAGAGGACATGTAACCGCCACGTGACAAACTCTAGCGGTGTTAGTTTTCTTGGATCACCTAATGGTCTTGATTGCATCCAAAATAGAGGTTATGGTGAGCTTGTAGGACCCCGTAAAGATTGTGTTCAAAACCAATTCGGATTCGGTGATTTAGGGATTGGTAGTGTAGGTAAACGATCACCAGAGGATGCTTTGCAAGTAACTTCAAAGAAGGATTGCTTTGGTGAAAAAGTAGAGGATCTCAAACAGAATGAAGTGTCTAGGGGGTCTCCTTGTGTCATTTTCGAGGCTTCAGATAAATTTGCTCATCCATCTGGGGTTGAGGGAATCAAACCTTACTCGGTGGGATGTTTGTCGCCACAGCCAGATATGCCACTGTGGAAAACGATGGAAGATGTTCCAGCGGCTGTGATGCCAGTTAATGATGGCCCTGGAGATGAATGCCAACATGTCGAAGGTGAAATTGTGCATCCTGAAGATGCGGATGATGGTAAGAAAATGTGTCAATCTGGATATGATATTGTTCCTTCAGATATGATGTTAAAAGATGGATATGAAATTAATAATGCAGTTGCTATTTCTTGCGGTGATTTAGCTGAAACAGATGCTTTATTAAACTTTGATGGTGATGCAATTGATAAGTCTTGTTATGAGAGTGTGAATTCGCTTTTTCTGAATTCTCCTAATGTTCATGAAGATGATGCATCAAAGACTAAAGAACCCGAGACAATAATTTCAGATGTGTGTCCCGGTACTTCCGAAGCTGCTTATCCTGCAAAGTTGGATGAAGTTCCAGACCAACATTCACGTTCTGAGCATGCTGAACAGTCACAATTTGGGAATCCAGAAATCGATTTGCCTTCATCTGCATCTTTGTCAAATCCTTATTCTCCTGAACTTCATGATGAAGTGATTTGCTGCATGTTGAACAGTGAGGACCCTGAGGTCCCATGCAATGATGATGTTCTCCTAGGTAATGGTTTAGCTATGGAAGAGTGTCACCAAGTGGGCAGTGACCAGGCCTCATCCCTTGCAAATCAAAAGGATAGTAAAGAAGAATTGAGTTTGATACAGACAGAAGATAATCTAACTCAATGTTTTACTGCTCCCAAGATGGTAGGGCTGGACTTTTTGTCAGAACCTAGTCAAGGTGTCAAATCTGAGTTTCATGATGGCCAATGTCTTGTGATTTCCAGACAGTCTCAAAATTCCCCGATCGATCCATATAGGTTCAAAGCAGCCCACATATTTCCCACTTTTGCTGCAGATGGTGCAGCAAAGGAAGAGCCACCAGATGAATGCAATACCAAAAATATTTCTACATTTGCAGAAGCAAGTTCCATTGTAGATACTGTTATGGAACCTGAAGCAAACAACACATCATCTGATCAGATAGAATATGAAAGCGATGATGATGTTCCTAGCTTTTCTGATATTGAAGCCATGGTAAATCTCGACTATTATGTTTATTATGAGAACTTATTTATTCATGTTGTCATCGATATTTATTCTATTGGGTGTTTAAAGAACAATCATTTGATGTTCACTTCAGATACTTGAGATGGATTTATGTCCAGAAGAATTTGATTCTTTCATTAGGAGAGAAGGTATGAAGTTCAATTTGCTCAACAATGGTCAAGTTATGGTTGAACCAATAAGTACGAGCTGAGTGGAAAAAAACTTATGTGCTGTCGACTTTATAAATGTTTGCACATGTTGATTTTGTTTTCTTGAAATATGTAGTCTTAAGATATCAAGATGAGCATTCCAAGAGGACAATCATTAGGCTGGAACAAGGTGCTCGGTCTGCTATGCAAAGAACTACTGCATCCCGAGGAGCGCTTGCTGTCTTATATGGCCTTCACGTCAAACATTACATTAAAGAATCTGAGGTAATCAATTTTATCCTTGTTTGGTTTTAGATTGCATGCAGTATGCTGAAGATCAACCCATTCCTTACTCTTTCTGTAGAAATTTTCATGATATGGTCCGGAATACTACTCATGGACTTTTATCTTCTTAATTCCTTTTCCAAACTCCTTTTTTTTCTTTTACCCTTGTTTTTGTCACTCAAGTTTTAGGTTAAATAAGTGGTGCTTATGTTATGCATGCTTTTCTTTCTATATTTCAATGCATGAAGGTGCAGAAACTTTGCATTGTATTAAAATTATTGGTTGTGTTTATGTGTATTAATTTTCATATTGCCTGGTTAGTCTCTGATTTCTTGACTTGTAATTGAAAGATTGCTCTCATGTATCTAGTGCAAGTTCTCCTCTTCTTTGCAGGTTATACTTGGCAGGGCAACCATGGATGTTGATGTTGATATTGACTTAGGAAGGGAAGGGCGTGCTAACAAAATATCTAGACGACAGGTATTGTTATTTCCTTGACATGGTTATCTGCTTTTTTTCTGAGTTTGGCTTATGGACAGTGTACAGAGAATGGGGGAACTTTAACCCTCGAGGCATCTAACCAGTCACCACCTTACCGAAGGCGGTGTGATCACCCAGTTTAGATATTTGAATTATTAGTTCCAGATACCTTGCCTCTTCTTAGAACTTATCTATGAATACATGAACAAGTTACTCCTACTACTGAAGTGGGAGGCCTCTAGAATGCTACAAGCATGTTATGTTCCCTTGTTTGCGATCAAGTCACCAGGCAGGAAAGCTAGAAATAATTGCCTTCCCTTTGTACTTGGAACGACCTATGATGGTTGATAGCTCAGCTAGTCGAAGGGAGACTGAAATCTTTAGGACTCATTAAAAGAGAGACCATATCTTTGATGTTTTAGGGTTTTTGATAAAATTCTGACTTACCTTTTATTCATGCCAATTAACCTGTTTAAATAGAGGATACATATTTCCTTGAAATAAACATAATAAAAAATGACTCCTAATACTAATAAAACAGCAGCTGATAAACATAATAATAAAAAGGACTCCTAATACTAACTAGAAAATTACGAAAGACTACTAATTCCTAGGGATAATCCTAAAAGTGCCATAACAAAGCACTCTTTCTTTTTTAAAAGAATGGTAGCATGTGGCGACACTCTTACACTTCTATGTCAAATTATTGGAATTGGGTTTATATGTTATTGAGTTAAATCCTTAATTAAGATACAGAGAACCATACTTTTAGGAAAGGTCTTTAGATCAGTTGAGAATACTTTTTTTACATACCTTAAGCAGCATTTCAAGCATGTTCTTTTATCATGAATGATATCCCTTTTATCTAAAAAAATTATTGATTATAGATGCTTAGTTGTCAAACGTCAGATATCCTTTTTAGATTGTTTTGCTCCTATACTGCTTGCAGATGTACATGGGAATAATTACTCTCATCATTTGTGCTAGGCAATTATAAAAATGGAGGAAGATGGTTCCTTCTCTTTGAAGAATCTGGGCAAGAGTTCGGTGTTTTTAAATGGGAAGGAAGTTTCTACTGGACAGCTGATGGCTCTTGGTTCAAGCAGTTTGATTGAGGTAGCTTCAATAAATCGACCTTTTTCTTTTACGGAATACAATCTTCGCCAATTGACATTTTCCTTCTTGCAGATTAGGGACATGGCTTTTGTCTTTGAAATAAACCAAAATTCCGTGGAGCGTCATCTAGCAAAAATCACCCCAGATAACAAAGAAAAGAAAGCATTCGACTGGTCAGAAGAGCCGAAGAAGGTAGTGCATGAATAGGGAGATTTTTTTACGAGTACATCTAAACCCAAGTAGCCAAGAAAAGAAAACAGCATTCGACTGGTTGGAAGAGCTGAAGGTGTTGCATGAATAGGGAGATTTGCTTATGAGTACGTCTAAACCACCCCACCTTCCTTTTCTGCAAATTCAATTTGTACAATTAAACTAGTATTCAGGGCTGTGCCCTTAATGATAGGAGCAGCAGATAACATACGATGTACTGTTTTTGCACTACGGCTCTATGTATAGACGCATGTTGACTTAGTAAAAAGGAGGGGAGAAGATAAAACGAAATAACTGTGTATGCATCCATCATTATCATCATTCTGTATTTGTCTATGTATCTCGAATTTAGGCGCGAGAGAGAATGGAAAGCAAGATATGTAGCTGTAGTTGCCATTCATTTTTATGTTTGGGACATATATAAACACTATTTTTGTTCAGAAGGTGAGGGGAGATTACCCCAGTACAGGATCAAGGTAAGCTATAGACAAGAGAGAGAGAGAGAAAGGGGGGGGGGGATGATAGTGATACTTCGAGAATCTACATATTTTGGATATGAGACTGCTTTTTTCAGAAAAAAAAAATTATTCCTTTTCCGTGCATTTATTTTGGCTCACATTAAAAAAAATAAATTTAGGGTTAAGAGTTAAAATTAGAGTTTAGTGATTTAAGAGAAAAATGTTTTTAAGGTTTAAAATTTATAATTTATAATTTAAATTAGAATTTAAAATTAATTTTTTATTGTTGAGTGCGAAAGAGGCAGAGGATAAATATCCTCTTTTCGATGAAGCTTTGTCGAAATTTGAAGTCTTCCTTAACTGTAATCAATTTCCATAATTCAACAACCGCCCACTTTTACTCCCTCTACAAAACGAAAAATGCCAACATTCACTTAAAAAATTAAGAAAACATTATATAAAAATAATAAGGGCCTTATTGGAAGCGAGTTTGGAGTGTCTTATCATCTGAATTATTATTTTTTTTTGTCTCCTTTAACGGTCTAAGTATAAAAAAAAAATTTGTCTACTTTTAACAGTCTAAGTATAAATAATTTGTTGAACTTGATAGAACTATTTAGAGCTTTAAACGAATTAAACGTTCAGCGAATTATTCGTAAATCGTTCAACATGAAGTTCATTTATTTATTAAACAAATGAATATGAATAAATTTTTTTATTCGTTTAATTAAATGATTACGTTCGTAAATGTTCGGTAATTCGTTCATTTATGTTCATTTAAATTTATTATATTTATTATTTTTCATGACTAAAGTATTATAATTTTTTTTAAAAATTAAATTTATTTATATATATTTTTTCGTTTATGTTCGTTTAAATTTATTCACATATGTTCTTTTATGTTCGTTCGTTTGTGTTCGTTTATCATTTAAACGAACGAATACGAACAAGCTATATTCCTTAACAACGAACACGAACAAGAAATTATGGTCGTTTAGTTGTTCATGTTCATTCATTTGTTCTGTTAAAATTAAATGAACGAACAAGAACATGCTCTTGTTCATGTTCATTCGGTTCGTTTACAGGTCTAACTACTAAAAATCAAATTTATTTCATCAAATATTTAGTATTATTACATTCCGAAGGACTTAAATCCGAGAACTTGACTGTGTCAATTAAAATGAGTGAGTGACTAGAAATATGAATTATATAAATATTTTCAAGAACATGATAATTAAAAATAATAACTTAAATTTGAAATAATCCAAACTTAGAATTAAGAATATGAGTTAGGTACTTAGGTTGGACCAAAAAGGAAAAGTCCTGGTTACAAGAGCATCAAGATATGTCATATCCGCTGGACAAATTATTAGATGAACCTTGTTTACCACGTCATTCGTGGTCTAACTAATCAGGTCCGTTCATCTCAAAATATCTACTTAATAACTACTCACTCTCTAATTACATGTAGGAAAGAGGTGATGATTCACCTTGAGAAAAAATAAGATAGACAGACCTGATTGGTTGGGACTACGAATGACATAGTGAACAAGATTCATCTAATAATTTTTCTATCCGCCGGCACTTTGGATTTGATTCCACATACTAACAACCACTATTCAAGTAAACTTTTGATCTTGTTTCGCAACTAGCGAGAGTTGATATCAATAGTTTTTCGCAACTGGCGAGGGTTGATATCAATAGTTGATTATATAAAATTGTTTAGTAAAATTAATCGACAGCTGATAGTTGTTTATTTGAAAAAGTAAAATGACATAGAAAGACATGATTATATTCGATACTTGTTTGAATAATTTGTTGATTATCAATATTTGATATCTATTAATGTGCATTAGATTATGAAAATTAGTTTTTTTAATACAACGCTATTAAGTTATTTGGAGAACCATCTTTGTAATTTAAATGACAAGATTATTTGCAAATCGTATATACAATCATCTAAACCCAACTCATTACAAATTTTTTCAATTTGAGAGGTTTCACTCAATTTGCTGTTACAATCTTCCATTTACCAAACACCTAAATTAGCGGATTTAACTAGTCAATCTTTAAAAATGATCCAAACTTCTAATTTTAGCTCAAAATTCTATTCACCAAACATAGGGGGTGTAAATGAATCGAGTTAAAAGGAACAAGACTTTGTTCGAGATTGTGTTCGTTTGTTTAGCGTTCATGACATGTTCATCAAAATGGTGAAATCACACCACTAGTCCTTAAGCTCCTTAGGCTTCACAATTTGAACTCCAAAGTTCACCATGTGTTCAATTTAGTCCCTACCTTCATCAATATTTAAAATGTAACACCCTCTACCCGGCCTAGATGAAAGACCGACGTAGAACATGTTACTAAACAAACTTCTAAGACTTTTAGACAAAACAATGCAAAGTTGGGTCAAGTTTAAGTACTAGCTAAAAGGTTTTTTTATAAACTTTCTTGGATTATACTTCTTATTAATTCATGAAGAACATGCTTCACACAACAACAATCGATTAAAACTAGAAGCCCATTTGTTGCACAAAAACATTGAATAACATACACATAGATATGGCTCATGGGAAACAATCTCAATCAAAACTTAAAATTTAAAGTTGAGTTAATGACTCACAAGTTTAATCGTGTAATTCATACATCAACCGAAGCTTAAATCATAACATTCGAACCATCATGTACAAGTAATTCAATTTCTCAAACGTCATATTACCATGTTAATTTTCCCAACCCGTACTTCTTATACATGAATCAATTATTAGTCAATATGTTACCTAATTTATACAACAAGATACTATATTTATCGATTAAGTTCATATACCATACAATGTTCAAGATCATTAACCATTTATCACAAATCGATAGTCTAAAAAAAAACTCACATAACATATCAATCATGCATTTTTGTTCATTTAAATGCATATCACTAGATTCATATATATAAACACTATTTACATATTACCAAATCCTTATCTCAATTAAGTACTAGATCACCAACTAGCTCCATAATCGGGCAAATCCAATCAGCATACATTCAATGAATTTAAACAATCAATTTATACTACTAATATCACACAATGCTTAATCATTCATTTACTTGAACAGAGCAGATTACTTTCTCATCCATAACAGCCCCAATTCCGGTTAAAAAGATACAAAATAGTTTCTTGATTAGTGATTACATTCCATTCGATTTTAACACTGCCCAATTTTAACTAATAATCATATCCAAGCATCATTCTTCCAATGCATGTTCAATCCTTACAATTTATTTACTATATTCAAACTGTTCGCAACATTTACAGCACACACTAGATTACAAAACAATCTATAATAGATTCAAGCATGCATATCAATTAGAAGGACCAAAGGTAATTAAGAGTTCAAAACCTTGGGATATATGAATGATTTGATCAGCTCCTTACAATGTCAACATTATTTAATTAAGGTTATTTTGAAAAGATAATATACAAAATTAATTACTTAAGATCTACTTACAAACCGAGTCCATAAAACAATTGTTAAGCACGAAGGATTCAACTAAGTTAACACAATGTATGGTACCACCATCCTAGGAGTTGGGTTAAAAGAACAAGACAATGAACAAGTCTTGGAGTATAACTGGTCACCCTTGAACCTGATCAATTACAACTTCTAATATGACCTGCAAAGTATGAATTATGAATGCATTAGGCTTATATAGCCTAAGTGAGGTAGTCTTAACAAAACACAAACAATGCTATTCATGATCTTGAATGGTATCCAAGTAACTTCAAGTATAGGAAAACAAGGAATTTCATACAACTTATGTTAGCTCACACATTACTAGTATAATTGAGGCTTATTAGAGTTATACTCTTCAATGTTTTATTGGATATTTCCATCAAGAATTATACTTTGATCATTTATATACCCACCAAGAGCCTTATCAATTTTCTTGCTCACAAAGAGCTTCATTGAACATTATGCTCACCAAGAGCTTTCTCAATATTTATGCTCACCAAGAGCTTTACAAAGTTTCATAACACATTCATGATTTTCCTTTGAATTTCTTATTCGATTTCACGATAATGTTCATGTCTTTTAACATGTTTACCTTGGATCACACTTGATTATGAATAACATTGGTCCGTGTTTGACCATATAGGTCCATAATACACATAGCACAAAACACATAGCAATGGCTAGTGGCTAACATATCAATCCTAAACTTCTCACTATCCAACCAAATTGTCGCCAATCTCCGTACATCTCCCTCATTACCTCCTTCTGTCGCCAATATACATATCACATATAAATGGGGCGTCCCCCGAGCCGTAGCTCATGGACCGTAGTCCCAATATACCATGCATCATACCAATGTATCCAAGAACTTCCATTGTAAGCAACTTAAGTATCTTATCTTATATTTGAAAATTGGAGTGTATCTTATTGTACAAGTAATTTTACTTGTTACTTACTCAATGCCTTATGGCCAATTTTGAGCTTTTGATTCTTAAAGCTTCTTAATTGTTACATTTTTGAGTTAGGGGAAGACATTCTTCTTTAAATTCCATGACATTATCAATGGGTTGTTAACTTCAATCTTTATATCGAAACATTACATAACCAATCATTCAAGCAAAGCATAGCAAGGCATCAAATACATATAAAATGCAACATAAACAAAGTCTTATCATGAATGCCATGCTATGAATGCATACTACTCATGGTGCTCTACTTGAGCCATATGTACATGCTTATACAATTTAGATACGATTTGTAACACAATAACAAGATTCGAGGTGACACCGTGTCACCCGAGACCAAACAACTACACTCACCTGTTATCCCAACATTATGGGATACCTGAATCCACAATTACTCCTAGCTACCAACTAAGCCTTCTTCCATTCTTCCTTTTCCCGGTAAGTACCTCAATTGAAACAACTAGTCATTAGAAATCGACCCAATTTATCTACCATACAACAGCCTTTAATATTTAGATTCATGCTAACACAATCCATTAATCATGTATTTACTTACTTCTATATCTTTACTCTAATCAACAAGATCTTTAACCTTCTTAACTTATTACTCAATTAAGTACACTAATTCACCAAACAAGGTAGCACTCGATCATGTATATATACACAAACTAACATCTCTAAAAACAGTCCCTATATCATCATATATAGCCAAAATAATTCAACTTTAAGTATGTGCACCCAATTCAGCACCAAAACAGCCCATATATTATCAATTTCATTTAAACATTCTTATAACAGTCCATTGGTATTTTTATTAATTCAAAACAGTCCACAATTTTTCATATACACTCAATGTAACCCTTTTTACATGTTTTCACCAATAGGTACATATATATAAATCAAAACAATCCTTTAATATTTATGACCAGTCGAAACAGTCCATTTATCTTGTTTATTTACACAAAGCAGTCTAGTTTCACACATATAAATATATTTTGTATTCGAAACAGCCCACTAGGCAGTATAGTTACACCGAACAGTTCACTCAAACTTATTTTCTTGCAAAACAGACTCGGTCCCTATATAAGCCATCACATGAGCAAAAATAGTCCATTTGTTACTCATTCTTATTCAAAACAAATCAGCTGACTATATGATTACAATTTTCACTCAAAATCTTACAATTTTTCTACCAAACAGTCTATTTTTCAGCTATCAAAATTGGATTTTATTGAGGTTCCAAAACTGCACATTTAACTATTTTACTGCTTACTGAAAAACTGTTTTATCAAACCTATAAACCTGTTTTATTATACACTCAAAACCACATCATTAAGACCTTAAAACTCTGCATTCTAAGCATTTAAATATACCAGCAGTCCTTGTGCTATAATATAGATTTAAGCTTATCAATTTACTCCTTAATGTGTTTATACACTATCAAACAATTTCCAAGAACATTAACAGCCCCTGTTCGATTAAAACAGATTCATCTTTGTTTTTACCCCATTCAAACAGTCATAATGATCACTATATTTCTACAGTACAGGACAAGGTTCGTCTCATACTTTTAATCCAATTAACATTACAATTTCTCATGAAAAACAGTTTCTTTTAGCACCATATTCTCCCTAAACAGTTTCCTAAATTTCCAGAATTTAAGAACATGAATGAAATCACATTTCACAATGAATTTATCCTCTAATTAAATTAACATTCAGCATAATCACATGACATTTATAACACAATTTCATAAACATGCACGTGTCGATTAAGACCATTCTTGCTATTAACCTAGGTTCATCGAACTAATTCATGGATCAAGTCCAAATTGTTTCCATTAATACTTCTAGGGCCAAAGTCTAGCATTCTTAACACCATTTCTAATTTTCAAATCCATAATTTTCATAGTTATACATACCATTTCAAAAACATGCATAACAATCTTCAAAGAAACAACAAGATTAAAAATTAAATGAAGAAGTTTACCCTTTCCTTAGCTAAACCAATATTTTCCTTTCAGCCACATGACCGAGAGTTTCCCTTCCATCACAAAACAAACAAAACCTCTTAATCCTTAGACTCGAACTTTAAAAAGTTTATTTTTTACCATCTTCACAAAATAACCTCACTTTTTCTTGAGTTTCGGTTTGGCTATCTGAGTTTCTTTGCTTGAGTTTGGCCATGGCTGGTGCTTGAGTTTCTTTGTTTTGGTTCACTCCTTGCCTAAAGACCACTTGAGTAAACAACCGATTCAGGTGTGATTTGGAGGATCATATTCATACCTCGATATCAATGTTTGAATGTATACGGGATATGAATACTTGAAAAACACAATGAGTCCGTGTAACTTATTAAATAACCGATGCAAATTCAAATCATTCAAGCTTTTAAACGACTGCTCAATTGCTAATTCTATTAAAGGAAAACGATGAACCTGCATTAACACTATGGTCCTTGACATTTCGCAATTCTTAATAGTTATCTCAGCATACAATTTCATTCAAATGGTAAGAAATTGCATCAAAATCGAAAGCATCAACCAGAGAAGAAAATAAAGGAAAATGTTATTTCTTTTATGTTTTGGAGAACACAATGACAATGCTTCGAACGTACTGTAGAGGCATAATTAAAACTTCTCAGATTAAACAGAAAAATATAATTGCGACAGGAAAAAATGGAAATGCAACTTAATTGCATCGGAAACCAGCTTTGATCACCGAAAGAAAATCAGATTAAACCTAACGAGAAATTCTTAATTATGAGCATCTTAATTTTAACCTTTCTTGTTAATTTCAAATAATTTTTTCAGGTAAAACATTAAGGAGATGAAAGATTAAAGGAAAAAACCTTGAGAATATCGCTCGGCTCTCGTCTTCAGCGAGAGAAGGAATTATAATCTTCTATGTACCCAAACATCCCTCATTTCTGACGGAATTCCCATCTTTCGAGCTCAGTAGTTTTCACACACAAAAGAATGTTTTCAAACATATAGTAT
Source organism: Hibiscus mutabilis (assembly GCA_019671005.1). Lineage (NCBI taxonomy): Eukaryota > Viridiplantae > Streptophyta > Magnoliopsida > Malvales > Malvaceae > Hibiscus > Hibiscus mutabilis. The sequence continues at coordinate 24,444,489 of CM033718.1, read as the reverse complement.
CGAAGCTTTGATTGAAGAAGGTGGGGGAGATAAAGATCTGAGAGAATTTAAACCATGGTAATTTTTTAAAGTTTGAGGGTCAAATTCAAAATTAACTCTTTTATTGATGTGCCACGTCATCGTATTAACGAAGGTTAACGGAAACTAACGCTCGGGTGACTAAAGCAGTAACGGTCAAAAATATAAGTGGCCAGAATAATTTTTTTAAAATAGGTGACCAATATAGAACAAGCCCTAAATAAAAGGGACATTCAGTGAAGTTTATCCAAAATAAAATAAAATGAAGAACCAAGTAAATGAGCTTGTATGTGAACATAACTGAACCGAATAAATTTCGTCCCTATTCGTTCGTTTATTAACAAACATAAATAAACGGTTCATGAATAATTTGTTTAACGCTCATTTTATTTACCCCTAACCAAACGTGCAACTTTTTTTCTCTTCTAATAAATATAACTACAATTAGAAACTTGTTTTGTTAGTGATTTACTGTTTTCAAGCAAGCGACGCACCTTTTTCCTTTTAATTCAAATAAAAGGTGCATCAGGGCTTTGCCAATTTCCTTGGTTTAAGGCATGAGGAGAGGATCATTCATTGCAAGCAATGCCTCGTGTTAAAAGTTAGTGTAAATTATATTATTAGTCACCCAATTATTGTTATTTTATTATTATAGTCATCAAACTATTTTTTACAAAATTGATCACTAAATTATGTCTTTTTCTATTGGTCCCTTGTTGTTAAGTTTGACCGCTGACTTTAACTGTGTAATCACTAATTTTTGTCCAAATTTTAGTATTATTATAATATTATTATTTTTTAATATTGTTATTATTATTTTATTATTATTATTATAAAAACAAATCCAATGTATTCAAAATAAACCAATTACCCATTAGCCCAATACAACCCAAGCCCAAACCTAAACTAAACTATGGTAACCCTAAATCTAAGAGGAAGATCCTTCATTTTTGGAGCCAGCGCCGCTGGCGCCTCCAGGCCACCGCCTCCACGAACCGTTCTGTCACCAACGACCAAAATCCAAAACCCAAAATCAAGTATGTCCCTAAATCAAAACCCTAAATCAACTTTAATCTACAATCTAACAAAAAAACCTAAAACACCCCATAATCTCTGCAGCCATAACCGCCAACCATACCCCTACTCAAAACCCTTTCCCACTCATAACTGACTCTCAAATTCAATTGATCTATTGTTTTATTTTTCGGTGTCCGGTATACATTACCCAAGTGATCAGTCTACCTTACCCAAGTGACCGGTGGTGACTCATTTAGTTCTATTTAAAAACACACCCGAACAAAAATGTCGCTATAGCATGGCGACTCCGCTAGGGACCAATTTTTGTTTTCAAAAACAAAGAAAAAATGAGAGTCAAGCCTTAGTTCGGGTTCGTATCGTAATTATAAAAAAATTAAATTTTATTTATAATCCCTAACCTTTTTTATTTTACTACTTTATTTATTCTGTGTGTGATATATATTGTCATTCATGCATGAGCTTTCTTCCCGAGCTCCATCCTTATTAAGTGAGAGTGATTACTTCGCCTCGTGGGGTGTTCACCTCCGTATGGTGCTGTAATTCACTTCTGGGGTTCGATCTTTATATTTCGTGAGGTCCACACCCTCTTATGGTATATGGGTTGTATCCCCCGAATCGATGTCCTAGCGATAGTTCGGTTACCTTTTACTTTAGAACCTAACCGCACATAATGAACTGTAGAGCTCACCTTTTAAAGCCATGTCGATACTCTGCCCGTTTTGCGGTAACTCTTTTAAGCCTTGTTTGATTTATTTATGTCAATCGTTTGCTATTTATTTGCTATGTATGCTTTAATTGCTCAATTTACTGCTCTCTATATATATTTTCATTTAATTTATTTAATTCATTTATTATATTCACCGTACTAATTTCATTTTTTGTGTTTCTTTTTCTTTCTTTTTGCATTTATTATTATTTTTTCATACCATATTTTTACATTCATGGTCATATTATTAATGTTTGTTTCATGTATTTCATAGTTATTTACAACATTCATATTTTATTTTTTTTCAATAATACATTCTTGTTATTCACTTGCATCAATGTCTTTACATTTAGACATTAATATTACCTCTAAGGGGCATATTTTTTTTATTTATTTCATCATCACATCGGTTTATAATCAAGGATCATTCGTTTTCAATAAAGAGGATGTCCTAGCAGATGAAAACGGTGACGAGCTTGATGACCCACAATTGCAAGTCAAATAGTGCAAGTAATTCCACATTGGGGGAATCCAAGCACCCCTCGGTTAGTTTACAATTTTAAGTCCGGAGGTGACGAGAAATCTTTTGTAAGGGTGAAGCCTACTTTTTTTCATTTAAATAAAAAATGCATCTCTTAATAAACATTATTTTATGAAGATACTTGTTTATTTGGTCATCGTATATCAATTGCATAAGGGACATTGATTTTGACCCGGAGATTGATATCGAGCAATCTGTGTCTAGTGAAAATTAGAAGCTGCAAAGATAATAAATATGTGACTTACATTTCAATTTAATTTGGTAAATTATTAAAGACCTCATATATGTGCAAATTAATGTGTTTGGAGAAGCGACGAAAATTTTCTGGAAAAAAAAACAAGATAAGAAAAGAAATCTCGGGGGCACTCTAATGTGGCCTTAAGGTTGAGTACCTATTAAGGTATCTACACTCCATCTACTCTACATCTTGGATTCATGAGTGATTTTCAAATCCTGACAAAGTAAACAACTAATGAGATGAAATTTCTAGATATAAAAATGCACTACAATGCTCGAAGCCTGGTAAATAGGCATTTTCGGATAAGAATGTGGAAACTTTGGGGCACTTCGTTGAAGCGATAGGACAAATAAGGTGGCAATGTACCATCCAAGTAAAAAATCTTAGCTTCATGAGTGATGGTAATATTTTTAAATCATGACAATGCTGAATAGCTCGAGGTTATGTTGTTTGCTCCATTATTTATTTCGAGCCAAAAAAATGCGATGAGTTGAATTTCCCAAAAAGAAAGAAATGAGGCTAAGAAATAATAATTTAAGGTGAAGCCTATAAAAGAAAATTTTAAATTAGTTAAATACCTATGTAACTCAGAATGTACTTCACATTTTTCAGATATCGACTCAGCTTTTGAGGTTTTCTAGACAAAAGATATGCTTTGGGGCAATCCTTTTATTTCGGTGTCACTATTGCAATTGATATTCAGGGTATCTAATCTAGTTTGATATATTCATAATCTGAAAAGAAAAATCTAATATTCCCAAATAAGCATCTCATAATGAGAACAAGTATGCCAACTTTACATTGAAACAAAAGATTTCTCTACATTACTTTGCACAGAGGTTGAGAAACACAGGTACCAAAAACAAATATGCCGTCTGATCACACACGAAAATGAAGGTTTGACTGAAGAAAGCCTTCATGAACTTACACATCTTTGCATCATAAAACATTTCATTCATCTTTGCATTTCCTTGAATGTACGCATCTTTGCATCATAAAACATGCCCATTCATCATCTTAGTAATATCTTTTGCGTAAGGCATTCATACAGGAAGACAGACAAGCAATATTCTAGAAGACAACTTTGATAAGAATTCCATGCACCTTTGCACCGATCAAGAAAGCACGTGCTTGTGTGTCATCTATATTGTTACATTTACTTTAATGGAGCTTGCAAGTCCATTGCTCGATTTCTTAATTTGATCATTTCTTAAGGATATTTTTTCTTAAAACTCAAGTTTCTTAATTTCTATCAATCCATAAGGATATTTTTCTTAAAACCTAAATTTCTTAATTTCCATCCTTCCATAAGGATGTTTTTCTTAAAACCTAACATTCTTAATTTCCATCCTTCCATAAGGATGTTTTTCTTAACACCCAATTTTTTAATTTGATCCTTCCATAAGGATGTTTTGCTTAAAACTCAATTTCTTAATTTCCATCCTTCCATAAGGATGTTTTTCTTAAAATCTAAAATTCTTAATTTCTATCCTTCCATAAGGATGTTTTTCTTAACACCCAATTTTTTAATTTGATCTTTCCATAAGGATGTCTTGCTTAAAACTCAAATTTCTTAATTTGATCCTTCTATAAGGATATTTTTCTTAAAACCAATTTCTTAATTTGATCATTCCATAAGGATGTTTTTGCTTAAAACCAATTACTGAATTTGATCATTTCATAAGGATGTTTTTCTTAAAACAAAGTTCATAACTTGATCATTTCATAAGGATGTTTTCTAAAAGAATCTTGAGTTCCTTCTATATGGATGTTTATTACAAAATTTTTCACTATAATCCTTTCATAAAAATGCTTTTCTAGAAAAACAAAATTCCTAGCTTGATCCTTTCATAAGGATGCTTTGTTAAAAAGCTAAATTATTAAATTCGATCCTTTCACAAGGATACGTTTTCCATAAAACGAGATTTTTTTAATTCAGTCCTTTCATAAAGACATTTTCTGTAAAGCATGAAAAAAGTTGTTAATTCTATCCTTGCTTAAGGACTTAATTTTTTTTCTAACATGATCATTTCATAAGGATGTTTCTTCACAAAGCCAAATTCTTGAATTTGATCATTCATTAAGGATGTTTTTCTTAATTCAGTCATTTCATAAGGATATTTATCTTAAAACATATAATTTCTCAATCCGATCCTTTCATAAGGACAAATTTTCATGAAGCAAAAGCCTTTTAACTCAATCCTTTCATAAGGATATTGAAAATAGGGGATATAAGCTTATTTAAACAACTCCGAGAATGTTGCATTTCATGCATCACATATAGTTAGATATCCCTATGTTAGGAGCATGCTAAGTTAGAAGCATTTTGCTTATTTTAACAGGTATTCAAAGACTAGCAAAGACTTTGATCTGCAAATTCATGTTGAAGAGGTATATCACATTAAAGATTTCCATCTGGTATTCTCTAAGCGAGATATCACTTTTTAAACCATGCGGACCATCAGTAAGACCTTCGAGCATCATGTTAAGACTTCTTTTTGTGCCAACACGACAGAAATTGGGTCATTGAAAAATTCTCTAAGGAAAAGTAAAAAGTTTTAGAAGAACTCCTGATTCCAAGGCGTCAGGCAGAGAGGTAGTGGAAATCTCAAGGTATCGCGCCATAAGAAAACATGGTGCCATTTTCAAAGACAAAGGTTCTATATAGGAAGAACCCAAGACTTTAGAGTGAAAAGTTCTATATATGAAGAATTTGTAGCTCTAAGATTTCATTGTAAGAAGTTCTATACAGGAAGAACTCACAGCTCTAACACTTTGAAGCGAAAGGTTCTATATAAGTAGAACTCGTGGCTCAAAGATTTCAAAGCGAAGAGTTCTATATAGGAAGAACTCGTAGCTTTAGGATTTCAAGGCAAAAAGTTCTATATAGGAAGAACTCGTAGCTCTAAGACTTCAAAGCAAAAAGTTCTATATAAGAAGAACCCATAGCTTCAAGATTTCAAGGCGAAAAGTTCTATATATGAAGAGCTCACAGCCCCAATATTTCAAAGCAAAAGGTTCTATATAGGAAGAACCCATAGCTCTGGTATTTCAAAGCGAAGAGTTCTATATAGGAAGAACTCGTAGCTTCAGGATTTCAAAGCAAAAAAGTTTTATATAGGAAGAACTCATAGCTCGAAGAATCTGCCCCAAAAAAGTGAAAAGTTCTATACATGAAGAACTTGCAGCTCCAAGGCTTCAGACAGAGGAAGAGTGAACCAGTTCCATATAAGAGGGACTCGTGGCTCTGCATCTCCAGACAGGGAAGAAAGACAAAAAAAGTTTTATATAGGAAGAACTCGTAGCTCGAAGAATCTGCCCAAAAAAAGTGAAAAGTTCTATATAGGAAGAACTTGCAGCTCCAAGGCTTCAGATAGAGGAAGAGTGAACCAGTTCCATATAAGAGGGACTCGTGGCTCTGCATCTCCAGACAGGGAAGAAAGACAAAAATTAGTGCTTATGATTTTTACTCTATTCTCATTCTACATGAATGAGCAAAGAGGGGAAGTTGTAATCATTAATTTTTGTCCAGGTTTTAGTATTATTATATTATTATTATTGTTTAATATTGTTATTATTATTATTATTGTAAAAACAGATCCAATGTATTCAAAATAAACCCATTAGCCCAATGCAACCCAAGCCCAAAGCTAAACTAAACTATGGTAACCCTAAACCTAAGAGGAAGACCCTTCACTGGGCCAGCGCCGTCATTCTAGGCCACCTAGGCCACCGAACGCCCACGAGCAGTTCAACTGACGACAAAACCCAAACCCCAAATCAAGTCTGTCCCTAAATCGACCCTAATTCCCAATCTAACAAAAACCCTAAAACACCAACTAATCTCTACAACCATAGCCACCAACCATACCCCTACTCAAAACCCTTCCCCACTCGTAACCGACTCCTGAATTCAATTGATCTCTGATTTTATTTTTTGGTGTCCAGTCTACCTTACCCAAGTAACCGATGACGACTCCTTTAGTTCTATTTAAAAACACACCCGGATAAAATGTTGCTACAAACTGAAATGATAGTATAATCAGATATAATAATAGTTTGTCCCAAAACTTTTACATTTTATCAATTTGATGATAATTCGAAATAATTTAAAAAATATAACCTATAATAATTAAAAATGCTATTAATTTGAACCTTCGCTAACTCAAATCCTAATTTTGTTGTCGTGGTCTGATGTTGTCTCTGACCCATTCTCCGGTCAACGAAACCAATCAACAGAAATTTCCCATCCTCTCGTCTACATTTACATATTTTAGCTTCTATTTGTTCCTTTTTTTTTTCTCCCGTAATGCTTCAAGATCTATTTTTAATGCATGAAATTTTCATTTTTTTTCACTTGGCAGAAAACTTTCCCACTTCCTTACAATCCCATATATTTCTCCTTGTTTAATTTGTGAAACCCCATATTTAAAGAAACTGTTTTTCATAAATAAAAAAAACAGCTCCCAAAATGAGCTGGGCATTGTTGTTCTTATTGACTGCAAAATGAGACCTTGTTTTGCCTCTAAGGGTCATCTCAAAAATACATGGTAACCTTGAACAATTGTGCGTAAGCATTTGAATTGACCTGCATTTGATTTATCAAACATGTAACAATGTATTTGTAATGTGGCTGTTCATAATTGTTTGTGAAAAGTAGACATTTGTACCAATGAATGAGAACAATTTGCACAAATACTGTAACGGTCTGGATTTTTTTAGTTAATGGATTAACGTTGATTTAAGTTTTAGGCTTGAAGGTTTAGTGGAGTAATTGGATCAAGAGGTTAGAATACAGGTCTTTGTAGTTACCAAAGCGGACCTTTGGGCTTAAAAAAGTGTTACGTTTGTGAGCATGAACGCATCTATTAGTATACTTGGTGAGTCATGTAACCCACCATTAAGAAGAAGAAGAAATTTATTTTTTTAGGCTAATTTTTCTGTTGGTCCTCCAGCTTTTATATATAGTTCATTTTAAAATAATTATTTATTATTTTGATCATTTCAAGTTTTATTTTTTCAATTTGATCCTTTATAATGTTTATTTTTATTTTCATTATTTATTTATTATTTTATTGCATTGTATATTTTTTTGTTATGATAATTGTTTGATGCACTGGTGGTGAATTTTTTCCACAAGCGGCCTTCTAAAGTTACCATGTATCCCTCTCAAGGGTCGTAAACCCTACATCCTAAACCCTAAATTTTAAACCATAAAATCAATTCACACTCCTTAAAATTTAACCACAAACACTAAACCTTAAACTTTAATCTCTAAACCCTGAAAGCTATGCGATTGTAGAAAACAAGTTTTCCACTGCCCGTGTATAAAATATTTTCCCTTGTTATTATTAGTTTTCTATTTGTTATTATAAAACACTACTATTATTTTCCGGTAGTTAATATATTTTTATTTGGATAATTATTCCATGCACAAGCGCTTGTGTAAACTTTATTTGCACAAGCGCCTCAATTTTAGGGTTTAGAGACACCGTTTAGTGATTTAGGTGTAGGGGTTTTGATTTATGGAGTGTAGTTATAATTTAGGGTTTATTGGTTAAAACCTAAATCCCTAATCATATTACTCTAAAATCAAAGCCCTAACCTCTACACCCTTAATTTTAACCCTAAACCATAAACCTTAAATTCTAAACCCCTACACTTAAACCCCTAAACCTAAAACCTTAAATTGAGTCCCTAAGCTCTAAAATCAAGGCGTTTGTGAAAACTTTTGTTTCCACCGCTAGTGCATGAGATATTTTCCTTTTTATAATTATAATTATTGTTTAATATATTTTTCATCTATTTTATTATATTTATTATGATTATTTTTATTATTACCATTTTCATTATTTTTATTACTATATATATTATTTTTTCTATTACTACTATTTTATTTATTATTACTATTATTTTTTAGTTTATTTTTTAAGAGTTAAATATATTTGCAGTCATTATTATGTCCTAGTAATTTATAGTTTGATCTTTTATAAATGTTTAAATGTGCATTTTAATAACATATTTAATTTACTTTTGGTTTATATGTGATTCTATTTATTGTTGGTTGGTAAACTACTAAATTAAAATTCTCGGATCCACCCCTATTTGTGAGAGATGGAAAGTGGAATGACTTGGGCGGGCAGGGGGGGGGGTGCAATTCTACCATTGAAGAAAAAAGAGCTGACCAACCCCTTTTAGTTCCCGTTGGGCGTTTGGGCGGGAGAGGAGACAAGTAAGTTGAGTATATTATCAAAAAATCTTTCTCACCAAAACCATAGTCCTTTTTGCACTAAAAACTCAAAATTGATCAAACAAATCTCTATTTTGGGATTTAAGAGTTCAAGATTCATAATATGTTCATCAAAAGATTCAAGAAAATATTAAAATTATTAAAGAAGGTGGTAAGAGGTTCTTTTGGAGCGTTGGGATAGTTTTGAAAAAATAGATTAATCGGGAGATTAAATCTTGTTTTTAAGTCGTTAATTTATTTTTTATTCTTCCATTGATCTCCTACAATTTTATCTTTTAATTATGTAATTGATTTTTTTAAGTTTTATGTTTGAATTATGTAATTTAAAGTTTTTAAATTTTAATCTTTTCATCTGATGTTTTTGAAAAATTGTATGGTTTAAAAAAAAGTGTTGACAAATTTATTTAGGTTAATTACTAGAATAGTCACTTATGTTTCCCCCAGTACAGAGTTGGTCACCGATTTTCAAAAATGACCAATAAGATCACTTTAGTTTTCGGGGTGTAAACTTTTGGCCACTCAGCCGTTTGTTGTTATTAAACTTTACCGGGAGGCTGATCTAGGACAATAAAAAAAGATAAATTACCTAGATAGTCCCTAAACTATTACTTCACTCCTATTTTAACCACCGAAATAAAAACACTTTATTAAATACGAGAAATTATTTATACACTTACATTATGAGGTTGGTTTTGAATTGGTTTTCCTTAACAAAGTTTCAGATCATCAATTTTTCATGTAATTATTAAATACGAGAAATTGAAGATCACTTATGGTGTATATACACTTACATTATGAGGTTGGTACCTCATAATTTCCATCATTTTCGGTGTCCAAGCTGTTCCAACGAATGACATGCAGTACACTGCCTGCCCCCCCCCCCCCCCCTCACCCCCACCCTGTTTTAGCAATGGCCATGTTAAAGTTGGGATAAATTGTTTTCATTTTGGTAGTCAAAATAGGATTGAACTAATAGTTTAAGGACTATTTAAGTAATTTATTTATTTTTATTGTGCCAAATCAGTCTCCCGTTAATGTTTAACAGCACAAACGGTTAAGTGACCAAAAGTTTACACCCAAAAATATAAACGACCTTACTAATCATTTTTTAAAAATCGATAACCAACTCTATACCGGAAAAAGCATAAGTGATCTTTCCAGTTATTTATTACAAGTATGGATTATGAACACCACTAATCTTTACGGGGCATGAGTAAAGAAAAATAAGACCCATATCTTACCTACTTTTATTTTGGTCCCTTCTGGCCCAATAAAGGCCATATGCCTTCGTTTATAGATTGGTTTTTTAGGGCAAAAGCACAGTCCAAAGTACACTGTATTTTGTCTTTTGTCTTCTGTCTCCCCACCACCTATGTGCCTGTGGAACATTAAACGAGGAAGTACAACTGCAGTAAGGAAAATTGAAGTTAAAGTTAATTTTGTTTTCTTTTATAGCAAACAATGAAGAAGGGTGCTTCAAGTGAAGTTACGACCAATCTATGTCGTTGTAAATACCGACAAAAACTCGGACTTAAAACTCAAACAATCTGCAATGTTACCTGTTGATCATATTGAGCTTTTAAGTAAGATAAAATATTTGAATCTTAATAGTGTCAATGAAATAAATTGAATTGAGATAATCAATCATATAGAAAACCTCTACAATACCTAATCTAAACTAATCGATCAATAAATCAGATACATGTACTTATAAAAAAAACTCAAACAACCTAAATCAATTTTTGTCCATAAGATCACAATTCTTATCGGTAACGTCTGGCAAGGAAGCAGTATGAGCGACCGTTCAGCCCCCACATTCTACCTTCATAACTTCACAGATTTTTTTCAAGTGACAATCTAATTTAGCGGTTGTCCCTTATTTTTTTAGTTGTATTTATTAGGGGTGTGCATTTAGTAGATTCAGTTAACCGATCAAATCGAATTACCAAAAATCTATTAATCGATTTTTTTCTCGTTTTAACCGTTAACTGAATCAAAATTTTTTTACCGAACTGAAAAAAATTCGGTTAATTCTGTCGATTTTCAAAATAACCAAAATTTGTTATAGAATTTTGGGTAAATTACACAAATGATGACTAAACTATTCTAAAATGACCTTTTTAGTCATTGAACTTTCAGAAGTTATAAAACAATCATTAAACTTATTGAACTGTTACAAAATAGTCATCGACTCATTGCACGTTATAAATTTTGAAAAGTTTAATGACTATTTTGTATTAAATCAATAAATTTAATGACCATTTTGTGCCAATTTAATAAAGTTTGATTGCCATTTTATAATTTTAATATAATTAACGATCATTTTATAATGTTTAAAAGTTTAGTGACCATATATATGTAATATATATAATATTTAATATATATAATAATTTCGGTTGATTAACCGGTTTCCAACCGAATTAACCGATAACCGAAATTTGAAAAAAATTATCAACTGATTGCTACCTAAAATTAACCTACCGGTTAACCGAAAAAAATTAATTCGACCGACATTCGGTTAAAACCGAATAATTCACACCCCTAATATTTATGGTGTTTTTTATTAAAACAATAAAAACAATGTATTTGATAAATTTTAATCATATTTTTATGATTTAATAATGAAACATTATTAATTGTTCAGAACTTAACTTCATTTTATAGGCCCATTTTTGCGTCTGAAACGAATCTAATTCTTATCTCTGCTATAACTCGCAGTTATGCATTGCAATTACTAGATCCTTCATTCAAATGCAAAGCTTCAATGCTGGAATATAAAATTATCATTACAAATTGTTATGTGGTAAAATATGTGCATTGTCAAAAGATTAAAAGTATGTATAAATAAATATTATCGTATAATCACTTTAAATTATTAAAAAATAATTACAAACCTGGGTACATAGAATCCGTAAAGTTGATATAAATTACAGTTGAAATCTACGACATGCTCTAAGTTCCCAAAAAAAGGGAAAGTCCCGAAATGAAGCATCTAACCTCTCTACTTTCTGTTAATGGAATTAGTGAACACTTCCTTCCGATCATCATCGACTCTCCTTGAAGTAGGAAAAAAAAGGGTAAACTAACTTGGTGACCACCCAACTATTAGTTTGACCTATTTTGATCACCGAACTACAAAAATTTAAAATTTGACTACCTAACTATTTAATTGGACCGATTTTGACCATCAGCCGTTAAAATCTAACAAAAGAATAACGTGACAGTCAACTAAAAGTTGTATAATTACATATTTGATCTTTCTTAATTACCTATTTGTAATCACTCATTTTCACTTGTAAATATATTAATATTGCATGTATATTTATTATATGAATGTTGCTAATATATGGTGGTGTGTGCATGTATAAGCTATGTATACGTATTAGGGGTGTATGTATGTCGCGTATGTATCTAGAGTATGAGCGTATTTGATTAATATATAGATGTTATGTTAATTATATGTATGATTATACGTACGTATACTAGAATATTATATTAATTAATGATTGTATAATATAAGTATACATTTTCGTATATACATGTATTGCTGTTATAATTATATTATTATTAATATTATTGGGCTGGTAAAATGAAAAAATTAAATATATATTAAACCCAAATAAAAATGAAGTCCAAGTCCAATTACAAGTTCAATTACAAGGCCCGTTTGGCCCAAATCTGAATCTCATTTAATTACAATGTGCAGGTAACTGTGGGCCGTTGGATCAAGATCTGATCCAACGGCCACGATGCAACCGAGGTCAAAAATATCTGCCAGGCGCGTGTTCCACACGTATGGACCGTTCGAGTGCCACGCGCGCGTGTGGTCCACGCGCGGACGCTTTAATATCCCACGCGCGCGTAAGATCCACGCGTTCTGACTCCTCGACTGCGGAGCTCCACGTCTGGCCGAGAACGCGTCTGGCCGCTGGCAGAATGTCCATATCGCCACCGCGCCAATATTCAGTCCCCGTGTTCAGATTATGCCAAAGACAACAAGCAAAAGTGTCAGTTCAGATCTGAAAAAAGGAAGATGCAACTTGCAACAAAAACAGAGGCAATAATATATATGAAACGGGAACTTTTGTAATGGGGGGATGAAAAAAAAAGGAGAGTAAAAACAAAAAAGGAGAACAGAGATCTTGTAATACAAAATCTGAAAGTTGTAAACATCGAAGATAATCAAAAGACAGTCCAGTGGTAAATTTTTGTCTCTTTTTCTTTCTTGTTTTCTTTACATGCATATACAAAAAAAAAGAACAGAAATAAAAGAGGAGAGTAGTCTTACCGGCGTCGTTTGTGGGTCTTCCCTTCCTCAGTGATAAGCCTGTCGGCTTTTACAAGCCAGATCTGGTGAACTAAAGGGAGGAGACGACCCTTTGTAGTGTTGTTTTGGTTTAAAAAAATATATTTTTTGGTTCGTATTTCCTAGATCTAGGGTAAATAAGGGGGTATCCTCCGAATCCAACCTAAGATTCATATTGAGGACGACAAAGGGGTTGTTTTGGTGTATTTTGGAGGCTCGTCGGCGCCGGTTAGCGGCGGCCGGCGGCGGAGGATACGGCGGCCGGCCGCCGGATTCTGGGTATTCTAAGAACAAACGAGAGAAAAATATGAACCTAGGCTAAATGAAAAACCAGAAAATGAAACAAATGGCCAAAATTTTGATTTCGGCCTTAAAGGAGGCTTTTATAGTTGTTTTTATTTTACTAAATGGGTAAATTACACACTTAATCCCACTGCGTTTTCAATATTTTCATTTTTGTCTTGCCGCATGGTATAATCACAGTTCCAGTCCCCCTGATTTTTCAAAAGGTTACAATCTAATCCCTAAATTACACCGAATCAGTTTCTGAATGGTAAAATTACGCCCTTAACCATCCCGCGTTTTTGAATTTTTTACTTTGAGTCTGCCCCTTGGTCTAATTACAATTCTGGTCTTTTTAGGTTTTGTTTGTTTCGCAATTTCGTCCCTAAATTACATATTATTGCTCTTTAATTTCTGCCACTGACTTTTGTTTTTCTTTCATTTCAGTCATGCATTCTTTGTAAATACTAATGTTCGTATTATAATCGTATATGTTGATGTATTCTATTATTTTATTTTATTTTATGTCCCTCGTATATGACTCGTATTTTATGTTTACATATATATGTGTATTAAGATTATAATGGTCATGCGTCTTTTATCCGGTTATTCATATTAAGCATGTTATGTTTTAGTTGATTCGTACATGGTGTGTTTTGTATTTTATATGTGTGTGCTTTCTTGTTTTTTTTAGGGCTACATGTTAATATATTTAGCCTTTTTGTACGATATGTTGACCCGTATATGTTGAAATATGTTTTATTACCAGTATGCATTTTTTTAAATATTTGTTCGCCTATATGTACTTATTCCTGCCTTGTTATTTTGACATATTATAGTTATTTTTATCTATTATTTAGAATAATATGTATATATACATGTTTTAGTCTAGAATATCATTTATGTTAAATTAGTATTCAGGTATGTCAATATTTATTATATTTTGCCATGTTTTACGTTTTTGCCATTAAGATTGCATATCGAGATATAACTTGTTAATGCGGAGTCCTTTTATCCGAGCGTAAACGGGGCCAGTATCAAGCGTAGTGATAGTGGTTGGGCGTTTATTCTCGGATAACGGGGCCCTTAAAATTTATTCGCAATTATGACCGAATTTTAAAATAATCGTCACTTTAATCCGGAAAATCCAATATTAATAAAGCGGTAATTATTAAAGTACCAATTTTGGGCGGTGTGGGGGTGCTAATCCTTCCCCATCCGTAACCGACTCCCGAACCCTGTCTTTTTGAATCTCTGGTTTTATGGTGTCCGGCCTACCTAAGTGGTCGGTGGCGACTCCATTTTTTTTATATACGGTTTATTTTAAAAACCCCACGAAATAAATATTTTATATCCAAAGAATCACGAACACCTTTCAAAAACCCCTTCGAAAAGTCCACCACGTTTTTTAGCGATACAAAAACAAAAATTCGGTACATCGCTACACTATTATATCAATTTGGTCCTAATTTAATTTAAAATTTTAAAACTCCAATATGAATAAACAACTAGTTTTTGCACTTCGCTGTGAACCTAAGAAGAGAAGAGAAGTGAGATAGATATACCGAACTGACAAACAAATGTCAAAAGCCTAGTTAGAAGTTGCATACGCCCATGAGGTTTGCGAATGGCACCTACACACCTGGAAGCACTGATGCTTTTGTTTTCAACAGGCGGCGACCATTTTGTGTAGGTTTGCCAGAGGCTTTTGGAGTCTTTGACACATTTTGGTTTGCATATTCCGGCTCCTTGGATCCTTGCAATTTTGTACGGCTCTCAAGGGTTGCATGATTAGAAGTGTTAAAAATTTTCATCTCCATTTTACAGATAAAGTTTTAAATAAATATGTTGATAAAACTCATCATAATGATAGCTTTAGTTCATTGGCTAAAGTGTGCTAATTTTATTTAAAGGAGTTAGGTTCAAATCCCCTCGGATATAAACTTTTATTTATTTATTTTAATTACAAATTCCCTCGGAGATAAACCTTTATTTTTATTATTTTTTTCTTTAATCACATGGTGACATGTGTCACCATCTTATTAAAGCTTTAAAATTTTGAATTAAATTAAAATAAAGATCAAATTGATATAATAGATAACTAATAGGGACCAATATGTAATTATACAAATTTTAGTTAACTGCCACGTCATTCTTCCGTTAGATTTTAACGATTGATGGTCAAAATAGGTCCAATTAAATAGTTAAGTGGCCGAATTTTAAATTTTTATAGTTCAATGGTCAAAATAGGTTAGACCCAATAATTATGTGCTTTACCCCAAAAAAATTAAAGCTCTCTTTCACTTGGAAATGGCAATGGGAACAGCTGGTTAGTCTTTCAATATTGTTGATTTCCCAAGACATGTTCATTTTTGCATGTGGCAGAGATAACGAAAGCTATTTGCAAAGCTTTTGGGACCCGCTTCTTCATTCTTCACTTGTTTTTTTGCGGGTCTAATTATGGTTTACTCCTTCAACTACGATGAAATTTGAGATTTAATCCTTGTAGGTTAATTTGACATAATTTTGTGTCTACCTTATATATAGGCATGTGAAATCATGTAATCATCCAGGTTTCAGGTCAGGTCATACCAAGTTAGATCAAATTAGATACGGGTTATGTCAGGTCAATTTAATAGTTCGACTCGAATCAGATCGGGTTTGGGTCGACTCAGATTCAGGTCATTATCAGGTTGATTTCAAATCAGATTGAGTTTGGGTTTAGGTCGGGTTAATTTCAGGTTGGGTAAGTTTCAGTTCAGGCCAAAACAGTTCGGGTCCGAATCAGTTAATTAACAAGTTAATTCAGGTTCGGATGGACTTTAGGTCGGGCCACGTTCAAGTCAGGTCACGTCGTTGACGGATAAAATTCAGGTCAGGGAATATCGATTTCGGTTAAAGTTCAAGTTGGGTCTTACCGTGTGCAAATAGACTTCGGTACGGTAATTGTGGGTAAATTTCAGATAAAAATAAAGTTTTAGGGAGTAATATGAACCAAAATATCCCTTAGGATGCCGAAATATTTTACAATTTAAAAAATATATATATAATTATGACTAAATTGAATTAAACTAAAATTTAAAAGTGAATGTTAAGACTAAAATGAAAATTTTAAACAAGTGATGACCTAAAAAGTAATTAATCACTAAACAAAAAAATTAGGAGGCAAATGTTAAATGGACAATTAATTATTGAATCAAATTTAAAAAGATTTTATTTGAATTTTAAAGGGAAAGAACCTAAAAATTAAGGGGCTTAATTGCCTCCAAAATTTTGTCCTCCCCACCAATTATTTTTTTCATGATTTTAATTAAAGTGAAATGGTGGGAGGAAAAGTTTCCCACCCGCGTGGGATTTTAGGTTAGAATAAATTATTTTTTAGCCCTTCCAACTTTAAATGTTTTTCATTTAAGTCCCAAATTTTCACTTTTAGGTTTTAATTTAATTTAATTGAGACCTAATTTAAATTAATTTAATTGAAATTCTACATTTAGTTTTAGAATTCTTTAATTATGTCCGTGATTTATGCTTCTAAGTTTTAATTTAGCTCAATTAGATCTTAAATTTAATAAGTTAATTCAATTCGAGCATTATTATTATATCATATAAATTTTGATTTAATATAATTATACACAAATTTTTGATTTGGATGTAAATATGTAATTGTACACATGAAAGTTGAAACTTTAATTTAATTCAATTGTACGCATGAAACTTTGATTTAAATATTTAATCAAATTCAAATACATAAATTAGCAAGTTGAATCGGAATTAATCTTGTAAATCAATAACCATGTACTAAACCATAAGCCATTAATACTAAACCCAAAACCATAAACCTTAAAGAATCGAAATTAATCTCATAAACCAATAACCATAAGCTAAGTCATAAACCATTGATACTAAACCCTAAACTTTAAGGAATTCAAATTAATCACATAAACCAATAACCCTAAACTAAACACTAAACTAAACCATAAATCTTAAAGAATCAGAATTAATCTCATAAACTAATAATACTAAATTGAACCATAAACTGTTAATATTAAACCATAAATCATAAAACTTAAGAAATTATGTTGACACCATTTAGATATTTAATAAAACTTTTAAATATTTTTATATACTTTAATTTATAAATATAAAAAGTAAACATATTAATTTAATGATCATAGTTAATCATATACCTTAAGTTGTGAAGATGTATTTTGTCACACTATAATATAATAAATTCATAATCTCACAAATTCATCAATTGTAACTTATTAGTTATTACAAGTCAGATAAATACCAAGCCAGGTAAATATCATATCAGTTCAATAGCAAGTCATGCCATTTACAGGTTGAGTCAATTACAGATGAGGTTCATAACATGTCAAGTTGATAACAGGTCGGGTAATATCAGTTATTTACCAGGTTAATCTCGGGTTTAGGTTCATATCAGGTCGGATGCAGGTCGGGTTCTGTTATCACATTATCAGGTTGAATTCGGGTTCAGGTCGTTCTCAGGTTGGGTGCAGGTTGAGTTCAGATCTAAAAGTTCCAGGTCCAACTCGGGTTCAGGTCAACACCAGTTCAGACTCAAATCGATTTCGAATCACAACCACCTCGAGTCACAAGCAGTTTTGACGCAAGTCGATTTCAGTCAATTTTGCAAGTCGAATTAGCTTTTTACATCCCAACTTATATAATATCATTAGTATGTCCAAATTTATAAAAACCACTTCTAAAAAAAACAATCTTAAGCATTCAATCAATATGTAAATTGAACAATCATACGCCAACAACGTGTCCCCATCTACTCCATATGCACCGTGATCTCCCCCTCCCTTTTAAGCTACGATTTGATCATCAATGGAGGAAAAAAGATTTTGAGTATTTGCTTTGTACGTAAAGGGAGTTGTGATGCACATGCGTTTTGGGGTCAGAGCAACAAACAATTAAAAGGAAGATTGGAGGGTAATGCTTGGCGGATATTAGTTGGGTATTGCTCTCTCGTATCCCTTCGGTGGCATGCTGATGCACTGAACACTGACAACTCGTGCTGTTGATGTATATTTAGCTAGCTTCCAGAACTGAAAAACTTGACCAAATACTCGAAAATCGAACCGATTTACTCGATCTGAGATTTGAAATCGACTCGAACATAATGACCTAAAATTTGATTCGAAACCGAAACAAAACGAACCGAATACAAATAAATCCGAATTTTAGTTGAATCGAAATAGACCCGAACCGATTTTCAACCGAACTGAATAGACCCGAACCGAAGACAATCCAAAATATAGAAAAGATATTAATAGAAATAAATAAAGATAAGATATGAACAAACGCACAACTCACTTAAAGTTAAATATATTGGCTTTATAAATCTATATATAGGGTGTACAAAATTGACCAGCCTAAAAACTCGATTAAAAGCGACCGATCTCCCATTGACCCAAAATTAATCCAAACCAAAATCAAATGAACCGAACCAAAATGACCCGAATCACAATAGACACAAACTAAAACCAAACCGAACTGAAACAAATTGAAACTAAATTTGAACCGAAGAATAGCAGACCCGAAATGACCCGAACCAAATGACCTGTTTACCACCTCTACTTCCACTTAATGAAGGATGGGTGACTTCACTTAACTATGACTAAAATAAATTAATGTGGCTTAAATAGTGGTTTAGAATTATATCTATTTTTTTTACAAATCTTAATTTTAAACTTAATCCTATCTGGAGGGGAGAGAAAGAAAGACTTTAAGGGAAGAAAAGGATATTTCTAGTGGGACTAGAACCTATAACTTATAGGAATGTGAGGGAGCAAATATGAACAGCTTGACCAACGTACCATATGTACTTGCTTTTACATCTAATTCTTTAATATGGTACAAATGACTTTTTTATTCTCAACTTGATACATGTGGTTTATTCAGAGAACTGCTTTACACACAACGTTACAAAATCTGGTGTGGCAATAATGAAACAATTAATGTATGACACATGACATAATACTTTTATTTATTTTTGTCGATGCCAAAAATATCATACATCGAATAGGGTGGCGAAGATGGGTGCCAAGGAGAATGTTGGTGTTGGTTTATGGCGGTTTGCCTGTTCTGAACACTGGCCAAGACCCCGAAACAGTGGTTGAAAAGAGGGTAGTTGAGAGAGAAATCGGGAGAAAATGATAATTATTCCTTTAGCTTGTCTCTCTATATATGTGTTTCTTTGCTGCGTCTTTTGATGGTGAGGGTTTTGAGGTCTTTAATGGTGGGAGGTACCGAGTTTATGGTTATGATTATTGAAAATAGAGGAATCAAAATGATTCAAATGTTTTACAGAGATAAGAACGACAAATAAAGAGAATTAGGGATTTGAGAGAGGTGACTCAAATGTAGGTCATCAAAGATGACAATCCATTTCCAACCTTTGTGGTTAATATAACCCAAAGAAAGAGATCATAACAGGCTACCAACGGAATGGGTCAGACTGTTAGATCAATTGAGTAGTTGAAACAAACTTTAACCGACCCATCTTCTGAAAGCTTGTATTTTCTTTAATATTACTTGGCTTTCTTTTCTCCTGAAGGATCCAAAAAATATTGCTTGGATATTATTCTCAGCTGCCATCGCAAGACAAGAAATCGTTCTATAAAGAGAGGCTTGATAATCAAATATGCTACTTGATGTTTAGTAGGTACATAATTGACTAATTTTCTACTCCACAACTTTCTCTTGAACAAAGTGTAAATCCAAATCTATGTGTTTCGTCTTGGCATGAAGAACAAGAGTAGCTACCATTAATACGACACTGGTGTTGTCACACCATATTTTGGAGTAAAGGATGTTCGTATACCCATGTCAGTAAGGACAATAGTGAACCACATCAATTCAACAACAACATTTGCTAGGCTCATGTATTCAGCCTCAGCTGTGGAACGAGGCATTACTCTCTGTTTTCTCGAGCTCTAAGATACCAAGTGGGAGCCATTGTACACAATATCTAGAAACTGAGCATCGATCATCAACATCACACCCCCAATCAGCATCAACAAATGACACAAGTGCAGGTTGTGAACAAGAATTATCTGCAAAGAATATTCCACAATTTAGTGTACCCTTTAAGTAGCGTAGAATATGCTTCATTGCTGACCAATGAAGTTCTGTAGTGGTTTGCATAAATTGAGCAATTGTATTCAGCGCAAAAGCAATGGCTGGTCTGACAGACATATTGAAGACAACTTACAATGCTTCGATATCAGGACACATTTCGAAATGGTTCACCACTGTTTTTGCTAAGTTTAGGGCTGACTGTCAAGGGTGTGTCAACTAGTTTAGAACTAATCAATTGGAATTTCTCAAGTAATTCAAAAACTTACTTTTGTTATCTAAGAATTAACCTTCAGAGTTACGCGTAGCTTCAAGACCAAGAAAAAATTGAACTTGAACCGAGATCTTAGATTGAGAACTTGACATGTAACTG
Source organism: Hibiscus mutabilis (assembly GCA_019671005.1). NCBI lineage: Eukaryota > Viridiplantae > Streptophyta > Magnoliopsida > Malvales > Malvaceae > Hibiscus > Hibiscus mutabilis. Next base: position 24,423,630 of record CM033718.1, on the reverse strand, counting down.
TTGGATGAACCTGGCAATATGTAATTCTGAGTTGCCAGTCATCAAAATGTTATCAACATATAGTACAACATATACAATAACTGAATCATAGTTATAAACAAACAATGAAGTATCAGTAGAGGAATTTCTGAATCCAACTTCACAAAGAAATTCTTTAAGTTTTAGGAACCAATTGCGAGGAGCCTACCGAAGGCATTAAGAGCCTTAGTCAGCTTGTAGATGTAGCCACGTTTATTCCTTTTCTTCTTTTTTAAAATATATACGTGGGCGTAGTTTTCTTTTAGAAAATCCATCGATACGAAATATCCCATAAATCACTTTTGAAATCTTAGCTTAAAGGGATTTCTTTTGAAAAATCGCAATCTTTTGAAAATTGATAAACAACTTGGAGTCGCCACCGGCCACTTGGATAAGGTAGGCCGAACACCACAAAACCAGAGATTCAATATGAAAGGGTCCGGGAGTTGGTTACGCGTGGGGAAGGATTAGCACCCCCATCACGCCCGAAAATCGGTACTAAAATACTTGTTGCTTTTAATCAAAGGAAATTATCGGAATTTGAAAGGAAATTAATTTGGTGGCCTTAATTGAAAATTAACCTTAATTGAACGGGCTTTATCAAACTGATGGATTCAAATTAATTGGACATTTAATTAATAAGGTTGACGATACATCGGACCATAGATTAAACCGACATCGAATAAGCCTGACTGCTGTGTTAATTTATGGTTCGAATCACGCATGTCACCTTTATGCATGATGCAAGCATTTTAAAATATGATGTAATGATTTGGTTAAGTTTTAATTTTATCTTGAGTCGGTAAGGATTAATTCAAATATTTGGTCAACATTCTTTAAGTCCGGACTGTTACGACACAAATACCGAAATTAATGAATATCTCCATTTTATGGTTTAAATTAATTAATTCAAAATAAAGGATCACATGAATGACAATTAAAATGAATGGCAAATAAAAACTTTAAAGATAAACACACAAAAGTTCACCCAAAGTCCTAACCTAAAAGGCCCAAGTTATGGAAAGTCTCATTAGTGAACTAGTTATTAATTAAATGAATCTAATATTAACTCTAAATTAATTAAACTTGAAAAACTAGAAAGCCCTAACAGATTATAGATTATTAATTCGATCAATTTTAAACTAGCATCCCAATGAGCCAAGGATACTATTTAAAATGAATCAAGTTAATCAATCATAGTCTTAAATTAAATGTCCATCTAAGCTTAATTGTCAATTTTATCCTAAAAGGGTAATGAATAAGTGTTTAACTAATTTAATGAATTTCATATTTATCCCAATAAGCAAAGGATAAACTTAAATTAATTAAACTAATTCAAACCTTAATCTAACTATGGTTTCAAAAACTAACCCTAAATTTTATTTAATTAATTTAAGACTTATGCCCCTATAAGCCGGACACACAATTTAAATTAATTAAATTAAATTAACTAATGTATCCTAAGAAGGCCTAATCTAACTAAGGCTTTAAGAAACTAAAACCTAAAATTAATTTGATTAATTTAGTGATTGTGTCCCTATAAGACGAGCACACTATCCAAATTAGCCAAATTAATTTGTCTAATCTAATCTAAAGCCTTAATATGCCCAAAGCCCACCTAAGCTAAACCTAGGCCCAAAACAAAATAAGGCCTAATCCAAATCTAATTAAACAAACTAAGTCCAAAACAACAAATGGTCCAAACACACAAACATATTCTACTATAAAAAAACAATATATATTTGAAAACATATTACGTATATTACAAAAGTTATGTATTATACATATTATCAAAAATATGTTATATGTATTATAAAGAAAACTTTATATTGTAAAAACATATATTACATATTAAAAGACTATATTTTATATTTTATAATAAAATTATATTGCATATGTATAGACTATATATATATTATATATATATATATATATATATATATATATATTAAAAGGTCTATATGTAACATATTATAAAATAAAACTATATTACGAATTATGAACAAACTATACATTATGCAAAAGCTATGTATTATAATACAACGTATGTCATCTAAAAAAAGCTTTTTATTATGTATTATAACATATATTAGATAAAATAACATATATTACACATTTAAAACTATTCATTACATACCCTATATATTTAGTACACACAAATACTTTACCATATAAAACATAAATACTATAACACATATATACGTACTAAAATATCAAATATAAACCCATTAGGTGTAATATATACACACATAATAACATAATCTAGATATATAGTAGGTAACCAAGATCAAGATAATACCAAACCCAATGAGATTGGGCCGTAGACTTGTTATGGGCTGCTGTTGGAGCGGGTATCCGCCTGGATCTGGGGCGGATCGAGCGTTATGCGGGTTATCAGGAGATAGGGGTCCTATCTCCCTTCATTATCCTTTAGTCTCTTCTTTAGCAGAAATAGAACAACCCATTTTCCTCTCAAATAGAGCCCTAGCAGCAGCCGAGGCTCGATCTGCCTCTCGTCGCCGCTCCCGTGGTTTTTCCGGCCGATTAACGCCACCACGTTGAAGCCCTCGCACTCCTCTTCGTTTCTGTCCGAGTGGATTCCACCGGAGATAACAAGAACACCTCAAAATGGAGCCAAAGTCTCCAACGTCTTAGAGTGCCGATCTGTGCCGTCCGCCGTTGGATGGAGTTGGATCCAAGATATATCATTCCCCACGTCGAGAGAAGCCTGCTTACCGCTGGGATCTTCCGTCGTAGGTTCCGGTTGTTAAAACCCATTACGACCCGAAGGTAAAGCACTTCCCCTTTCTTTTTCTATTTAAAAATTTGAACAAAATAAAGTAAAGAAGCACGAAAATCCAAGAAATTTCTCTGTTCTCTGAATTAAAAACGAACTTTGCCTTGCTTTTTTTGGTTCGAAAAAAAGAAAACTCTGAAATCCCTTTTTTTGTACTTGATTCTTGAATACTTCCTTGTACATTGTCTAGTGTTCGGTTTATATAAAACCGAATTACATTCATGAGGGAAAAAAGAAAAACTATCTAAAAAACCTATTGGTTACTATTTCATTTTGTTTGTATTCACGTCTGTTTCTGGCAGTGTTGGTTTGTTTCCTCCTTTCCTTTGTTTGTTTTTCATCCTTGTTTGTACTCATCCGCCCCTGCCATTGTCTCTGATTTTGGTTGTATATGCTACTGGCACTCTGTTCTTGCATGTGTGGTTGCTCGATGGAGGGGGACCAGCCGATCGGTCCGCGTGGGCGCGTGAGGACCATTGAAGAGCCAGGCGCGTGGGCACTGGAAGCTTCTCCCCGTTGATCCTGGCCGTTGATGTTGATGCCTTTGATCTGATGGTCCAAATCCGGCTGCGCAAAGATAAAGAGGGGTATTAGGTTTTTTGTGTTATTATGGCTAGGGTTTAGACTTGGGCCCAATATGGGCCAAATGTAACTACTATTTATTATACATATTTCTGGGTTGTAAATGGACATTATTAACAACATGGGCTTTTGTTTCATTCACTTAATCTTTTTCCTGATTTTCAGTTTTAATAATAATAATAATAATAATAACATATGATAGTAAATAATGATGACGATAATAATTTTAGTGACTAAAATTAATACTAAGACTAATAGCTATAATAGTAATAGTAGTAATACCTAACATTAATAATAATGATACAACGCTAATATAACTATTATAATAATACTAATAGCAGTAATGACAACAAAGAAAAGCAATAATAATAAGTTAACATAAAAAACATACTATATTAATACTGTTTTTTGGGGGTTTTAATTGGATAATAACATAACATGATAATAAAATAGTAACACATCTATATATGTAATACTAGTATAACATTGGACTATTACTATTTAATAAATAACACTAGTTTCTTTTTTATGTATGTTTTGGTTTTAATTAAAAAGCAGACAAAGCCCATAACACTATATTTAGATAGTGGTAACACACATATAAGCTCATTATTGTAAGTAAAAAAAGGGTGCACTCCAGACAAAATTAGTGATTACAGTAGACAAGAAGGGTGTCGTCAGGACCAACACGTTCAAATCTAGGTGGCTAAGCCATGAAAACATCTTCATGAAGACCTCCTTTGAAGAATGCATTGTTCACGTCGAGTTGATGAATCTGCCAATTATTATACACAACCAAGGAGAGAAGAATATTGACTATAAAGAAATGTATATCTGGGCTGAATGTTTCTATAAAATCACAAATAGGTTTGGGAATACCCCTTAATAACCAACCATGCGTTATATTTATTAATTGACCCATCAACATTTAATTTTACCTTAAAAGTCCATTTGCAACCTATTACCTTTCTGTCAAGGGGAGGTGCAACCAATTCCCAAGTGGAATTAGAAATAAGAGCATCATATTAGGCTTGCACTATTTCAGACCATTGAGGGTGTTGAAAGGCTTCATAGACAATGAATGGTGTGTGCTCTATCGAAGTGTAAAAGATTTTGGGCTTATACCTGCCTCGCTTCTAGTGAGAATGCTATGTAGGTTACCATGTGCAAGAAAGCCAGGAGGTGCATCACAAATAATTCTAAGTGAAGGAAATCCAAGAGGTGCATCACAAACAGTTGGGGGATGAAGGACACCAGCTGAAGTGGTTTGTGAAGACTGTTGAAGCTTATTCATGGCTAAAACAGTTTCATGACAAGGCTCCTCAAGAAGGAAAGTATTTGAGAAATCAATGCTTGAACTTGGATCAGCACTATCAAAGATAGGTTGAACCTCAACATTTACTGATCCAACATTATCAAGGACATGCTCGACATTTACTGGTATCTGATCATTAATTGGTTCCTCAACACGTGGTGGTTCAATGTTACGAGGGGTTGTTTGAACCTCAACATTTACTAGAACAGGACCCCGAGGGCTGAGGTCATGACTATTGTTGACTCGTGTCTGCTCATGAAGCACAGTCTGCTGAGCCGAAAATGATGTTGCAGGGGTTGATTGTGGCAGAGGAAAACTTGGGGGAATATCCTGGACTTGTGAAATTTTCTTGGAAGCATCATCTTGATTATCTGCAAAGGGGAACACCATTTTATTAAAACGAACATGACAAGAAATGAAAATTTGTCCCGAGTCATCTAAGCACTACTATCCATGGTGCTTGGGAGAATATCCTAGAAATGTACAAGCACAAGATCGAAAGTCAAATTTGTGCTTGTTATACGGCCTGAGAAACGGAAAACACTGGCACCCAAAAAATTTTAAAAAATCATAATCAGGAAGTCTACCATAAAAAAGTTGATATGGTGTCGATTAATGAGATATACTGAACTAAGAACTGTAAAAGACCGAAATTGAAGAGGCATCGAGGCTTGGGCTAAAAGAGAGAGAGCAGTTTCAATTATATGACGATGCCTCCTCTCTACCACACCATTTTGATGTGATCTTTTGTTGAACACCAAGTTTTACAAGTGTAGACTCAAAGAAATGGAACTCCCCACCACCATCTGCCTACACAGCTAAAAGCTTTGTGGAAAATTGTGTCAAGATAAAAGCATGGAATAATTTAATGCTTGAGACACCTCAGTTTTATTTCGTAAAAGGTAAACCCAACAATTTTTGTTGTACATGTCAACAAGACACATAGTATCTAAAGCCAGAAGACTTAACAAGGGCTGGACCCCATACATCAATTTCAACCAACTCAAAGGGTTTGGTATAAATAGTGTTTGAGGTGGGGAAGGAAAGCCTATGGCTCTTGCCTAATTGACAGGCAGTATATAAAGTTGAGTTGGTTGGGGATACAATTTTATTCAAAACTATGTTGATTATATTTAGAGCAGGGTGACCAAGTCTCCTGTCCTATAAGCAATAAGAGTCAACTTGCACAGTAGTACTAGACAAAAGAATTGTTGCATGAAGAACCAAGGTGTCATTGACTGTAGAAGGTGTTTGCTGAAGCTGTATAGTCTATCATGTTGCACACCCTCAATAAACACCGCCCTTTTAAACTCATCATTCATAAACAATTGTTAGAGTGGAATTCAAAATAAACACGATTATCCTTAGCTAAACGAGAAATATAAACCAAGTTTTTCGTAATATAAGACACGCAGAGTAAATGTTTGAGAAGTAACATTCTATCAACAGAATTAAGAGAGGCTTTCCCTATATGAGAAATTTCTAATCGTGATCTATCACCAAGTGACACACGATCCTTACCATTGAATGTGTGAGCATTCTACAGATTTTGCTGCTCACGAGTCACATGGTGTGTAGCTCCAAAATTGAAGTATCATTTTGTGTCAGAGCCACCTGTTGGGCTTATCATTGTATTGTCTTAAGCACTAGAGGAAGCACTAGTCACAGCTTCATTAGAAACCCCTCCAGTCTTGCTAACAAATAGATTATAACAAGTCTCAGGATAACAACGACAAGTATTGATGGTTGCATCAGATGAATAAGTATAGTGACATAGATGAGCTTGTAACTCATCACCGGTAGATCTTTGAGACATGACTCCTTTGTAGGATTTATCAAACCGATGCAAATATTTGTGAGATACATGACCAAGCTTACCACATATTTGACATTGTGGGCGTGAGCGACCCGAAACTCTATTACCTGAGTCTTTGGACCACTGCTATGAACGAGATCAAAAATTCTTTGGCAACTCTTATTCATCATGACTAGACTGAGATGAGCTATTGTGATACAAATAATTGATTCTAATCAGAACCCGCTGGGGATCAGCAACACGCGTCTCAACATCGATTAAGAAATAAATTGTTGCTTCAAGAGAATATGTTTCTCGACTGCCTGTGATCATCGTAATAAATGGCTCATATTCAACTAAAAAGCCATTCAAGATTGTAGCGATTGCTCAACTTCAGATACCTTGCTGCCACAGACTACGAGAAGGTCACAGATCTCCTTGATCTGAGTAACAGAAGCTCGCATTGAGGGTAATCCTTTCTTGAGAGATCATAGCCAGCAATGTAAGTGCATGGCTTTTACGGTGGACAACTAAGCATAAAGACGAACCACAACACTCCATACTGTTGCAGAGGTCTCAACACCGACAAGTTGTGGCAAGATTCTAGGACTCATGGTGGATAACGGACACGACGCAAGCGAACTATCTTGTTTGCAAAAAAAGATATATGTTGGATTAGGAATAGATTCACCAGTAGCCGACAAAGTGAGTATGGCTGGAATCAGAGTTGATTTGTCAAGAAAGTGCTCTAAGCCATGGTCGCGAACAAGAAACACTTGTTACTTACAAAGAAGGAAATTATCATCGTCTAAATGGACACATGTTTTTGTTGGCGAAAATAGGACTGGTTTGATCGGATCAAAGAGTCATGGTGGTCGCAGAATCCGCCATGGAAGAAGCAACAAAAAATTAAAAGAAACTTCAACAATCAATAAGAAAAACAAAGGAAGATCACAAACAAAACAAAGATCTTGACCGAAACCTAACTATCTGATACCATAGTGAAAATAAAGAAATCAAATGTTTCAGATGTTTTACAAAGATAAGAATGACAAATAAAGAGAATTAGGAATTTGAGAGAGATGACTCAAATGTAGGACATCAAAGATGATTGGGCTAATTCCAACCTTTATGGTTAATATAACTCAAAGAAGGATATCATAACAGACTGCCAACAGAATGGGTCAGGTTGTTAGATCAGTTGGGCAATTGAAACAAACTTTAACGAACCCATCTTTTGGAAGTTTGTATTTCTTTAATAATAATGGTTACGGACATGTTCCTAAGAGTAGATTCGGTTGTTGAGTTAGCGTACCTGAGGATTAGCGGTTTGGGGACAAATATCCCAAGACACATGAATTTCTTCGGATCTGGGTTTAGTTTCGAAGGATTCAAAAGTATTTACTGATCTCTCCGAAGATAATATGTAATTGTTGTTGATGGCGGAGGCATAACAATTTTCATGTGATATAAATAGACCAATCAATGATAAACACGTATTAATTTTTTTTTTAAAAATATGTTTCTTTTAATTTTTTCTCCTTTCCTCGCGTTGTTAAATTCCTTCGCCAAAATTTGGCATTTTTTACGTTTTTCTCTCTTTTGTTCTATGCTTTTTACTTAAATATATAAATTTTAAAATTATCTAGTGAAATAACATCCTTCAACAATTAATTTTTAAAATGATACTCTTCTTAACAGTAGGCAAAGGCACCTTCTGCAATCAACGTCTTTTAAAGACATACTTTGTAAGAAGATTTTTTTTTGTTATGTGTAATATCCCATTCAACATGTTCCAAACAACTCTGTTGGGAGACTCGTACGATCAACCGAGATAGTCAAGAGGGGTGAATTAGTTTTTGAGTGATAGTGTTGGAAGCAATGGAATTTAAAATTTGGACACAAGGATTTATAGTGGTTCAATCTTCTAACCAAGCTCTACATCCACTATCTTAGCTTCCCATTAAGGATTTTCCCAAGTTCACCGTGAATTTCTACACTTTTTCTAGGTTCAAGAGGATACCTTTACAACAGAAGACTTATACCCCAAAGTCTTGTTAAACCCTCTCTTACAAGAGAAACAAATGAGCAAACTAGGGAAAACCTCACAAGGCTGATGGTTTGCAAATTCTAAGCTCACACCCAAAACCCAACACTTGAGCATATATGACAATTAAGCTCACAACTGTGTTCTACAAAGGAATTGACAATTAAAGGTACAAAACACTTTGTTTGATCATACAATGTTGGCTTGTTGTTTCTTGTTCTTCTATGGATGCTTGGAGTGGTCTTTTAAACCCTCTACCAACTTTATGGCTGTTACTAGCCGTTGGGGGTTGTTAAGAGCCGTTGTAGACTTTATTTCTCGCAATAAATGAACTTTTGGACTCTTCGGTAACGGTACGTGGGGACCATTATCGGTACATGTTCTTAAAAATATAGCCGTTGGAGAATTTTTAACATAGGGTATCGGTACACTATAGTACTGTATCGGTACTCCCCCTTGCGTAACGGTACGGCAGAGTCTGTACCGGTACGAGTTTTGGCTGCTGGAAATCAAGGTTTGGAAAAACAGAGGGGGCATGTCGGTACGGGCTTGTCCGTACCGGTACGAATGACTGGGTATTGATATCGAGGAAAGGGTATCGGTACTCAAAGCCAAATTTTGACACTTTAGGTATTTTGAAAGCATTTAAACATGTCAAAAATCCTTTGAAAACATTTTGAACATATTTTTCAAGTTTATGGACTTTTGAAATATTTTTGCAAATTAGTTTAAGTCTAAAAATATTTTTCATTAAGTTATATCAAAATCAAATAGGTTTATCAATCTCCCCCTTTTTGATATAACGAAACCACTTGAAAAATTATTTTTTGTGAAAACTCTCCCTTTGAAAATGTTTTTAGAAAAAGAGAATATTTTTGAAAATATTTGAAGCTCCCCCTTTTCTTTTTAAAATTAAAATTTTCAAACATATCTCTCCCTTTTTGTTATATCAAAGATAATTTAAAAAACTAAGTTTGAAATTTTATTAAGTTTAAAGACGTACATTGTTGAAAAAAATTAGTACCAATTGATAGGAAAAATCAATTGTTTGTGTAAAATAACATTTGGAGAAAAGAGACACACAAAAAAATTTATCATGAATTTTTTTTAAAAATGGCTCCCCTTACTCAAGCATCAGAGAGATTGTTAATCCAACAATTCAAGATGATAAATATTGAATTTCAAATAAATAAAGCAAATAAATAAAAAAATCAATAAAACATGCTATATAACAAGATTTATCAAAAAGCACAAAAAGCATGCCTAAAAGGAGACAAAATTCTCCATTTTGTCTAGGTGTACAAATACGTATTCATCCGTATCGGTATTGGTTGATAGTTGTATTCGTACGGTATGGGCGGTACGGCATCAGAGACACGAAAACGGTGAAAACTGCAGCAAAAATAACTTAAAAGGCATTACAACTTAGTTTTAAAGTTCATACAAAGGCTCAATTAAGTCATATATATACATTATGCACATTTTGCTACACATGTTTCTCGAAACATAACAATTAACACATAGAAAGTAAGATTTCACTATAATCAACCAAACCTTACAAGTTTAAGGCCAAAAAAATTGAAATGAACAAACTAGGCCAAAAACATGCAACTCGTGCAATTGAGACTCCCCCTAACTATATGCAATTATGCACAACATGGAGTCATACATACATGCTTAGATCAACATGAAAAATAGACATGGAAAACATATAAACAAGCAAATTGCATGAAAATAAATATACCACTTGAACCAAGGTAGGATGTTAAACATTCCTTCTCCAAGTGTCCTTTCTTCTTTGTGTGTCATGAGCTTCCAAGATTTGACTTTGATCATCAATGGTTCAAACACACCTAAAAAAGAAAATCAAGTAATTTTTAGTATCCAAATTGCTTTAGATCCAATGACATTAGTCCCAAAAAATTTATTCCCCTTAGGAATCAAATTTTCAATTTCATCCTTTTTACATTGAGTCCTTTTGAGACCCAAATATTTCAAATACATTTTCCATTTAAAAATCTAGGGGAACTAGATTGTCTTTGATAAAAGTTTGATTTTACAAATTTTTTATTTTTCTTTTCAAAACGATCTTCATGAACTTTTTGAAATAATTTTTTTAAATTAAAATTCTTTTGTTCAAACTCTTTGAGTTTTGCTTCAAGTTCATCTTTGGTTTTAAAAATCAAATCATTTTAAATTTTCAAATTTGAAATATTTTTCTTATTTTTCAAAATGTGATGTTTAAAATCTAAAACCAAATCGTCATAGGCATATTGTAATTCATCAAAAAAATATGAAACTAAAGTAGATGAATTAGAAGTTAGCCTTGAATCTTCTTCGATGGCCATGAAGCATAAGTGAGCTACTTCATTAACGTTGGAGTCCTCTTCATCACTTCATGTAGCCACATATGCATTCTTTTTATGGCTTGATTCCTTCTTGTTGAAACAAGGACAATCGTACTTAGTATGCCCCAACTTCTTGCACTCGAAGCATATGAGTATAGTCTCTAGTAAGTTTTGATACTTATTATATTTAATTATATTTGTTTACTTATTTATTTGGAAAGTTATTATGTACTTTACCAGTATAGTTTAAGATATTTCAAATATTATTTAATATAAAATATTTACCTTATTTTTCGTATGATTATTCTATTTAATGTTTCGTAATATGTTTTTATATATTAAAATAGTTTTTTTATTTCATGTTATAAATGAAGATTTTGTTTACTTAATATGTTTTATGCAATATATGTTTTTGTTAATATATTTTATTATTTAAAGGCAAAAGGTCAAAAATAGCCCCAACTTTTGACCCTTTTGGTCATTTTAGCTTTATTCCTTTTTTGGTGTAAACAACTACCTAACGTTTCATTTCCGTTCAAATTTTATCCTTGTTGGATGAAAACCATTAGTCAACTAACAACCAAAGCTTGAGGTTGACATGGCATGTCTGCATGGCATGGGGAGATGACATGGCGATGCCACGTGGTATTTTTAAAAAAATAAAAAATAAATGATTATTTTTAAATTTTTTAATATTTTTAACCAATCAGATGATGCCACATAACACTTTGCGGACGTGGCATCATTCAATTGGTTAAAAATATTTTCTTTAAAAAATAATTATTATATATATTTATTAAAAAATAAAATATCCTAAAATTTTCAAATATTTCTAAAATAGTTCCTAAATCCCCAAATTCAGCCACTCCCATCGGCGTTGGTTGCGTTACCGGCGACGGAATGGAGCGCCCTCCCCTCGTCGAACGACCTATACACCGTTTGTCGTTCGTTCTGCCGCCATTCATCGTCGCGAATCGTTCAAATGAACCATTTGACGATTTTGCATTCGTTTGACATTTCGTAAGATGTCGGTCGATTTTCGGCGACAAGATGGTGGGGTAAATGATCGTGATGGTCCGGCTACCAATGTGGTGGGCGGCGGCGTGGCAATCAGCAGTAGAATCGTCTCAAATCGAAATTTGGGTTTGGGGAGTTAGAGATTTCGAAAGTTGGGACTATTTTGTGAAATTTGGAAAATTTGGAGTTATTTTTAAAAAAGAATTAAAAAATGTGATGCCACGTGGGGTCATCTTATCGATTAAAAAATGTGATGCCACGTCAGCCTCAGGCGTTGACCGTTAGTTGACTAACGGTTTCCATTTAACAGGGGCGGAAGTTGAATGAAAATCAAACGTTATGTACTTCTTTGCACAAAAAAAATAGGTGGTGAATTGACTAAATGGTGAAACGTTAGGGGTTATTTTTGACCTTCTGCCTATTTTAAATAACTATTGTATTCTGTTTCGCATATTGTAATTTTAACATTATTAACTTTTATCTAATCATTATGTTATTTATATGAAGAATTACTTTTATTTTAAAAATTATGACGATATTTTTAACAATAATTTTGTTAACATGCAGTTTAAAAATGGAAATGTTTAGATTAGATGAAAATGTGTTTCAACTCATCAATCATGTATGGTAAGGAAAATAATTTTGTTATTAATGATATTATGTCAATTGTTATTTAATAAATAATCAATTTCTAACTAAATAGTTTGTATATTTATTTTAAATTAACAATATATTTATCATATTCTTGAATTATTTGTGTACAATGTGAAGACATCTCCCTCTAACTGCCTTATCATGGGAAGTTAGATTTGAGTAGATTTTCCGATGCTCGGAGGATGTAACTTGCAACCAACACTTATTATTGCACTCATAGAGAGATAGATACCAAAGACACATTCCATGTTTTGTGTGGGGAATGCACCTACACTGTAGAAGATGTTTCACTTCAGTTAGGTCTCTGAAGAATTTTCACTTTAAACTAAATTTTAATTAAATTCAAGTTACAAATTCTAACACTAAAAATAGATAATGATAAAAAATAAGTTTTATGTTCGTTCCGATTGAATTATCGGATTAAAACCAGGTCGACGTTCAGTTCGAATTAGATTTGGATAAATTAAATTCGAGTTGCTTTCAGTTTTTGTTAATTTTGGCTCGGGTCAAATTGGGTACAGGTCCAGTTAAAATTCATGTCGGTTTGGTAAATTTGGTTTGTTTAGGATTTCAGATCAAATTTGAGTCATCATGTTTGAGCTTATATTAGGTCTCTCGGATAATTGGATTCAAATCAAAATTTTCAGGTCTAGTATTTGGTCCGGTTCAAAATTGAAATATGTAATTACAAGTTTTGACTTGCAAATTAACACACGCCATACATGTTTAATCTGATAGCCAGTGAATCAAGAAAGTGCAAAATTTGATTGTGGGGTTGCATTTTCTATTTCATTTTCTCTGCAAAAGGTAGAAGGCCAATGTGCCTTTTGTTTTTGTGTATTTGCAATAACTAAAAGAAAATCTATGTAGGCGGTACTTAGCATTCATTTTGTACCAGAAAATTTACTTGCTTCACCCAACTCTCATAACTTCATATTGATGAGCTCTACCTTAAAATGGCTCCATGGAATTAATGTTGGAAACCCCAAGCAGAGACATTTTGGACCACAACTCCTGACATTCTTACAAATCAGGAACATTGGCGAATTTCATGGGCTTGCCTTTTTACCTTCATCGCCGTTTTGGTCATCAAACTTGATTAAATTCTTACTTGTTCTACATAACCATTTTCATAGTTTTTTTTTAAAAGACAAAAAAAGAACATCATAAGTTAGTATTTTAAAGACAATTATATTCTCAAAGTAGGGTTGTGTACAATGTTTTCTCCAAACTCTATATTTATAGGCATAAGATGGAAACCCTAATTTCAATGGGTATTAAGCCCTAATAATAAAGTACATTAAAGTCTCATTTAATATATGGATATCCACCATAAATAAAGATATTCATAACACCCCCCTTGGATATCCATGAAGATAATGTGCCTCATTAAAACCTTACTAAGGTAAAAACCCTGTGGGAAAAAAATTTCTTAGTGAAGGAAAAAGAGTACACACATCTTTGATACGCATAACATGTTGCCTCATTAAAAACCTTACCAGGAAAACCCATTGGGACAAAACCTCGGTTAAGGGAAAAAGAGTGTAACACGTATTTACTCCCCTCATGAAAATATCACATAAGCTCTTTGAATCTTTATAATTCAATCTTGAATAATCTTCAAATGTTGAAGTAGACTATGAACTAGTGAATAGATCTTACAAATTACTACTTGAAAGGATTCATCGAATACTATTTTTCTGAAGATCATGAGGGACGAAACTTTGAAGAAATATGTTTCGTTTTGTCACATTTGATGTATCCACCTTGAGATATAAATTTGCATTATATTATCTCTACACAAGATAGCTTGTATCTTATCTTGTGAAAGCAATTCACATATCTTCTGGATATGTTTAACCAAACACATATTTCAGCTTTTCCTCATGCATAACCATTATTTACATGTCTAGAAAGGCATTGAGTTTTGAAAGATCTAAATGTAATGGTCTCGTAGCACTTAGATAGTATTTATGGACCAACTAAGATATGATGCTTCCAGATCAATTAATATATATATATGGTTCTTTTGGCCCAAGAATATCATCACCCTTTCTCGAGGGTAGAATAGATCTTTGTTTACATTAAGAGACCTAGCAACCATAAGGGTGATCAATGAATATGCGTTATGCATGTAAAGTCTCTTTAAATATTTTTTTGTGTATGTCGATTGATGCACAATGATTCCATTGTTAAGGAGATCTTTTCACGATTCTCAACGATATTCAAATCATCAACATATACAACAACAACAACAAATCCAGAGCTAAACCTCTTAATAAAAATGCTCGAAAAATTGAATCATTCTTATAGCCTTTCGCTAATAAGTACTCACTGAGGCGATTATCCAACATGCGCCCAATTTGTTTAATCCATAAATAGATGTTCAATTTGATTGAATAATATTCTCGAGAACTTGAATTAACTACTTTTGACAGTCTAAATCCTTCCGGAAGTTTCATGTAAATGTTATTATCAAGAGGCTCATACAAATAGGGTGTAACGACATCCATTAGGCGGAAACTAAGTCTTTTATTGCCAGACTAATAAAAATCTTTTTCATCCACCACCTAGAAGTATGTTTCCTCATAATTTATTTCATGTCTTTGTGAGAATCCTTGTGCAACCAAACAAGCTTATATCTCATGATTTTCCCTTTTATTTCTCTTTCTCACAAAAACCTTTTTATATCTACGGGCTTTACACCTTCCGGTGTATGAACTATAGGCCCGAATACTTCTCCTTTCGAAAGAGATTTTAGTTTCGCCTCAATTGCCTCTCTTTATTTTGGCCAATCATTTCTTTTTTTTTTTTACATTGTCCAATTGACAATAGTTCATGATCCACATCAAAATCTCTAGTGTTATATTGCATGCAAATGTATTATCGACGTCGAGTTGATTTCAGTTCCACTTATTACCATACATGACATAATCTATTGAGATTTCTTTATTATCAGGTACATAAGTCATGTCAATGTCTCTGTTGGAGACCTTTTAATCTCTTTTAGAGATTTTCATAATACATTGATTCCTCGATCAGACCATCATAAAATATAGCTCATTTTATTTTTTGAGGATTTTTATCTTTGAAATCTACTTGTCTACCACGCTATAGGCGTAAGTTAGACTCATTAGCAACTAAAGTTTGTCCTTCTAGGACATCAAATTTAATCGGAGCATTCATAGCTGGTATATGTGACTTAGTCGTTCTTTTAGAGTCAGTAAAATCATCTGGCAATTGATTTGCTAAATGAATTATCCTTTGAACTTATAGTTCACATTGTTGAGTACGTGGATCAAACTGAGATAATGATAATTCATTCCAACTTATTTCTTTTTCCAACTATTTATTTTCTTCCCCTAATGGTGGGAAAATTGACTCATTAAAACGATAGTCAGCAAATTGAGCAGTAAATAAATTCCATACATAAAGCTCGAGATATTTAATTAGCGAAAAGGGATTCAAATTCAAAATATATTCCCAACCTCCTTTGATGACTCATCTTTGTGCGTTGTGGTGGAGCAATTAGAACATATACCGCACACCCAAAAATTCTAATATGAGAACTATTTGGTTCTTGACCAAAACCATATGTAAATGGGAGAACTTATGATAATTTGTTGGCTTGATGCGAATTAGTGATGTTGTATATAAAATGACATGTCACCAACATTATCAAGAGTGAATTATCTTTATAGGGTAATCTAGAAAATGTGCTCATAATTTTATCAACTGAGCAAGTAACCTCACAAACGCCAAGTTGCGGGTTGATAACAAGGATACATATGACCATCTAGTCGATGCATCGATTAAAACCGTAAAATATCTAGATGATCTATAAGAATGGTGTATGGGCCCACATATATCACCATGTATCTGTTCCAAAAAATTAATAGATTCATAATCTATCTTAGTTGGTGATGGTTGAATAATCAATTTGCTTTGAGAGCAAGCATCACATGAAAGAAACATTATTTCGAAGAATCTGCCAGTTCTTCAATCAATAACCACATGAAGTGTCAATAAATTTTCGCATCATAATTGAACCGGGATGGCCTAACCGGTCATGCCAAATAATAAAGTTATCAGTAAACTTTTGATTTACAATAGCATGAGCTTCAATTTGTACTAATTCTTGTGTAGTACAATCCGGATGACAATGCATGTAATTTTGTCAAGATTTTCTTATTGCCTTAGTTTATACTTGTAATATAGAGATAGTCAGCATCCCCTTGACTAATAGTCACATTATGATATTCATTTATGTGAATATCTTTAAAATTCAACAAGTTTCTTTGTGATTTTGGCGAGTATAACGCATTGTGAATATGGAATAGAGTTCCATTTGGCAATAACATATTTGCTCTTCAAGAGCCTTCTATGATATTAGTACTTTCGGATATAGTATTCACATTATTCCCTTGCATTTTAAATGGGAAAATATGTATAATTATGCACCTTTCAATATGTGCTTTGTTCTATTCACTTCGAGGAATGAAAAATATGTGCTTTGTACCATTCACTTCAGGGAATGAAAAATATTAAATATAGCACATATCAAATCAATTATCTATCAAAGATAATGTCACAAGAACTTATTACTCTTCTAGAGCATTGATATTTTAGTACTTTGAGATATAGTACTCACATTTCCCCCTTGCATTTAAATGGAAAAATAGTTCCTATGCTTAAGTATAGTATGAGTACTTGCACTATCTGCTAAGCATAAATCGCCACAATTTATTGCATATTTTATTCTAGAAGTAATCATATTCTTCAAAGGATAAATAAACATAAAGCGTAAATAAATAATATGTAAAAGAAATAAAAATTAACATAAAAAATAAAAATAAAACAAATAAATAAATAAATAATAAATAAATGATCAATTATTCCCTTTAGAGGTTATAAGGGAAATAAAATAAATGGCAAATTATTCCCTTTAAGGGTTATGAGGAAATCAACAATATCTAATTGAGCTAGACCAAAAACGGCATAATTATTTTCACCATAAACAAAATTTGTTTATATTTTCTTTCCTTCATCATTCATGACTGTGGTATAGGTCCATAATACTTCGGCGTTTGGCAAATACAAAGCCAATGATTTAAGTTGCCACATCTATGACGCATAGATTCCTCTTTCTTGGAATGATATTTTGCACTATTAGCATCTTTATTGTTCCACTTGTGGTGGGTATAATTATTCTCAAAATGACCATAATGTCTTTGTCCATAGCCTTGACCATGACCACAACTACTAATGTGGCATTTATTATAAAATCTCACATTCACTTCAGGGAATGGAGTGGAGCCAATGGCATTTAAAACATTTTTCACGATATTGTGTTTGAGGACAACATTATTTGCGTGAAAAGTGGAGTATGTTTTTTTCTAACATATCCTCATCAGTAATATTTTGACCACATAACTTCAATTGTGAAGTAATTCGAAACATAGCAGAGTTATACTCGCTTACTAATTTAAAATCTTGCAATCTCATATGCAACCAACCATATTGAGCTTTAGGTAGAATAACAATTTTCTAATGATCATATAATTCCTTTAGATTATTCCAAGGAATAAGAGAATCTTTCACCGTTAAATATTCATATTTCAACCCCTCATAGAGGTGACAGCGAAGAAGTATAATAGCTCTGGCCTTATTTTGAGCAAATTATTTCAAAGATTTAATCCTCGTACACGGTATTGTTAAACCAGTTCACAAGGTCCTTTAGAAACCTTCTTTGAGACCAATAGCCTCACAAAACGAGATGTCCATCCGATATACTTGGATTAAATCAATAGAACAGAGAACATAAATCACCATAATTTATAACAATCTTCTTGTAGATCATAAATCACCATAATTTATTGCACTTTAAAATTGTAATTTAAAGAATAAAAATAAAATAGAGTTTACCGATATTGATTTTTTTCTCTTGAGGACAATGGAGATATAAATTACCAAGATAGCTTCTCATAATCTTTTTATGTCATATCTCTTTCCAAGCCATTTAAAGATATCATGTAAAACTCAAAATATGGTTAAAACACCAACTTTAATCAATAAAATAACATAAATAAATATTAATGAGTATACAACATAATTTTCTTACCCCATAATTAAAGCCTTCTACTTCGGGAAACATTGGTCAAGAGTTGAGAGCAAGGGAAGCTTTATCCCCATAATGTCACACAACCCTTTACAATGTAAGAACCAAAATTTTCTTTTTCTTCTTCTTGTAAAATACTCAGAAATTTCTTGTTTCCTTTGTATTACTATTGCGAACCCGAACATGGAAAAGTCTATATTATTTATAGACGTTGCTTCTATGAGGGAAAAATCAATCTGAGAAAGTGACATATAATTAAGGGTGACTGATCAAATATTCAAAATATTAGAACGAAATAATAATCGAACAATATATCAAAATACACTGACCTCAATATAAGAGTGGTTAATCAATCTTTATATCGACATACAAATAAATAAAACATACCAGAATTTTCAAGCTAAGTTGAATATATAGTAGATGTAATCACCAATATCTTGTTGAAATCTTTTTCGAGAATTGCCGTCAAGAACCACAATTATTGAGCGAGATCGTGCTGATAACGTGTTGTGAATAAAGTAAAGAGCAAGAATAAAATAGATGAACAAGAACAAGATGAGATAAAGATAGAGACTTTTATTATATTCTCAAAGCGGGGTTGTGTACAATGCTTTCTCCAAACTCTATATTTATAGGCATAAGATGAAAACCCTAATTTCAATGGGTATTAAGCCTTAATAATAAAGTACATTAAAGTCTCATTTAATATATGGATATCCACCATAGATAAATATATTCATAACATATTCCATTAATTATCCTAAAAACAAACATAAAATTTATGACATTTGAATGTTGCCTAAACCCTAAACTATATACAATAAACCCTAAACATTAATATCCACATCATAAACCCTAAACCACACACTACAACAACATAAATCCTAAATCATAAAACCAAAGCCCTAAACCCTAAATCATAAAATCCTAAACCCTAAACACAAACCCTAAACCCTAAAACTTAACCCATATAACCACCTAAATCCTAACTTTAAACCATTTTTAGGTGAGTATTAGTTACATTAAACACCATAAATTAATAGAGTACAACTTTTTAAGAATGTAATTAATTTCATTTTAGTAGATTCTATTGAAAAGTAAAATAAACATTAACAATAGGAATCTTGTTAGTTCTTATATACAACCACCATGGCTGTGTATAGTAAAACCTTAAAAATAGTCTTTTATTTTAATTTTAAAAAGGTTTTGTTTAACTTATGCATACATGCATAGCTTAAGTGTTGTTTTAACAGCTTGAATTAAATACAAGATTCTATTGAAAAAACTATGGCCATGTTTGGCAATTAGTTGATAGCGGATTACATTAGCTTATAGCTGATAGCTGGTTGCATTGGCTGATTTGACTAGCAGATTGTATTAGCTGATTGTATAAAAGTGTTTGGTAAAAATTAACTAATAGCCGTTTGATTATTTAAACAAGCTAAATGACATATAAGGACATGATTATATTCAATACTTGTTTGAATAGTTTATTAGTTATCAATATTTTGTATCTATTAATATTAATTAGATTTATGAAAATTAATTTTTTAATATAATAGTACTAGGCATATTAGAAGGATTTATGTATTAATTTATTATTTATATAATTATTTTAATACAATTTAATTCATTATTAAATTTAAATAAACATATAAATATGTGAGAATAAATCGAAAAAAGAGGGTGAAGAATTAAAATAAAAAAGTTAAATTTAGTTTATTTGGAAATTTTTGGTAATTATCAATGCTAAAAGAGTCTTTACAACTCTTATGTCAAACCTCTAATTTCAAAAAAGCTCATATTAGCAGTTTTTTTTTAAATTAGAGATTTCATCTCAATTCGCTATTTCAATCCGCTATTCACCAAATATATTAATTAGCGGATTTAACTGGTCAAACCTCTAATTTTAGCTCAAACCGTTGTTTACCAAACAAGGCCTATATCATTCAATGTATTACAAAAACCCTAAAAGATTTCATTGACAAAAACTCTCATTCAATGTATTACTAAACCCTAAACTCTAAAATCCTAAACCATAACCCCTAAATTATAAACCCTAAACCATAAACTTTAAAACCTTAAAATAGTAACCCTAAAATCCTAAGTCATAAACCCCTAAATCATAAATCCTAAAATCACAAACTTTAAACCCTAATATATTAAATGAAAGTTTTTTCAATAAAAGTTTATATTTAATCTAAGCTCTTAAATGATGTTTAACCTATGCATGTATGAATAGGTTAATAATGCCTTTAAAAAATGAGACTTTAATAAAAGTTTGCCAAATGTAAATAATGCACGGGTTAATAATGCCTTTAAAAAATGAGACTTTAATAAAAGTTTGCCAAATGTAAATAATGCACGGTTTTGGTTCCTAGTCACTGATCTGACCTTCCCATTCGAACCTCGTATAAATTCTAGACTCCCTCTTCCAACAATTATCTCCTTAGACTTCCTTTCAACAAATATTATAATACTTATTAGTCAAGCTTATTATATAAAAAGATGAATGCCACAAATTGAAATCAAAGTTAGTAAAATAATCGAATCTGCCGGATTCTTGCACGATTGGATTTTATAAAGACGGTTTATTGAAAATCAACTTCATTTTTGGATTAGGAGCAAGTTTAAATTAAATTCAATAAAATAAAACAGACTAAAATTGACATAAAATTCTAATTTATTTTTATTGTGGTCGATATGATATACTGAAAAGAAGATAGGGAAATAATAATTAAAATTAATTTTGTCAATTTTGGAATTAAATTTATATTTTAAGTTTAATTTTATTATCACGTCATTAACTATAAATGGGGCGATGATGGGTAGTTTCTGTTATGTGATGATATGGGATGACAATGTTTCATATGTGATAGCATGACACAATAATATACCATTATTTATAATTATTTAATATCTTATCAAACGATGACACGTGTAATTTTTTTTAGAAAAAAAGTTTAATAAAATTTTTGCGCCCAAAAAAATTCAAACCCAAGTCTCAAGCATAAGAGTTGGGGTGTTTAGCGACTAAACATATGAGATGTAAAGATCATGTAAAATTTTTACTTTAGTTAAGCTACAACCGAAAGAAAATTAAGGAAAATGTTTATGCCTTTAGATGGAGTCAAACCTTGGTCTTGGGTACGACTTACGAGATATGCATTACTTGCCATCAGGCTCGGTAGACGACTTTTGAACACATTGGTAATTTTTTTTATTAAATAGTAAGATATTATATTTTTATATCGGGATTTGAATTTATACAAGATGAGATAAGATAAATATCTTTAGCCATTAGGCTAATTAGTGGATCTCGGACATATTGATAAAACTTTTATTTGGGTTAACTTTTTCGAAATTAATAATTACAAAATTAACACAATTGAAAATTTGATAATATAAACGACACATCGTCTATAGTTCAACGATATTCAGTATAGTTTACCGTTTAAATAAAGTTAGTTGTATTTACTTATCCTTAATATTATTCTTTTATTTTGCTCATGGACGAGGTATCTTTGAATATTATCCCTATAAACTATAATGGTCGCCAACCGTCGGGATCTATCGTTTCGTTTTGTTTTTTAATTTTCAATAAATTATTTTGCTATTGTGGTAGGATTTTACTCTACCTTTTGGTATGATTTTACTCTGTCTTTTGGCACGCTTTTTCTTTTTTGTTTTAATTTTCTATTAGGGTTGGATCTGAGACGTCACGACTGATCAAGATGACGCTCATTTCATTATGTTGCTGGTCTCTCTGTCTTGGACCCTCGAACTAGATTTGGATATGCGATTACATCTACTGTTCTTTATTTGCGATTAAGTTGTGGTAATGACCTTTTTGTCAATGTATGTTCATTGTAATATGCATTTTTATGTTGTTTGTTGATGGTTTTACCTACCATCGTCGCTCTTGATGATGTTTGTATCCTTCTTTGTTTTGAGTCTTTGTGTTAGATTCTTACCTTTTCCTTGTATGGTCCTCCTTTGATCTCGAAACGCTAGTTTTGTTTATTAAGAATATATCTGATTTTAGACGTTTTGTTTACTAAGTTGCAAACTTTCATTATAATTTCAGATATTTCTTCGTTTAATAAAATTAGCGGATTTCAATTAAAAAAAAGAAAAATTAAACGTGGGTAGGTTGGGGTTTGGCTCCGAGAGGCCAGAGCAAGCATTCAAAAATTACGATAAAAATTTTGGCGAACAGGATCGACCAACTAACCACTGAACAAGTTTGGAATTATAATTATGACACCAAGACCATACTTTTCTTTGTCTCTATGGGCTTGAAATTTGGGAGCGCCCCCTTTGCATGTATCAACCAATTCAATACTAGCATTTTCGATTTGAATTTCGAACACCATCTATAAAGTACATATGGCACCACATATTTTGTAGTTAGCGGTCACACACAATTTGATTAGTTATTTTTTATATATAATTAAAGTATCTTATCTATAAAAATTAATCCTTTCAAGATTACATTGTCTGTCTCATTTCATTCGGTGATGAGATGACCCTCTGTAATCAACTACCAAATTGTTTGTGGTTTGGTCGGTGATTTTGTACAAACGAAACGACCACACATGGTAAAGAAAACCTTTAAAATGAATTGAATTAAAGTTTATAATAGGAAAAAACTAACTCTAGACTAATGAAAAAGTACGAAAAAAGTAAAATATTATTGTAATTTATAGGTTGGAGTTGTATTAAACTTATTTTTATTTAAAAATTGATCTCCATACATAGTATACAATAATTTAACAAATATTTATTTTTAAAATATTTAAAAGTTGTAGAGGTAAGTTTACATGTTAGAAACTCTTATTTTTTTCAAAGAAATTTATGTCATATATATGAGTTAGAATCCACTTATACTTTACATGTTAGAAACTCTTATTTTTTTCAAAGAAATTTATGTCATATATATGAGTTAGAATCCACTTATACTACGTAAAACTCAATTAGTTTTACTCTAATTCATAATCATTAGATGGGTAAAATAGATAATCGAATGGATTTCAAGTCGGGTATGTCAGGTTGGGTCAAATCAGATATAGGCCATTTTAGGTTGATTTGATGTTTCGACTCGACTCGGGTAGGGTACAGGTCAATTTCAGGTCGGGTCCGAATCAGTTAATTGACGGGTTAATTCAGGCTCGGTTTCATTTCAGGTTGGCTTAATTCGGGTTCCGAATTCGTATTAAGTTTGAGTTCGGTACAAATAGTCGATAGCCTTTGGGTTGGGTCATTTTGAGTGAATTATTTAACGCCTTTTATGAACACAAATCACATTAAAAATAAATATTAGAGACAAGAATGAACAAAAATATAATCATATTTAAAATATTGGACTAAATTTTAAAAAATAGAAATAAATAAGGGTCAATTTAGGCTAAAAAATAAAATATTAGGGACTAGAGTGAACAAAAATATCAACATATTAAAAATATTGGACTAAATTATAAAAATATAAAATAAATAGGGGTTAATTTTGGTTAAAAATAAAATTTTAGGGACTAACATGAACAAAAAGATCATCATATTAAAAATATTAGACTAAATTACAAAAATGAATAAGGGTCAATTTCGACTAAAATTTAAATTTTAGGTACTAGAATAAACAAAAAATATTATTGGACTAAATTACCAAAAAGATAAATAAATATGAGGCAATTTTAACTAAAAATTAAATTATATGGAGTAGAATAAACAAAAATATTATTCGACTAAATTACCAAAAATAGAAATATATATGGGTCAATTTCGGCTAAAAACAAAGTTTTAGGGACTAGAATGAACAAAAATGTCATCATATTAAAATATTATCATATGAGTCAATTAATTTCTCACATTATAATATAATAAATTCATAATTTCTCAAATACTTTATTTTTCTCTTGAAAATCATCAAATCATAGACCTCCTCAATTAACAAGTCAGGTAAATATCAAGCCAAGTCAATATCAGTTCAGTTCAACAACAAGTCAGGTTCAAAACAGGTCAAGTCAATTAAAAGGTCGAGTTTGAAATAGGTCGGATAAAATCGGATCTTGGGTCGTTTCAGTCTGGTTATATCGATTATTTGCTAGGTTAGTTTCAGGTTCGAATTCATATCAGTTGGGTGCAGGTCGAGTTCAGTTACTACAATATCAGGTCCAACTCGAGTTCTGGTCAACAACAATCGGTTATAGATTGGTTTCGGGTCATCAATTTCTCGGGTCAAAACAAATACTGACTGGAGCAGGTTTAAGTCAAGTTTTCTGGTCAGGTTAGCTTTTTACATCTCTAATATATATTACATCTTCTGTAGAAGGTTGGGTGAAGGTAAAAAGATCACTGCAATTAAACCGTACAAAATGTAGAAATTATTATAAGAAAAAAAGTAAAGAAATAAACTTAGCTATTTATTTACCATCAACTAACTACTTAAAAAAGTGTAAAAATAACTGACAGTGTATCTTAACCAAACTATTAATTTGATTTTTGGTCTGGAATGGTTTATAAAAGATTGAGTAAACTACACTATTTGTCATTACATTTTTATGTTTTCTTTTTTTCACTTTGGTAATTAAAGTATTTTATGCAAATTTGATCACTAACCTTAAGTTTTTTTTTTATTTTGATCAATGACCGTTAAAATATTAACGAAAATGATAATTCATAGTAATATTTTTGGTCTCCAAATACATTTTATCAATTTATTTTTAGTTGAATAAATTTAACTAGGCCTGTAAACGAACTGAACGAACGTATGTTCATGTTCGTTTGTTTAATTTTAACCAAACAAATGAACAAACACGAACAACTAAACGAACATAATTTCTTGTTCGTGTTCGTTTGGTAAAATAATAAATGAATACAAACGAAACGAACATTGAGTACTGTTTAAGTTTTTTCTTAAGAAATTTGAAGTCTCGTACATTGAGTATTTGTTTATTTTTTCTTTTTATTTCATATTTTTAATATATGTTTTTAAATTTTTTAAATATAATACTTTTTGTTATGAAAAATAATAAATATAACTATACATATGTGAGTAAATTTACACGAACGGATTACCGAACATTCACGAACATAAATGAACGTATAAGCATCTTGTTCGTGTTCGTTCATTTAAAGAAACAAACAGAAAATCTTGTTCATGTTCATTCAGTAAACGAACATAAATGAACTTCTAGCCGAACGGTTCGTTGAACGTTTGGTTTGTTTACAGTCCTAAATTTAACCCTCAATAATTGAATTTATTAAAATTTTAAATTAGGACTAGATTAATAGAACACATAACTTTTTAGGATTAAAATTATCATTATATCAAACCATATAATCATTTCCGCTAATTTTTTAACCATCAATAATTAATTTTTTAACCATCAATAATCAAAATAAAAGAAAACATAACATTAATTACAATTAAAAGAACAATTCAATAACAAAAAATGGGTAATAGTTTAGTTTAAAAGATTTCGCGTTGGGATTCATATTTCGATAGTAAATTTTTGGGCAACTACGTACGAATCGATGGAAAAATAATCCGAATCCGATTCGATTTAAAGAAAAATATTTGATTTAAATCCGATCGAAAAAAGTCCGAATTCGAATCCGAAAAAGGTCTGAGTCTTAATAGGAGGTGGATCGGATATGGACATTGTCATGATCCGATCTAAATCCATATCAGATCCGAGTCTGATCTATATATGAATCTGAATAAAAACATTTAAAACTTTTAGATTTAAAAAATATAGATATATGTTGAAATGCTAACTAAGTTGAATTGGAATTATGTATATTAATATATATATATATATATATTGAAATCTTAATTAAGTTGAATTGAGTTTATATATATTTAATATATATATATATATATATATATTGAAATCCTAATTAAAGTTAAATTAAGATTATATATATTGAAATTCTAATATAAGTTGAAGTAGTATTACAAAGGCTATATAAAGACATGAGAGATCTAGCAGTCATTAATGCTTTTTGGAAAAACCCTCTAAATAGTTTAGAGAGTTTTATATGCTCGTTTCAACTGGTGAACTACGTAGAGGTTAGAGCGTTATCGTAGCGGCTTAGGAATCGACATCGTGGAATCGTAACTGAGTATCTATCTTCTCCAAATTCAAAATTCATATTTTAAACAGGTAATTCTTCACCCTTAATCACCACGATTCGTTCTTCGTACACAGATCTCTAGTGGTGATCTTCAGATAATTTTTCTGCTGCGCCATGTGGTGTACCGACCAACAATGGAAGCTTGATGGTTAGAAACTTTTTTCTCTATGTCAAATGTTGATGGTTGAACATTTTGATTATATTTTAATTTGTTTCATCTTGGATTATAATATTTATTAGACATTTTATAATTGTGATTTGGAAAATAGCTATGTTAGTAATAAGACAATAGTGTAGCAATGTCCGTTTTCGCTAAAAAAACGTGATTTTCGATGTACTTGTGGTTTTTCGGATATTATAATATTTATTCCGTGGGGTTTTAAAAAACACCGTATTTTATTTAAAGAAAGGGAGTCGCCACCGGCCACTTAGGTAGGCCGGACACCATAAAACCAGAGATTCAAAAACTGTTGGGTTCGGGAGTCGGTTACGGACGGTGAAGGATTAGCACCCCCACACCGCCCAAAATTGGTACTTTAATAATTACCGCTTTATTAATGTTAGATTTTCCGGATTAAAATGACGATTAGTTTAAAATTCAGTTGTAATTGCGAGTAAATTTTAAGGGCCCCGTTATCCGAGAGTAAACGCCCAACCACTATCACTACGCCTGATACTGGCCCCATTTACGCTCGGATAAAAGGGCACCGCATTGACATTATATATCCCATTATGCAAACTTAGTGAACAAAATATAAAACATGGCAAATAATTTAAATACAATACAAATAAATATTAACATAATAAACTACTAATCGAACATAAATAAAATACTAATCTAAAACATACATGCATACAGATTACTCCTACTCGTGACTAAAAATAAACCTAACATATCACAATAACAAGGCATGAAACAAAAACATATTACAAGAAGATATACATATTACAATAAGACACATTGTAACATATGTAGAACATGGCATTATACATGACCAATAAAATATACTAACACGTAGCCTAAAAGCAAAGAAAACATGCAATACATGCTAAAATATAAAACATGTTGTGTTCGAGCCAACTAAAATATTAATCGAATATGTGCGGTACGACAGATCAGATAAAAGTATAAAAACATAATCACCATAAATTGAACACACATATACATATAAACATGAAAATACGAAACATGTACAAGAGACGTATGAGCAATCAAAAAGGCTACATCACCCTATACGATCATAATAAGCAAACATGAACATTTAAATATGGAACAGGACTGAAATGAAAAAAAATAAACATAAGAGACATAAATTAAAAGACAATAATATGCGATTTAGGGATGAAAATGCAAGCTGAACCGAATTTGAAAGGACTAAGACTGTAATTGGACCAAGGGGCAGACTTGAAATGAAAATTTCAAAAACACGGTGGGACTGGTGAGGTAATTTCGCCATTTAAAAACTGATTCAATTTAATTCAGGGATTGGATTGCAAGATTTTAGAATATAAGGGGAACTGGAATTGTAAATATCCCATGCGGCGAGACAGAAGTGAAAATATCAAAAATGCGGGAGGATTTATTTCCGAATTTTGCCATTTCACGAAATAAAATGTCTATAAAAACCCTTTTTTCAGCCCGATTCCAAATTTTCTCATTTTTCCTTAAATCGGTTTTATAATAACCCTTTCTTTTCTTATTTTCTCTAAACTCACCCATCCCCAAACTTGTGATGAACCCAGAAATCGGCAACTTTCCGCCGTCCCTTCCGCCGCCGGCCGGCGCCGGCGAACCAAAAGAAACACCCAAAACCAGCCTTTTTCCAAACCGAACCCGAATATGAACTTAGATTTATGCTAAGACTCACCCCTTTGCCTAGATCTAAGTAAATACGAAACGATTTTTTTTTTGTTTATGTTTAACCAAAATGAAACCAAAAGGGACCTCCCACTCCCTTCAGTTCACCACGTTCAGCTTGGGAAAGCCGAAGAGGCTTGTCACTGGTGAGGGGAGATCCATCGACAACGAAGGTAACAACTCTACATCCCTCTCTTTTTGTTATTACTGCGTATTTTTTTTTGTATGCATGCAAAGAAGTAAGAAAAAAAAAGAGCGTTACCATTGAAAACTTTGTGCTTTTCCTTTTTTATTTTTCTCTCCGATTACAACTGGACTGCTTTACAATTACTTGTTTCATACATATATCACTCTCTTTTTTGGTTTGGTAGCAAGTAATGTAAAATATTTTTTGATCTGGACTGATACTGACATCCATCTTTTTTTGTGTTGTTCTTTGATATATCTGAACGCGGTGGTTGGAGGCCGGCATGGTGGAAGTATGGTGGCGGTGTGGGGGAGATGTCTTCGACCAGAGGCGTTCTCAGCCGTTGGATCAGATTCGATCTAACGGTCGGGATGGCTTGAAGAATGCACGGTCCAGATGAAACCTCGATCGGTGAAACGGCTCCAGATCATGACACGTGGGGCTCAGCAGTCGAGGGGTTATAGCGCGTGGGTCTCACGCACGCGTGGGATGTCGAAGCATCCGTGCGCGGATCGAACGCGCGCGTGGCATTCGAACAGTCCGAGCGTGTAGTTCACGAGGCCAGCTAGATATTTTTCCTTCCTCGATCGTGGCCGTTGGATCCACATTTTGATCCAACAGCTTCTGGTTGGCTGCGCAAAGACAAAGTAATTAGATAGATATCTGATGTATTAGGGTTCTGCTGGGGTTTTGGGCTTGGGCCAACCGAGCCTTGTAATTCATAAGTTTTGTAATAATATGGACATTTAATTTAAGTGGGGTTTTCTATTATTTTCAAATTTGTCCATACATATTAATAATAATATATTAATATAATAGTAAATACATACACATACATACTTACGTATACATACATACAATTGTAATGAAATATATTCACACGTAAATACACTTAATAATAATACATGCAACACTCATTCATATACATTCAATAATAACAAGGACATTAATAATATATACATGCAAACATATATAAACCTACTCATAAATGCACATATACTAACATACATTATACGATACTCCTAACATAAATATAACCCTATCACACACATATTAATAGGTACGTAATACACAACACAAATATACACACCATGGATACATTCACACATATATTATTGTGTAATATTAATAACATATACACGCACACACATATATGTAATCATGCACTAATATATTAATATGATACTTAGAGATTAGATAAAAATGAGTGATTACAGTTGCCCCTCTTTGCTTGTTCTCGTGGAACGAGGACAAAGCAAAGATTCATAAGCACTCATTTTTATCCGACTTCCCTGCTCACGACTTCGGAATCACGTGTTCTTTTGGAACTCTCCGCTTTTCCTCGGCCGAATCTTTAGGCTCGTAGGTTCTCCCTGTATATAACTTCTTCACCTTTGGTTCCTTTTTTGAGATTCTAGACTTAGAGCTCTTCCTACATGGATCCTTTCACTGGGGCTTGAAAACGTAAGTTTCTCCTTTATATAACCTTTGTTTTCGCTTGTTCTTTCCTCTTTTCCTTTTTCTTCTTTTTTCCTCGTTACTTTTTCCTTCTTTCTCTGTTCTTTTTCCTTTTTCTTTTTTCTCTTTTTCTTTTCTTTTCTACTTTTTCTTTTTCCTTCTTTTTCTTTCTTTTTCTCTTCTTTTTTTGTTTTTTTTGTTTTTGTTTTTGTTTTTGTTTTGTTTTGTTTTGTTCTTTTTCTTTTTTTCTTTTTATTCTTTTTCTACTTTTTTTTTCTTTTTATTTTTCTTTTTCTCTCTTCTTTCTCTTTTCTATTTTTTCATGAGGCTGTTGATATCTTACGCTACTAAGCTGCCGCATCATGCCCGAAGGACTTATCGATGGCCCGAAGGACTTATCACCATGCTCGAAAGACTTACTGGTGGCCCGAAGGACTTATCATCGTGCCCGAGGGACTTACCGATGACCCGAAGGGTTTAACATCTGGGCCTCACGCCGCTATGGCTGCCGCTCTTTCTGGACTCACGCTACTCATGCTGCCGCATCATGCCCCGAAGAACTTACTGATGGCCTGAAGGACTTATCACCATGCTCGAAAGACTTATTGGTGGCCCGGCGACTTAACATCGTGCCCGGCGGACTTACCGATGACCCGGCGATTTAACATCCGGGCCTCATGCCGCTATGGTCGCCGCTCTTTCGGACTCACGCTACTCATGCTTTGTCGCATCATGCCCGGCGACTTACCGATGGCCCGGGACTTATCACCACGCCGAAAGACTTATTGGTGGCCCGGGACTTAACATCGTGCCCGGCGACTTACCGATGACCCGGCGGATTTAACATCCGGGCCTCACGCCGCTATGGCTGCCGCTCTTTCGGACTCACGCTACTCATGCCGCCGCATCATGCCCGAAGGATTTACTGATGGCCTGAAGGACTTATCACCACGCTCGAAAGACTTATTGGTGGCCCGAAGGACTTAACATCGTGCCCGAAGGACTTACCGATGACTCGAAGGATTTAACATATGGGCCTCATGCCGCTATGGCTGCCGCTCTTTCTGGACTCACGCTACTCATGCTGCCGCATCATGCCCGAAGGATTTACTGATGGCCCGAAGGACTTATCACCACGCTCGAAAGACTTATTGGTGGCCCGAAGGACTTAACATCGTGCCCGAAGGACTTATCGATGACCCGAAGGATTTAACATTTGGGCCTCACGCCGCTATGGCTGCCGCTCTTTCTGGACTCACGCTACTCATGCTGCCGCATCATGCCCGAGGGACATACTGATGGCCCGAAGGACTTATCACCACGCTCGAAAGACTTATTGGTGGCCCGAAGGACTTATGGATGACCCGAAGAATTTAACATCTGGGCCTCACGCTGCTATGGCTGCCGTTCTTTCTTTTCTTTAGTAAATTCTTTGACGATTCTTCAAATACGTGTCTAGAAACAAGCAAAAATTGACATGCCTCTATCTATATGATGCATGCAATGTCGTGCTTTCTTCTTCTTCTCTTTTTCTTGTTTATTTTTTCTTCCTTTTCTTTTTCTTTACCTTTTTTATTTTTTCTTTCTTTTCTTTTTATCATCATTTTCTCCCACTCTTTTTTTTCTTTTTCTTTTGTTTTAGACCTGTTTTAAAATCCTATGCGCTGAAAAGTCATTCTTCGGATTTCTCCGTTTCATTTCTTTTTGCAGTATGCTCAGTTTTGATTTTGATTTCTGTCAATTTTTGTTAAATGAGTACTCGCTCTCGTTCTTTTGCACGAGCACTTGTATTTCTTCTTCAGGGTTTCTGCCCGTTTCACTAACAAACTCTATATTATGCGTGTGCAGAGATTCTTACTATTCTTTCTGCTCTGCATTGCCCCACTCGATCATGAGCTCAGCTACCTTCCGATTCCTTTGACCCAACATTCTGAGTATTTTTTAGTTTCGTCATCGGGGTGAACAAAATGTTTCTTAACCTCAACCTTCTTGTTGCCTTTGGACGGGAACCATTTCTCGATCCCTGTGCTTTAATCCTTTGGAGACTCAATGTTTACCTTTTACCGTCCCCATACTTTGTAAGCTCATTCTTGTCCTGTTTCGTCCTTCATTTTCTTGAACCAAACAAGGCATCATGGCTGGAACCCGCTTCTTGTTCTTGAGCTGTCTGACACCTATACTTCTGTCATCATCTTCATTCTATGCATTGTGGGGTCGTTTCTGGTTAGGTGCTCCAATAGTATTCGCAACCTTGTGTTCTGCATCTTATCCCTGAAATAATACATGGAAATCTTTGTTGCTTTAACTTGTCAATTTGTTGATTGGTATTCCATTGAAGGGTATCATTTAGATTAGCATATATGGTCTTGAAATCACTGCATAGGAGCTCTGGATATCAAGTGCAAGAGCGGCTTAGATTCAACCACTCAGTGATTCAAGGATGTGACATCTTCCCAGATGACTCGGTTCATCCTCATGATTACCGCGCTGCTGTAAAATACTACTCTTTCTCAATTCTCATTGCATGCTCTGCCCTCAAAAAGGGTGGGCTTGTATGACCACTCAAGCGCATAAATATTACTCTAGGAATAGAGTTCTGGGTGGTGCGAGTT
Organism: Hibiscus mutabilis; assembly: GCA_019671005.1. Classification (NCBI taxonomy): domain Eukaryota; kingdom Viridiplantae; phylum Streptophyta; class Magnoliopsida; order Malvales; family Malvaceae; genus Hibiscus; species Hibiscus mutabilis. The sequence goes on along the minus strand of CM033718.1, from coordinate 24,390,688 downwards.
TTGATTTTACCTATGCTATCGTTTATTTTCTCTCTTTTCTTTTCTCTTCCTTTTTCCTTCTTTTTCTTTTTCCTTTTTTCTTCCTTTTTTCTCCCTCCTTTTCTTCTTTTTTCATATTTATCTTCCTTTTTTTTTGGCTTTTATCATTATTTGAGAAAATCAATTCGTCACAGTCCTTTGTCTTGAGGACAACGATGGAGCAAACAACACTGCCTCAAGTTACTCGGCATAGTCACGATTTGAAAATATTACCATCACTCATGAAGCTAAGGTTTCTTGAATCGGATGATGTGTCTCCACCTTATCGCCTCAGCGGAGTGCCCCAAAATTCCCACACTCTTATCCGAAAAAGCCTATTACCAGGTTTCGAACATATGAGTGCTTTTTATTATTCTTTTCTCTTTCTTTCTTTTTTTTAATTCTTTCTCTTTTAAATCTTATTTTTACTTATTACTACCTAGAAGATTATGCCCAGAGTTTCAATTTCAAGCGACTCTACATGGTTGACATTTGGAGCTTTTTCGTCCTTGAACATCATCGAGAGAGTAGTAGTCTCGCTTTGCTGACCAGAGTCTGACAGGGAAGATTACACCCCACTAAAATCTATCTAATGTCACATCTTGCAATTGGTATCCAGTGTCCTACAACGGCGAGAAAATATATATCTATGTACTTTCAAGAACATTATATGTTAAGCGAAATGTGTTCTTCATTGGAATAAAAATCAACAAACATGCCCCATCACAAAAGATCTTTACCACATGTGGGTCACATGTAGTAAAGTTGATTCCTTGTATTACTTCAGGAAGGTCTTTTAATGTAGAGACATCTCTGGCTTCTTCAGTACTATGTAGACTTGCCCTTCATCCTTGGTCCTCCACTGCTGGATCAACTCTCGTGTCACGGTTCCATCATTGACCAGCTTCTTGATTTCCTCCAATAAAGGTCTACATTTTCTGGTGGGATGCCCCGGTGCCCCCATATGAAATTCGCATGTGCTACTCGAGTCAAAACTATGGGCAAACGGATCAGGTGCAATCTTCATCGGCCTAGGAGCAAGATAGTGACCCCCTACCAGATGAGGCCAAATATCTGAGATAGTTGTTTCGAACACTTCCAAATTTGCACTCATCCAAGGAATTTTCCTTGATGACCCTGATGTGTTAGTCTGTCTGTCTTCTTTTACGGCCACGCGAACCCTGGAGATGACAATCATTTACCTCTCTATCTTTATCTATCTTATCTTCGATTTGGTCTTTAGACTTAGACCCTAATTTTCCTTCTTTGATTGCGTATTCTATCCTCTCTCCAATCGTCATGAAATCTTTGAATCCGTTTCTCGATTTCTCCAACATCACATCGAAGAAGGGAGAGGGAAGCGTTGCATGGAATAGGGGAGTCAACTCTTCTTCCGCTATAGGAGGTTGGACTTGGGTTGCCAAACATCGCCACCTTAGTGCATATTCCCTTAAGCTTTCATTTGGTCTCATTTTCTCATTCTGAAGAAACTGACGACAAGGTGCTAAATCTAAAGCATATTTGTACTGACTCAAGAATGTATTAGCGAGGTCACACCATGACCTAACTTGGTTTCTGTTCAAACGGTTATACCACACTGCTACAGGTCCTGTCAGGCTATCATGGAAATGGTGGATCAACAATTCTTCATTCTTCATGTATCCTTCCATTTTTCTACAGAACATGGTTAAGTGAATCTTCGGGCAACTGGTTCCGTCATACTGCGCAAATCTGGGAACCTTGAAATCCAAAGGAATGACCAAATCAGGGACTTGGCAGAGTTTCCCCGTATTGAAAATATTTATCTTTCCTTTCTTCTTCAGCTCTTTCTCAATTTTTTCTTCTAGCTGGTCAAGCCTTGACTCTTCGGTTCATTCCATTTTCCAACTAATTCTGTCATCGAACCCCAAGTGTTAAATGATGAAGTGCCATACGATGATGAAATTATTAAACAATGCAAATGACGTGATGCAAATGCAATGCATGAATGCAATAAAGCATCGATTCCGCAAGTGATTTGTCCCCATAGGACATCTTTCATTCAGACCAAAAGGTTTCATTACATCCGGTATTAGGGGTTTACAGATAGCGGTGAGCCCTGGCACCTAATGTCTTGACCTCATTCAGCAGTCCTGTCAGCTTTCCTTCGCGGTCCAACGCTGGATCCATATTCTGGCTTATTGGTGCTGCTGCATCGGCTAAGTCTGCTACCTGTTGAGCTACTTGTCGGGCTTGAGTCATAATAATCTTCATGTCTCGGTCTTTCTCTTGTATTGTTTGCTCGGCCTTTTGTAGCTTAACGGTTAGTGTTCCAGTACGGATCTCGCTGACACGTAAAGAAGTCTCGAGCCTCGCTATCTGTTCTTTGAGTGATGCATTTTCCATTTGAAAGGCTTGTGATTCATTCATTTCCTACTGCAGGCTTGATTTCAGGATATCTTCCATGGCCAGACTGCTTTCCAACTCATTTTGGAGAAGGTCGTGTTGGCTCTCAGCTTCTTCCAGCTTCTGTGATAATGATCTGACTTTATTCTTACTATTCTTGCATTGTAGTTTCCAGCGTTCGGAACCGTTCCCCAGCTAAATCATACCATTGACCCACTCTTCCGCGGTGTCACCTAGACCGACATTCTTGAATTCAAAGTGCAGCTTCTGGTACTCATCTTGTATACTCTTCAATTTCATGCTTAGATCGTGCCTCTCATGCTCGAGCTGGCCGTACTTGCGTGCAAGTTCATCTTCTGAGACGCTTTTATTCTTAACTCCTAAATTTATTCCGCTTGAGTGACCCACTTCTATCGTACCCGAACCTTGGACTGAGCGCTGACCCTCCTTCGACTTTGCCCCTCAGGCAACGGCTGGCTCGCTGTAGAATCGGGGTTGTCCGTCTTCGAAACCCAAAACTCCCATTCTGATAAGATCTTGAACTTTGTCCTTCAGGGCCCTAGAATTTTCAGTGTGATGACTCGAATCGCCTATGTGGTAGCTGCACCAGACACGACTGTTGTAACCCTTCAGATACGGAGGTTTCCTTAGTACAGATTTCACTGGTATGATAAGGCTCCTTTCGACAAGCAACGGAAGTAACTCGGTGTATCTCATGGGTATAGGATAATGCCTTCTGATGTCATTGGATTCTCGAGCTTCCCCTGGTCTCGCCTCTGTTCCTTTGGTATCTACCCCAGATATGCTACTTGTCTGCTTCCTGAGATTGATCACAAAGGGATTCGATTTGTCATATTTAACGGTGTTGTCTGTCTCGACATTCAGACCATTCTGTTCCACATTCTGATCCTCAATCGAGTCTTTTATGAGTTCGACAGGCTGCTTGCCTTTCATCATAGCATTCATCTGGTCCATCATCTCGGACATCTGCTTCTTTAGTTCTTGTATTTCATCTTGCTTGTTACCAGAACTGACACTGCTTTCCGAATCTGTTCTGGAGTCCTTGAACGATTCTTCTTCGGCTGTCCCTGGCCTAGTATCGGGATGAAACTCTGGAACTGGATCCCCTTCCTTCAGGTCAAAGAACCTTTGGTTCATCATGAACAATCTTCTATTATGGGAGAAACCACTCGGGAATCAATGCCCCTGTGTAATGCAAATGCGATGATATGCAAAAATAAAACAAAAAAGAAAACAAGTCAGTACCGGACAAAAATGATAAATATATAATAGAGCAAATTAAATGCGATAAACAAACAGGGCAATCCTATTTACATTCCATCTAAGATACCTAGGTTATTCGCATGGCTCTAACAGGGTGGGTTTCTATGTTCTCTATATGCAGTGTTGGTGCTAGGAGGTACCCGAATTTTCCTTGCTGTCCTCTACTAAGAGTAGCAAGGCCCCCGATCATCACCCATTATAGGCTCCTTTTAACCGGGTTCAATTCAGGGGGACCCATTCGCTTATGCCTGCACGAAGGAACGATATCCTTACGAAAGCATAAGGTACTCGAGCCCCGAAGGTACTTGCTAGGCCTACAAGGGAGAACGATATCTCCACGAAAGCATTAGCGTTTTCCCCCCACTTAAAAAGGGTTTATATGCCAAATTTTAAATGCGTTAAAATAAACGCGCAATTACAACCGAATATTAATTTAATAGTCACTTTAATCCGGAACTTCTAATATTATTAAAGCGGTAATTATTTGAAAAAGCTCGACTCTCTTTATTTTGTTAAAAACAAAAAATAGTCCCTAGTGGAGTCACCATCTGTAGCGATGTCCGTTTTCGCTAAAAAAACGTGATTTTCGATGTATTTGTGGTTTTTTGGATATTAAAATATTTATTCCGTGGGGTTTTAAAAAACGCCGTATTTTATTTAAAGAAAGGGAGTCGCCACCGGCCACTTAGGTAGGCCGGACACCATAAAACCAGAGATTCAAAAACTGTTGGGTTCGGGAGTCGGTTACGGATGGGGAAGGATTAGCACCCCCACACCGCCCAAAATTGGTACTTTAATAATTACCGCTTTATTAATGTTAGATTTTTTGGATTAAAGTGACGATTAGTTTAAAATTCAGTTGTAATTGCGAGTAAATTTTAAGGGCCCCGTTATCCGAGAGTAAACGCCCAACCACTATCACTACGCCTGATACTGGCCCCGTTTACGCTCGGATAAAAGGGCACCGCATTGACATTATATACCCCATTATGCAAACTTAGTGAACAAAATATAAAACATGGCAAATAATTTAAATACAATACAAATAAATATTAACATAATAAACTACTAATGACCATTGGGTTTAGGAAAACCCTTGGATAGAGGAAATGTTCCTATTGGTTGAAGGATAGGTGAGCCATGATTAGGATGGCCAAATAAGTATTAAAAGAATGAAACAATGTGAAGTTCTCATCTTTTGAACTCTTGAAAGCAAAACCCAAAAATCTTGTCTTCAAATAAGCAAGCTCATCCATCGTTGTCTTCAACCTCAAGCAAGCACACACCTCTTTTGTTGACCACCTTAACTCAAGTGTTCTTTGATTTGAATACTCCATCAAAAAGCCAAACACAAGATGTCGTCTGGTCTTTTGCACCCTATCGAGCTTCCACAATGGATATGGGAGCGTATTACGAAAGACTTTGTAAGTGGTTTGCCGATGATTCTGAAGAAAAGTGATGCTATCTGGGTTGTGGTGGACCGATTCACCAAATTTGCTCATTTTCTTCCGGTGAGAATGGATTTCAGTTTGCCTAAGCTCGCAGAGTTGTACATCTGTAAAGTCATTCGTTTACACGGAGTCCCAGTATCCATTATCTCCGATCGTGACCCTTGGTTCATAGCATAATTTTGGAGGACCTTACACGAGGCTTTGGGAATGCGAGTGCACCTAAGCACTGCATTCCATCCTCAAACCGATGGCCAATCCAAAAGGGTTATATAGGTAACCTAATGTCCTTCAGGATAAGTATGTATAAATATTTTGTATCAATTTCGGTTCTTCCTTGTAGATCCTAGAAGATATGCTCCGAGCCTATGTTATCGACTTTGGGAATACGTGGGAGAAATCCCTACCCTTGGTCGAATTTGCTTACAACAACAGTCATCAAGCCTCGACTCAAATGGCTTCGTATGAAGCTCTTTATGGGAGGAGATGTAGAACTCCTCTTTGTTGGACCAAACTCAATGAAGCCAAGATGTTAGGCCCTGATTTACTTTGGGAAACCGAAAAAAGGGTGACCATTATCCGTGATCGGATCAAAGCAGCGTTCGACTGACAAAAGGCTTATGCTGATCTGAAAAGAAGAGATATCCAGTACGAGGTTGGAGAAAAAGCCTTTCCTCAAAGTGTCTTCGTGGAAGAAGATATTTCATTTCAACAAAAAGGGGAAACTATGCCCCCGTTTCATCGGCCCATTCGAAGTGATTGAAAGAGTTGGACCTGTGGCATACCGATTAGCTCTTCCCGAGGAGTTAAGTCGAATCCACAATTTCTTCCATGTATTTATGCTATAAAAATAATGGTTAGACCCTTCCCATGTGATCGAGCTGGAACTTGTAGAAATTCAATCTAATTTGACGTACGAGGAAGAACCTGTGCAGATCCTCACATGAGAAGTCAAGAGACTTCGTAACAAGTCTGTGCCTTTAGTGAAAGTTCTCTGGAGAAGCCACTCAATTGATGAGGCAACGTGGGAACTTGAAGAAACCATGCAAAAGTAGTATCCTCACCGCTTTGCTTGATGTGAAAATTCGAGGATGAATTTTCTTAAGGGGGAGAGTTGTCACATCCCGAAAACCAGACGAGTCAAAAGTAGGTTCTGGTGATCAAAATTTTTGAATCCAATGTGTTAAACGTTTGTAATGATTGACCTTTGTACCCATGTTGTATAATGAAGTTACATTTTGGTCCTATTTGAGTAAATGAACTTCCTTGTACGAAATGCAAAGCCAAAAATGCAATTTTGAGCTAGGCGTATCGATAAGGTCAAGCCAGTATCGATACATTCCAACTACCAATAACTAACTACCCATTTTAGCGTGGGTGTACCAATACAGCCACGAGTGTATCGATATAAGTCCCCTATTCTGAATCTGTTTAAGGTTTAATTGGAGAGAAATTGAAGAAATGTGCTTACTCACCTCCTTGTTTGGCCTTTCCCACGTGAAAGTCATCAGAAAAGATGACTATTGAAGTCATTAGCCAACTTGGAAAACTAATGACCATTGGGTTTAGGAAAACCCTTAGATAGAGGAAATGTTCCTATTGGTTGAATGATAGGTGAGCCATGATTATGATGGCCAAATAAGTATTAAAAGAATGAAACAATGTGAAGTTCTCATCTTTTGCACTCCCAACGTTCTATCAGTTTAAGAGAGCTACCTTCTTGGGAGTTGTTGCTTGGGTTAATCAAGTGTGATGCTAGCCAGTAATGTTGAGAGTGGGCTTGAGGCTTCGAAAGACCTCGAGGGAACCCAACCTTTGGTAATAAGAATGCTAAACCATTGCCCCTCTACCATGATTTTTGTAGAGGTTGTTTAAAGTATGGCACAACAAGGTTGTGGGTTATGTTTGACCGTTGGGCGAATGCCAGCGTGTGTAGTTCAGCGCTCAAGAGCTTTCAAACTGTTAGAGTGTTTGCCTATGCTTCTTGAATGAGTCATCAGGACTTCCTCCCTATCAAGGCATGAGTGGATGTTGAGGTAAGGTCGAGTGGGAGGTCGGTGCCTATCGCCCTTGTTAGAGGACATCGACCCTGTTAAAAATATTAGATGTTTATTTATGAAAGCGTGACTTGAATGAGGTTTTTTTTACCTCCATGTTTCACCCAAGGGAGAATCGGGTTTGTTTACTAGTAAGAAGCTGGTTCTTTGAGGTGATGCTTAAACTGTTGATAGCTTGTTAAGTGATAGTGAAAAATCGTTACTTGTCTCCTAAGGTAGATGACCCGTTTAACCGGTTGCAAAGTACCTGTGTGTTTTTTCGAGATTGGTTCGGGAATGAAATGTTTTAGGTTAAAGTTTTAGAGGCTAATAGTTTTGAAATGATTCTTGGAATGATGATTTCTCTCTTTAGAGCATGTCGTGGTAACATTTGACGTCTGTGGTTATGTTTGAGGTGTTTTAGTGATGATAGGATGATGGGGTGCTTCCATATTGTCTCTTGAATATAAGTTTGATGCTTGCGTAACACATGTGAATGTATAAGGAATATGGAAAGATGAGTGTTGGCAAGATAACTACCTTAATGACATTTTGTGTGGGAAATGTTAGTTACCTTGTAATCAGTTAAGGAATCAAGGGTTTGAGACTTTGTAAATGCTTATGATTTGTATCACAGTTTCCTTGGAAGAAGCTGGGGAATATTGGTAGAGATCCGACGTGTTTGAGACCTTTTTGTTGTGACAATGGTTTTGATTCAATTAAAGTCAAGTTAGATTTAGAGATCTTTGAGAATGTTTTGTTATTTCGTTAAGGGCATATTTTTGTGCAATAAGAAAGAAGGGTGTACCTACCTCAATAGTGCAAAGTTTTGGGTACTTAATCTTTAAGGAATTTGAGATTTGGACAATGACGTGAGTCAAAGTAATTAAAAACTGTTGATCGTGTTATTGATCACCACCTAAGTAAAGCAAGCTTGATAAGCGATGAATTGTACGAAGTTAGTTCGGATTAGAGTATCATGTTGCCCGTGAGGGGCGGTCAAGGATTAACAGCGATGGTTGAGTGAGGGAGTACCGATACTAGCTCTATGTGGTACCAGTACTTGTTTCATATGGTGTCGGTGCTGATTGGTTAGTGCTAGTACACGTGCATTTTCTTAATTAAGTTTCAAGTTAACAATTGATTTGCATTTGAAACCGCGAGAAGAAATATAAGATTTTTTTCAGTGCGTACAATGCTAAGATTATATATAAGTTCAATGGCTTTTGATGACCTCGAGATTTTTATATATAAGTTTAATGGCTTTTGATGACCTCGAGATTTTTTACGTGTGCTTTAGAGATTGATGTATCAGCGTATAAGGTTCTCCGCTGTCGTACAATGGTCAATACATGGTGAATTTTGAGAGCGACAATTTGTACCAAACATTCACCTCGTGTTTTGGGAGTCAATATAGAGTTGTGTGGTTGAGATAAGTGTAAGTGTTCGTCTTGCCATCAGTTGGGAGTCAAACATTGAATTTTTCAGAGTTGTTGTGATTCTTCGATATTCATCGGTGAGAGTTAAATAGATGATCGTAAGTCTTGTAAAAGATTTGAGAGTGCAAAGTTTTGAGGGGATTTCTTTGAGTAATGGTATAGTCCTTGGTATGTATCGTTTGATATTTTTGGCAAAGGTGAGACATATATAGAAAGTTTTCTTGGTTTGGTTGTGGGTTGGGGTTGTGCAAAAATGCGATGTGTACATGCTACCTTTTGGCACGAGATTCAAGGTTTGTGATTGAACCTTATCCCTTGGCAGGATTCCATGCGATGATAGATCTGAGTAACGGTATAGATGCCATGTTTTCTAGGCACGATATAGTTTGGAGTGCAAGATTCTTGCATGAATTGAGTTGATGGGAGATGCTTAGTTTTCGATAAGAGTTATCATGTCAAGTTTAAGGTAAGTGCTTGAGGCCAATTGATATGCTGCTAGTTTCAAAAGTCTTACACCGAGGAAACAATGATTTTGATAAAGGATTCCATTAGAGTTAGAGTCTCCTTCAGGGAGTCACCACGAGATGAATCGTTCGCTTTGGATGCAATGATTGTATAACCTTTTGTTTTTTTAGATCATAAGAAATTGTTGAAGGATTGTAGTGTGCAACAATCTTTTGGGTTCTACATCATAAGCTAAGTTTCTTTGATGACGTATTTGTGTGACAATTTTGTTGGGGTGTCGTTGAGTTTTGCTTGTCGCTTGTAATGTACAAGAGCGAGGATAGAAACCTTCTATGAGAAAGAATCAGTCGAGATTATGTTTGTATCATTAGAAGAAAATGGTTGTAATTGACAAGTGTTGTGAGAGATCAGAGTAGCACAGCAAGATATGGTTGAGAACGTTGGGGAGTTAGAAAGGTTTTAGCATCTTCTTATTTTATGGATACAAATTTCGAGGACAAAATTTCTTTTAAGGAGGAGAGAGTTGTAATGACCAAATTCTCGTGTTAGTGAATTGGGTCTTAGACTCAGGTTATGGGCCTTTATTTTAGAAGCCCAAGTTAAGGATTTTATGTTGGGGGCCCAATTAAGAATTGGATGTGGGCTTAATCCAAGTTGGAAGACTGATGTTGTTGGTGGTTGTGGTGTTTGAAATTTAAAAAAGTGATGGGTGGTTGAAAAATAAGGGAAGAGTTGATAAAGAGATAGAAAAAGGGAAAAAAGGGGGAGAAATGGGTAGAAAGTTTTAGAGAAGGGTTGTGCTTGAACCAAGATCCGTCATCGTTTTGGTGGTCAACCTTCAACACTGCTGGGACCGTTGGACTCCTCACTCCGAGACGAGTTGAATGAGTAGTCTCGCCGTTGTTTGCTGACGTGGGAGGAAGAAAGATTCGACAAAAGCTTTAGGCTTTAGAACTCCCCCCTCTTTCATCCATCATCGAGAACCCTCACCATCATCGTGCTCAGGAGGAGCCAAAGTTTTGATCTGAAGCTTTTCGTAGCTATCCGAACACCGGAGGCCGTTGCACGCGTCGTCGACCGCGTGTGGGCATCGTCTTGAGTAGATTGGAGCCATCTCAGCTGAGTCGGTTTTGAGCCGAGGCACCAAGCTGAGCCATGTTGACCTGAGCCGAGTCGCGTAGACCTCGAGTCGTTGACCTGAGCCGAGCCGCTATTGACTAGCCACCGTTGACTGGTGTTGACTTTTTTCGGGGGATCCTACCCAGGGGTTTCTCGACGTTTTGAGTCTGTTGGCGTAGTTCATTTTGCCAAATTCGAACCTAGTAATCTATTTTTAGGCTTTTGACCCTTCGAATTCATTAATGTATGTAATTATGGTATTAATTGATATACGAGGATTATTCAGGATCAGATATCGAATCAAATGGAATATTCGGGAAGCATAGATGAGGATTTTAGCAATAATGTCTTAAGGTTAGTACACCTCGAACTTCAAAATGCTTCATGAGGATCATAAGTATAATTTCCTTACTTATTAGTGGTTGTAAAATAGGTTGACGATAGTTAAGCGTATGTTGAAACCGATATTATAGGACTTGATATTTATGAGATGCATGATGATGCTATGAATATTATGAGCCTTGTGGAGGCTTTAGAGACCGTTTAGAGTCATTTGAGATGCACATATAATTATTTGATGATTGTTTGAGTGATTGAAATATTTGTGATGACTTGTATGTTTATTCGAATAGATTGATGAAATTTGATGGAAAAAATATTAAATGTATTGATTATTGGTAATATTTGAATAAATGATCATAAAACCGGTAATTAATATTAATTAATGGAATACGTTAGTAAACAAACCCTAATGACTTTCATAAGCTTCAGGGATCGAATAAAGTTTTGTAAAATTGTAATTCAAAGAAATAGCATGAACCCGTGTATAGGGTATCGGTATGAGCTTCGGCTGTACTGGTACACGATTAAGGGTCATACCGATACGACCTGACTGTTGCTTTCAGAAATTGAGGATTTTCGATAAGCTATATTAATATCTGTACATGTATAAGTACGAGCACCCAGGGGTACCACCTCAATACTCATGTTCGAGTTTGATACCCATTGAATGGAATAATCTATAATGCCAATAAAAATATGGGAAGTAACGTGGAATATTAATGGGATAATATGAATTAATAAAGATAATTAATAAGGATGATTAATGTATACTTCCATGATAATTAATAACTTGGTAAACGTTGAGTGACTTGATGATAATAGCAACCGTAGGGATCCTTGGTGGATCATGTGATGTTGTGTGCTGTGTGGTAGACGTGTCCTTTTTATGTGCTGATATGGACAACTAGATGGTTGAGTTACCATTTTTTGGTGGGATCTGGATACCCAGTGAGAGAAGGAGTGTGTTGCAACACCATGGTTGAAGATTCCTGAATATAGGATCTGATGCTTAGTGGCGCGAGCCTCATTCGAAGATGCTTTATGAGAGATTTCGAGCATGTGTGTATGTATCCCGATTCTTAGTGGTCACGGGCCTTACCCCATAGAGTGTATGTACACCAATGCTTAGTGTTCGTGGGCCTTACTCTTATATTATGGTATAATACTTATATGTTGTGAGAAGCTTACGCTTTCTTGCTATGCTATATGATTTGGCGGGTAGAGGTAGTGCCATAGCTATATGATGTTATATTGCCATGTTATGATTATGGTTGGGCCTTGTGTGCCATGTATGATGTTTTGTTATGATGAGAACATGTGTTTAGGTGACCAGTGGTAGCGTCATGTGTTTATTTATCAATCCTTATTGCTTATACTAGCTTGCATGCTTATGTTTATGATTAGCATGAAGTATAGTAGAGTAGATGTGACCACTGAGCTTTCCAAGCTCGGAATCGTTGTTTCTGTGCGTAGGTTGATCGTTGGTTCATGGGAGTGAGGATCACTATTAGTACGAGATTCTAACATGTGGTGATTTTTAGAGTACGATACTTGTGTTTAGTGGGCTATGTATTTATAGGACCTTATATGGTGGAGTTTGTAATTCTTATTTTGAAATTATATTAAATCAAATCGAATGTTTAAATGTTTTAAATTAAAGAGGAGCTCATTTGTAATTATTTAAATTGTTTATTTATATTTCAAGTATTGAATTTAATGTTTTTGGAAAATACCTTTTTTGGGCTAAAATGAGTTACAAATTTTATAGTTTTGGGTTTGGACTTGAGGCCCAAATGTGACATCCAGGTCGATGGTGTTACAAATACATATCGTACCCTGATCAGTCAGTCATCGAGTACAAAAACTATCATCTAAAACATCCACACATCATACATAAAATTATGCATACATCATATAAAAAAAGGCTAACAAAGCCCTACTTTACCCATGCTCACACAGCCGTAGGGTTACCCGTGTTCACGCAACCATCAGGTTAAATGGACTATATCGGAATCACCATAGCCACGGATACGTCCTAGACTTACTTGGATCACATTACCCTCAAGTAGTCTTTACCTAAGGTCACTCAGCCTATCAGGTTGCTTAAGCCCACTCAGCCTTTCAAAGGAGTCAGAGATGTACTGACCTTTTAGCAAAATCTTGAATCAAGCTCACCCACTTAGCTCCTTTAACTCCTCTCCCTGTTCAAGCTTGAAAAAACCTCTTTTAACCTCTTTAACATGCCATACCAACATGAAACTGAATTAGAGCTTGAACCAACTATCATGGTATCTTAGCTATGAAAATACAACCTTAAAATCATGAGATAACTCTGTGGAAACCCCAAAGCTTAAACCTTTCGAAAACCCATAAATGAAGACTTACCCATTTTTCCACAAAACTATACCTTTCATGAAGCTTGGGACCTGGAGATTAACATACTTAAATCTTGAATTCTGTAAGAAAGAAATGAGGAAGAAAGCTTGGATCTTTGGTGGAAGAAGAAAATTGTGCATTGAGAGAAAGATGGAGGAAGAAGGAAGAGAAAAAGGGTGGAGACAAATGATGATATCACCCACACTTTCATGTCCCCTTCCCCCCCCACTCACGTGATAGCCCCAAAACCCAAGAGAATCAACCAACACTTTTAAAAAAGGTAATATTACAACCAAAAACCTTCATTCTTTTCCTTTATTACAAAACAGTCACCACCCAAGCCCATAAAACCAATTCCTCATCCGAAAAGGCAACATGCCCCAATGGGTCCAATCACTCAAACCAATATGAAGTTCATAACCCAAGTGTTAACTCCTCAAAAGTATTTAGCCAAAGTAAGATCATGCTTTTTCTTTACTTGGGGTACATATTTGTGCATTTAGCTAGTACAATCATGCATTTGCATTAAGGAGTTGATGAACGTTTCTTTTGCCAAAGTAAATGGGTATTTTCTTTCTTTGGTGGCATGTTAGGAACAGTTGGTAGGAGCAGTGGTAAGGAAGCCTGAGGAACAGTAGAGAAATGCCAAGTCGAGTTGGTAAAAGAAGGATGAAATTGCCAAGCTTGATTAGTAGAAGAAAGATGGCTGATGTTAGGTTAGTTAGTTGTTAGCCAAAGTGTAACGTCCCGATTTTGGGCCTAGGAGTTAGCCGGGTTAGGCTAGGTGGTCCGTTTGAACCGTATCGATAATTCAGACTAGTTTCGGGAATAATGTGGTTTAAATGGTTTTTGAATGAAATAAATTATAGAAAAATGTTTTAAAATCTTTATTTAAAATATAAGTGATTTTGGTGGAATCAATTTTGGAAAATGTAATTTGGAGGTTTGACATTTTGGAACTAGTGACCAAAATGTAAAATATGCAAAATTGTTTTTAGTGACTTGTAACACCCCATCCCCGGGTTAGCCGTAACCCGGTTCAGGAGCGTTACCAAAGCGAAAGCAAAGCAATAGATAGGTTACTTGTTGAACAAGTAACACCGGTATTCTTGACTTGGAACGCAAGTATCCCCAAACCAAACATTACAAAGCATACAATCCATACAAGCGGTCCACATTAAACAAACCCAACATACATAGCATGCTAATTTAGGTACCAATTTGTTCCATTTCATACTTTTATCCTAAGTTACCATTATCATATTCCTATTCTATTCAATTTACATACATCATTCAAACAACAATCAATAAGAGTAGTATGCTTCATAATAGGTTGCTATTAAACATAATTCAACTTTTATTCTTTTTACAATTCTATGTTCCTTATTCGAATGATACTAGGTGTTCATTAAACACATTTCAACTAGCTTACTTGCATCTCAAGTTACTACTTATTCAACCAATTAACAGGATCAATACAAACATCCAACTTACAATCTTATTACAATTTCATACACCTATTCGAATATCTAGGTGATACCTAATCACATTTCAATTGTTTCTTTTGAAATCAAGTCATCACATTTCATAGCATACTTGGCTAATACATTGATAATGCATGCTTAAACATACCTTAGCCTTAACCTCAACATAGCCGAATTATGCCAATAGCCATAGGAAACAATGCATGATCATACCATTCTAATCTATTATTTGATTTAAAAAAGTTCAACAAACATTGAAATTCTATCATATTATGTGCAACATCATACCGACTTATATACATATCAACCAAGTCATATACATAGTTTAAATCTTCCAAATTGATTACATGATAGGCCCATTCAAAACATTACATATACTAGTCTTAACAACACCACAAAATGCATGATCAAGACTACCTATTACAAGTTCTAGTGCCACCAAACTAGGAGTATACAAAGAGTATGAAATCATACTTTCAAGCTTGCTTCAAGGTGTTGCTTCAAACCCAAGATATCCTCTTAAAGTATCTTTAATCTGTTATGGGAAGAATGAAGAGTAGAGTGGTAAGTACAACTTATGTACTTAGTGAAGTAACACTAAGTCTAGCCAATTTCCAAGTATACATATCCAAGTTTACATGTAATTCAAAGAATCAAGACCATCACCATAATTCATGTACCATTCGAATTGCAAGGAGGAAAACATATGCAAGTTTCACATATCACTCATTCAATCATAGCAACATCCATCATGTAACCATAAGCTATTCGAACATATTGCTTAAAAGACAAGCAACCAATATTCCAACTATCAAGTAGGCATCCTTACACAAAGTCATCATTTATACACTTCTTCCATGAGAAGTAACTAGTTATTCAACCATTCACGAGTCATATTTCAAAGCAAGGAAGTTCATTCAAATATCTTACAATACAAGCAATGTTCATTTGAATCATTAAGTCATCTTATAACACCCTTGGTAAGTAGCTTACTAGATAATCAAATCTTTGTCAATATGCACCGAAGTGCCAATATGCACTGTAGTGCCAATATGCACCAAAGTGCCATTATGAGCTCAAGATTCTAAGGCATGCCCTCATATCTATCAAACTAGCTACCAAGGTTGTTGATTATCCATTTCATTTAAGCTTTATACATTTCATGATCCAATACAAGGTTATGCCATTTAAAGGCCAAGCCCGTAGGCTTATGGAGTCTTAACTCCCAATACAAAATTATCCATGCCATTCGAATAGCATGAATACAAAGCGGTACCATTGTTCAATTCATTTCAATCAACCATGTATAACACTCACAAACACATGCATATGTATGCAATGTGCGTACCTTATTCTCCAAGCAAGCATGCCATTTCTTACCTTAGGCATAAGCAATGCAACATGACAAACATTTCATTACATTTGCTTAACACCCAAGTAACACATAGATAATGGCATCAAACAAGTGATCATACATGTCATTCTTCCCTTAATTATCCAAATATGCATTAGGTCATGTTACATGGCAATTTCATTGAATTAACAATAGCAAGGTTGGTTAGGACCTAAGTCCCAACCCTAAGGATAGTTACACTCACAATACTCCTAGCAATTCAATTGTTTTGAATCCAAATCCCTTTGCCTCTAGCTTTGGGATGCCCACTCCTATCCTCTTCTTCCCCATCTTGCTGCTCTTGGTCTAGCAAGCATAACATATACACATTTCATCAAAACAAGCACATAATATCACACAATCATAATAGCAATGTTACCACATTTGTATCTAACATTTAGCTACTGTTTTTATGCTTCCTTTTAAGCATTTCTTACTAGTTCATTTCCATTATGTTATTACTTCATTTTAAAGCATAATTGGACAGGTTACAATGTCTCAAAACTGTTTTGGAAACAGTTTGTTACTAGGTGCAAAAACAGTCCCAAACTGTCTAGGACACTGCTGCCTGGCAGTTTGCACACTATCCCTTAAAATGGTAATATCATTTAATCCGTATGTCAGAATTTCGATTGCTATACACCTTTGGAAAGACAACAAAATTGTCTATAATACCATAATAGACTTGCATTTTAGTTCTTATCCAATTAATACAGTTTATTGTTCAAAGACAGGGCATTTACACTGCCTGGACAGTTTGCACTGTCCAGCAATTCCTATTTACAGTTTCCAGCATAGGACCCAGTTTTCAATTCTGTTTGCACCTAATGAAAGTAGACATACTAAGGATCATTTCATTAAAATTTCAGCCCTTAATTTGATCTATACAATTTTTGGTGAATTTTCAAAGTAACTGCCCAGAACAGAGCAATATTGGGCAGATTGCACCTATTCACATTTTAATGCCTTAAATTCATTTTAACCAATGTTTTGGCCCTATAATCCATTTCATATGATATCCTAAGCATGTTGAGGCAATTTTAATCCATTATTTAAGGCATCCAAAACAGAGTAAGTTGGTTACAATGCCTAATTTTGCATGTTTACTCAATTTTAATTCAATAAAACAGTTTCTATGTTACATGATTATGTTCATACTTTTATCCTTCATTTCCAGCATTGTTTGCTAACAATTCAAATTGTTTAACACCTTCTTTACAATATATAATCATGATCATAATCAATTCATTAATTCCATAGCTCAATTTTAAGTTCTAATCATTCAATTCTCACTTCAACATCACAATTCAATTTTCCAGCAACCTAGCTTTGTTACACTATCACAAACACATGATTTCCAGCATTGTACCTAGTTTTCATTCTTCAATTTACATGATTCTGCAACCATTTAATCATCTAATCACATATTCAATAGCTAATTTCATCTAACATCATCAAAATAGTCCAATTCAACAAATATAGTTGCCTATTCAATTGAACATAAGTAGAATATACTTACTTTGCTTCCTAGTTCAATTTCAATGAAAAATCACTACACATGCAAGCTTAATTTTCCTCTTCAATGGCCGATTTTCAAGCTCTCTTTCTCTCAATTTTCCTCTCTCTATTTCGGCCAAATGAAATGAAAGAGATGATGACAATGTGGTTATCCACATTAGTGGATTTGTGAAGTTACTAAACTATCCTTAATTAGTTATTAATCATATAATTAGTCAAGGGCAATTAAGAGAATCATGGAATTTATCATGCAAGTCTCATCTTTCTTACTTAAATCAAATTGGTCCTTTGTAATTTGATCACTTATTTCATTCATTCTTTTAGTTAGACCCTTAACTAATCAACTTAGCTTAATTCTAAATTCAATTAAGCTATCAACTTATGCAATTTGGTTCCAATACTTCTAAGCTAGGATTTGGGGTGTTACAATTCCCCCCTTAAATTAAATTCATCCTCGAATTTACCTGAATCGAATAGGTGAGGATAATGCTTCCTCATGACTTCTTTAGATTCCCAGGTAGCTTCTTCCACCTTATGATTTCTCCATAAGATCTTAACAAGGGGAACAAGTTTGTTCCGAAGCTTCCTTACTTCCCGGTCAAGAATCTGAATAGGTTCTTCTTCGTAGGACAAATCAAGATTCAATTCTACTTCTTCAGTCTCGAGAATGTGTGAAGGATCAGATCAATACCTTCTGAGCATTGAAATGTGGAAGACATTGCGTATTCTATCGAACTCTCTAGGAAGAGCTAGTCGATAGGCCATTGGACCAATTCTTTCAATAACTTCAAAAGGTCTAATGTATCGGGGACTGAGCTTCCATTTTCTTCCAAATTTGAGCACTTTCTTCCAAGGTGAGACCTTTAGGAATACTTTGTCTCCAATAGCATACTGGATATCTCTCATTTTCAAATCAGCATACGGTTTCTGTCTATCGAAAGCTGCCTTCAATCGATCAGAAATGATCTTGATTTGTTGTTCGGTTTCCTGAAGCATTTGAGGTCCCAATACTTTGTTTCTCCCAATTCAGACCAGCATAAGGGAGTTCTACATCTTCTACGATATAGAGCTTCAAATGGTGCCATTTGAATAGAAGATTGATAGCTATTGTTGTAGGCAAACTCTACAAGAGGTAGGAATTTCTCTTAATTCTTCCCGAAGTCGATAACACAAGCTCATAGAATATCTTCTAGAACTTGAATGATTCTCTCAGATTGGCCATCCGATTGAGGATGAAAGGCCATACTAAGATGTACTTTAGCTCCTAGAGCTTTCTGCAGAGAATTCCAGAATCGAGAAGCGATCGAGGGTCACGATCGAAGATGATTACTATAGGCACACCGTGTAACCAAATCACTTCACGAATGTACAACTCGACAAGGGTTTCCAAGCTCATGTTCATACAAACAGGGATGAAGTGAGTAGATTTAGTGAATCTATCGACAATCACCCATACAACATCATTCTTTCTTGGAGTAGAAGGAAGACGGTGACAAAGTCCATAGTAATTCGATCCCACTTCCACTAGGGAAGTTCAATAGGTTGAAGCAATCCAGTGGGGACTTGATGCTCGGTTTTGACTCTTTGACATGTTAAGCACTTGGATACGAAGTCCGTGATTGCAGATTTCATGCCTGGCCACCAGTATAGTGGCTTTAGGTCCTTATACATCTTAACCGATCTGGGGTAGATCGAGAAAGAACTTTGATGAGCTTCTTTTAACATTTCTTGTCTTAATTCCTCATTGTTAGGAACACACACTCTATGCTTGAAATAGAGGAGTCCATTTGACTTGAGGGAGAAGTCAGAGCTAGACTCAGAAGTAAGTTTAAACATGATTTTCTGAAGTTCTGGATCAACTTGTTGAAGTTCTTTAATTCTCGAGATGGAATTAGATTGAACTTGAAGTTTAGACAAAAATTTCTGATCCTTGGATAGTCGAAAATGGGCATTGATAGTCGTAGTAGCTACGAACGCATTAACAAAGTCATTAGAATGATTTTCAATAGATTTCTTGCAATGCAAGGCACTTTTTGAATTGTTTCTTGTATCACAAGGTATTGTTTGAATTCTTTCTTACAAACTAAGAAAGACTCAATTTCAATGGTTACAAGTATTTTAGACACAATTCTTATTCGAATGGGTTACTTGTGTTTCAAAGAATGTTGGGATAGTAACTTGTAGCTTAAGGAAACTCTAAATTCATTGTTTGCAAAACAATAGAAGGCATGATTCAAATGAATTTAATCTGAATTCTATATTTAGGAGTTACCCGAGTATGGTCTGCGACTAAGGGTGTCAGCAACTACGTTTGCTTTCCCTAGATGGTAGTCGATAACCAAATCGTAGTCCTTAAGTAATTCGAGCCATCTTCTTTGCCTCAGATTCAAGTCCTTCTGAGTTATGAGGTATTTGAGACTTTTGTGATTAGTAAATAGATTGCATTTCTCTCTGTATAGATAATGTCTCTATATCTTGAGAGCAAACACGATAGCTGCTAGTTCCAAATCGTGTGTTGGATAATTAGACTCGTGTGGCTTCAGTTGCCTTAAAGCATAAGCAATTCCTTTCCCATCTTGCATCAGGACACAACCGAGTCCTAGATGAGAAGCATCACTGTAAACAATGAATTCTTTGCCCGATTCTGGTTGGATGAGTACCGGGGCATGAGTCAGAGCTTGCTTAAGTTGATCGAAGCTTCGTTGTTGGCTTTCCGACCAGACAAAAGGTGTATCCTTCCGGGTAAGTTTCGTAAGGCTTGCAGCAATAGAGGAAAAGCCCTTAACAAATTTTTTGTAATACCCGGCTAAACCGAGAAAACTTCAGACCTCACTTATATTCTTTGGAGGTCCCAAATTCAGAATAGACTGAATCTTGCTTGGACCGACTTTGATTCCTTCAGCCAAAATAACGTGGCTGAGGAAAGAAACTTCCGGTAACCAAAATTCACATTTGGAGAACTTGGCATGCAATTGATGTTCTCGGAGTGTTTGCAAGACAATTCGGAGGTGTTCAGCATGTTCTTCCTTATTTCGAGAGTACACCAAGATGTCGTCGATGAATACGACCACAAACTTGTCAAGATAGGGCTTAAATACCTGATTCATGAAAGCAGCCGGAGCATTCGTTAACCCAAATGGCATTACGAGGAATTCGAAGTGGCCATATCGAGTACAAATGACTATCTTGGGCACGTCTTGTTATTTCACTTTCATTTGATAGTACCCCGATCGAAGGTCGATCTTAGAGAATACGAAAGCATCCCTGAGTTGATAAAAAAGATCTTCAATTCTGGGCAAGGGATATCGATTCTTGATAGTGAGCTAGTTTAACTAACGATAGTCAATACAAAGCCGCATAGTCCTATCTTTCTTTTTCACGAATAGGACTGGAGCACTGGTTAGCCCAAAGGGCATAACTAATAACTTGTAGTGACCATAACGAGTCTTGAAAGCCGTTTTAGCTGACAATAATCGATGCATAGCCTTATCGATCTGTCCTTCCTTCTTAATGAACAATAGTGGTGCTTCTCAGGGTGCAGATCTAGGTCGAATAAAGCCTTTATCTTTTAACTCTTGGAGTTGCTTCTTAAGTTCTTTCAATTCAACATGTATCATTCAATAAGGTGTGATGGACACCGTAGTTGTTCCAGGTTGAACTTCAATCCCGAATTCAAGTTCATCTTGTATACTCATGGCAGCAAAGATTGGGGTTGGTTTCTTGTCTATTAAGAGAATATATTCTTTCCCTAAACCCAGAGATACATTCTCTGATTTAGGCAATCTATCAAGGCTTCACATTTGCTTAGCCAATCTAGTCCTAACACTAGATCGAACTCACAATTTGGCAATACATATAAATCAATAGGAAATGGGACATTTCAAATGGTCAAGGGAGCTTGCTTGTGGCGCAAGTTAATGGGTATTTTCCCCCTAATGGATTTGAAACTACAAGATTTGATTCAATAATTTTGGGTTTCAATTTTAACTTGTTAATCAAGGTAAAACAAACAAATGAATGGGTAGACCCCGAATCAATTAAAGCATAAGCATGACTGGAATTTAACTCAACGGTACCAACGATAACATCAGGAGCTTCTTCATCATCTTTACCACGAATGTGGTACATACGAGCAGGGGCTCGAGATTCTTGATGAGTCTGAGCATTCGAATAGGGACCTTTCTGTTTCCCCTAATTCTTGGACTGAACTTGCCTGGGTTCTTTGTTTCGGTTAGAAGGAGCTAAGCTAGCAATTGTAGAAGCTCGATTCGAAGCCTTGTTGGGATTCTGGGGACAATCCTGAATATAATGATCAAATGCTCCACATAAGAAGCATAAATTCTGTTGAACTCTGCTATACACCATTGGAAATATAAAAACATTGTCTATAATACCATAATAAACTTGCATTTTAGTTCTTATCCAATTAATACAGTTTATTGTTCAAAGACATGGCATTTACATTGCCTGGATAGTTTGCACTGTCCAGCAATTCCTATTTACAGTTTCCAGCATAGGACGTAGTTTTGAATTCTGTTTTCGCCTAATGAAATTAGACATACTAAGGATCACATCATTAAAATTTCAGCCCTGAATTTGATCTATACATTTTTGGTGAATTTTCAAAGTGACTGCCCAGAACAGAGCAATTTTGGGCAGATTGCACCTATTCACATTTTAATGCCTTAAATTCATTTTAACCAATGTTTTGGCCCTATAATTCATTTCATATGATATCCTAAACATGTTGAGTCAATGTTAATCCATTATTCAAGGCAGCTAAAACAGAGTAAGTTGGTTACAATGCCTGATTTTGCATGTTTACTCAATTTCAATTCAATAAAACAGTTTCTATGTTACAAGACTATGTTCATACTTTTATCCTTCATTTCCAACATTGTTTGCTAACAATTCAATTTGTTTAACACCTTCTTTAATATATCTAATCATGATCATAATCAATTCATTAATTCTGTAGCTCAATTTTAAGTTCTAATCATTCAATTCTCACTTCAACATCACAATTCAATTTTCCAGCAACCTAGCTTTGTTACACTATCATAAACACATGATTTCCAGCATTGTACCTAGTTTTCATTCTTCAATTTGCATGATTCTACAACCATTTAATCATCTAATCACATATTCAATAGCTAATTTCATCTAACATCATCAAAACAATTCAATTCAACAAATATAGTTTCCTATTCAATTGAACATAAGTAGAATATACTTACTTTGCTTCCTAGTTCAATTTCAATGAAAAATTACTACACATGCAAGCTTAATTTTCCTCTTCAATGGCTGATTTTCAATCTCTCTTTCTCTCAATTTTCCTCTCTCTATTTCGGCCAAATGAAATGAAAGAGATGATGACAATGTGGTTATCCATATTGGTGGATTTGTGAAGTTACTAAACTATCCTTAATTAGTTATTAATCATATAATTAGTCAAGGGCAATTAAGAGAATCATGGAATTTATCATGCAAGCCTCATCTTTCTTACTTAAATCAAATTGGACCTTTGTAATTTGATCACTTATTTCATTCATTATTTCAATTAGGCCCTTAACTAATCAATTTAGCTTAATTCTAAATTCAATTAAGCTATCAACTTATGCAATTTGGTTCCAATACTTCTAAGCTAGGATTTGGGGTGTTACATGACTAATTTGTAAAAGATCAAGACTTAGAATCTTTAGGGAGCTTTGACCAAGAGTCTCATTCAGAATTTTCCCCTTAATTGACTATTTTTAAATTAGTTTAATAAACAAAACAAGCTGGAGAGAATTAATTGATCATTATTTCTTCAGACATATTTCACGTAACTAACTTTTCTCTCAACTATTTTCCTCTCAATTTCTCTCCAGCCAAACATCATATTTTCTTCAAAGATTTAAGGTAAACCTTTGATTTAGTTTATTCTTTTAACATCAAAAGATTTCTTATTGATTTCCTTTTAAAGCCTTATGATTTTATCTTTGTTTTCTCATGAAAAATCATTGCAATTGGGGGAAAAGCATCATTAGAGGTAATGTTTCATTTTTCTCCTCTAATGAAAGGTTCTTTATTGAAACTCCCAAGTTCTTGATCTTTTATGAATGTTTTCTAATGGGTTTTGATGGTATAATTATGGAAAGATGATTTAATTGCTTTAATTGATGTATCTTTGTTTCGGATCTGATTTGTTGGGTTTATAATGAGTTAATACTATGATTATGTTGTGTTGATAAGCTGATTTAAGTGATTTTAACAATAGACTCCCGAAACTAGGTGAATTGCTAGGTTTTGATGTTGATATCTTTGGGTTTGTGGCTTGTTTATGGGGTTAATTGGTTGCTGGTGGTTCTTTGGTGTTGAAGAGATGTTTTTGGATGTAAATTGATATTTTTTTAGTGTTAATCTCTCTGGGTAATAGCTGGAGAATAGTTAGTAAGGTTTCGCCGATAATTTCGATTGTTTTTGTTAGGCGGAAGCTTGGTTGTTGTGGGAGGAAAGTGTTGTAGTGTGTTGCTGGGGATTTTGATGCAAAGAAATGCTTTAATCCTCTGTTTTGCTTTGGTTAGAAGTAGGGGATGACGATTCGATAGCTTCAGAAGGAGTTGTGGTTGATTCGAAAGCTTGATTTTGCCTCGGTAAGGCAAGAGAGGTGTAGTTGGTGAGTGACACTAGTTTTAAAGTTTTTCAAAGAGGTTTGAAAGTTATTTTGGGGAGTTTAAATTATGCTTCAAACACTAGTTTAAACTCAGAAGTAAGTATGATCGAATTCGCTCTCGGTTCTCAGTTTTTCTATTATTTTGATAAATCATGCTCATGTTTGAAGATGGAATTTGTTACCTACTATTATGCATGTTTTTATGAATTGAGAAATGATTCATGTTATCCTATGAGATTGTTTTATGGTTTTCAAGAGGTTGCATCTTGATGAGAAAAATGCTATGCATTGATTATGTTTTAAAATGGGATATGGTATGGTTTATGTTGATGCATTGAAAAATAGTAGGTTACCATGGTTTTGAAGTGTATATTGGCAAGTGACGGAGCCTTTAATAATCAAATATAATTGGTCGACCAATAGGATGAGAGTGCACTATAATATGTAGCAAAATCGTGCGTGCATGAGCCACCTCCATGATGTGCAACAACATCACGTGAGTCATCGTGAGGTACGAAGCAACACCTTACGGGCATTTAAGGTGCGAAGCAACACCTTGTGATCCTTGGTGCGAAGCAACACCATGTGTTCTGCCATTTTTATGGTGTACAGCCACACCATGAGATGTATCCGCATATCAGATGTGTTAGGACGTAGCCCTCCCACGTGTTGTTTGGGATGTAGCCCTCTCATATGTTTGATCGGGACGTATCCATCCCGGGTCACTTGAGTGCCAATGTAAAAGATTACATGTATCATTGATTTAAATGGTTTTTGTATAATGAGCTTTATACATGAGATTCTATTTTTGAACATGGTAGCAAGTGTTCATGATTTGAAAAGCTAGCTTGAGTTTTGCATTGGTTTAATGCATGAGCCTTAATGATACATGTGTTAAAAGCTAAATGATTTGCTTTAGTGAGCTTTAAAGCATGAGCCTATGTTGAGCATGATGAGAAATGGTTTATTGAGGAAAAAAGTTTTCAAAGGCATTGTTAATGGTTTGTTTTGAGCATCCCTCACTAGGCATATTGCTTACACTCTCTTTTCTTAACAATTCAGAAAAGTAGTTTGTTTGGGCTGCAAGAAAGAAAGTGTAGAGGTTCAAGAGTAGCTCAAGCTCAAGTATGATTTTAACCCTCCAATAGTAATAAGTTTGACAATGGGTGGTCACCTTAATGATTTGGGAGTGTAGGTTGTGAACACCCTAGTTTTGACACAAGTTTGTCGTGCCTAAATGGTTGTGTAAATGGCCATTAAAGTTGGTTTGAACTTTGACACAGTTTTTTTGATGTTTAACTTGGTTTGGCAATAACGTGCATGCCTATAGATTTCCTTTTTAGAATGTGAACAAGCTTGATGATGTTTCTGATGCTTTTGACAGTGGTTTGATCCTTGAATATGTTGTGGTTTCCTAGGAAGCATGTTAGAATGGTTTGGCTATCTTTATGGTGAGTTTAAACAACAATTTGAGACATTGCAACCCAGGCATATCGGTACGCGGGGTACCGTATCAGTACGAGTGGGCCAAATCAGGCTTAGCATAACGGTATTGATAGACCTGTATCGACACGGTCTTAAAGAAAAATGGCTGGGCGTATGTACACGGGGCCGTATCGATACGGTCTTATATTGTCTTTGAATCTGCCAAGTTTCGTACCGATACGGAGAACAGGTGTACTGATACGATATTAGGTAACTTGGTTATTTGGAATCTTCTAATGTTCTGTTTCCTTACGTTTTGGTCCCTAAATGTTGTAAATGCAATTAAATATGTTTGGGTGATCGAATTAAGTTGAAATTTGGCATGTGAGCATGAAACCTGATTAATTAAATATTGGTAACTTTAATTTGGTGATTAGTCCCTATAAAATGTTGGTTTCGCAAATTGGTCCCTAAACTCGTAACAAGACGATTGGATGTCAATTCGACGCCCGATCAAGTCGTAACTTCCAGAATGTACATGTAGGATAATAATTAAGCGTCTAGGAAATATAAAAAGAAAAAAATATACAAGGGTTGTTTATTGGGTAAACCTTCATGGTTTACTCCAATATTCCACGTGTGACTCGTTCGGTTTGGTCTTGTTACTTGTTGCGCGTAATAAGTGCTACGCAAATGTGCAAGTATACACGTCGCAAGTTATAGTATAAAAGATATCGTCTCCACAGGGATTGGTGCTACTTCAAGAATCTAGTCTCTTGCACTGTAAAAATAAAAACACAAATAAAAGATTATAGAAGTTTAACTAATCTAGAAAGCAAATAAAGTAAAAGAAAAGATGAATTCAAATGAGAGAGATAGGCCAGGTTATCGTGAGTTGAGGTGTGATAGCCGATTGGATCGTCTTGGTAAAAGAGTGCACGGGCAACTTGCACAACGGGGTTGCCTTGGCAACTAATCGATGGTTTCCTGGGCGACTAGTTGAGCAACTACTTGGGCTTCTGGGCAGCAACCTTCAAGGTTCGGCAGAGCGTTCTTCAATGGTTTCTTCTTATCCCTAAGTCGAAACTCTAGCTACTTGTGCATGCCTTGATAATACATCCCTGCGTGAATCAAGGGTGAACAACAACCAATCTTGCGCTCCTCTTAGCCGTTGAAATCCTTAACTTATTCCTAAGCCGGATTAATCTTCACCATCAATAGATTGAATAAAGATCATATTCATTCGTTTCTTGAATCTAACTCTCCCGATATTAGATAAATAGATGAAATCACGAGATCCTCTCCCAATTCACTCGCAAACAAGAATAAGAACCAAGAATGAATAAACCTTGAAATAGAAAAGTGTAAACTCTTATTACCTAAACAAAAACCAATAGTTTCTCACAACCACAAAACACAATAATCATAGCCAAGTAAATTTAGTTCATGGCTAGGTTCCAAAGAAACACAAGATAAACAATCCCTAGCATGAACCCAATCGAACAAGAAAGAAAAGGATGAATGAGGAGGCTTGTCGAAATCCTCCTTGCCCTAGATGCTTGTCGAAAATTCTCTCCTCTTGCCCTCCTTGGACTTGTCGAAATTCCCTATTGCTCTCTCTCTCCATGGACTTGTTGAAATCTCCTTGCTATTTATAGGGCTAGGCCAAAGTCCTTCTTTGAGGAGGAGTTTGAGCTGGAATTAAATTATCTTTAAAGAATATAATTCTTTATTATAATTGTATTCCTACTAGAACTTCTCCTATCTTCTTGGAATTTAATTCTTCTTTAATCTCTGCATGGAAATCAAATTCCTTTGGGTTTAGGCTTTGCTTCACGTCATCTTGAGCTTGTATAGTCATTAATTTCGACATCCCTATTGCATTTTCTTTTTGTCGACAATTGCCATGGCAACTGGCTCGGCGTCTCCTTCATGCATTGCCCTGGCAACTAGCTCGGCATGTCCTTCATGTATTGCCCTGGCAACTAGCTCGGCATTGTTTTGGCAAGTGATCCTGCACATACACACACAAAGCACACCAAAACAACATCTTTTCCACAAAAACTACCAAGTTATGTAATCAAGCTCAACGATGGAAGGAAACATGGATTAATGCATGAATAGCTAATTATGCAACTAATATGAGCCTAAGTCTAACAATAATATGAGTAAAAAGGGTAAGAAAATTAGTACTTTTGAACACTTATCACACCCCCAAACTCGAACTATTGCTTGTCCTCAAGCAATGCAAACTCATAATTACCTGCCAAGACTTCAATTTTCACAAACTTAGCTTTGAACTTGATTTCAATTCTCTGAACCGGGGCACAAAGTATGATTGGCTTTTTATTTTTTGGAAAACTGAGGAGTTACTCGGAATCAAACTATAATGCTTGTGAGTGTGTGCGAAGTTGTGTGCAAGTTGATTTTTCGGATTCTATGCAAACATTAGGTTTTCAAATTGCTTCATTGGGTTCTTTTTAACATGTTTTAACTAGAGCCAGTTTTGGGCACCTCTAGTGTTTTGTTTTCTTAAGTGAATTTATTCGACTAGAGCCGGTTTCGGGCACCTCTAGCTATCAATTTTTTAACACATACTAGAGCCAGTTTCGGGCACCTCTAGTGATCCTAAGTTTTAGCACATGCTAGAGCCAATTTTGGGCACCTCTAACATTCATCAAATTTTTATTCTAATCCCCCAATTTGTTAATTATCAACCTAAGTTTACTAGAATTCCTTAAATCAATCAAACCACAACAGTGTTTCATCAAATTTAGCATCATAGTAAAATTCTAAGTTTTTCCATGGTTATCCTAGAATAAAAATTCTATCAATTAACTGCATTGGCAAAGTCATCATCGGATATTCATCAAATCTAAGCAATTCTTGTTCCAATTAAAGGCATGGCAAGCAATTTATGTATTCTAAATGTAATACTTAAGATGAATGAAACTAAACATGGTAACTACTAATAACAACCCCCCCAAACTCGAGTGAGGCATTGTCCTCAATGCATGCATAAAAATAACGAAAAAATAAAAATAAAAATAAAAATGCATACGAGGACTTACTCCGAGAGTTCATCATCGTAGATGATTAGTTTCCTTCTAGTCGGTATCTTGATTCTCTTGCTTGAACGCGATGGTTGTTTTCTTGTTGCCGGGATGTCTTTAGCTTTGGTTGCCTGGCATCTTCAAGGTTGGTTGCCGTGGCATCATCTTGTGCGTGCACGATGTAGGTTGTCGTGGCGACTGCTTCATTGGTTGCCGGGGCAAGGATCTCGGCAGTAAATTTCCTTAGCATAGTAGTTGTGAGTCTTGTTGTGAAAAAGAAAATAAAGAAAACCTGAAAACTAAAGATAATGAAGAAAAATAAAATATCTCCTAAAAATAAAAATGAAAATAAAAAGAAAAAGAAAATATTGAAAGGAGGGCATGCTCATGCATCTCCTAAGTTGACCACTTCTTTGTTACGTTCCACATGGGCACCATTGTAGTGCTTCAATCTTTGTCCATTAACTTTGAATTCATGGTTGTCAGAGATGGACTTGATTATCACGGCACCATGGGAGAATGGTTTGACGACTTCGAATGGTCCCGACCATCTTGATTTCAGCTTTCCCGGGAAAAGTTTTAGCCGAGAATTGAATAGGAGAACTAGTTTCCCTGGCGTGAATTGCCGTGGCAATAGTTTCTTGTCATGCCATCGCTTTGTTTTCTCCTTGTAGATTTGTGCATTGTTATAGGCTAGTGCACGGAATTCTTCTATCTCATTGAGGTCCATCAAAAACTTTTGTACGGCACTTTCCCAATCCATATTTACGGTCTTGATTGCCCAGTACGCCTTGTGCTCGATTTCCACCGGTAGATGACATGTTTTACCATAGACAAGTCGGAAGGGGGACATACCTAAGGGTGTTTTGAATGCAGTGCGATATGCCCAAAGTGCGTCATCTAGTCTTAATGACCAATCCTTCCTAGAGGGATTTACAACTTTCTCGAGTATTCCCTTCAACTCCCGGTTGGAAATTTCTGCTTGCCCGTTGGTTTGTGGGTGATATGCCGTGGCGATCTTGTGTGATATGCTGCAGCGTTGCAACATCTTGGCAATTAGTCTGTTGTCAAAATGCTTGCCTTCGTCGCTGACAATTGCTCTCGGCATCTCAAACCGTGTATATATCTTTTTCTGCAGGAATCGTTGCACGATCTTGGAATCGTTGTTGGGAACTGCAGCTGTCTCTCCCATTTAGACACATAGTCGACGGCAAGTAAGATGTGGAGGTTGCCGAATGAAGATGGGAAAGGTCCCATAAAGTCGATCCCCCATACATCGAACAGTTCCACCTCGATGATGTTCTGGAGTGGCATCTCATTTCGTCTAGAGATATTGCCCGTCCTCTGGCAACGATCACATTGCTTGTAAAAGTCTTGGGCATCTTTGTACAATGTTGGCCAATACAACCCGGATTGTAAAACTTTGGCTGCGGTACGAGTTCCTCCAAAATGTCCTCCATAAGGTGAAGAATGGCATTGCCGGAGTACATTCTGTTGCTCTTCTTCAGGGACACATCGACGTATAACCTGATCTGCACATTGTTTAAACAAAAGAGGCTTGTCCCAAAAGTAATGCTTAGCATCATGGCGGAACCGCTTCTTCCCTTGGTGAGTGATGCCATAAGGAAAAATACCACAAACAAGGAAGTTAACTAAATCCTCGTACCAGGGTATTGTCGAGGTATGTGCTGTCGTGGCGACTGCTCCCAAGATTGCCGAGGCGTGCGCGTCAAAGGCTGCTGCGGCGTCAAGGGTTGCCGAGGCGTCGAGGGTTGCCGAGGCAACTAGAATTTGTTCATCCGGGAATGTATCGCATATCTCTAGATCCGCGTCCTCCTCCCTAATGTTTTCCAGACGTGATAAGTTATCGGCCACTTGATTTTCTGTTCCTTTCCTGTCCTTAATTTCAATATCAAATTCTTGTAAAAGTAATATCCAACGAATCAAACGAGGTTTAGCATCCTTTTTAGCAAATAAGTATTTGATTGCCGAATGGTCCGTATGAACAATTACCTTTGTACCAATTAAATAGGATCAGAACTTGTCAAATGCGAAAACTACAGCTAGTAACTCTTTCTCCGTTGTTGTGTAATTCACTTGAGCACCATTAAGAGTTTTACTAGCGTAGTATATCACACGGAAGGTCTTACCTGTGCGTTGGCCTAGGACTGCTCCTACCGCGAAATCACTTGCATCACACATGAGCTCAAAAGGTAGCGTCCAATCTGGTGGAACGACAATGGGTGCCGAGGCAAGCTTTTTCTTTAGGGTTTCGAATGCTTGGGTGCAAGAATCATCAAAATCGAAGACTTTATCCTGTTCAAGCAGATTACACAAGGGTTTAGTGATTTTAGAAAAATTATGAATGAACCTCCTGTAAAAACCTGCATGTCCGAGAAAACTTAAAATTACTTTAACCGAACTTGGTGGGGGTAATCTCTCGATCACGTCCACCTTGGCTTTGTCTACTTTAATTCCCTTGGATGAAATCTTGTAGCCAAGCACTATTCCTTCATCTACCATAAAGTGGTATTTCTCCCAATTGAGGACTAAATCCGTTTCTTCGCATCTTGCTAACACCCTCTCTAAATTGCCGAGCCAGCCGTCGAAGTCATTACCAAAAACCAAAAAATCATCCATGAAGATCTCAAGGAAGTCTTCGACCATGTCTGAAAAGAGTGCCATCATGCATCTTTGGAAGGTTGCCCAGGCGTTACACAATCTGAACGGCATCCTTCGGAAAGCATAAGTACCGTATGGGCATGTGAAGGTTGTCTTTTCTTGATCTTCTGGTGCTATGGCAATCAGATTGTAACCTGATCAATAAAGGGTAATGGGAAGTGATCTTTCCTAGTGGCTTTGTTTAGCTTTCGATAGTCCATACAAACCCTCCAACCGGTCACAGTCCTGGTTGGGATAAGTTCATTATTTTCATTGCTTACCACTGTTATACCTCCCTTTTTCGGTACACATTGTACCAGACTTACCCACGTGCTATCAGAGATAGGGTATATAATGCCGGCGTCAAGCCACTTGATGATTTCTTTCATTACAACCCCTTTCATGGCATGATTCAGTCTCCTCTGGGTCTCAATTGAAGGTTTGTGATCATCTTCCAACAAGATCTTGTGCATGCACACCGCCAGGCTAATTCCCTTCAAGTCGGCAATTGTCCACCCTATTGCCTTTTTGTGTAGCTTCAACATCTTGATCAGCTTCTTTTCCGCTTCAGTCAGTAACTTAGAAGAAATAATTACAGCGTGTATTATCGGTCCCTAAGTATACATATTTTAGTTGCTCTGGCAATTGTTTCAACTCAAGAATCGGTGGTTGTTCGATAGAGGGTTTTTCGAGTTTACCTTCCTTACCTGAGTAATCCAGTGGTTCAAAGTATGTATCTGGTCGGTTGACTAGCCAATTTGCCTCTTCTTGTTGTTCCTCATCGACCGGTTCTTCATACTCCTCAGGTTCCTCTTGATCGGCAATGTAGTTGCCGAGGCAACTAAATTCCTCATCGGTTAAACTCGCTGCGTGGCATGAAGTAGTTGGCATTCTTCTGGATCATCGGCATGCCTTAGTGTTTGGAACACATTTAGTTTGACCTGCTGGTCATTCACCCTCATTGTGAGTTCTCCCTTTTCAACGTCGATCAAGGTTCTCCCTGTCGCTAGGAATGGTCTCCCGAGAATGATAGGTGCATGCTCATCTACTTCACAATCCAAAACAATAAAGTCAGCGGGAAAAATAAATTTATCAACTTTTACCAAGATGTCCTCGATTTTTCCTCTCGGATGCACATAGGATCTGGCGGCTAGCTGCAAAGATAATCATTGTAGGTCTTGCCTTCCCGATTCTAGTTTCGAAAAACCGATTTAGGCATCAAGTTTATGCTAGCCCCTAGGTCGCATAGTGCTTTCCCGACATAGTGATTTCCAATAGAACAAGGTGTTGTGAAACTTCCGGGATCCTTCAACTTGGGTGGCATACGATTGTGCAACATTGCCATGCATCCCTCTGTTGCAGCAACTGTTTCAAACTCTCATAGCCTTGTTCTCTTGGACACAATGTCTTTAAGAAACTTGGCATAGTTTGGCATTTGTTCAATTGCTTCCACCAGTGGCAAGTTGATGTGGACTTGCTTTAGGATATCAAGAAACTTCTTGAATTGGTATTCTTGCTTTTGTCACTTCAACCTTTGTGGGAATGGTGGTGGAAGTCGGATATCTTCGATCCTTTCATTGGTTTGAAATTTGATTGACGGCATTGCCGGGACTTCTGGAGTTGCCGAGGTGGTATCAACTGGGGTTGCCGAGGCGTGCTTATCGCAAGTTGCCGAGGCATCGTCGGTTGCCGACGCATGCTTATTGCCGGTTTCTGCGGCAATTCCTGGTTCAGCATCTGAGGCTTTACCGCTAGGTTCGTCTTGATCTTTTTGTGGAGTTTTGTTTGACGAGCGGGTTTGAACCTCTCTAAGTTGTTGGCCACTTCTGGTGGTGATTGCCTTACATTGCTCATGGCCAGTTCCTCTTGCGACTTCAGTATCGCTAGGTAAACCTCCTTGCGGTCTAGTGTTCAAATTTTGAGCAAACTGTCCGACTTGATTTTCCAATGGTTTGATTGCCGCCTCTTGGTTTTGCAATCTCATCTCGGTCCTGTTAATAAAAGCATTAGTTCTTTTATGAAATTACTATTCTCAGCCATATAAGATTCAGTTTTCATCATAAAAGCATTTAGAGAATTTTCCAAAGAACTAGATGTCGTCGGTTGTTGCTGCGACATCTGTTGCCGTGGCATATTCTGCTGGAATCTCGATGCTTGTACATTCTGATTGTTCTGGTTTAGAGCATTGTTGGGATTACTCCATGAGAAATTTGGGTGCTTCTTCCAAGCTGGATTGTATGTATTGGACATCACGTTGTTGCTCCGATTGTAATTCCCCACATAGAAGCCGGATTCGGATTCTCGCATACATTCGGAAGAATTATGGTTATCACCACATAACTCACAAAAAGAATCCATTACCTTGACTTCATGTGTGTTGTTTGGTTTTTGCATGTTCTGGACCATCTTGGTTAAAGTGGCCAATTGTGCCGAAATTGAATATGATGATCCTAGTTCATGTATTGTGGCTTGGCGTCTAACTCCTCCTCTTCTAGTGGATGGGAATTGATAATCATTCTTGGCCAGCCTGTTTAAAATTTGCATTGCTTCATCCGGTGACTTATCTAGGAGTATGCCGTTTGCCGAGGCATCTAGCATCATCCTTGTTGGTGTATTCACGGCGTTGTAAAACATTGTTACTTGAGTCCACACCGGGAATCCGTGTAAGGGGCATTTGTGTAGAAGTTCTCTATATCGCTCCCAAGCCTTGTACATGGATTCATCATCCACTGTCGAAAAAAGTAATGTCATTCTGAAGCTTATCACCAAATTTGTAGGATTAAATCTAGCAAGGAAATCACGACAAAGATCAGTCCAAGATGCTATGGATCCGGCAAGAATGCTATTCAACCATGCTTTCGCCTTATCCCTCAGTGAATAGGGGAATAATCTTAATCGTAGGACATCGGGGGTGACTCCGTGTATCTTGAACGAGTTGCGGATCTCGAGGAAAGATTTCAGATGTTGTCGTGCATCTTGATTCTTTGAGCCGCCAAATTGACCTATTGTGTTGATCATATTAAACATTACCGGTTTCAACTCAAAGTGGTCGGCTTCAATTTCAGGTGCGACAACTCTCGGGTTAAGTCCATCAAGATCTTCTTCAAGATAGTCTCGTATAGTTACATTTTGTGCAAGATTCACTCCTCCTCCTGCCGAACATCTTGATTCATATTGCCGTCTTGATTTGCCATTGCTTCTCTTATCCTTCGTCTAAGTATTTGTAAGGTTCGTTCGATTTACGGATCAAAGGGATATTCTGGTGAAGTCGGTCTCGCCTACAGTCATATACCAATGCAAAACCAAAGTTTGTTAGCCCTTTGAATTTTAAACAAGAAAAGTAAAAAGAAAGTGCAAGAAAGTAAAAACAAAGTCGCTATTGCCAATCCCGAACAACGGCGCCAAAAAACTTGTTCGCGTAATAAGTGCTACATAAATGTGCAAGTATACACGTCGCAAGTTATAGTATAAAAGATATCGTCTCCACAGGGATTGGTGCTACTTCAAGAATCTAGTCTCTTGCACTGTAAAAATAAAAACACAAATAAAAGATTATAGAAGTTTAACTAATCTAGAAAGCAAATAAAGTAAAAGAAAAGATGAATTCAAATGAGAGAGATAGGCCAGGTTATCGTGAGTTGAGGTGTGATAGCCGATTGGATCGTCTTGGTAAAAGAGTGCACGGGCAACTTGCACAACGGGGTTGCCTTGGCAACTAATCGATGGTTTCTTGGGCGACTAGTTGGGCAACTACTTGGGCTTCTGGGCAGCAACCTTCAAGGTTCGGTAGAGCGTTCTTCAATGGTTTCTTCTTATCCCTAAGTCGAAACTCTAGCTACTTGTGCATGCCTTGTTAATACATCCCTGCGTGAATCAAGAGTGAACAACAACCAATCTTGCGCTCCTCTTAGCCGTTGAAATCCTTAACTTATTCCTAAGCCGGATTAATCTTCACCATCAATAGATTGAATAAAGATCATATTCATTCGTTTCTTGAATCTAACTATCCCGATATTAGATAAATAGATGAAATCACGAGATCCTCTCCCAATTCACTCGCAAACAAGAATAAGAACCAAGAATGAATAAACCTTGAAATAGAAAAGTGCAAACTCTTATTACCTAAACAAAAACCAATAGTTTCTCACAACCACAAAACACAATAACCATAGCCAAGTAAATTTAGTTCATGGCTAGGTTCCAAAGAAACACAAGATAAACAATCCCTAGCATGAACCCAATCGAACAAGAAAGAAAATGATGAAGGAGGAGGCTTGTCGAAATCCTCCTTGCCCTAGATGCTTGTCGAAAATTCTCTCCTCTTGCCCTCCTTGGACTTGTCGAAATTCCCTATTGCTCTCTCTCTCCATGGACTTGTCGAAATCTCCTTGCTATTTATAGGGCTAGGCCAAAGTCCTTCTTTGAGGAGGAGTTTGAGTTGGAATTAAATTATCTTTAAAGAATACAATTCTTTATTATAATTGTATTCCTACTAGAACTTCTCCTATCTTCTTGGAATTTAATTCTTCTTTAATCTCTGCATGGAAATCAAATTCCTTTGGGTTTGGGCTTTGCTTCACGTCATCTTGGGCTTGTATAGTCATTAATTTCGACATCCCTATTGCATTTTCTCTTTGTCGACAATTGCCATGGCAACTGGCTCGACGTCTCCTTCATGCATTGCCCTGGCAACTAGCTCGGCATGTCCTTCATGTATTGCCCTGGCAACTAGCTCGGCATTGCTTTGGCAAGTGATCCTGCACATACACACACAAAGCACACCAAAGCAGCATCTTTTCCACAAAAAACTACCAAGTTATGTAATCAAGCTCAACGATGGAAGGAAACATGGATTAATGCATGAATAGCTAATTATGCAACTAATATGAGCCTAAGTCTAACAATAATATGAGTAAAAAGGGTAAGAAAATTAGTACTTTTGAACACTTATCATTACTAGAGCGGGTCGAGGGGGTTACACAAAGATCCAATTAGCCCTAATTTCAAAAGAAAGGATGAGAGGATAAGAAGATAACACGCTTATCTTAGCGCACAATAAACTTTTAAATTCAAACCCAATCTAGGGTCTCCACGAGTACCTATATAAAGGAAGTTGATCAATGAGCCAAGATGTTGCGCCATGGTGAAGAAAGAAGGTAGAGAGAAAAATGTGGTTCGATAAGGCTATGACCGAGAGCTCTGGATCTATTGAAGGGCTGCATTGACATATCTCATTCTTTTTCCACTTCTATTAGTTTAAATCTGATTTTTATGATTGTGTTGATTACAAACGATATTTTGTTGATGGTTTCCCCAGCCATGAACTAATTTTCTTAAGATGGCTGTGATGTTTGCGATGGACGCTTTCTTTTCCAGTTTTTAATAATTGAATTCCTTGACATTTTTGTCTATCTTGCTAGTGCTTAATTTTCATATATTCTTTGCCATACGAAAGTTGACATTGTATGCCTATTATCCCTTAATATCTTAACAGTCTTAGGAGATAACGAAATTCCTAGGTATTAAGGAGAGAAACTTCGACAAAAGATGTTTAAGTAGATGAGCTTACTTCAGAAGTGAATACACTCCTTAGCAGCAAAGATTAAAATTTTGCAAAGTTAATTATTAAAAAACATCACAATAGACATATAGGAGTTAATCTTAATTAACTTAGGGTATTGCCATCGACATAGGAAATACTACTTAAAATCTGTTCGGCAA
This sequence comes from Hibiscus mutabilis, assembly GCA_019671005.1. NCBI lineage: Eukaryota > Viridiplantae > Streptophyta > Magnoliopsida > Malvales > Malvaceae > Hibiscus > Hibiscus mutabilis. The sequence goes on along the minus strand of CM033718.1, from coordinate 24,353,866 downwards.
TAAAACAAAGGCTGAAACTGATTAATTGCTGCCATCGCGTGTGTGAAATCCAAGCATCCTTTGCCAATGCTTAACCATAATCTTGATTCAATTGTTTGCCAACGTGCCTAAGTTTTTATTTTCCTTAGTCATTTTGTAACCTAAAATCTAAAATCCAATCCAAACCCATTACTTCAATTCACAAGTAATTATCGTGGCATTGAATTCCTGCACAATCCCTGTGGATACGATACTTAGCTTACTACTATATTACTTGCCGACTGTGTATACTTGCATGCAAAAAGTGTAACATCCTCAACCCGGCTTTGAAGAAAACCGGAGTTTAAGATGTCACTTTAAAGGAAAACCAAAGGACACTTCTAACACATTGAAACTTTTCTTGCTAAATAAGCAAGCTAACAAAAAATTTCATAACTTTTCAAAACTTAACGTAGCAGGTTAATAAAAATTCCTTTTTGTTATTCTTTTTCAACTCTTTTTTTATTACGAAAGCAATATCACGCATCAATAAAATCACTTAAATTTACAACTAGTTTTATAACATAGACCTTCTTTTGGTTTCTTAGTTCGTTTTACCATATCTCAAACACATAGAAGCCATACTTAACAAGTTATCATATTTGTTGGTTCAAATCAAAAGACCTGATAAACGTGGATAAATCAAGATCTTGATCAAACTTAGTTATCCAATAACCATTCGAAACCATTTGATAGATATTGTTTACCCAGAAATCATTCTAATCACATGTCTGATACATAATATTTATTAAACTAGACACTTAAGAAACATGAGTGAATTTCAACCCGACTTGTAAAGAAACCATTAGAGAGTCCTAGAAATTTCATTATCTTAACTCATATAATTTATTAACAATTCGTATTCCTATTTTAACAATATATGAATCCTATATCATCCACAAGAACCAATTATAAGATTGATATTACAAATGAGTCATTTCCTTTACAAAGTTAAATGGGTTTATCCATAAATTCTCAATAATATTCAACTATAGTATACATTTGTTCCATTACGACAATCCTACACTTAAGCATTCGACCATTACACTTAGAGTTACATAAATACACATTTCGCCTTCTGTACATGCCCTTCACTAAAGACACTATTTTAATTAACAGACATTTAACTTATTTCATTTACAACTTAACATGCTTATGTCTCAAGTAAACAATCAAATAACAAATATCTATTTATATATATATAAATCCATATGCTCATCGAATCAACTCCTAAGAGTCTTATTAATTCGGTTACTATAGCATAAGTTGTTTAAAGATTATTATACCATTTCATAGCCAAAAGAGGGGTGATCACAAATTCTTCATACACATATCCAAACTCTATAAATTTCAAGTCAACCATGCTCTTCCTTGACCAACTATCATGCAAGATTTTCTTTTAATCCACAAGATCAACATAAAAGACCTGGCATAGTACATCTTTCAAGCATACATCAAATTTAAGTGTTTTAATTAACATTCACAACCTTTCGAACCCAAGGTTCTTGCTAAACCAATTAATACTCACTCACAAGGACTTAATTATCCATTATCATTAAGAAACATATATATATATATATAACCAAATACCTATACAGGTTAAGAAAATGAAGCTATGCCTTATACATAATTAACGGTTAGGTGCCACCATCCTAGGAGTATACTATTTAAAGAGAATTCTAACTCCACTTGGATTCCAAGTATTGGCTTGCATCTTTAAAAACACGATTGTATTACACGAGCTTTATATGACCTGCAATGCATGGTAATGAGTGCATTAGGCATATATAGCTTAAGTGAGGTAGTGACAACAATTATTAACAAAGCATTTAATACATGAATTACAATGGAACATACATAGCTTATCTTTGTAATATTTATGGTGTTCAATAGCTTATCCAAGCTTCATTTTAGAACATATCGATCTTATCTAAGATCGACTCATCACATTGAAGTCTTCTTGAGACTTGTCGAATACTCGATAACTTTTGGATTCCTTATTAGCTTATCAATCATTTATCAATGATTCAATTCAATGTTTGTTGCCTCGTACAATAGGGGCACTATTTCATCTCTTGTAAAACTTATAACATATGCTCACCAAGAGTCAATCATACCATATGCTCACCATGAGCCAACTATCATTTCATAGCATATTCACATCTTTCTTAGAATTCTTATTTAGCCTCATTTGGAGTTCATGTCTTTTATAAGGTTTGCCTTGGATTACATTTGATCATAAATGACATTGGTCCGTGTTTGACCATATAGGTCAAAGCGATACTTAGCTCAAAGCACATAGCAATGGCTAATATCGGAAACATATCAGTCCCAATCTTCTCACTATCCAACCAAACTGTCGCCATTCTCCGTACAACTCCCCCTGTTACCTCCTACTGTCGCCAATAAACATATCACATATAATGGGGCGTCCCCCGAGCCGTAGCTCATGGACCGTAGTCCCAATATACCAAGCATCATACCAATGTATCCAAGGACTTCCATTGAATAGGCAACTTAGATATCTTATCTCATTCTTTTGATATATGGGGAAATATCTTATTGTACAAGTAATCTTGTTTTTCTTTCATTCAATGTCTTATGATTCAAGTATTCTTCTCAATTCTTTGCTTAGCTAGCTTCAAGAACATATCATAACATACATAAAAATTTCATTACAATATAACATAGCAAGGCATGAAGTGTTTATATAATGTATAACCAAAATGTCATCAATAATGCCATGCTATGAATGAATGCTCTTTCCCAATTAGCTCTATTTGAGCCTTATGCACAATGTATTTGTTTGATGTAACTCATCCACAAACATTCAATACTTAATCGTGAGGAAATAAAGATCGGGATAACTCCGTGTTACTCGAGACTCATGTAACTACACTCACCTTATATTCCAATGTTATGGAATACCTGATCCATTATACACAATCTACTTCCTTCCTTAGCCATCCATTTTAAAGTGTGTACCTCAAAACGATTAACCAAACTATTAAAACCAATTCAATCAAATCTACATTTCTTTACATATACATGTACACAGAACAATCTCTAACAATTATATATATATATATATCTTCATAAACATTCTAATTCAAGCATATGCACACAAATTAGCATCAAAATAGTCCATGCTTTTATCTAGTTCATTCAAAACTGAACAGCTTAAGCATATATACATAACTTCATGTTTTAACAGTCCATATATGTGTTTAATTAATCAAGCAACCTTTAACATTTTTATTTCCAAATTATTCTGCTTATAATTACTAATCACACTGCATTACACTTACCAAATTAACTACTGCAAACCTAATCCAATTTATACCTTAAGCACTAGACTGCATATACTTATTTTAATTTACTGTATTTCTGTCCAGTTTTTAAACAACATTTTCTGCACAGTTTTAAACTGCATTCTGCACAGTTTTAAGTCACAAAACTGCACCTTATTATTCAATTCTGCACTGTTAAACACACTATACTGCACAGTTTTTAAGTTACATTTTTTTTGCACAGTTTTATCATACCAAACTGCACTGTTTAAACAACAAGACTGCACACTTTAACACTTAATTCTGCATTCAAAACTGTCCAAGATTATTGCACACTGTTTTTATTCTTTAATTCTGCACAGTTTTAATCTATAATTCTGCACTGTTATACATTTAAAACTGCGCATTTATACACAATTAGACTGCACAGTTTTTAGATTCTAAAACTGCACTGTTTTACACAGATAAAACAGTCCCTTATGAACTTAAAAATAGCCCTCCCAACTTTTATAATTCATAACCCTGTTTTAAAATATAAGAGTTGCTAATTCTCTCTTGTTAAAACAGTCCAACTGATTCTTTAAACCATAAAACAATCCAACATTTTCCAGTTCACCATCTTATAAATACACAAATACATGTTCAAGTAAATCTTTTTCTAGTGTCTTCTAAAAACATTAACAACTCCTTATCAGCATATACCTATTTCCAAGTGTCAAAAACAGTCCTTAATACTATCGTTTTCCTCCCTAGCAGTCCAAGACAATTTGTAAATACTTTTATAATCAAGGCAAACCCAATTATGTGTATATTGTTACCAAAACTGTTTTCTTAATAATAAACACAAAAATGTTTATTCTAAAGCAGTTTTTAAGGACCTTTATGGAAGAAATCATGTTTTGTCTGCTTTGATACAATTATGTATCTCTAAAACAGCCTTCATTAATATCACTCTAATATAAATCAGTTTTTAGAGGATTCAAAACATTTCCTTTGACAACCAGTTCAAAACATGGCATTATGCTTGTATAAATTCATAATTTTGTCTATTTTCTACAAGCATACATATTTATACATATATCTTTACTTATAACTACCCTTAGTGCCCAAAATTTCAACAAAACAGCCCCTAAACTAGCATCCAAGAAAAATACTGCTTAAACAACACTCCAAACAGTTTCCCATTTGTTTGTAAAATTCCAAATCAGTCCAATTACATGTCCACACATGCGAAACAGGATAATTAAACAAACTTACTCAGATAGATCCATTAAGAAAATCTCCTAGTAAATTTACTAGCAATAAACATCTTAATTTCCAATTCACTCATCAAGTCTACTCAAAATCATGCATACATTCGAACACTCAATCTTCAACAATTATGGTGACAAAAGCTACTATCAATCACATTAGGCATGTTAACTATGTTGTAAAAGAATCATATAAATATAGCAATCTTATCATGCATATCATCACATAGCATTCGAATAAAAGGAAAGGGAAGTGTTTTCACCTCCTTTCCCAAGCTTTTCAAAGGTGGTTCAAATAAAATTGTGGACCGAATCAAGCTCCACCCTCCATTTTTGCAACTCAATTTAAGCTCTCTCTCTCTTCCTAAGTATGAGGTTCGGCTATGGATGAAAGGAAAGATGAGGAAGATGATAAAAATTTTCCCATCATTCTTAATCCTCATTACCGAGAATTAATTCTCCCTACAAACTTGCCATTCTCCTTTGGTTACAAGTGTACAAGCCTTTGCTTTAAAGCTTGATTTACATGCAAGCTCTAAAGCTTTCATATAATTCTATTTTGTCCTTTCTTAAATGACTCTCTATCTTGTTTATGATTCTAATTTAGTCAACAATCTCCTAATCATTTATTTAAGAAATATCTCCAACAATTTGAATCACATTCGATTTAATCATCAAAATTTCTAGGTCGCATTTTGGGGTATTACAAAAAGACCTAAACTTGGCATTATTTTTTTGGGATATTTACATTAATTTATCAATTGTTTGCCAAGTGTTAGTTAGTCGACAAGTTTTTGGCGCCGTTGCCGGGGATTGCAATAGAGTTTATTGTTTTGATTTTTACTTGTTTCCTATTATTCTATTTATTTTGTTTTGTTTGGTGTATGACTAGGAGCCGCACCACGACAAAGGATTGACCATACGACCTAGAGATTGAAAGAACCCTACGCAGGTTGAAAAGAAAACTTCGAGAAATGGCACTAAATGGAAATGACGGAGTAGATGGTACCCTAAACAATAAGACGCATCCACCAATACATAATGGGATACAACCAGCTCTCATTGTAGCTACTAAATATCTTGAAGAGAGACCTATTAGAGAACACTTGGCACCAAATATGGATAATTTGATGTCAGGACTAATTGGTCCAAAGGTAAATACAACTAATTTTGAGCTTAAACTTGTAATGATACAAACGCTTTTGAATGTAGGTCAATTTGATGGATCACCTACTGGAAACCCAAGGATAAACTTGAAGCAATTCATGGAGGTTTGCCAATTATTTCAGCAACCTGGTGTAGCTGAAGAGACAGTGAAGTTGAGACTATTCTCATTTTCTTCAAGAGATAGAGCAAAAATGTTACTAAGTTCTTTGCCACTTGGTTTAGTTACTTCATGGGTAGAATTATGCCAGAAGTTCCTTTTGAGATTCTAGCCACCTAAACTTAATGCCAAGCAACAGAGTGAAATCATTACTGACAAGTGCATAATTGTTCTATTTTATACGCCTTTATTCCTTGTCTTTTGAATGTTTAAAGCTCATTTAGGTTGCATTTAGGTTAGAATGTACATATTTTCATATAGATAAGGAGTTACACCGCATGTACTTAAATTGACATATATATTGGTGCTTTTCACGGGAAATGTGGTGCTTGTGGTGTATTTGCAATGCTAAAGGATGCTGGAGCAGGATAAGAGTAGATCGCATGGCTGGAGCTGACGAGGCACAAAGAGTTTGAGAAGAATCTATCTTTGCCTACATGGACTTTCTCCAAGATACACAACGTTCAATGAGGCAGGAAACAATTGGCTTTCTTTAATGAAGCCGCGCAACTTTAGGGGTACTAAAACCATAGTTTCATAGCCTATATAAGGACGACTTGGATGCTACTTAAAGTGAACAGATAGACAGAGATCATGATTCAGATGACAGTCATAGTCAGAGCTTGTGAAGAACCACTAGGGCGAAGCTAGACGACTCTCCTCAACGAGCGAAGCCATCGATAGAGTTTGATGGCAAGGAGGCCTATAACACAGTTGGACGACAGGCATGTACCACCTTAACTACACAATTATCAACTTCTAGGCATCGAGAGAGTAAGAAGTTCTTTAGAAAATCTTGTTGAGTAGATGAAGAACCTAAGGGTTTACGCAGACATGTATTGCCCCTCGCTATAGCATTGAGATAGATAATCAAGCATATATCCTTAAAAATAATCCCAACCTCCATAAGTAATTGTTAAGTTACTACAGTTGTTTCTCTTTATCATAGCTATCTTTAGATTAGTTAAATTTAGTTTACTTAAACCAACTTTCACTGATACTTGCAAACACATTCCTATATATGATAATTTCATATTTATCAATCCAATCTTCATGGGTTTGACACTCTACTATCACTTTATTACTTGATATGTCGAGTATATTTTCTCCAAAATGGATCACTATTCGACAAACATCAAGTTTTTGGCGCCGTTGCTGGGGATTGGCAATTGATAATTACATTGTAGCTGCGCTTAGGACTTTTATTTTTATTGCATTTAACTTTTTTTTTGTTTTTCTTTTTATTCTCAGGTTTGTTCTAGTGCATGACCAGAAGGTCTACTAGAGAACCTATTATTCCATATAATTCAGAGACCGAAAGAACCTTTCAGAGACTTCTATTGGAGAACAAGATGGTGGTGAACGAAGAAGAGATTCCACCAAGGAACAACCTTGAGAACATGCGTAATCCACAAGAATTTCTTCCAGTCGATGGACAACAAGGTATTGGAGCGGGAAATAATGGCCAAGTCCGACAGGAGGATCCACCACCTGCTAGTCCCAAAAGATTTATTAGAGATATCATTGAGCCCGTTATCAACAAACTTAATCCACTGATTATGGTACCCGATCTAGGGACAACCTATTTTGAGCTAAAGTCCATTATGTTCAACATGCTCTATAATATTAGACAATTTGGAGGATCCACAAGAGAAGATTCTCGTGAGCATATCCAAGCTTTCTTGGAAGTCTGTGACTGTTTTAGCCAACCATACATACCTACCAATGCCTTGCGACTCATGCTATTCCCTTTCTCGCTGCAAGATCGAGCTAGAGCATGGTTGAAAGCTTGTTCCGCATGATCCATTACATCTTGGGATGACTTGTGCAGCAAGTTTTTGCACTGATATGATCCACCGAACATGCACAACCAAAAGTGAAGTGACTTCATCTCGTTCCAACAATACAATGATAAATCCATGTATGAAGCATGGGAAAGATATAAAGATATGCTTCGAAAGTGCTCGATCCTTGGATTTACAGATTGGCTACAAGTCACGACGTTCTATAATGGTGTCAATGCACCAACAAGGATGGTGATCAACTCGTTAGCCAATGGCACTTTGCTTGACAGAGAACCTGATGATGCTTTCAAAGTACTTGATCGGATGGCCAACGCCGGCTACCAGTTCCCACAAGGGCAATTGAAGCCTGGACCTAAAGCAGCTGGAACACTTCAATAGGATGATTCACAGACTATAGCAGCTCAACTCTCGACTATCACCAACCTAGTCAAGAACATGCAAGGAACCTCCAACGCCCATGAGGCAAATGTGGTGTAATATAGTTGTGAGAATTGTGACTGTGAAGCCGATGAGAATGCTCCCATCATCTTGTGGAGACCATTCTTAGGCACTGAATGGATTGTGACTGACTATGAGAAACTTCACCATGGAAATGAACGACCAGAAGATCACATTTAATGTCTTCAGCACACCCAAGTGCATTGACAACTATAAGGAATGCCAACTCAAGGAAACTGAAAAAGCTCATACTAAGGGTAGTATGACTGAAATGTGCCATAGCGGTATGCCAAGTCCTTCTAAACAAATCACCTTGATAGAGCCACACATGACATTAAAGAAAGAGGTAAGGTCGCAATCAAACAATCTCATGCTATGCTTCAAGAGCTAGGTACGAACTTTGGACTTGTGGATTATGCTAGGTTTGATGCTCCCAACCTATCCATCTAGATATCCACTGTTACTTGATATCCACCTTCTTCCCTTACAATTAAATTACATATAAAATGAGGAGATTGTTACATTGTCTGTTGTTACAACTGTTAGTTTCAACCCCAACCAAGAGATAAGATTGTTGAACATTTCTCACAATATAATGAGCCTCTTGGATGGAATATTATTAATTTTGAGGATGTAAGTTCTACTTTGGAAAAGCATAAGGATGTACTTGCAGGCGATCACAACAGAAGAGAGACACCACGATGGAAATTTATTCCAATTAAGAGAGCTGTAGATGAATTGAAGATCATGAAATGGCACAGTGGCCGCATTTGCCTTATCTTTGATGCTTCTTGGGATCTATATACATTGTAAATTCCTAATTTGGGCAAGCTTAACGAGCTGTTGCAATGGTTACGAACTTTTAAGGGAGCACCGGTTCTTCGTGACAAGATTAATCTCCTATTATTAAAAGCCTAGCAACTCCTCTTCTTACTCCCTTTTACTTTTCTACATTTATTTTCAACAATTTAATTTCCACATTTTTTAGTTTTAACTTTCTTTTAAAAGTTTTCTTTAATAATTTTTAGCAGCTATAATGCAAGGTTATCTGTGAGGGCCTCCATAAGGTAGGACAATAAGCATTTGATCAATGGGGATATTCCTTAGAAAATGGGAAAAAAGGTTTTTAACCCACTTTTATCCACCTTGCTCATATTAACCTACACACTTTTCTTCTGCCGCCACAAGCCTCCCATCAATCACACATAATTAAACCAATCATTCCCCCATTCACCCAAAATCCTTCAGAACCCTAAATTACTCAATCTTCACCTTCTTCCACACTCTTGATTCCTGCCCATCCCTCCGATAATCTCTTTCTCAACCTTCATATTTTTTTCCAATAGCCAAAACAATGTAACAAGAATTGCTTGTTGTTATTATGTTCGAATCAATAATCTGGTTGTGAGAGCTGTGCTAAATCAATTGTCCCCAGGGTCACTGAGATGTTCCCAGAGTTCCCAAAGCATTACATTGCCTTATTCCCTACCAGCCAATCATTTAGAGAAGACAATAATAGAGATAAGGAAGAGGAAGAAAGAGAAGGAAGAAGAAGCAACGATGGATGGCGATAGAGAAGAAATACCCTCGCCCTCTCACTGTTGTTGATAGGAAAAGGAAGAGGAAGAAAAGTCCTGATGCGTTTTCTCCCTGCCGAATAAGTAAGCAGACGAGATCCCAGAACAAAGGCAAGGCGCCCATGCACCCTAACCCCTTAAATCCAACTTGCCCAGTTCACTTGGTTAGCGGTGATTCTTTGGAGGTACAATAGCCAACTGGCCGGGCCATTCCCTCTCCTATTCAGACGTCACCAAATCCAACTACTACCATTCCTAGGCCTCGAACCAAGATCTCTACTGGTTGAGTCCTTGAGCTTATTGAGGAGCTACAAGAACAATTAAGGCGAAGATCCCCACTATCCACATCATCCATCTCCTCAGCATCCACTATCACCCTTATTAACAAGGACACCGTTGCATCTCCAGCACCCTCTGAAATCCAAAAGACTTCATCGGCACCTACCCCTTCTACGCCAAGCACTGGCATACAAACAAAGAGCCAGGCCCGCCACGCACCACCACTCCAGTAAGTCCTTGGGTTAGTTTTTCTTTGCATATTTTAGTTTGATTCATTTTGATTTTGATTTTCATTTATTTCCTTTTGTATTGGGGACATGCTCTTCTCAAGTTTGGGGGGCTACATATCCATACATTTATTAGGTTAAATTTAGGTAAAATTAAAAAAATAATTTTAGAACTATAATTTGACTAATATATATGATAGGTTCCCTTTGCTATGATTCTTTTGATTTTGAAACTGCTGCTGCGTTGACTGTGACTTCTTATGATGAATCTTTGTTGATGCTTTGCAAGGTGTTAAGAGCTTTCTAGTTTTTAAACTTAATGATAAATCTGTTGTAGCCCTTAAAACCACAAAGTGCATGCAATCTGACACTTAAGAAATCTTAGGGATGCTCTAGGTTGACTTTCTGATGCTTAAGCATGAATTAAAAGAAAATGAACTTAAATGCTCATTGTAGCAAAACAAAGGCTTAAATGCTCCATGAAAAATCAAGAAAATAAATTAAGACTTGATACTTTAAACAAAACTGTTGAGGGACACTCTTCTATGCATCTTACTATCTTAGTACACTAGGTGAGTTGTGTTTGCTCCATTTAACTTTCCATGGTAGGAATGATAGTACTGGAAAAGAGTGAATGAAAGTCTTCACAAGATGACACTGCTCGTAGGGCTCGAGGATGGGCTGTTTGCTCCACTCCATCCTAAGGTACCGAAGGGTTAGTGTGATAAGCTGAAGCCCCAAGGATACAGTTTTCAAATTAAAAAGAACATGGAGTAAAAATGTGCGCAAAAAGGAAAAACAATATGTCTAGGTAGAAAATGAAAGTAATCCTTAAGCTTCTCTAAGGCTATTAAGTGATGCATGCATGTAATCAAGCACACACTATACTTACAGTAGATTTAGTTTTTGGAATAAAACTGTAAGTTCTAGTGCACTTGCTTATCATCAACATAGCTGAGGAATGAATTATTGCTGCATCATAACTTGGAATCATTTATGGGTTGTTTCTTGTTTTTATTTTCTGTTTTTATTTCCATTTGGCATTGCTTGAGGACAAGAAACAGTTCAAGCTTCGGGGTATTTGACGATTGCATAATTGTTCTATTTTATATGCCCTTAATCCTTGTCTTTTACATGTTTTAAAGCTCATTTATGTTGCATTTAGGTTAAAATGTACATGTTTGCATGTAAATAGGGAGTTACAACGACTGTGCTTAAACTGACATACATATTGGTGCTTTTCACGGGAAATGTGGTGCTTGTGGTGTATGTGCAGGATGCTAAAGGATGTTGGAGCAAGAGAAGAGCAAATCGTATGGCTGGAGCTGACAAGGCATAAAGAGTTGGAGAAGAATCTATCTTTGCCTACATGGACTTTCTCCCAGATACGCAACTTCAATGAGGCGGGGAACTATTAGCTTTCTTTAATGAATCCACACAACTTTTGGGTACTGAAACCCTAGTTTCACTGCCTATATAAGGAAGACTTGGATGCTACTCAAAGAGAACAGATAGATAGAGAGCACAATTTAGACGGAAATCCTAGTCTAAGCTTGCGGAGAACCACTGGGACGAAGCTAGATGATTCTCCTTATCGAACAAAGCCATCGAGAGAGGCTGACAATGAGGAGGCCTATAGCACAGCTGGACGGCACAGAGGGAGTTTTGTCGAGGATGCTTGACTTTTTCCTTTACCTTTGCTTGATAAACTGCCAAACTATACTTTTAATTATGGTTGCTTTACTCTCAGACATGAGCTAAACTTTTTAGTTGGGATTATTGCATCCCATGATTCTATGTTTTGATAATTATATTTCAATGTTTTAGTTATTTTTATCTTCATCTATTCTTTTTGTGTGCTTAATGCTTAGTTAATCGTAAGAGCTATTTGAGAGAGGCTTGTTCACTATTGATCCGTGGCTTAGTATTTGAGAGAGTTAGGTTATAGAAACTTGAACAGTGGGGCTAAGTTGTCAACTTAGTCTTAATCTGGCTTAGACATAAGTTTAGGGTTTCAACGACTAAAATGGAGTTTTTAAACATATACTAGAGTTGTTAGGGTTAACAGAAACTTGTATCACCTTAACTACAAAGTTATTAACTTCTAGGGTTAGAAAATCCTGTCGAGTAGATGGAGAACCTAAGGGTTTACGCAGACATGTATTGCACATCGCTATAGCATTGAGATAGATAATCAAGCATATATCCTTAGCAATAATCCATCTTCTATAATTAATTGTTAAGTCGCTATAGTCGTTTGTCTTTATCATAGCTATCTTTAGATTAGTTAAATTTAGTTTACTTAAACCAATATTCACCGATACTTGTTAACACATTCCTAAGTACGATAACTTCATATTTATCAATCCATTCCTTGTGGGTTTGATAGTCTACTTTCACTTTATTACTTTATACGACAAGTATAATTGCTCCAAAGTGCATCATTATTCGACAAGCATCAATTACTTTTAGGAAGGATGATGACAAGACTTTGTATGATGTCTAAGAGCTTTTCAAGGACCTATTGAGAAGGTTCCCTATGCATGGATTCCCTAGTTGGACCTAAATGGAGACTTTTTATAATGGACTCAATGCTTATCCCAAAACTATGGTTGATGCTTTGGAAAACAGATCATTGCTACATAAGAATTACACGGAGGCATTTGACATCCTTGAAAGGATTACCACCAATGACCTCTAGTATCCTACTGCTAGATTGGGAATCAGAACAAAAACTACAGGAAAATTAGAGCTTGATGCATTATCATCAATCAACGTTCAGATTTCCAATCTTACTAATATAGTGAAAACAATGTAGAAGCCTACTAACGTCCGAGAAGTAAAGGTACTAGAACCATTCTGCACAATTTGTGGATAGGATCATCTTGTGGATGAATTCTCAGAAAAACCTGAATCATTTAATTTTGTTGGCAATTTCAATCGTAATTTTAACCTACATTACAATACTTATAATACAGGTTGGAAGTAGCATCCCAACTTTTCTTAAGCAAATCAGGGAGTTAATAAATTTAATGTCAAGCGTCAGAACAACAATGCACCACTAGGCTTTAATCAGAATGCAATACCACAAAGAGAACAAAGAAACTTCCATCAAGGGCAAATATCTACCTAGGGGAATTTTTTAACAGAGTACATGGAATGAAATGATGCAACTGCCTAGAGTTTAGCAGCATCTATGCGAAACTTGTAGGTTCAACTAGGGTAGATTGCCAATGCACTCAGTAATAAACCCCAGGGGACTTTGCCAAGTGATACAGAGGATTCCTAACAAAAGAGGAGAGAACAATGCAGAGCAGCCACTCTTTGGAGTAGAAAACAATGCGAGAAGGAAACACCTATCAAACAACCAATTATTTGCTAGGACGAGAAGTTGGTGCCAGTAGATGAACCCAAAGAAGTAGAGAAAAAAGAGGTGAGCACTGATAACACTAGGCCTCAACTTTATGCCACCACTACTTTAGCAAAACCAACAGAGCTATTTGCTTATCGGCCACCACCTTTTCCATTAAGACTCTAGAAACATAAGCAAGACCATCAGTTTAAGCGCTTCTTGGAAGTCTTTAAACAACTACAGGTCAACATACCATTAGTGGAAGCTCTCGAACAAATGCCCAACAATGTCAAATTCATGAAGGACATCTTGTCCAAAAAGAGGAAGCTGGGTGAATTCGAGATGGATGCTCTTACTAAAGGATGCAATGCAATGATAACTAATAGATTGCCACCGAAACTGATAGATCCATGAAGTTTCCCTATTCTTTATATGATTGGCAATAGATTCATGGGTAAAGCACTATGTGATTTGACAGTCAACATTAATCTAATGCTAATGTCAATTTTGGAAAGCTTGGAATTGAAGCAAGGCCTACCACAGTAACACTTCAGCTGACAGATCAATCTTATGCACATCCTAAGGGTAAGATTGAGGATGTGTTGGTAAAGGTAGATAAATTTATATTCCCAGTTGATTTTATTATTTTAGAATACGAGGCTAATGATAATGTCCCAATAATTATGGGAAGACCATTCCTTGCCACAAGTAAGACTTTAATTGATGCATAAAAAGGTGAGCTTACTATGCGTATGAATGACCAGTAGGTTACATTTAAAGTGTTTCAAGCTCTTAAGTGTGCAGATGAATCTGAGGAATACCAAGCTATTGAGCTAATGGAGTCCACTCTTAATGTGAAGATAGCAAAGCTTTTCTATGACATTAATAATGATGCTATAGAGGTGGATGATGACAATATAGTGAGAACAAAATATGAAGAACCGACCATGTTGAACGAGGTGATAAGTTATTTCAGGAGACCTGAGCCACTTGAGTTGGCTGGTAGAGAAATCAAGGCACTCAAACCATCTATTGAGGAGCCACCGAAACTGGAATTGAAACCCTTGCCAAACCAACTCAAATTTGCTTACCTGGTTGATGAATGGACTTTGCCAATAATCATTGATGTTGATTTGACTGATGACCAGGAAGAGAGATTACTAGAGACATTGAGCAATCATAAGCAAGCCCTGGGATGGACTTTAGCTGATATTCGAGGGATAAGCCCAACCATTTGCATGCACAAAATCATTTTGGAGGATTAGCATGAAAAAATAGTCGAGGCCTAGAGGATACTTAATCCTAGCATGAAGGAGATAGTTAAGAAGGAAGTCATGAAATGGCTGGATGTCGGGATAATTTATCCTATTTCTAACATCTCATGGGTCAGCCCAGTGCAATGTGTGCCAAAGAAAGGAGAAATGATTGTGATCCAGAATAATAAAGATGAACTGATCCCCTCGAGAATCGTGACGAGCTAGAGGGTATACATGGATTACAGGAAGCTAAATAATGCCACGTGGAAGGATCACTTTCTACTACCCTCCATCGATCAAATGTTGGATAGATTGGTAGGTAAGGTATTTTATTGCTTCTTAGACGGCTACTCAGGCTATAATTAATTTGCCATCGCTCTAGAAGATCAAGAGAAAACTACGTTCACTTGTCCATATGGGACATTCGCTTTTAGAATAATGCCCTTTGGATTGTGTAATACCCTAGAAACATTTCAACGTTTCATGATGTCGATTTTCTAGGATATGATCGAGAGCAACTTAGAAATCTTCATGGATGGCTTCTCTGTTTTTGGCAAAAGTTTCGAGGAATGCCTTCAGAATCTAGAACTTGTTCTACAGAGATGTATTACAACCAACATGGTCCTGAACTGGGAGAAATGACACTTCATGATAATGGAGGGCATAGTTCTCGGACAAAAAGTGACCAAGAAGGGACTAGAAGTTGACAAAGAAAAGGTAGAGGTAATCAAACAATTCTCACCACCCACAAGTGTCAAAGGTATTAGGAGTTTCTTGGGACATGTAGGTTTTTATGATCGTTTTATTAAAGATTTCTCAAAAATTTCTAAACCTCTATGCTTACTTTTGGATCAGAATACCACTTTTTGCGTTTGATGATTCATGTTTGAAAGCTTTTTAGGAATTAATAGACAGATTAATTAATGCCCCCATAATCGTGGTACCAGATTAGAATGATCCATTCGAGCTCATGTGCGATGCCAGCGATGTCGTTCGAGCTGTGTTAGGACAAAGGCGTGGCAAAATTTTCCATACCATCTATTATGCCAACCGCACATTCAATGATGCCCAGCTTAACTACACAACAACTGAGAAGGAGTTCCTTACATTTTTCTTTGCGTTTGAAAATTTTAGATATTACCTGGTAGGTAGTAAAGTTATGGTATACACAGACCACTCGGCACTCAAGTATCTTTTGGCAAAGAAGGATGCCAAGCCCAGACTGATTCGATGGACACTCTTGTCGCAAGAGTTTGATCTAGAGATTTGGGATAAGAGAAGAGTGAAAACCTAGTAGCTGATCATTTGTCATGATTAGAGCACCACCATGTGGATGGCAATACAACTTCCATTAGAGATGATTTCCCTGATGTATATTTTGTATTCGATCACTACTATTCCATGGTATGCTGACATAGTCAACTACATGGTCAACAAAGTTTTGCCACCAAACTTGGCAAGTAAATCTAGGAAGAGATTTATGAGGGATATTCGATAATATTATTGGGATGAGTCATTCTTGTTCAAGCGATGTGCTAACCAAGTCATTCGGCGTTGTGTGCCAGAAGATGGACAACAAAAAATTCTTCAACTATGCCATCCAGCACCATATGGAGGACACTTTGCTGGAATGAAGAATACAGCTAAAGTGTTCTAGTCAGGATTCTTCTGGCCAACACTATTCAAGGATGCCCATTATTTTGCCAAGTCATGCGATAGATGCCAGCGTACTGGAAACATTTCTAGTAGACATCAATTGTCACTTCAGAATATCATGCCTATGGAGCAATTTGATGTGTAGGGGGTAGACTTTATGGGTTATTTCCCCCCATCATTTGGCAATTTATACATACTTGTGACAGTAGACTACGTCTCAAAGTGGGTTGAAGCAGATGCTCTTCCTACAAATGATGCCAAGGTTTTGGCTAAGTTCTTTCACAAGAATATTTTCATTAGATTCGGTGCCCCAAAGCTATCATACACGATGAAGTTACCCACTTTAAATGCCAACTAATTAGTAAAGCTCTGTGCAAGTACAAAATCCAGCAAAGAATTGTCACGACTTATCACCCTCAGACGAACGACCAAGCAGAAATATCAAATAAGGAGATCAAGAATATCTTGGACAAGACTGTGAACCCAACAAGGTAGGACTGGCCCTTGAGGTTAGATGATTCCTTATGGGCATACAGAACATCTTTCAAAATTCCATTAGGAACTTCCCTATACAAGATTGTATTTGGGAAGTCATGCCATTTGCCAGTGGAATTAGAGCATTGAGCTTATTGGGCGACCAAGTAGTTGAACATGGAATGGAGGGCTGCAGGTAAGAAACTTTTTCTAGACTTGAATGAATTAGAGGAGTTTAGAGAACAAGCCTATAAAAATGCCAAGCTGTATAAAGAAAGAACTAAGATGTGGCATGACAACCGAATTTCACCAAAACATTTTAAAGTAGAGCAAAAAGTTTTGTTGTTCAATTCAAGGCTTAAGCTATTTCCATAATAACTCAAATCCAGATGGTCAGACCATTTGAGATTGTCAAGCCCTATTCTCATGGAGCAGCGAATACCAAAGACTTGAAAATGGGGACAACGTTCAAGGTTAATGGCCAAAGATTGAAGCATTATTTGGAAGGAAGATAGATTGAAACCTAGGAGATTATTATTCTTGCAAAAATTCAATAATTTTTTCTATCTTAGTTTGATCAATGTAAATAGTTAGGATAGTTATTTTCTTTTTTTGTATTTTTGTTTATGTATTTTTTTTCTATTTTGAAAGGTTTTTTGTGAGTTTTAGTGCAGGTTTATTTTTCCAGGGTAGTATGCTAGGACAAGTCAACATTTGGGACGCCCATCGTTACAAGATTGGACAACACGTGGACCATATGCAAGATCTTCACTCTCTTTTCATTCTCTTGCACAACAAGAAAATCAAGAACCAAACTTGCTTTCCAAATTTGTTTTCCAATCATCATCTTATTTTCTCAATCTTTTGCAATGGCATCTTCATTAGCACTTCTTCAAATCTTTTTCAATAACGAGATCAAGAAGAATTCTGAAGAGAATTATGTGGCCAGAACTTGGGTTATTTGTCAGAGGTAAAGGAAATCGTCAAGAAGCATCATTGGGAGATGTTTTCTAGCAACCAAGGGAGGTCCACTCCACCATTGTTCTCGAATTCTACGCACACCTCACAACAAATAACTCATCTTTTTTGTTGGTGTGAGGTACGTGTGTTCGATTTGATGAAGGATATGTTAATAGCATGTTTAATTTAGATGTTGTAGGAGAAGATCATTCAATGTTCGTCGAATCCATGGATACTGCCAAGAGACAATTGCTGCTAAAGAACTTGTGTGAGCCTAGCACAAAATGGAACGTTTCACCCAAAAGGTCACAAAACTGTGAAACGACTGGCATTGAAACCACATTCGAGAGGATAAAATCACTTCTTGAAAGCTAACCTCATGCCGACCACACATAATGAGACTGTTTCAGAAGAGATAATGGCTTTTTTGCACTCAATCATGATGGGAAGTAAAATTAACGTGGGTCGTCTATTCGTGGACAAGACTTAAAAATGTGCCGGTAAGGGTAGTGCTAGTTTTTTTTCCTTCACAAATTTCTACAATTTGTAAGCAACATAAGGTACCACAGCTCGATTCAGACAATGTCTAAAGAAGCAAGGGAACTATCACTGTTGCCTTGTGGCAACAATTGATTGCTAGAGAGGCCAAGGAAAAAGGCAAGGGAAAGGCTACTAAGCCGGTGTCTGTTGCCAAAACGCCAAAGGCAAAACCTGTCACACCGATGCCAGTCGACACCTTGGAATTACTTTCCCAGATTTATCAACAACAAGAACTCATTCTCTAAAAAAAAGATAAGCCTGAGGAGCAGAAGTTGGTGTTTTGGTTATATACTAGAGCCAGGGACTGAGCCCTAAAGAGGACTCTTGAGGGCATCACCACCAGTCTTTTGCCACCATTCCCAGAGTTCTCACTCGAGATTAATGTACCTAAAGGAATGCCAGCTAGCCCCTAGTCTATTCACACTCCGACCCAGCAATCTGATGCCACAGTACTTGTTTCTCATGTCCAAGTTGAATCTGTCGCAATTGAGACTCCACTAGAGTCTGGTGATGATGTGCTTGCCAAAACCGATATGCCACCAGTTGTACCTACTTCTTCGACCAATCCCATTGCCCCCACAACCTCTGATTCGGTGAGGATAATAGATAAGGTACTCTATGATGTGAGGGCCTCCATTGCTGTATCAAAACCCAGCTGAAAAGAAAGAAGCACGTGGCTCCAAATTGAGGGAGTTTCATCATGAGGAAGACCTGCGTCTCACTCCCGAAACACTCCAAAGGGGAGTCTTCTTCCCCTTAACTCCTTAATTTGATATTTTTCATTTTTATCATGCATTTCATTTGTATATATATGTTTTCATGAATTAAGGACAATGCACACCCTTGGTTTGGGGGTGTGTGTTGCCTCACATTATTTCCATTACATTCACGCATGTTTATATTTCGGTTTGCATTTTTATTGCCATATAGATTAGGTATAACCATGCATACCAATTCGTTAAAAATTGTTTTACCACAACATGCTTTTAACATGATAATTTTGCCAACACTTTTGCTAGTTTAGTTAGATTTTGCACTAGTATGCTCTGTCCGATGATGGAATTAGAATCTTTAGTTAGCATGAGCCAACAGATTATTAATGTCAGGTTGCTTGGCAATTGATCTCTAGCCTAGGGAACTGTAGTCTCACTTAAACACATAGTATGCATCTAGTTCCCAAGACAAACGTAGGATTCTTGAAGCTGGACTCAAAAAAAAAGAAAAAATACCAGGTTAAACATAAAGAATAAGGCAACAATGTTTTGCCAAAGGTAAGAAAAATTTAGAACACTCATCTGCCTTAGAGATAGTAAGTAACTTGGGGCTTAATGGTTTGCTCCCTCTTAGTTCTCAAGGCAATAAAACTTTAGGGTATGAGTGTAATGGGTAAGCTAGTGATGTAGTCTACATTAACGTGGGGGTTCGTGATTTGCTCCCTCTTACTTTTCACGCCAAACAACATTGTGATGCAAACCCAAAATTTAATGCCAGCAAAAAGAAACCCTTGGCAATTTAATAAAAAATAAATTTATGAGTTTCAATAATAAAGATTTGTTATGGGAGTTAAATGATATTTGATGCAAATTGCAAACACCTTATGCACACTTCATGACCCTAGATTAGAGTTATTGTTGCACTTGAATATTTTGATCTATAGGTATTATTTCTTTGGGATATCTGAGGACAAAACTAGGGTCAGATTATGGTTGCTAGCTTGTGTTGTTAATCAGGAAAAATTTGCTGAGGTACTTTATTTTATTTTTCTGTTCTTATAATTTTTAGTTGCATTGAGGATAAGCAATGAGCTACGAAAATTCTGCTTGTGTTGCTAATCATGTATATAATGCCATACTTTTTCTTGACTTTGGGTACACATTTTTGCATTAAGCTAGTTGATAGCTCTTTAAAGAGCATGATTTTCCCTCAATTAATAGGTCTTATTGTCTCCACATTGGCATCCATTACATCTATTTCTGCATTTTCATGTCTATTTCTGCATAATTTCTAACTTAGTTCCAATGGCTCGTGTTTTTGTATATTTCTGCCTAATTTTGCGCTTTTGTTGTTGCATTACTAATTTCCATGTAGAGGAAGTTTTCACCACTGCAGCCAGTTCGACACTACATCTGCTAGCTGTCTAGTCTGCTTAAGGATAAGAATAAATATGCCAGTTGTCTAGTATATTACAACAAATTTTGTATGACTCTGGAAAGCAAATAACATGTAGGACAAGTGCCCTTCCTTTGGTGACCTGTAAAATGACTATTTTGGAGTAAAGAGTTTAACGTTTTTCCCATTTTTTCATACCATCTTCTACCACTGAGTTTTATCCTCCTCCCATGGTCGATTAAGCTTATTTGTGGAGATACAAGGTGAAGTAAGGGAGATCTATCTAAGGAAATGAGGAGTCAAGTGCTGAATTGAGGAAATATCTTGTTATCTTCTTAAACTTCTCTTTATTTTGATGTTGCTTTGGAGATTTACTTGTATTTGTGCTCTTGTTGACAATGGTTTACTTTTTTTGGAGCTTGTTGAACTTGTTTAAACTATTTTCTTAGTTTAATATATATTAGTATTGGTTTTTTCTTAAGCTTTGATTATTGGATTTGATTTACGTTTTGCATGAAAGTGTTAAAACCAGCCATTGACATTGACGAATGTAGTGGCGAGTCAGATTAACGAGTTATCACAATGAGAGTTGGATAAGGATTTAACAAAATTTGATCCACTCGTTCAAGGGGCTTTATTCTTGACTTATGATGAAAGTTGAAGCCAATCTATATCATTGAGTCAATGGTTGAAGATTAAATGGAAGCTAATATGCAAGCTGACCACATCATTGCTAATTGAACCAACCTTTATCCACGAAGTGCATTTGATCTTTTTGCCGAGTTGAACCAAGGAGATCTAGGCTCATTTCTTATATTTCTATAGCTTTTATTAAGCTTTGTTATTGCTGCCACATTGAATCATTTACTCTGTTGTTTATCTTGTTATTGCAACAACCATTGTACCCACAATTACCACTCTTACAGTATTGTATTGTAGTCGCATAAGTATAAGCATAATACACCATCCTTATGGGATCGATATTCAAACAAGATTTCCTTGATTCAATTCTTGCATTTATAGTGTAGCTTGCCCTAAAAAGTGTGATATTTTCATACCGATCAAGTTTTGGATCCGTTGCTGTGGATGGCGTTATTATGTTCTTATGTTATTGCTTCCAATGTTGTTTTCTTTATTTAAGTTTGTAGTTTTTTCTAATAGTTTTATTTTTTTCCTTTTCTTTTTATTACTTTGTTTAGGTGTTGTATGACCAGAAGTGCCACTACACCACTCTACGTACCAGATCTAGAAATTGAGAGAACCTTTTGAAGAAAGATTTCTGAAAATAGTGGAATAGCCAGATAACCAAACAACAATGAGGGGATTCCTCAAGCTCAAAAAAACCCACCTCTACACCCACCAGCCCAGAACTAAACAATCTGCGAGGTTGTTGTTCCCCATTTGGATGATTTGCAACCGGGAATTGTTAGATATCCTATTCAGGATGGAAACTTTGAGTTGAAGCTGGCGATGTTCCAAATGCTCAACTTTAATGGGTAGTATGCAGGGTTTCCGCATGACGATGCTCGAGTGAATCTTCAACATTTTCTTTTAATTTATGCTTTATTTAGCCAACAAAGCATTTTTGATGATGTATTACGAATGCAATTATTTCCTTATTCATTGCAGGGTAGAGCTTGTACCTAATTTAGAGGATTACCTGTTGGTTCTATCACATCAAGGAATGACCTTACGACACAATTTGTTCTGCACTTTAATCCATCGACAATGAATCCATGCCTGAGGAACAACATTACAGCCTACTATCAGTTAGATAATGAGACCCTTCATACATCATGAGAGATATATAAGTCTTTGTTGCGACGATGTCCCAACCATGGCATTCAACTGGAAAATTGGATCAAGATCTTTTATAATGGGTTGAAAGTCGCGACGAGACATCTTGTCGATGGGTTGTCTAATGGTCCCCTACTTGATTGTACCTGCATTGCTACTGTTGGTGTATTAGAGAAATTTGCTTAGAATGATTCGCAATATGCTTTCTCTAGAGATATATCATGCAAGGCTACATTAGGAGTATTTGAGCTCGATGATCTATCTTCTCTAAAGGCTTAGATTTCTACTTTAGAGAACAAAATCAAGAATATGGAAGGAACAAGTGAGAAATTGTTCTTATTCAGTTAGCTCAACAAACTACAACACATGTCTTTTCTTGTGAAATTTGTTGAGGCAACCATAGTTTTGAGTATTGCCCACAACATGCAGAAAATACTAGTTATGTTAGCAACATGCGAGACAACAACTTGGGTACATTTTACAGTGCAACTAATCGGCAGCCTTGGAATAATTCTACTTCTACTTAGCCTCAAGGAGCTTTTCGCACCGAGAATAACTCATTTAAAGGAAATTCTAGTGTACGCCAAGGAAATTTCGACTACTCATAACAACAGTTCACACTGAAGACTCCAATGCAGCCACAACAGAATTAGATGCAACCACAACATACTGCATCCAGTCTCCACATTCACAGTTTGGAATACAATCACAATATGGTGCACCATCTCAAGCCCCATCTCAAATGAGTTATTATGCTACCTCAAGTGTCTCTAACCCATTCGCTCTTCTTGAAGAGATGATACGTTACCACTTATCTCGCACTGAAGCGATAGTGCAAGATCATTGTTCATCAATATGGATTTTGGACACTCAATTGGGCCAGTTAGCTACTAATATGAATTCTATACATCCCGACACATTACCTAGCAACATGGAGAGTCTGGTGACCAAGGGTAAGGAGAATTGCAAGGCTGTAACTCTATGCAATGGCAAATAGACTACTGACTAGGTAAAACAAGTACCCGTACTTGATCACACAGTGAAGGATAGAGAGAATGAAGACAACCCGAGTAATACTCATTTTACTATTACTCATTCTTCAACTAATCCACAACTGATGTTGCTGCCACAACATCCAATGTTGACACAACAATCAGATAACCTATCTCTACCTTTTCCTTAAAGATTTAAAAATAATGAGTTGGATAATTAATTTCAATTCTTTCATGATACTATGCAACAACATAAAGTTCAAATTTCGTTGATTGATGCTATTATACAGATTCCTAGCTATACAAAGTTCATGAAGGATATCTTATCCAAGAAGAAGAAGCTCAATGCAATGGAAACCATTGCACCCACTAAGGAGTGCAGTGTGTTGATATCTACCCCTCTACCACGAAAGATGAAGGTTCCAGGCAATTTCATCATACCTTGATCAATTGGTAATCATTATTTTAATAAATCTCTCTGTGATTTGGGGGCTAGTATAAATTTAATACCACTTTCTACTTTTCAAAAGTTGGGCATTGGAGAATTGAAGCCCACTGTAGTCACATTACAATTGGTTGATCGATCTCTGACTCATCCTAATGCTCTAATAAAGGATGTCTTGGTCCGCGTTGATAAGTTTTTTCCCAGCTGATCTTATTATTTTGGATTGTGAGACCGACAAAAATGTTCCTATTATTTTTGGTCGTCCCTTTTTAGCTATTGGGAAGGCAATAGTCGATGTGTCAAAATGAGATCTTACAATGAGGGTTGATGATGATTCAATCACATTTATGATGTTTATTACTGCTAGGGGAAGGAAATCTGAAGAATGCCACCATATTGATATTCTTGAGCACATTATCCATGAAGATCTTCATTATCGTGGTATTCTCGATGTGGAAGATACTACGCTGACAACAGCAGATGATAATTTCCCATATTGTAACCACATTGTTGAGGTTTTCACTACTACAGTACATCATAAATGGCAAGTCGAATCCTTAGATCTCGTTCACCGGTTAATTCCTACATTTAAACCATCTAAAGAAGAATCTCCTACTCTAAAACTCAAGCCATTTCCATCCAACCTCAAATATGTATTCCTCAGAGATGCAGAAACACTCTCATTGATTGTCTATGCAAGTCTGGACTTAATACAAGAAACTAAGTTGATAGATATACTAAAAAGACAAAAGTGTGCTATTACTTGGACATTTGCTAATATTAAGAGAATTAGCCCGTCATTATGCTTGAGAAAAGTTAAGCTAAATGATGAGTACAAACAGTCCCTCGAGCTGCAAAGAAGATTGAATAAAAAAAATAAAGGAAGTGGTCAAGAAGGAGATCCTTAAATGGTTGGATGCAGGCATTATCTATGCAGCCACAAGGAATGACCATTTTCCTCTTCCTTTCATTGATCAGATGTTAGATAGTTATACGAGCAAGGAATATTATTGCTTCTTATATGGATATTTTGGCTACAATCAAATTGCTATTGCCCTTAAGGACCAAGAGATGACTACTTTCACATGCCCTTTCAAGACCTTTGCTTTCCGTCGTATGCTTGTCGGCCTTTGTAATGCACCAACTAGATTTCAAAGGTGCATGATGACAATATTCTCAGATATGATTAATAATTCCCTTGAAATTTTGATGGATGATTTTTATGTGTATTCGACCATTGCGTCGAAAATCTAAAGAAAATATTGTAGCGATTTGAAGACACCAATCTGGTTTTAAATTGGAAAAAATGTCATTCCAAGGTCACTGAAGGGATTGTGTTAAGCCACAAAATTTCAAAAGCTGACAAAGTTGAGGTTATTGAAGAACCGCCACCACCTACAAATGTGAAATTCATTTGCAATTTCGTAGACCACGTTAGGTTCTATAGGAAATTCATTTGGGACTTATCAAAGATCACCCAACTTCTATGCCTACTGTGGGAGCAAGACATAAAATTTGTTTTTGATAATGCATGTCTGGATGTATTCAATGCAATTAAAACACAGCTAGTGAACACACTATTTGATGATGCGCCCAACTAGGTGCAGCTGTTTGAACTTATGTGCTATGCTAGTAATCTTGTTGTGGATGCAGTATCGGGATAGTTGGTTTTGTTATTCAACTCTAGACTAAAAATGCATCAAGAATAATTCAAATTGCGATGGTTTGGACCTTCTAAAGTTTTAGAAGCATTCCCACACGGTGCTGTCACAATCTAAGATACCAAAGGGGAACTCTATTCAAAGTCAATGGCAAAAGACTGAAACTCTATTGTGGTGACTTTGACCCTAGAAATTTTAAGACCATTAAATTGGTCCAATTCCTTTCAAAATCACTTTAATTGCTTTCTTAGGTTTGGATTTTATTTTCCTTATTTTCTTTTAATTTCCTTTATTTTTTGCAGAATAAAAGAAGAGATAAAGAACAAGAAGAAGAAGAGACGCTCCATCTCCTCTATCTATGAGCCAGAAAACTGAGTTTGTTTTGTTTTTAGTTTTTGTAGGCATGCATTTCATGTAGTGTAACTTCATTTTCTATTCATGTAATTACATTGTCATTGCATTTACATCTTTATTGTAACAACATATAGTTGTAATTGCATTACATTCATAGTTGTAGCTACATTCTGTTTTTATCATTACATTCTGTCATTGCATTCCTTCATTCCATTTTATTTTCTTTTGCATTAGGGACAATGCAACCTTTAAGTTTGGGGGTACTCACCTAGGAGTTGAAATGCACCCCCATTTCAAAAATTTTGAGAAAATATTTTCTATACAAATGCAAGGTTCTTGTGATTTAAAAAATTTACTACATGCATTTGATGTATAAATCTTGAATTGCTCTAATCTTTGATAATGTTGTTGGATATACTTTATGGATAATTGCATCTCTTAGTTTTGCATTGATATATCTATTGGTTTCATTAGAGAATATCTTGTATCATTCCTTTTATTTTTAGATGACCTTCTCTTGCTGCAGCTTGTGTGTTATATATCTATATTTGTATAATATATAAAGTATAAATAAAGGCATTCAAATGTGAGTGCAATGAAATAAATAAAGTAGCTTTGAGGGGGAACACTCCTCTGCTTGCATTATAAAAAGGAATCTGGCCAAAGGCTATCCCTGCATAAGTGTGTGTCGTTACAATGAAGTACTTCCTAGTGGTTCGTTGCACAATATCTTACTTCTCAGGGTTTAGGGTGCATTCATTATTCGATATCCTTCGCTACAATAAAAAAGAGAAAGAAAAATAAGAAAGAGATGGAAATATATATATGATATTATGTGTGTTGTTAAATAAAAGTTGATAGGAGGAATGAATCTAAGCTATTAGGGAAGGTGTTAGGTAAACTTGAATTGCTAGCTTATATATTGATGTGGAGTTGAGCATACATTTATCTTTCCTGTCGATGCATCAGATTTATTGATTGATAAAGACAATTCAAGTATCTAGAGTGCCTTTAATATTTTGTTGGACCTTGTGATTTCGATATTTACTTAAGGACAAGTAAACACTCAAGTTTAGGGTTGTGATAGCCCTTTAAAGAGCATGGTTTTCCCTTGAGTTATAGGTCTTATTGTCCCCATATTGGCATCCATTGCACCTATTTTTGCATTTTTCATGTTTATTTCTGCATAATTTCTAACCTAGTTCCAATGGCTCATGTTTTGTATATTTCTGCCTATTTTTGCCCTATTGTTGCTGCATTACTAATGTCCCTACAGAGGAAGTTTTCACCACTACAGCCAGTTCGACACTGCATCTGCCAGTTGTATAGTCTGCTTATGGATAAGAACGAATATGCCAACTGTCTAGTCTGTTACAACAAATTTCGTATGACTTTAGAATACAAATAACCTACAAGATAGCTGTCCTTCCTTTGGTGGCCTATAAAAGGACTATTTTGGAGGAGAGAGAGGGTTACGCTTTTCCCATTTTTTCACACCATCTTCTACCTTCGAGCTTTTATCCTCCTCCTATGGTGGCTTAAGCTTATTTCTGGATATTCGAGCTGAAGTAAGGAAGATCTATCCAAGGAGATGAGGAGTCAAGTGCTAAATCGAGGAAATATCTTGTTATCTTCTTAAACTTCTCTTTATTTTGATGTTGTTTTGGAGATTTACTTGTATTTGTGCTATTGTTGACAATGGTTTAATTTTCTAGAGCTTGTTGAACTTGTTTAAACTATTTTCTTAGTTTAATATATATTAGTATTGGTTTTTTTCTCAAGTTTTGATTATTGGATTTGATTTATGTTTTGCATGAAAGTGTTAAAACCAGCTACTGACATCGACGGATCTAGTGACGAGTCAGATTAACGAGTCATCACAACGAGAGTTGGATGAGGATGCAACGAGAGTTGATCCACTCCTTCAAGGGGCTTTATTCTTGACTTACGATGAAAGTTGAAGCCAATCTGTATCCCCGATTCAATGGTTGAAGGTTAAATGGAAGCTAATATGCAAGATGACCATATCATTACTGATTGAACCAACCTTTATCCTCGAAGTACATTTGATCTTTCTATCGAGCTGAACCAAGGAGATCTAGGCTTATTTCTTATATTTCGCTATCATTTATTACTCTTTGTTATTGCTACCACATTGAATCATTTACTTTTATGTTTATCTTATTATTTCAACAACCATTGCACCTACAATTACCAGTTTTACAGTATTGTATTGTAGTTACATAAGTGTAAGCATAATACACCATCCTTGTGGGATCGATATTCAAACAAGATTACCTTGTTTATATTCTTGCATCGCTAGTGTAGCTTGCACTAAATAGTGTGACGTTTTCACACCGATCACTAGAATAATCATGCATTTACATTAAAGAGTTGAGAAACGTTTCTTTTGCCAAAGTAAATGGGTATTTTCTTGCTTTGGTGGCAGGTTAGGAACAATTGCAGGAGCAGGACAAGAGCAGTTGTAAGGAAGCTAGAGAAGCAGCAGAGAAATGCTAAGTTGAGCTGGAAATAGAAGGAAGAAATTGCAAAGCTCGATTAGTAGAAGAAGGATGACCGATGTCAGGTCAGTTAGTCGTTTGTCAAAGATCTAGTCAGCCCTAATTTCAAAAGAGAGGATAAGAAGGTAACACGCTTATCTTAGTGCGTAACAAACTTTCAAATTCAAACCTAGTCTAGGGTTTCCATGAGTGATTATACAAAGGAAGTCGATCAATGAGCCAAGGGGTTGCATTGTGGTGAAGAAAGAAGGTAGAGGGCAAACTGTGGTTCAATCAGTATGTAACTGAGTGCTCTGGTTCCATTAA
Organism: Hibiscus mutabilis; assembly: GCA_019671005.1. Lineage (NCBI taxonomy): Eukaryota > Viridiplantae > Streptophyta > Magnoliopsida > Malvales > Malvaceae > Hibiscus > Hibiscus mutabilis. The sequence continues at coordinate 24,325,234 of CM033718.1, read as the reverse complement.
AAGGCTTCATCGACGGATCTCATTCTTTGCCCATTTATCTTAGTTTAAATCTAATTTTTATGATGGTGTTGATTACAAACGATATTTTGTTGATGGTTTCCCCATCCATGAACTAATTTTCTTAAGTTGGCTAGGATGCTTGCTATGAACGCTTGCTTTTCCAGTTTTTAATAATTGAATTCCTTGGCATTTTTGTCTATCTTGTTAATTCTTAATTTTCTATATTCTTTTCCATACGATAGTTGTCATTGCATGCCTAATATCCCTTAATTTCTTAATAGACTAAGGAAATAACGATTAATTTTGAGGTACTAATGAGAGAAACTTCAATAGAAGATATTCAAGTAGATGAGCTTACTTCAAGAGTGAATCTACCCCTTATGATTAAAGATTAAAATTTTGACAAGTTTATTTTTGAAAAACATCACTATATACATATAGGAGTTAATCGTAATTAACTTAAGGTATTGCCATTGACAAAAGCAATACTACTTAAAATCTGCTCGACAATAAAACTAAGGCTGGAAGTTATTAATTACTGCCATCGCGAGTGTGAAATCCAAGCATCCCCTGCCAACGCTTAACCATCATCTTGATTCAATAGTTTGCCAACCTGCCTAAGCTTTTATTTTTCTTAGTTATGTAACACCCCTTTCCCGGCCTGGTAGAGAACCAGGTTGGAAAACGTTATCGAAAACAAATTCAGAGATCAAAAGCTTAGTCAGAGCTCAAAATCTTGTTCAAAATATCTTATTATCCTCTTTTACAACTTCTTGAACTAACGTACTAATAGCTTACTCAATTTGGGGTCAATTTTAACCTTTTCAAACTTGGGGACTAAATTACAAATTTTACAAATTAAAGGACTTTATTATAATTTCTTCTTATAAACCTTTAATTAAACTTACCAATTATTAACTTGCGTGATTTCGTTATTAACGAAGGTCGTTTACCTATCCAATTAGACCATTTAAAGATTAGTAACCAATCTTTAACTATTTTAAACTGTAGTTTAAGTCTTTTAACGGAATTAACTAACACTGTACCAATACACTTAAGACTATATCGGTACGCTAAGCCAAATATCACAAATTCCAGATTCAAGGATAACAAGTATGCACCGATACACCTAAGCTCGTATCGATACGCGTTGACTAGGGTTGACCCATTTCGGTACACCCCAAGGCCGTACCGATACAATTAATTTTCCAGACCTTACTACCGAGGTCTGTATCGATACAACCTAACCTCTACCAGTACGCTCTATTTTCCTAGGTCCAAATATGCAAGGTCGTATCAATACAGCTTGACCTGTATCGATACGCTTGCCATGTAATGACATATTTTATCTGGTTTTTAGTCAATTTAGCATGTTGAATGATGTCCAAATTTTACCAAATTTTATAGACAAGTTATAAACATATAAATCTAATAGCATGTGAAATTTTAGACCAATCCGAAATCATTTACTAGGATTTTACCTTTTGGTGCCTTTAATCTCATTTTAACTAGTTTTACTAATTCAAAACATGCTAACTTTCACTTTTGACACTTAGGCACTATTAGGCTATTACACACATATCAAAATGGGCAAATACAACTTCTCTAAACCATATTCCACCTTACTAGGATTTCAAAGGAAAATATAGACATACATAGTGTCGATGAGAGTGACTTGCAACCGCAACTACACGATCGAGCTTAGAATTTCTTTAAGGCCCTGAAAATGCATGTGACACTAAAACGTTAGGCTTACTTATCCTAGTGAGGTAGTTATAATAAATGAAAATAAGTTCCTACAAGGCATAAATGACATATATACATGCTTGAATGACCTAGGTGTATCATTAATCATGCACAAGTCAATTATCATAATTCATATAGCAAATGCAAAGCATAAACTCATATTATTTCCTTGGACATAGAAACCAATGGATACGCGGATTCCCCTATACACCAAATCATATCGAAGGTGGGCCTTAGCCTTGAGCCGTAGCTCCAAAAAATATCCCTTACACAAACCAACCTTATTTCACCATATATAGACTGTAGCCCCGGACCGTAGTCTAATCCCTTACTTAGTGAGCTCAAATAACCCTATGGCATGCCAATTGTATCCATAACTCACAAATGTCCAAGATTACACATTTTTTTCATAAACCTCACCTTGTTCCCATAGGCCATAACATATCGGAATTGCAAAATTGAGCCTTAGCTCCACATATCATATCATAACATGTTTATGTCATATCATAGCATGTTCATATCAATTTTACATACACATAGCAACGGGATGGCACCTAGCCTATCCCTTGACACAATGCTTAGCTTTCGTTGGAGATGACGAGGGGTGGGGTCCTTCTCCACTTCTTGAGCTTACCAAAGCTTGTAGACAACATTGAAATAATGGAATTAGCTTCCTAATCCATGGGCTTCCATTGAACATTCAAAACTTAATCCTAAAATTAAACCATGAGGAATGACAGAATCATCAAATTAACTTAGGGGTTTTACTTACCGAGTTACAAGATTTCAAACGACATATTGAAATCAAACAAAGGATGAAGATTGTATCAAGGTGCTTGCTTAGCTTGAGCTTGAAGATGGAAATAGAGGTGTGTGGTTATTTGAAGACAAAGATGAGTTTAGTCTCGGTGGATGGTAGAAACAAAGATGAAAGCTTTCCTTTAGTCTTTTATTAGGAAACTTATCATTCTAATCACTTTTCACCTTTCCAAGGACCAATAGGGTGCTTTCCTCTAGGCAAGGGAAAGCTTATTTAATTATTTCCATCACTTCATGCCATTTTTACCATTCTAAGGCAATTAGCAACTATCCAATACCCTTTTCTGATCATTTACACGTCGGAGGGGCAAGTAAGCAGGTGATTTAACACCTTCCAACCTTTACGAATTGGCCAACAAAATAGAGTTTGACAAAGGACCGCATCGATACACTTAATGACCGTATCTATACGGTTACGCTAAATCAAGTAAGTTAGTTATGGACAGTTAGGTCGTATTGATATTGGTCTTACCGTATCGATACGCATGACTCAGATTTCACATTTCTAGCTTCGAATTTCTTACAAACGGTATCCAATTGTTCAAATCAAATCCACATAGCTTCATTACTAACAAAAGGGGTACAAGGATTGGATATTTACATCATTGGGCACACCGAATTCAAGATTTCTGATCACCGAGACCTAATTTTGACTAGGCCAATTTTTGGGATGTGACAAGTTATTTTTCTTAATATAAAATCCAAACTCATTACTTCAATTCACCAGTAATTATCATGGCATTGAATTCCTGGACAGTACCTGTGGATACGATACTCAACTTACTACTGTATTACTTGTTAACTGTGTATACTTGCACACAAAAGACCTAAACTTGACATTATTTTCTGGCATTTTTACATTAATTCATCAATTATTTGCCAAGCATTAGTCATTCGACGCCAACACCCAAATCGTTGACTCTGAAATTTGGGTAGTTACATATCTCCCTTACTAAAAACAAATTTCATCCTAGAAATTAAACAAAGGGAGAAGATGCAACTAACTCAGATCCAAGCATTACCCATCTCACATACACTTACCACAGATTGAAAATTTCTCCCTGAAACTTTCTTGGCCAAAACATCAAAATGCTAGACTCCTCAACACTTCTCTCGTAAATCCCTCAACGGTTTATTCTCAACAATCAACAACACTCACATCAAACTCCTAACCAGAGCAACATAGAACAGACTGGAACATTTCTATACAAGTATTAACCCAAAAAATTCACTTTAGACAATCTTCGTCTCAGTTAACTATCATCTTTTTCTTCTTCTGTGCCCCAAAACTCTTGAACTCAAACATCGCTTGTACCTGAATGTGAAACCTCTTTGAAGATATACAACTAGAAATACTTCTTAGTCTAATATCAAAACCATGACCAAATGCTTAGAGAACATACGAGACTCTGACAATCGAACTTTACCATCAATCTACCTTGAACAAAAAAACCCCTTCTTCTCGGCTCGGCACGTGTGCAAAATATAGCAATTTATGAGTGTGAGCTGGAGATATCTCGACACCTGTGTAAAATATACTACAATCTATTGTAACAAAGCTTAAAACAATTTATGAATATAAGACAGAGATATCTCGGTGCTTTCGTAAAAGCATATAACAATCCATATAAGTAAAGCATAAAACTACACAACATATTTTATGTCTCGTCGCTTCTTTTAGGCAGGGGATTTTAATCGTTTGGGTAGTAATTATACATAAATGCCATTATTCATTGTCAAAGGGTGAAGGATTCTCAATGCATTTGCAAAACTATATTTCAAGTTATTGAAGTTGTGTATAAAGTTATCAACTAGTCTTATCTCTATGCCTCTTAGGACATAAGAATATCTACGAGTTAGCATATCTTTGCACCTATTGGGACAATGTATATTCTTTAAGATAGTCTATCTCAACTCTTCTTTGGGGTGGAGGAGCTTATAATAATTTTCTTAGGATTTCTAGCTACGAAGTAGAATCATTTCTAAGCTAGAAGTATAAAAGATAGCCTTAATGCTTTTTTTGTAGTAATAATTATAGTAGTTTGGCGCTAGGGGTTATGTTTCTATGCTACTTAGTTAGTTCTCTTTGTGAATGGTTTATTCGCACCCATCTATTTAGATAATATGCCTGATTAGCACAATCCACTTTATAGTGATAAATTTGAGATATTCACAAAAACTATGCATCACTTTTACTTTGTCATTTGTTCTGTTCATTTATATTCTATTTTACATATGTTTTCAAGAATTTTAAAGAATTTAAGGAATTACAGACCTGCTTAATCTATTTTCTAGTTATGACATAGATAAGCCTAGGAGCTTATAATACACACAAATTGTTCTTTTAAGCGTATTTAAATATTTTATAAAAAATTAGTTTTCAATTTTTTTGCAAGTTGAGGTTGTAATAGATTTGACCTTGATGCGCTCCCCACTATGAGTGAGCACTGTAGTTCCCCTCATCCTATTATGACTAATGTTGCCGAAGCCACTATTTTTGTTGGTCTATATAGTATTTTGTCTCATTTCCGTTCATCCCCAGGTGTGTTGATTAGTTTGTTTGTGTATTTGATTTAGTGTTGTTGTTGTGTGATTGTGTTAATAAGTTATGTTTGTTGATCCCTACGCAGGGGTATCTGTCATGGACTCTATTGTTGTACATTATTCTGCAGAGAGCGTTCCCCTTGCATTGGCGCCTATTGATAAGGTGAATTTGGAGGAACTTGCAAGGACTCATTTGGTGTCGTCGCCTGCATTTTTTTCCTCTCGTGAGGGTAGCGAGCCTCTGACTTCGTTCAAGGCCATTTGAGTCTGCCTCTAGGAGGCTATTTGAGTTGTACTCAAACAATTTTGGCCGTTCAAGGCCATGTAATAGTATTCGAAGGACTATCAAAGGTGGTTGGTGTCTTATTCAAGAGTTGGGATGCATTCAGTAAAACATGGAGATGAACATGAAGGCTCTTGTTAAAGAAAATGAGCAGTTTTGCGCTAAAGTAGAAGGTTATGATGCCTTCTTAGAAGAAAATGAGTGGCTTTGATCAAAGGTGGAAAGTGATGTTGAATGCTTATAAGAGTTATGAAAGAATCATGAGGCGAATATTCATTTGCGTATGGAGGAATTACGCAGGTAGGACGCGGAGGAGATTGCAGACATAAAAGCTAACTTTGATCGCACTGCCAGGATTAAGAAAAAGTTGTTGGAAGCTACTGAGCAAAGCTTGAAGGTTGAAATTCAGGGTTTGAAAGAGGAGCTAGAGCAGTCTAATAATGCAGTGAAGTAGAGCTTTGCAAAGTCTAAAAGAAGGTTGATTGAGTTAGAACAATCTCATAAGAGTCAAATTATGGTGTTGAAATCAACCCACAACGTTGATGTAGCTGATAAAGTTAAAGTAGCTACGCACACAACCTCTGCCTTTATGATTGAAGGAATGGGCAAGGCTCGTGATGCTCCCATCCTCAGCTTCCAACTAGCACATGGGGCACTAGATGTTAACGTTGTGGCTGTTGAGTTCAATGTGAGGAATCTATCTGGGCCCTTGTGGGAAAATGTTGTTGCATAATACAAGGATATTGTGGTTCCTCCTAGCTCTGATCCTAACAAATCCTCCCCTGTTGGTGATTGCAATGGTGTTGTTGGTGTAATTGGTAGTAGTGGTGTGTCGGGCGGTTGTAACATGTGATTGTGAATGTCGTCTACATTGAAATGCCCTTTGTATAAAGGTAGTTCTCTTCTAGGGGCTAAACGATTATTTTTTAGTTTTCTTTTGACCTTAATTGGGGAGCTTTGTTATCGTCTCCTTTTTTACTACTATTAGTTTATTGTGTTATTATTGGATATTGCGCTCAAAATTTTCGTGTTTGTAGGGAGGTTGGGTAGGATGTGATTATTTAGCTTGATATGGCCGTTGCACCATGTTACCTATTTAATTTTGGATTTGTATTTCTTTGTTCTATATTTTATTGCGATATTTCATTTTGTATGTTGATGGTTTTTATGTTGCGTCGTTGAATAAGGGTTTTGCCTTGTTTTGAAAATGTACTCGAGAGAGTAATTTTATTATTTAGCATGTGATGCACTTGTGGGGTTTCTGCCCCCGAGATGTGATTGTTCTGGTTGTCATCCCCATTATTTTTAGCCTTTGGTTGTATTAGTTATCAACATAATTCATTATGTTGTATCTTATTATTTCATCAGTTGCGTTGTTTTCAACCATAAATTACGCTTCTTGATATTTCTGCATTATGCGTGTTAGCTTTTTATGGTGATTTAAACAATCCGAGGAAGACCATAGTGAAAAAGAGGAAGATTTTGATTGGTTTTGGTAGGTGGATAGAACTATTCGTGCATTTATTGACTAGAAGTTTGAAAGTTGCGTGATCTTAATTGACTACCCGAGTTTTTTGAATCTAGGCATTAAACGTTCACTTATTTTCTTACCCTTATACTATAAATAGAACTTTTTGTATGTATGTTATGGTGAACTTGTTTAGGAGTGGCCTATTTTCTAATGTACAAAGCTTCTTTCTTTTCCCTTTATTTTGCAATCTTGCATCTTCTGAGCTGTGGTGATAGGGGATATGCGAAAGCTTTGTTTTGTGGATCCTGGGGAATGTTGTTTAGTTTCTGGGTTATTTGTATCGATAGGAAATAGTATTTGGAAGGCTATCTGCAGCTATTTGTGGTGTGAATGCCAATAGACGACGTGTTTGGGATATTTTCAAAGCGAAGCTCTCCATATGTTGTTGTGCGTTGGTGTTTGGAACCATATTTTGGTGTGGCCAGCGCAGTTCCTCTTGTCGAACCTATAAATGTGATGGGCATTCACCGTGTTCCTCAAGATGGTTGTTTGTTTATTGGTTGGGGTGTTCGTCGCGTCGACAACTGTGAGTATGAACTGCTCACGCCTGATGATTCTTATTGCGAAGTTGAGAAGGAAATAGGGGAGAAATCTTTCATTTTTGTGTGTTTTGGATATTGCGCTGAGAAGCCTTCTTTTCTATCTCAGCAGGAGGGGTTTCTGACGATTTATGGGCTTTACTAGAGATGTTTTCAAGTGTTCTCTGTTTTTCCTTGCATGAGTTTTACGATTGTAATGTTTTGTTTATCCTTGATTTGTTCAACAACGCTTTGATTTTACCAGCGTTGGGAGTATTATGGTCACTTAACTTGTACTGGTTCACATATATGTTTCTATTTACGTATTTTTTGGTTGTGATGTTTCTCCGCACATGGCATCTGTTGGTTGTGATGCTTTCGTTTACGTATTTGTATTTGCAAACATGATTATTTTCTTTGACTAGGATCATGTGAGTGTTGTTTCTTATGAATTGTGAAATTATGCTTGTGCTCTATTTTTAGTATCGCACTTTTCTCCTTTTGCGATGGTAATATGTGAATAAAGCCTCTGGTTGGCTGTTGCCCCCTTTTTTGCGACTAGTTTGCTGGCGGGTTGTGCATTAATGTTGTTGTCTAGGGCTAAATGTGTTCTTGCCCTTTAATGAGATAGCTTTGTCTATTATATTAATTTATTGATTTCTGGTCAACCTTGTTAATTTTTCATCGGTGTATATACTTTGGAAGCGGCGACTATTAAGTTGATTCCTTTATGCGCACTTCTTGAAAGTTACGAGTGCTCAGACGACCCTTTGCCTATTTTGGCTCTCTTGCTTTGGAAGCAACGATCATTGAGTTGATTCCTTTATGCACACTTCTTGAAAGTGGCAGACGCTCAGGCGACCCTTTTTCTATTTTGGCTCGCTTGCTTTGGAAGCGGCGATTGTTGAGCTGATCCTTTTTGCACACTTCTTGAAGCGGTGGACGTTCAGACAACCCTTTGTCCATTTTGGCTCGCTTGCTTTGGAAGCGACGATCATTGAGCTGATTCCTTTATGCACACTTATTGAAAGTTACGAACGACCTTTACCTATTTTGGCTTTCTTGCTTAGGAAGCAGTGATCAATGAGCTGATTCCTTTATGCACACTTTTTGAATGTGGCAGACGCTCAAACGACCCTTTTTCTATTTTGGCTTGCTTGCTTTGGAAGCGGTGATTGTTAAGCTGATTACTTTATGCAGATTTCTTGAAAGTGTCAAATGCTCAAACGACCCTTTGTCTATTTTGGCTTGCTTTGTAATATCCCAATTTTTTGACTAGTGACCAAAATGTAATTTTTGAAAGTTTAGGGGTTAAAGTGTGAACTTTGGAAAAGTTTAGGGACCAAAGTGTAATTTCTAAAAGTTATGTAAGTTAACCCTATAAATGAGTAGTTTACCCCCGAGAGTGGCATTTTCATGTTACCCGGATTTTTCATACGAGGCTTATATTATTAGAATTTTTGGATCGAAAGAAATTGTTATGTGTGCTTAAACCATAGCAATTCAGGGATGGGTGACCTAATGGGAAGGTCCCATAATCAATATTTTGACTGATAAAAAGGATTTATTTTAAGTCAATAATATTCAATACGGATTGTGGAGATAAGATTTCTAAGAGAAAATGTATCAGATAAAATTTCCCGGTAATTATTGGTATATCGGATCGAACTGAAATTTTAAAGACAGTTCCAAGAAATTATGGAAAATTCATAAAATATTATTTTATGAATATTTTATTACATTTGGTTGAATTCTAACTAGATTTAGTTACATTTTTAAGGAATGACAAATTTCAAGTCTTGTTAGTAAATAAAGTCTAGTTGGAGGGCAAATTGGACATTTGCCATGGATGGCATTTTTGAAATATTTTAAAACTTTGAGGACATTTTTGAATGGTAAAAAACACATGGATTTGATCTTGGCCATTGATTTTTGATAAGATTAAATCTTGGCCATTGGATAAAAATGGTAAATTAGTAAATTCACTAATTAAATGAATTTAATATTCATTTAATTAAGACATGTGGATTAATAAAAGGAGAGATAAAAAATATCATCTCATCTCATACATGGGCTGTTCGAAACTAGAGAAAAAAGGGGGAAAGAAAACTTTCAAGCCAAAAATTAAAGAATCAAGGCAAGTTTCAAGCAAAATTAATTAAGGTAAAGTGATCTATGCTTGATTCTCTTCATTTTGATAGTATTTTTGCATGATAAAGGTCAAGTTGGTTCATGTACATGGATGAGGATGATTATGATTTTGATAGAATATGATGGAATTGGAGTAGTAATTTCTTGTTTGAAGTTATAAACCCTAACTCTAAGAATTTGGGGATTTATTTAGGGAATTAAATTGAGGATGGAATTGAATAGAATATGATGTTGTAAGCTTGATTATGATGTTAGATTAAATAATATCCCAAAGTTGAAATTTTAGTGACTAATTCGAATTGTTGGAGAAATTAGGGAAAATTATTGAATATTTATTGTAGCATTTGAATTGATGAATTATGATCAAATTAGCATGAATTGATGATTAGGGACCAAAATGGAAAATTTTGGAAGTAGAGAGATCAATTCGGCAATTTGAGAAAAATAAAGGATTAATTTTGAATTGATGATTATTTGATAGAAATGATGTTTCAGGCATGATAGGAAGTTAAAAGAATTAAAATGACAAGAAAAGAAATGTGATGGACCATTTTGAAATATTTTGAAATAAAAATTTTAGTGAATGACTAAATTAGTCAAAGTTGGAAAGTCAAAAGAAAATTTCTAGAAAGGTTAGAACTAAATAAATAGTTAGTTTGTACATGAATTTAATGTACAAATGTGGGGTAGTGGCCAAAATGTCACTTTTATAAAGTTTAAGAATTAAATAGATATTATTCCAAAATGAGTTAATAGTAATGGAAATTGCTCTAAATTGAGCTTGAACAATTATTTAATGTTCAAAATGGTCACTAAGAACCATAGTGAACAATTGGTAAATGTCTAGAAGAAGAGTAATAAGGGGATGCTAGAATATTTAAAAAAATAATTATGGAAGTTGTGTTGGATTCGAATTGTGGCAGTAAGTTTAATAAACTGCCATAGATTTTATTAAAAATGGTAGATGATGAATCTTATACCAATATAAAGATATGGTTATCTAGTTTCGTTTCCAACAAACGGAAGTTAATTTCAGAAGTTCCAAGTTAAAAGATATGAATATAAAATATATGCCCAAATAAGTTATTAATGGACAAGGTACGGTTGGAATGCTTTAGAATATATCGGTTTAGCATTTTGTGCGGGTATTACAGTGTTAAAAGTACATTTAGTGTATGGTAAGCACAACCTTATAAATGTGTGGGCATTATGGTAAGCACAACCTTATAAATGTGCGGGAAGCACTTCGGTGCATAATTATCTGGGATAGCCCTATATTGTTAGTACTTAACACTTAGAGAATGGTCAGCACAACCTAATGTGTAGAATAGTCAGCACAACCTAATCTACAGTGTGGTCAGCACAACCTAATGTGCAATATGGTCAGCACAACCTAATGTGCAGAATGGTTAGCACAACTTAATGTGCATTGTGGTCAGCACAACCTAATGTGCAGAATGGTTAGCACAACCTAATGTGCAGTGTGGTTAGCACAACCTAAAGTGTAGTGTGGTCAGCACAGCCTAATGTGCAGTATGGTTAGCACAACTTAATGTGCAGTGTGGTTAGCACAACCTAATGTGCAGTGTGGTTAGAACAACCTAAAGTGCAGTGTGGTCAGCACAACCTAATGTGCAGTATGGTTAGCACAACCTAATGTGCAGAATGGTTAGCACATCCTAATATGATGTGCAGAGGAGGACAACCTTGTATTTATTAGCACTTTGATGCATTTTATCTCGTGTGCTCAAAATCCTCAAGACTACTTTGGATAATAATTTATTGGATAAATGGTAAATAATTTAGAGAGTATATGAATTCTCGGAGTAAATGGCAAGCATGTTGGTAGGATTTTATATCTGGTTATATTATGTTAATACATGATTAACATAAGGAAATAAGAATATATGTATATAATGATCACAACGCACAGTTATTATTATCTTGACATGAGATTAAATCAGGTTGTATTGCATTAATTGTTACAATTGCTTCATTAAGTATATATTTAGCATATGATGATTTTCATGCGTAGGTAAGAACAAAGATCGGAGTAAAGAGTAACAGGCATCATTATCAGGAAGAAAAATAAACAGTATTGGTCATGACATCCTTGATTGAGTTGGCATGTATAGGTTATTAGTAGTTCGTTTTGAATTAATTTAGATATGTTTGTAATAAATTATACAAAGATATGTGGTTAATGGTTGATGGATTGTTTTATTAATATTGGTGATGGTTTAATAGATTTTCTAGTAATAAAAATTGGGTAAATATTAGAAAATGAATTTTTAGAATAGTCGAAAGAATTTTCTATTTTAGGCGGTTTTTAGGAAGTTATGTTATTTATTGATTGTAGTAATAAACTGCTAAGTTTCTGCCTAGAATCGGAGTTAAATTGATTGGTCAAAAATTAGTAACTGTTGTTACGCGTAAAAGGGAAAAATGATAAATCGTCATTTCTATAGCATATAACTATTATGAATAGTGGTTAAGGAATCAGGTGACACTCTATACTAGTTTTGGGTATTAAATACTAGTAAGGGTGTTACATGCTTACTTTGGAAGCGGCGATCATTGAGTTGATTCCTTTATGTACACTTCTTAAAAATGGCGGATGCTCAGACGACCCTGTGTCAATTTTAGCTCACTTGATTTGGAAGCTTAGTCATCAAATGTAAATAACATTTTGTGTGCATTGCCTTCATCGAATAACATACAAAATTTTATAGATAAAACTTTTTGTGGTGTCTGGCATTCCATGTTCTTGGAACTTCCTTTACATCAAGGTCTGCGAGTTTATGTACTCTGAATCCAATTACCCTGCGGACTTTATATAGTCCTTCCTATGTGGGGGCCATTTTTCACCTCTCGATCAGTGGTTTACTGGCCTCTGTGTTCCTTAGTACTAAATCACCCAGCCGAAAGTTGATTGTTGTTTACGCGCAAGTTATAGTAGTTCGCAACAATTTGGTTCATTGCTTCTACCATTATCTTTGATTTGGTTCTTGCTTCTTCAAGTCTATCGAGCTGAATTTGGAGGGTTTTGTTGTTCCTGGCGGCATCGTATTTCATGGTTCTATATGTTGGGACATCTATCTCTGCTGGTATAACGACCTTTGTGCCGAATGTGAGGTTGAATGGTGTCTCACCTGCTTTTGGTTAGTTGGCATTTAATATAGGTATTTTGTATTTGTGAAGGAAAAAATGATATGATATAATATAATGATGGCGTTGTGGGCCTATATTTTAAAGTACTTGTTACTTGTACCGGTGTGGAAAGTTGTTCGAAATGCCCATAGAATTCATGAAATTCGTCTATCCATGCTCCTTTTGCATCGCCCACCTTTTTTTTAAGCATAGACATTATTTTTTTGTTAACCTTTTCAAATTGATAGTTTGTCAGTGGGGTTTTAACTAAACTTTGAGTTAGAGTGATATGGAAACCCATGCAGAACTCCTTGAATCTTTTCTGGAATTGAGTCATATTGTATGTGATTATCGTATAATGAATGCCGAATCTGCAAATTACGAATTTCCATAAAAAGTTTTTCGTTTGCCTTTCTATTATCGCCGCTAGCGGCTCTGCCTCTATCCACTTGGTCAAATAATCCACCGCAACAACCAATACTTCTGTTGACCTACCACCAATGGAAATGGACCCAAGATGTCAATACCCCAAATTGCGAACGGCCAAGGCTTGTACTGGATTTAAGTAGTGTTGTTGGTTGCCCCGAGATTGGGGTGAACTCTTGGCATGGCACGTACTTGCATACTAGCTCTTTAGCATCTCTTCGCATTGTAGGCCAATAGTAGCCCTACCTGATTACTTTCTAAATTAGGGAATGTGAGCTCGGGTGGTGTCTGCTGACCCATTCATGAATTCCTTACAGCACTAACTTGGCCTCCTTAGGTCCTAAGCATCGCAAAAGCGGTTGCATAAATCCTATTTTGTATAAGATGTTATTGAGGACGGTGTACTGGGCTGCTTGTTGCATTAGTTTAAGTCTTTGGATCCTATCATCGGGCAACACTCTTGTCTTAATGTACGCCATGATTAGAGTCATCCAGATCTCTTTCGTATCGAGTTGACATGCTTAGCTTTCTGTTACGAAAGATGGGTACTCCCGATATTCCATCAAGAATCGACTCTCCTTTTGATTTTTGATGTCGTCGCTAATCTTGCCAAAGCGTCCGCTCTGGCATTATCTCCTCTAGGTATTTATGTTATGACGTACTGATTAAACTATCATAATAGTCATGTATTATGTAGGTTCAGTTGCTCAAAATTTATTGAAATAAAGTAATATAATTGTGGATAACACAATGCGTAAATATAATTGTCGATAAATATTTGTAGGGACTCTACCTTAAGTCTTGACGCGAGCTCTAAACCTGCTATTAAAGCTTCATACTTTGCTGCATTATTGGATATGGAAAATGCAAAACTAAGCACGTACTTTCATTCCTCCTTTGCATTGGGTGCAAAACTAAGCACGTACTACCATTCCTCCTTTGCATTGGGTGCGGTCAACAATACGCCCGCTCTTTCTCCATTGACAACTACCGACCTGTTGACATGCAAGGTCCAGGACTGACACCTGCAGAATGTTCTCTTTCAACTCCAAGGGAGGCTATTGTACCCCCTGACTTGTTTGATTAGTGTTGGTGCTTTTAGGGAGCGAAGTTGCTTGGGTTGCAAATGTACACTATGGGACAAATTCAACCAAAACCTAAGTTGTGACCGTCTTTCGCGGTTGATACTCTATTCTAAATTCACTGAGCTCAACCCTTCATTTTAACATCCGTCCTTGAACATCCACCTTTCCTAACACGTCCTTAAAAGGTTGGTCTATGAGGACGAATATTTGATGTGCTTGAAACTAGTGGCGAAGCTTTTTGGGTTCTATCACTAAAGCGAAGACTATCTTTTCTATTCTTACGTACCTTTTCTCTACTAGCTGTAGGACTCTACTGACATAATGGACTGGTCTTTGGGTGTTCTCCTCCTGTCAAGCATGCACTGCCGATATAGTCTCGTCCGTGGTCGCCAAGTACATGAGTAAGGTTTCTCCCTCATTAAGTAATGCTAACATGGGGGGAATAGCCAAGTTTTTTTTTTCAAATGATCAAATGCCTCTTGACAATCCTTCATCCACTGGAACAAGCCCTTCAAGGCTTTAAATAATCGGAGGCACTTGTCCGCTAATCTGGACACAGATCTATTTAGGGCAACCACTTTGCCATTGAGCTTTTGGATATCTTTAATGTTTTTTTGTGGTGTCATATCTAAAGTTGCCTTTATTTTTTATGGGTTTACCTCAATACCCCTCTTTGAGATTAGAAAACCCAGAAGCTTTCTTGCCCCTATTGCGATGGCGCACTTTTCTTGATTGAGGCGCATTTTGTACAGTTGGAAAATATCAAAAACTTCCTGAAGGTCAACAAATTATTGGTTAAAGGAGGTACTTTTGGTTAGCATATCATCCAAATAGACCTCTATACTTCTTCCTATTTGATGACGGAAGATCTTATTGACTAACCTTTGATACGTTACCCATGCGTTCTTTAATCCGAACGAAATTACTTTGTACCAGTAGAGGCCATCTTCAGTAATAAAGGCCGTATGGTCTTTGTCTTCCTTTACCATTGCGATTTGGTTGCATCCAAAAAAGGCATCCATGAAATTCATAAATTTATGACTTGCCGAAGCATTAACTAGTCTATCGATGGATGGCAATGGGTAACTATCTTTGTGGCATGCCTTGTTGAGATCAGTGAAGTCTACACACATTTACCACTTACCACTGGGCTTCTTTACCATAACCACATTTTCTAACCACTACGGGTACCTAGCTTCTTCAATGAAATCTGCCATAATCAGCTTTTCTGTTTCCTGTCTAATGGCCTGTACTTTTTCCTCGGAGAAATTTCTTCTTTTCTTTCAAACAAGCTTTTATGGATGGATCAACGCACAAAGAATGCTCAATGAACGCTGGATCTATTTTGCGCATTTCTGCGGCAGACCACACAAAAACATCCACGTTTTCCCACAACAACCTGATTAACCTTCTTCTGCTTTGCTTTTCCAACCCCGCTCCAAAGCAAACCTGAACTATCTTACCAAAATTACGGTCCATTTTTTCTTTTAACATGTCTAGATGCATTATTAAGACCTAAGGTGTAAATTTGAATTATTACAGAGATTTACGCAGGTTTTAGATTATTGATTATTAATTAATCATATTTCATGCCAGCATGTCAAATTTTAGCCTCAACGGATAATAAAGATCCAATTTTGTAAAATACGAAATTAAGGACTAAATCATAAAACTGCCAAAATATAGGGACTAACACGTTTATAAAAATCTTCTCATTGGAATTAGATGCATTAAAAACATGCTTGAAAAATCTCAGATCAAATGGACATCATTTACCTATTCAACTGATGCAACAACATACGATGACCAAAATGCAAAGAATCTAAACTTGGTAAAATCCATTAAGCGAATTAACCACCAGCCATACCATACACATGTTGTACTAAAATGCATTTTGGGGATTCGAATGCCAACTCGAACTTATCTAAATTACTTATAACAACATTGACATGCTTCTAATATTATACCATCACCAAATAATTACATACCAATTATTCAACAAAATTCATATTTTTTTACAAATAATCTAGAGGCATGCTTCCTAACAATATAAAACATTACCCAATAAGCACCAAATGGTCAAGACCTCAATTTTGGCTAAAGATCAATGAAGAAATAGAAACATATCAAAATATGAACACTTAGAAACAATCAATCCATCCAAATGTTATTTCAACCATTCTAGATCATTAGATCATAATCACCAAATATCCAAGGAATTAAAATAATACCAACATCTTAATCATTAAAAACAACCATCATCTAAAGTAATACAAAATCAATCAAGTTATCATATCTTAAATAAAACAATACATCCCAAAATTTTACCCATATTGTGTTGTTACAAATAATGATTATACTGTAAACATACTCTTTGAATACGTTTGTCTTGGGATCCTACCTTGCCTTAAACCTCAACCTCGCACTTGCTTAATTCACTACATTGATGCAAGAAAAGAGAGCGTAAGCATATAATGCCTAGTGAGTGCTCTCAAATGGGTAAAACGTCAACACATTTTCAAAACCAAAACCAATATTAGAAATTCATATTAAAGCATTTCAAAATCACAATTTCCAAAGCATTTAAACAAATGTATAAAACCAATCTTTGGAACTAGATGATCATTTGCTAAAACTTTTCAAACCATTTACACATAACCCTCAAAACATATTACATCATATGCATAATCATGTATCATGGATTGCAAGCATAATCTCATATAGAAACCTCAATTAAGATTCCATATGCATAATCATTTCATTGCAAAGCTTAAAGATCATCATAAGCATTTATCACAAGGTGCAAACCCTTTATCCTCATCATGATACATTATCTCATATATTGACATTAGAATGACCAAAACCATATCATAGCATTTTAAGAAAACAAATCAGATACTCGAATTTCTGTGGTGGTTCCTTTAAACAAACTTTTATATCCACCAACTGAAGAAAACTCAGTGGCATCTCACTCCTCGACGGTTGCGACTTTCAATGGTCAGAGAAAATACAGTGGCATCCCACTCCTCGACGAACCATAAGGTGACTTATTGTAGTGCACTTTAAACCCTATGGCATGCTAACTATATTCGATAACATTTAATTCATTGTCCCTAAACCAATATATACTTTAGACACATTTACCCACTATTTTTCATATGCATTTAACAAAACATTTCCATATGCAATACCATATTGCCAAAGGCAACAACCACATTCTATTTTGGAACCATTTCTCAATGCATTTAAGCATTCACATACTTGATAAATCATTGCATACCATTTAATAGATGTATAAAATAGTAAGTAAATGATTCCATGCTTTTAAACCAAAACATGTAAATTAAGTCCCATATCAAACCGATATTCAAAAGGCGAAAATAGGAAAAACTTACTTCCAAGCTTAGTTAAGCTTGAACCTTAGTTCAAACTTTATTTGAAGAACAACTTATATTTGTACTCACCAAATTGCTATGGTCTTGGTGCCAACGTCTCAACGCCAACGCCTCAATGCCTAATCGAAAATTGTCCAAACACTTTCTATCTTACACAAGAAAATACAAGGGTCACTATAAATAGGACCACACTAAGGTAACCAGTTTATTATAATACCGCTATCACAAATTATTCTAACTATATTTTTTATTAGAATACTAATACACAAAATGGCCAATTCCATTTACCCTGTTATTCACGCCCTACTGCCATATTCTGATTCAAACCCCTTTTAATTTCCCATTTCTCTTTTTTTATTAATTTACTTATTACCATTCATTTTACATGAATGAAAAGGGACAGCAGTAATGCCACTGCCCACTACGCCACTCAAGGAAATAGCGAGCAGCAGCCGCATCCCATTCACGCCACTGCTGCTTTGCGACCATTCGATGCCCCCCTTTTTTCCAGCTTTAAAAGTTATCCCAAACATTTCACCGAACATAATTGGTGCACCTTAATATGTAATCTAATAAATCAATCAATCATTCTACCATTCACCCGATTCAAGAACTTAAATCTAAATTTAACTAATTAGATTAATTTCGAGAATTAAATTACAAAATCAACTTTATATTGTTATTACTCATGCACAAAACATTAGATCTCCATAGAAATCATTCGATTACTATAATCTAATCAATATTTATGAGAAAATCCATTAAAATCGAATAATTCATTAGAAATTCGTTTTAATTATCCCAAAGAGAAAGAAAACATAAATTAAGAATCAAAATCAAGTAGAAAATTATTAAAGAACATTTTCTTACCTTGCTCGATGAAAACTAACTTGAAGATGAACTCCCCTCTTGATTTCCAACATGGAAAATAGTGAAGATAATGTAGACGCCAAAATCCTTAATCAACAATTGTTTTCAAATAAATGGAGAAGAAATTGTAGTTAAGGAATCAAGAAATCCCTGAATTTTATTTAGAAGAAAATGAGAGAAACTTCAAAATATATTTCTCGTCTTTTAGAAAATTATACTTGTGAAGTTCTTTTTGTTAAAAACAAGAGAGAAAAGATATTTTTTTATTCGATCTAATAATTCCCTAAAAATATTATTTTAGACCCTTTTTACAAAATTGCCATTATAAATATTTTACAACATTTTGTAAAATAGTCACCATTTAATTAATATTAAAACAAACCATTTAAAATTACCCAAACTCAATTTTATCCTTTATTAAACTCATTAAATACATCTTCACAAATATTTGCCATGATAAATTTATCAGAAATTAATTTAATTTCCCAAATTATTTTCCAGAATTAATTAATTGGCTAAAGCCTAACTAAAAATTCAAACCCGATTCCGATAATTCACCCGAATCTTTTAGCCCATTTTCTGGGGTGATACAATACTTGCATTGACGTGTGTACGCTTGCACAAATTGTGTGATGTTATTTTACCGATCAAGTTTTGGGCCCGTTGCCGGGGACGGTTTCCATTTGGTGTTTATTTTTGTCATTGCAATTTTTTATTAAATTTATTTTCTTATTTTTTAGGTGTGTTAAAGAGGGAGAGCAACAAATTTGTCAAAGGATAGACATCAAACCATTCGAGATTACACGATATCCAACTATGACTTTCAATATCCTATTCCAATAACGGTTCAAGTAAAAGTTACTCAGTGGATTATTGAGAGGAATGAAGTTTCTACTCTTAGAGCTCAAATTTATTCTCTGGAAAACAACATTAAAATATGCAATGGACTAATAAAGTTACACCTATTCAAGTCACTCAACGAGTCGTCGTCCCTACATTATGTTGTGAGATATGCAGCGACAACCACATCAATAAAGACAACCAACAACTCCTATGGAACAACTCTTATGGTAATTCCTATAATTCTTCTCCATGCAATCAACAAACTTGGGGAATTCAAAAGTTTAGGCAACATGATGGGACATTCTTATATGGGAATACTTGGTCCCGAGGCACTTATAATCCAAGATAATACAATTAACTCTGTTGCAGTCACAGTTCAATGAACAATCTCACAAGCTTAAAAAACAATATCAGGTGCAACCACAATATGTTTAAATCCCATATCTGCATGCTCTAGAACCTATGCAACAAGAGTACACCCAAGCTTCCACATTTGATCCCTTCGCAGCTCTTGAAGCTTTGATGCAAGATCATATCATTTGAACGAAAGCAATTGTTCAAGGGGAGTCCTTATCAATTTGCGCAATAGAAGTAAAATTGGGACAACTTGTGTAACTCTTCGGTTTTGGGCCTAGTGGTTTTTAGTCTAAGTAGATGGTCCGATGGACCAGATTAGAGATTCGAGTGAAAATCGAGATTAAAATTGGATTAAATATTTTTTAGTGAGAAAATATTTGGGAAAATATCTAAAAATCATTATGGAATATATAGATATTTTTGGTAAAGTCAATTTTGAAAATTGGAATTCGAAAAGTTGACATTTTGGCTAGTGACCAAAATGTTAAGAATGTAAAACTATTTTTAGTGACTGTTTTGTAAAAAGCTCAAAACTTTGAATCTTTAAGGAGCTATTTGGCCAAAGTCTAATATCAGATTTTTCTTCTTAATTGGCTATTTTTAAAAGGTTTGGAAAAATATAAATAGATTTGGGAAATTAATTCCTAAGCAAATTTTACGTAACTATATTTTCTCTAAAAGATTTTCTCTTACATTCTCTTCAGCCAAACATTATTTTCTTCCTCAATATTTTGGTTTCAAATGAGTTCTTAATTGGTTTCTATCAAAACCTTGTTGTTTTAATCTTGTTTTCTCACATAATCAATCCAATTAAGGGGGGAAGTCAACATTAGAGGTGAGCTTCGTACTTCTCCTCTAATGTATGGTTCTTTAATGAAATTCCCAAGTTATTGATCCTTTATAAATGTTTCTATTGAGTTTTAATAATTTGATTATGGAAATTGGTTACAACAATGTTTAATTGATGAGATTCCATGATTTTCAAATTGGATCGATTTTGCTGAGTTCTTGATTAATTTCAATCATGATTTTAATGTTTTATAATGTTAATAAGATGGATTTAACATTGGAATCCCGAAGGTAGATGAATCTCTAATTTTCTAAGTTGTTAGTTATGTGTTTTTGAGGAGTTGTGGAGGTTTAATGTATGCTGGAGGTATAAGGCTGATGTTGGGTTCTTTTTGGATTTCAATTGAAGATAATTGATGGATTAAACCTTTAGGTTTTGGCTGGGTTAAGTTTGTAAGATGTTTGATGCTGTTTTTGGTTGTTTTGGAGAGGTTTCGGCAAGAGTTTGAAGTGGATTGTTGTTGATTTGTTGTGGATAGTTTATGAATGCATTTGATGCATTGATCCTCAAGCTTGTAGCGTCACTTCAGAAGCTTTGGAGGAGTGATTTGCATCGGCGAACGAAGCTTTGCGTTGTCGGTGAGTGAGAACGTGGATTTTATCTTTGAAATGGTTTAAAGGTCATATTGGGAGTTTAAGTTTAGCTCGAAATGTTGGTTTAAACTCAGAAGTATGTATAACAATAATTCTCTCTCTCATTCATGTTTTAATGAAACTGATTTTATGCACTTGTTTTGAAGTAGATGGTACCTACTGTTTAAGCATGAATTAAAGTATATTTTATACTATTTTTGATCATGAAATGATGATGGATGCATTTGGTAAATGATCCATGTAAGTATGTGGAATACTTGTGAAAGCATAGTTTAATGCTTTGGAAATGGTTTTAATTTGATGTATATAAAAACAGTGAGGTACATGGTTAATAATGAATTTTATTAGCAAGTGGCCTGGTTTAAAATGTTATCAGATAAGTTGGCCGGCCATAGGATTGATAGTGCGCTATAAAGTGCTGCCTCGGGTGTTGAGGGGTTTATGTGTACTGAATACTCCACCACGAGTACCTTAACGGTTGAGGGGTTATATGGTATCAAAAACTCCCGTTAGTGGATTATGCGTCTAACCGATGAGATGTGTTGTGATAGTACCCGGTTGTGAGTGTACCTTAATTCTGGTTGAGATGACATGAAGTGTTGAGAGGACACTTGTTGAATCCGTGTATCCAATGTAATATTTTGGAAAACGAACTTGGTTTATGATCACTTGAAAGCCAAAATAATTTTTTATGTATCACGTTGAAGGATGTTGATGTATAATGTTGGTTTATACATGTTTACTCTTAAGCTTTGCATAGGGATTGTTATGCATGGGAAGGCCTAAATTGAGGGTTAACAAATGGGATTTGTTGTTGATCCATGATACATGTTGCATATGATTTAATATGCTGGTTTTTGAAGTGTTAAGTGCATGGTTTTCAAGGCATGATGTTTCATAAGATGATTGAAATGGTGATTTCAATGTGGTTTTGGAAAATGGTTTTAAAATGCATTGACGGTGTGCTGTTTGAGCACTCCCCACTAAGCCTAGTATGTTTACGCTCTCTTTGTCCATCAATGTAGAGAATTAAAGGTCTAAGGCAGCGAGTGAGTAAAGGAAATCCAA
This sequence comes from Hibiscus mutabilis, assembly GCA_019671005.1. NCBI lineage: Eukaryota > Viridiplantae > Streptophyta > Magnoliopsida > Malvales > Malvaceae > Hibiscus > Hibiscus mutabilis. The sequence continues at coordinate 24,303,005 of CM033718.1, read as the reverse complement.
GGACTTCGGCTAATCAAAGTATGGTTTCAAACTAGACTAGTAGTAATAAATGCAATGGGGTTCATTGTGTTTTTGGGAGGGTTTTTTCTAAAATCTTTATTTGAGCAAGTTTGCCATGTTGTTTTGGAGTTATAATTGGCTTTATATGTTTGGTTAATGCTTTGGATTTATGTTTCATGTTTTGTATGGTTTGATTATAGGAAGCATGCCTCTAAATTCTTGGTTAAAGCATGATGTTATGTTTTGGTCTTGAACCTGTAATGTTTTTCCATGGATTGTCCCCTAATATGGTTGTGGTTATGTTTGAGGCATGTTGGTATGTGATTGAATCTCTAAAAGTATAAAAATCTACATTTTAGGATATTTTAGGCTTAGGCATTTCGATATGCGGGCTCGTGTACCGGTTCACGTAGGTTGAACCTGAGCCTAGGTTTTGATTCGCGTGTACGAACCTTTGATTTTAAGCATGGTGTATCGATACTCGGGAATGTGTATCGGTACGACTTTGAGCTACTGGAATCTGGAATTTAATTATGGAGCAAGTGTACCGATACACTTGCTCGTTTATGGACACTAGTGTATGTTTTGTTAGTTAAAGTGTAGTCTAAGTTTTATATTCTTTCATTTTGGTCCCTGAATGTTATGTATGCAATTGAATGAGTTTGGATAGTTGTTCTAAGCTAAATTTTGACATGTGAGTATGAAACCTGACTAATTAAGGTTCGGTAACTTCAAAATGGATTAAGTCCATGTAATTTTCTAGAATTACAATTTGGTCCTTAACTTGTAATTACGTGAAATTGGATGTCGATTTGATGCCCGATTGCATTGATATTTCACCCTCTACTAGTATGCACACCATAGGTTATAATGTTACATTTAGAAAAGATAAAAGAAAAAATGAACGTAATTCGAGTTAATCTTTACGAGTTTGTTTCGGCAAAGCCAATAAAGCTTGCTCGATTTGGTCTTGCGTCTAGATCGAGTCAAGAGGGTTATATATGGTGGTATCAAAGCCAGGTTAGCGATAAGTGGGATGATGTTATTGGTTGGTTACTGTTGTTTTCTATGGAGGGTGAATGTTATGAGCACGTTGGTTGTTATATGCCATGTTGGGGTATGTTTTAGGCACACATTTCATTAATACTATAGTCTGAAATGTTTTGATTTGAATGGAAGTCTTGGATCCTTGCTTGAAGCTGGCCTGATTGTTTTTATATTGGAGTATTATCATGCCTTAGATATTTTAGCTAGATGGGACCGAGGAGAGAATTGAGATATGGCACGATTGATGTTGTCGTTAGGCAGGGAAATCAAGAGGATGTTGTACCTTCTGGAGGTTTGCCACCTCCTCCGCCTCATCCACTTGAGGGTGTGGAGAAAGTACCACATGTGCTATCGTTGCTTTTCAATATAGGTGATGACCAAAGCTTTTCAAGCTATCGTTGCTGGAGTGCATGCGCCTGCACCAACTGTTGTGCAAACTGGGTTGTCGTTGGAACACTTGCATAGTTTGGGAGGCGTTGAGTTTAGAGGGTTGGCACTTGAGGAATCTGAGGGATGGATGGCAAGCAATCGTCAGATTTTGGAGCAAATAGGGTGTAATGATGCTCGTAAGCAAGGCTGTGATGCATCTATGTTGCAAGATGATGCTTATAGCTGGTGGATTACCGGGACTGCGGGCATTGAACTCGGTGATGTGACTTGGGAGTTCTTTCAAACTGCTTTTAAAAGGAACTATATGGTAGTTAGATACTTGGATGAAAAGAAATGTGATTTTATGGCCTTGGTTCAAGGCAGTATGTTTGTGGCTGAGTATGAGGTACAATTTATTCGATTGAGTCAGTATGCTCCTGATCTAGTACCGGATGAGAGGTGTCGCTGTGATCAATTATGTTTCAAATTGGTACAAGATGTTAAGACATATATGTTATCTTTTGACTACATCGATTTTGATGTGTTAGTTACAATGAAGAAGGACATTGAGCAGAACTTGGGTTTATCATCTTGTGCGGGAGGTTCTGGCTCGGGTAAAAGAGTTGTAGACTCTAGTTTTGGTGGTGGTCAGTTTAAGAAGCATCGTGATAAGAGGTATCACTCTGACTCGAGATGAGGGGGAGGTAGTGCTGGGCGAGGACCGTAGGGTCAAGGTACCCAGGCTAGAGCAACATTTAATATCTATGGGGTTTGTCGATCGCGTGATCATATGAGGCAAGACTGTCCATGTTTGGCTTGTGAGGGACAGGCTCATGTTGCTGTTGTAGCTAAATCTTATTTGAGTTATGGGTTGAGCGATCATTTGAGATGTGATTGTCTATTGTTGGCTAGTAGTGGACAAGCCAAGGCACCTGTGGCTACACCACATAGGGGTCGTTGTCGAGGGCAGTTTCAGCACAGGGATGAGGGTCCAAGGACAGTGGGTCATACCGTTGCTATCCAACCTGAGGGTGGTTGTCCTGCAAGGTTGTACACACATTACGAGGGACACAATGACACTGATATGATTGCAAGTACTTTTACTTTGCAATCTTTGCCGTTGTTTTCTTTGGTCGATTATGGTTCTACGCATTCATATATCTTGCGTGAGCATGCATATTTGCTTAATATACCTATATAATTTTTAGATGTGGGAATACAAGTAACTAGTTCTTTCAGGGAAGCGATTGTTGTGAGAAGGTTGTATAGGAGATGCCCTTTGGTGGTTTAAGGTCATGTGTTTGTGGCTAATTTGATGGAGTTTCTATTTTATAGTTTTGATGTAATCTTGGCTATGGATTGGTTACCTGAGCATAGGGTTGTGGTTGATTTTGAAACTAAGCGAGTTTCCTTGAAACTTGCTAATGATTACCAGGTGGTAATCGTGGGTGAGAATGCTAAGTTCTTGTCCAATGTTGTTTCGGCTCTGGAAGCGAGTCAGTTGACGGATTCTGGTTGTGAGGCATTCCTAGCCTATGTTATGAATCTAGGAACAAAAGAGGGCGTGTTCAAGACATACATATGGTGTGGAGGTTTTCGAGTTTTTTTTCCTGAAAGAGTTACCGGGTTTGCCACCGAATAGAGAGGTTGAGTTTGGCATTGAGTTATATACAAATACAACTTCAATGTCTATTGCTCCCTATCGCATGGCACCGAAGGAGTTGAAGGAGCTAAAGACACAACTTCAGGGGTTTCTTGATTGAGGGTTTATTAGGCCTAGTGTTTCATCGTAGGGTGCACCGGTGTTGTTTGTGAAAAAAGGATGGCACGATGTGGATGTGCATTGATTATTGGCAAATGAACAAGTTGACGATTAAGAATAAGTATAATTTGCCGCGGATTGATGATTTGTTTGATCATTTTATAGGTGTTTTGGTGTTTTCTAAGATTGATTTGAGGTCCAGGTATTATCAGTTGAAGGTAAAGGATATGGATGTGCCTAAGACTACTTTTCGTATGAGGTACGGGCATTATGAGTTCTTGGTGATGTCGTTTGGTTTGACAAATGCACTGGTTGCGTTCATGGATATGATGAATCAGTTATTCCATGAATTTTAGGATCAATTTGGGGTTGTGTTCATTTATGATATCCTTGTGTAATCTTGTACCGAGGAGGATCATGATAAACATTTGCGGATTGTGCTTCAAGTATTGTTGGATAATCAGTTGTATGCCAAGTTGAGCAAGTGTGAGTTTTGGCTTAGGGAAGTTGCTTTCCTTGGGCATGTTGTGTCAAGCCGAATGAATTCGGGTCGATCCACACAAGATTGAGGCGTGATAGGTTGGAAGCCACCTAAGTCTTTGCTGAAGGTTCATAGTTTTCTTGGGTTGGCTGGTTATTATAGTAGGTTTGTGGATGGTTTTTCGAAGATTGCTCCTCTTTTGACCAAGGTGTTGTAGAAGGATTCCGTTTTGAGTAGACGAAAGATAGATAGTGAGATTTTGAAAAGTTAAAGGAAGCTCTGACGCAAGCTCCTATCTTGATTGAACCTGAGTTGGTTAAGGAGTTTGTTGTTTATAGCGTTGCATCATACATAGGTTTGGGTTGTGTATTGATGCAAGGAGGTAAAGTTGTGGCTTATGCATCGAGGCAGTTGAAGGTGCATGAGTACAGTTATCCTACTCATAATCTTGAGCTTGCCGCGGTTGTGTTCGCTTTGAAGATTTGGAGGCACTATCTCTATGGTGAGAAGTGTGTTGTGTACACGGATCACAAGAGTTTGAAATATTTGATGACTTAAAGGGATTTGAATCTTAGGCAACATACATGGTTGGAGTTGCTTAAGGATTATGATTTGAAAATTGAGTATCATCCTGGAAAGGCTAATGTTGTAGTTGATGCCTTGAGTAGGAAGGTTGCGGTGGAGTTGAGGGCAATGTTTGCATGGTTGAGTGTGACGTGAGATGGAGGCTTATTGGCCTAGTGGCAAGTAAATCCATCTTTGTCACAGTTGATTAAGGAAAAACAACCTTATCATGATGCATTGGAACCGCATGTTAAGGATATCATGGATGGAAATCCTAGGGATTTCCATTTTAATGATGATGGAGTGTTGTGTTTCAAGGATCAAATTGTGGTGCCTACTGATGATGAGTTGAGGCATACCATTTTAGCCAAGGTACATACTAGTCCTTTTGCTATTGCATCCCGATAGTACTAAGATGTATCGAGGTTGAATGAAGAGTATTATTGGGTTGATTTGAAGAAAGATGTGGTTAATTTTGTTGCTAGATGCATGGTGTGTTAGCGTTTTAAGGCTGAGCATTAGTTTTCTTTCAGGTTGTTGTAATCATTGAGGATACCATAATGGAAGTGGGAAAGAATCACCAGGGATTTTGTGTATGGGTTTCCGTTGACGCCAACTAAGAAAGATTCCATTTGGGTGATTATTGACCAGTTTACGAAGTGTGCACATTTTGTACCAGTGCATACGATGTATACCTTGGATAAGTTGGCAGATTTGTATATTATTGAGATTGTGCATTTGCACGGGGTTCCTAAGTCCATAGTTTCAGATAGAGATGCATAATTTATAGCGAGGTTTTGGGAGTGTTTACAACGATCTTTGGGTACACTATTGAATTTCAGTATTTCGTATCATCCACAGATGGATGGTCACTCTGAACGTCTGATCTAGGTCTTGGAGGATATGTTGAGGTGTTGTATCATTGAGTTCCAAGAACCTGGGAAAGGCAGTTACCTTTGGTGGAGTTCACTTATACTAACGGTTATCAGGCTAGTATACAAATGGCACCATATGAGGCCTTGTATGGTCGGAAGTGTCGTACACCTTTGTGTTGGGCTGAGGCTAGATAAAAGCATTTTTCTTTGCTAGATGTTTTAAAAGATACGAATGAGAAAGTGAAGCTTATTTGTGATCTCTTGAAGCCAACTTCGTATTGCCAAAAATACTACGCGGATTTGAAGTTTAGGGAGATTGAGTATGCGGTTGGTGATCGTGTGTTCTTAAAGGTGTCACCTTGGAAGAAGGTGATGTAGTTCGAACGTAAGGGTAATCTTAGTCTGAGGTTTATTGGGTCGTATAAGGTTGTGGAGCCTGTTGGTCTGAGGGCTTATCGTTTGAGGTTACCTCTTGAGTTGGATAAGATTCGTGATGTGTTTCAAGTGTTGATGTTGCGGAGGTATTGGTCGGATCCATCGCATGTGATGCCGGTAGAGGATATTGAGTTACAACCGAATTTGTCTTATGATGAGGAACCTGTAGAGATTATTGACTCTAGTAGTAAAGTTCTTTGTGGCAAGATGATTGAGCTTGTGAAGGTGCTGTAGAGACATCGTGGAGTTGAGCAGGCCATGTGGGAGAGCAAAACGGACATGTTGAAGCAGTTTCTTCATTTGTTTCCTTTAGGTAAATTTCGAGGACGAAGTTTCCTAAGTGGGGGAGAGTTGTAATGCAAGGTTTTGGGCCTAGAGGTTTTTTGGCTGAGTAGACGACCCAATGGACCGGATTAGAGATTTGAGTCAAAACCAGGATTAAAATCGAATTAAATATTTTTTAGGAAGAAAATATTTGGGAAATATCTAAACAATCATTATTTAATAAATAGATATATTTGGTAAACTCAATTTTGAAAACTGGAATTTGGAAAGATGACATTTTGGCTAATGACCAAAATATAAAGAATGTAAAACTGTTTTGGGTGACTATTTTGTAAAAGGGTCAAAATTTGAATCTTTAAGGAGCTATTTGGCCAAAGTCTAATATCAGATTTTTCTCCTTAATTGGCTATTTTTAAAAGGTTTGGGAAAAATATAAATAAATTCCTAAGTAAAATTTACGTAACTACCTTTTCTCTAATCTCTAAAAGATTTTCTCTCAAATTCTCTTCAGCCAAACACTCTTTTTCTTCTTCAAAATCTTCAGGCAACTTCTTGATTTCATCAATCTTTTGGTTTCAAATAAGCTCTTAATGGTTTCTATCAAAACCTTGTTGTTTTAATCTTGTTTTCTCATATAATCAATCCAATTAAGGCTAAAAGTCAACATTAGAGGTGAGCTTTGTCCTTCTCCTATAATGTATGGTTATTTAGTGAAATTCCCAAGTCAACATTAAAGGTGAGCTTTGATCCTTTATAATTGGTTAAAGCAATGTTTAATTTATGAGATTACATGATTTTCAAATTGGATCTGTTTTGTTGAGTTCTTGATGGATTTCAATCATGATTTTGATGTTTTATAATGATGAATCTCTAATTTTCTAGGTTGTTAGTTATGTGTTTTTGAAGATTTGTGGAGGTTTAATGTATGCTGCAGGTATAAGGTCTATGTCAGGTTGTTTTTGGATGTCAATTACAGATAATTGATTTATTAAACCTTTAGGTTTTGGTTGGGTTAAGTTTGTAAGATGTTTGATGTTATTTCCGAATGTTCTGGATAGGTTTCGGCTAGAGTTTGAAGTGGATTGTTGTTGATTTGTTGTGGCTGGTTTATGAATGCATTTTGATGCATTGATTCCCCTATTTTTGTGTGGTAAAATCAAGGGAGGTTGATCCTCAAGCTCGTAGAGTCACTTTGGAAGCTTTGGAGGAGTAATTCGCATCGACGAATTAGGCTTTGCATTGTCGGTGAGTGAGAACGTGGATTTTAGCTTTGAAATGGTTTAAAGGTTATATTGGGAGTTTAAATTTAGCTTGAAACATTGGTTTAAACTTGGAAGTAAGTATGGCGGTAATTCTTTCTCACGGTCGTGATTTAATGAAATTGATTTTATGCACTTGTTTTGAAGTACATGGTACCTATAACATTCCGAAAACCAATCTAGTCGGAATTGAGTTCTTGCGATCGGAAACCCTACACCAAAAAGTCTAAATATTGCATTGGTATTGATTATGTTGTCAGATTATTTGTAATGAACCTTAATTGAGTTCAATCCTTGGTTAGGAGTCTCACTGAAATAGTTGAATGTTGAAAGTAAGCTAGGCGTATCGATACAGTAGGTCTTATATCGATACAGTCCAACAGTTTTTAACTAACTTAAAGAACTCTGACTAGCCGTAACGATACATCCATAAAGCGTATCGGTACGGGTGTTTGATAAAAACAATTTCAGTGGCTAAATTGTGAAGACTAAAAGTTTAGGGGTAGAAGTATGAACTTTGGAAAGATGAGGGGCTTCCCTTATAATTATCCCATTTTAGGGATGAATCACCTTCTTGTTTGCCACCCACTTCATGTGGGTTTGTTTGATCATGGGAAAAGATGGCAATTTGCTACTCGATTGCTTAAAAGTTAGAAAAGAGAGAAATAATTAAAAAAGGGTTTTCTCCCAAGCTAAGAAACCATTTGATTGGTTTCTTGGGAGGCAACCATTAAGAATTGGTGACTACATGGCTAAGCCTAATAAAGAAAAGGGAAAGAGAGTGGAATAAATTACCTTAGTTAACCGGGACCAAGTTTCCTATTTTTCATTCTTTTCCACCAAAGATTAAGCAAGCACCACCATTTCCATCTTCAACCTCTAGCTCAAGCAAGCACTTCCCTTGGTTGCATAAGCTTTCTTAGATTTCTCTACACCGAAGTAAAGTCATCGGATTGGTGAGTTTAATCCCTCAATGAATTTATCAATTCCATGGATCTTTGAAGTCTAGTCTTCGAGATTAAGGTTTTGGAATTCAAGGTTATGCCCATGTTGTAGAGGCTTAAATATATGGACGTTTTGTTGTTTAAAATCTCTAATAAGCTTAAATATCGATTCTAAATCAATTGTATCGACTCTAACTATTTCCCTAATCTTTAACCTAGCTCAAGAAGTGGAGAAAGACCATCCACCATCAATAAAGGCTAGGAACAAGGGAGTTGTTATCTGAGAGCCGTAGAAGCATCGAATCATCAATGTGAGTGTAGTCGAAGTCTCGAGAGTTGGCCAAGTGCCTAACTCGAATCATTGATTATTGATTATTACATTGCTAACCATTGTATTGAAGGTTTTTGCATAAAACACTATTGAAAGCCATATGGGTAAGTATTGCATTGAAACCGTGTCCGAAACATTGTTATTGTTGACATGGAAGGCATCGAAGCATTCTCATGTTGAGTTATTGAGTATCAAATATTGATTATTGCATATTATTATTGAAACGTTGACACCTACCTATAGTTATTGGTTTATACATTGCTACCGTATCATTGATATTGAATTATCGTTTTGAGACATTGCTATTGAATCATTGTTATTGAAATACCATTATTGAACTATTGATTATTGAACCTTGGATTTGAAAGTATTGGATACAATTGGCATGCCATAGAATTCATGAGCTCATTGGTACGGGCAGGCTACGGCCTTTATTGTGGTGTGGTAGAGGGATGTTGCGTGATTTGGTCAAATCGGTCCAGCGAAGGGATTATGACTAGACCATTATTGATTTTGGTGCAGAGGGGGAATTCGTGTATCCATATACCATATATCGATCCAAGGAAAATATTGATGTTGCTATTGATCATTGTTATTGAATAGTGATGTTGCATAGTTCCCTATTGAAATACATGTTCATGTTGTTGCTATCATTGAAAGTATTGAAGCATGTTAAAATTGCATACTATGCTCATTCATTGTTTATGGATATCTCACTTAGACTATATAAGTCTAATGCATTCATTTCTCATACATTTCAAGTTAAGAGGTATATCGGTTCGAGATCAGAGCTAGCTATGAGTTTGGCAAGTCACTACAAGCTTAAAGTAATGTACTTTGTCCTTATGAACAACTAGAATGGTGGCAAATTAGTTAAACTAGTTGTTTATGGTCTTTTGAATATGGGTGTACTGCCTATGTTATGCAAAGGTCTTAGAAGCCCTAAATAGCATTTTTGGTTTGTTTAAAAAATGGCTTAATGTGCATATTTGGCTTAAAAAGGTGAAAACCTAGTAAACGGATTCATATGACCCTAAAATTTGACATGATAGTATATAAAAGCTTTGATTTTGTTTTGATTTATTATTATTTTACTTTTATATAAGTCAAAATAAATATCTTAATTCACTCTTCACCACATTTTGTTTTTCTATTTTTAGGCTTGCTTGGTACTATAAATAGCCTGCAAGCTCAACACTTTAAATCATCCCAAAGTAGAATCATCTAATTATTTCCTTTTTCTCTTTCTCATTTTCAACACACTTTTAAAGTTGAATATTCACTGGTTCTTTGTTTTTTCTATTGCCTATTTCGATAGAAGTGTTTGTTGAATCTTGGAGGGTACGCTTCACATTGAAATCTCCTTAACGATAGTGTCTAGTGTACGCCTCAAACAAGTCTTATTTCTAACCCTTGTCACGATTTAACTAAATATTTTTCTTACAAATTCATTGTGATCAGATTAATCTCCTCCATCCTCAACACCTATGATTACATCAAGATCAATTAGATTTTCTTCAACAATTACACTACCTAATTGTGGCCTATCTAAAGAGACCACATCATCATCATTGTTATCCCATTAAATTCATGAAATATGAAACCTAACTTCTTAATTCATGGAGTGAGTCCTCTCCAACATCTTTACAAGATAAATCATACAAATCGCGCCATTTTATTTTCACTGCAACTTGTCAATTTGAAGCTTTAATATATTTAACAAATGAACTTGTTCGGCTTGAGAAGCTAAAATATATGGCTTGTTGGTTCTCAACTTACATGTCATACTAACAAAAGAAATTCAAATTTATCTTCTTTAAAATTTATTTTATCATACACATCCCACCAATAACTATTAAACAAAACTACTTTATTTTCACCAGGGTAAGTTAATTGTATGATGTCTGTTAACACACCAAAATAATCTAAGTTATATGTATTTTTATCTCTTTTTTTACAAGAATTTTATTATTTTGTGATTTTTTATTATAAATCGTGTTCCTTTGTGTTGAACCTCCAGCCATTCATAAGATAGCTTGTATAGCGTAAAACTCGTTTATCATGTGTAATACCCTAAATTTCGGTTTGGAAGCATGCTATTATTTCTAATAGTAGTCGAAATTGATTGGACTCATTTAAATAAACTTAGAATTAATTGGGAGAATAAAGACCAAATTGCAAAGGAATTTAAGAATGGATAACCAATCTCTAAAGGACTAAATTGAATTTTAGAATAAAAAGAGAGTTCCATGCTAGGGAAAAAATAGTTAAAGGACCTGTACACTTGTCATGCAAATGAATAGGCATGGGTTTTAGGGATCACAGCGAAAAGGAAAAAAAAGAGGTATCATCTTCTTCCCCTAGAAGAAACCGAGCCTTCATGTTAGGGAGAGCGAGAACTTGATGGTTATCTCCATTTGTAGTGTCTAAGCATCAAGTTTTGGAGCAATTTTTGGAATCAATTCGACTAGCTTAGTGAATAAGGGTATGAAATCCTTTCCCCTTCTTAAAAACTAGCTTAAAGCCTATGATTCAATCGAATTTCTCTTAGGAAAACTTGTATTGAGAATTGTTGAATGTATTTCCACATTGTGATCAAGGCCTTGTGTCTTGTTTATATCTTTGAATAGTCATGTTGGCATGTGAAATGTTAAAGAATTCTAGCTAGGCGCACCATCGAATTCTTGAGAAATTTTTAGGTGAAGGTGAGAATGTGGTTGGCTTTGAATTCTATAGTAATTATTCTGGATTAACTTCTTTGATTGAAGCGATTCGTATTGCCATTATTGTTTTCTGTTTGAAGGCTCATTAAACAAGCTTGAATTGTTGAAATTTTGTGTTATTTGAGCGGGAATTTTGAGTAAATGATGGTCACATTGTTTGCTAGCAGTGAATGAAAAATTCTGGACTGTTTTAAATGGAATAAGGACTGTTTTGATATTAAATTGGACTGTTTTATAAATTTAATTAAAGGGGCTTTTTGCAAATCAAATAAGAATTGTTTTGGGATTGCTTTTGTAATAAAGATGGATTGTTTTATAAACTAAATTAAAAGGTGGTTTTGCAAATTGTTTAAGGGCTGTTTTGCAAAGATTCAGGGGCTGTTTTGGTGATTAAAAAAAGGGGCTGCTTTGAAAAAAAATATACTTAAAGAACTTTTTGTTAAATAAACAAGGGCTGATTTATAAAACTAGAGGACTGTTTTGCAAGCTTAATTGAGGGACAGATTTACAATTAAAAATGGTTGTTTTGTATACTAAACAAGGGACTATTTTGTAAGGCAAAAAGGGGACTGCTTTGAAATGAATTGGACTGTTTTGTACCTAGAAATAAGGACTGTTTTATAGTCTAAATAAATGACTTTGTAAATCAAATTATAGACAATTTTTACAAGCAAAAATTGGACTGTTTTCATGAATTAAAATAACTTGTATAGTTAAGCTTTAGATTGTTTTGATTAGCATGGCAGATTATGACAAAAGTAGGTACAATTACGGACCAAATGTATGCACATGAATATGTAAATGTTTGAATGAACTGTAACCTTAAAGTTAAGCTTCAACGAGAATAATATATCACTATTGTCTTCCTCTAGAGCAAGATCAAGTGGAGGACAATAGAGCTAGAAAGGATAAGGACTTGGACAATCAACTTGGCATTGTGATTAAGGATTGAAGCTAGTCTTCAAACCTGTGAGTGTAGTTTAATGTCTTAAGAGGGTATTAAAACATTCTTGAGCCCCTATACTTGTTTTAATTTATCTTGCTGGTCAATTGAAGTTTGATTAAAGTCTTGAATTGCTCTTTGGCCGAAAGGTATGTACAAAATTGATAAGCGCTATAAAAGATGTTACTCTTCGTATAAGACTTACTTATCAACTTCATGCTACAATAGTTGATCTATGATGCTTAAACATGTTGTGAAAAGAATGAATTTTGAAATATATCATAGTTGGAATATGACATACCTAATGGTGTTATAGTATCAGTTAAAGAGATATTAAAGATATGCTCATTATGCTTAACTAATCATGAAATTAAGCTTATCTTTGAAAGATATGATATGTTACATAAGAACCTTGGTTTTGAGTCTAGTCTTAGGTATAGTTGGCATGCCATAGAGTCTAGTTGAGCTCGTATTTGGGGAGGACTACGGTCCGTGGACTACAATCCTTATGTGGCGATAGTAGGAGGGATGTCTTTTTGGTCATTTGGCGACAGTAAGAGGGTTGACCAGTACTTTATGTACATTGTGTTTGGTGACAGTTGGTTGGGATTGAGTACCTAGACTACTTGATTACCAAGGTTATAAAGATTAAACAAGATTGCAATGGAACCCAAATTATCAAGAAAGATGGTTGCTTGCTTGATAAATAAGACATAATTAAGTATCATTTTTATTTCATTCCTTAAGATATGATAATGTGCTTTATTCTTATTAAGATCTAGAAATATTATATGTACTATGATAGCATCTCCTTTTCACATAAGAATTTTGTTGATCTTGTTAGTAATGATTTGCCTTGTAATCAATCTAATATTAAAATGAAAATATGATATTGGTTGTTATATGGTATATGCTAAGTAAGTGAATCTTGATAATCGAATATGTTATGAGAATTAGCTTAAGCCTAAATAGAAAGAGCAGCCTTGATAATGCTATGCTTGTTGTTATAAAATCCGAACAAGTTAAAAATAATTTGTAAATTATTAAGCTACTTAATTGCTTGTATGACAAGTAAGACTCACCTAAGCAATTGTTTAATCACTCTTTTAATAGATACGATATTATACTTGATATTAATAGGAATGACTTGTTTATTGGATAACCATATGAGATAATGATACATGATTTGAATGATCTTCTTATATGTATAAAGTCATGGTTCATAGCAATTGAAATTTATCATTTACTGTTCAAATTGTAATGAGAATGGTTAGCCTCTTTAATCCTAGGTTACTTTTTATTATAAAGTTTATAAAGTACTCTTTTACTACCTCGCTAAGTGTATGCTTACTTGTTTCCTTGGATCATGTTTCGAGGTGAAGTTTCGATAGTGTGTATGTAGAGCTCGGTCAAGATCACAAGCCAAAGTGTATGTTTTTTCATCCTTTTGTAGAAATCCTAGTTTGGTGACACAGTGCTTATATATATTGCATCTAGATTTTCCTTAAATGTTAATACAATGCTTTAAAGCATTGTAAGTGATGTAAAGGTCATTTGAATAATTTGGTTGTTGCTTGTGGTTATATTTTGTGTTTTATGCCTATCTTGAAGGTGATATTGTGAATTTTGATGAATGGTCATGCGTGTTATATGCACATGTAGTTGATTGGTTAACTTTAAGGTACTTTGTGTAGCGATGTCCTTTTCGCTAAAAAACGTGTTTTCGAAGTGTTTGTGGTTTTTTTTTGGTATTAAAATATTTATTCCGTGGGGTTTTAAAAATACCGTATTTCATTTAAAGAAAGGGAGTCGCCACTGGCCACTTAGGTAGGCCGGACACCATAAAACCAGAGATTCAAAAACTTTGAGGTTCGGGAGTCGGTTACGGATGGGGAAGGATTAGCACCCCCACACTGCCCAAAATTGGTACTTTAATAATTACCACTTTATTAATATTAGATTTTTCGGATTAAAGTGACGATTAGTTTAAAATTCGGTTATAATTGCGGATAAATTTTAAAGGCCCCGTTATCCGAGAATAAACGCCCAACCACCATCACTACGCCTGATACTGGCCCCGTTTACGCTCGGATAAAAGGGCACCGCATTGACAAGATATATCCGTAATGCAATCTTAGAAAGCAAATATTAACATTTATATTGACATGGCGTAAACACATAAATATTATAATATTATATAAAAGATAATAATAAGCTACATGAATAAAAAACATGATTAATCATAATATAAAAAAACAAAACATGAACGAGAAAAATGAGCTTCCAAAACTAAGATAATTAATTCTAATATGCTTAAACACATCAAGACACCAATATAATATTTACGTGACATGCATGAAATGTAATGCTAAACTAACATAACAATATGCCAATATATATAAAAACTTAAAACTTGACTTCTATCATATAACATAATTTACATCCGCAAATTAACATGCTATTTAAATATGATAAAACACCACACTAACATGTAACCAAAAAGGAAGGCGAACATAAAATCCATGATAAAACATGTTAACCACACGTAAACTAGACAAACACCTATCCAACAGGTAAAATATGAGCTAACAAACAGGAATATAAAGGTAAAAAGCGATCAACTAAACATATATTATAAAACATGAGAACATGAAATAAAAACAGAAGAACACACAATGGGCAAAGCAAACATGCTAAAAACATAATCACAAGAGCACGTGCAATAAAACGCCAATAAACTTAAAATAAAACATGCTTAAACATGGTATATTGATGCTATTAATGAAACTTCAAGGGGACTGGAATGAAAAAAACAGAAACAAAAGCAAATTCAGGGACGTAATTACAAAACCAAGAAAGCCTAGGAGGACTGAACATTTCATTTGACCAAGGGGCAAGCCCAAAGTGCAAATATTCAAAATGCGGAATGACTAGGGAGGTAATTTCACCATTTAAAAGTCTAATTTCACAAAATTAGGGACTGAATTGAGACTTTTCAAAAATGCAGAGGGACCAATGGTGTACTTTACCCGCGCGGTAAACCCAAAACGAAAAGAACGTAAACGTGGAGGGATCTTCTATGACATTAAACCCTTTTGAAAATTATTAAACACCTAATCCGGCTCCTTTCCTACTCCTTTAGTCATTTTCCAATTTCATTTTTAAGGAAAAAAACTTTCCTCTGTTTATTTTCCCCCAAAAGACCGAGAAACCTCCCCCTAAGTTCTCATCTAAACCATATGAGTTCATGAATCCATCGTGAACTCAACCGTAGCTTCCAGAATCCGGCGACATTCCTGTCGTACCGGCCAACTTGGACAGCCACCAGCTGACGCTCGCCGGCGCTGGTGGGCCTCAAACCCCGTCCTAAAATGATCCCCCTTTTTAAACCGAACCTAAATCCGATTTTAAAGTTAAAAAAACTCCCCTATCTTAAATCTAGAAAAAAACCCAAAACAAACTATTTTTCTTTTGTATAAACCGAAACCAAAACTTCCCCTTTGATCGGCTCACTACATGGAGTTTATTGCCGGCTAGGGGAGGTTCGCCGGTGACTAGGGTAAACCTCTCTCTTCACTATTTTTTTTGATATTCTTCTTTTTAATCAACATGCAAAGAGGAAGAAAGAAAAAATACCTTTCTGTGAAACTTTTTTTTGTTATTTTTCTGATTCAGATCCCCCTTCTCTTTTATACAAGATTTTCTGATACATATATATTATTTTACATAAAATAAAATAAAATCAACTGCTTCCTGGTTGCTTGCTATAAAATTTTTCCCCATGCTTTCCTATCCTTTTTTGCAGGTTACCACGACGGTGGTTGTACGGTGGTAGAGCCAAGGACGGTCGCCGTTGATCTGGACACGTGGCGGCCATCAGTGAGGGCTCGTAGAAGGCGAAAAGTTACGGCCTTCGTGC
This sequence comes from Hibiscus mutabilis, assembly GCA_019671005.1. Lineage (NCBI taxonomy): Eukaryota > Viridiplantae > Streptophyta > Magnoliopsida > Malvales > Malvaceae > Hibiscus > Hibiscus mutabilis. The sequence goes on along the minus strand of CM033718.1, from coordinate 24,287,068 downwards.
CACGTGCGTGTGGGAAGGTGATTAGCCCGCGCGTGGGCTTACATGACAGATGAAAGGTTCTCTTCCTTTTGATCTGGGCCGTTGGATCAAGCCTCGATACAACGGCTTAGATTGCGTAGCTACATGGAAGAAAAGATGATATTAGGTCGCCTGGGTTCTAGGATTTTAATTAAGTTTGGGTTTAGGTTAACATATTATGCCTATGTAAACATTAATACATTTTTGGGTTTTATGTAATTTACAACTGGACTGTTAGCACTTTGGATTCACATGCATTTGGGTTTTATTTTATTTAGCTTATGTCTTAATATAGCCCGGTAATACTAATATTAATAATATTCATAATAATAATTATAACAATAATACTGTATATGTATACACACAAGCATACACATGCAAACTACATACGGGTACACATGCAAAATATCATCCATAACACACAGAATTAAAATAACATACCAACTGGTATATATAATGGCTTAATCACACATACTTAGTATGAATATGCACGCACTGACATATATACTAACAATACATATATAGCACACATACACCACATAACGTATTATACATGCATTTACACACATCACACATATATTACATGCATATTAATAACACACATGCTCGTATGTAAACATGCAATAGCAATACTAATTAAATATTATATTAGTATATTAAAATATTAACAAAAACAGATAAAAATGAGTGATTACAGTTGCCCCTCTTTGCTTGTTCTTATGAAACGAGAACAAAGCAAAGATTATAAGCACTCATTTTTATCCGACTTCCCTGTTTGTAGCTTTGGAATCACGTATTCTTCTGGAACTTTCCGCTTTTCCTCGGCCGAATCTTTAGGCTTGTAAGCTCTTCCTATATAGAACTTCTTCACCTTCCGATCTTGGAGCTACACGCTCTTCCTATATAGAACCCTTCACTCTGAAGCCTCGAGTTATGAGTCCCTCCTATATAGAACTTTTCACTCTGAGACGGTAAGGCTTGGATTCCTTCCCAAATAGAACTCTTCGCCTTCAATGCGGCTGGTTTTTTCTACATAAAACCTTTTGTACCACGGATGGGTTCTTCTGACTGGAGTTCTTCATGTATAAAACTGATAGTCTTCAAACCTGGGAGCCGCCAATCCTTCCTATATAGAACTTTTAGCTTCTAAAATCTCGGAGCTATGAGTTCTTCCTATATAAAACCTCTCACTCTAAGACAGTAATGCTTGGAGCGCTTCCTATATAGGACTCTTCGCTTTTAACGCAACAGGTTCTCCCTACGTAAAACCTTGTGTGTCATGGGTGAATTCTTTCGGCTGTGAGCTCTTCCTATATAGAACTGCTAGTCTTCACCCTAGAGCTGCGAGTTCTTCCTTATACAAAACTCTCAGCTCCTGGAACCCTGAAGTGGCGAATTCTTCCTATACAGAACCTCTCGCTGCAAGCGCTTGGAAACATAGGCCTTTCCTACATAGAACCTTCACCTTCACATTTGGGATTCACACCAGGATGCCTACCGATGCTCTTTGAATCTGTAGATACCTGTCTAAGATAAGACAAAATGCTATGACAAATGAATTGACATGCTCTTAATCCTAGGAATGTCTAACTATTCATGATGCATGAGTGTCAATATCTTGGTGGGCCTGCTTTAGTCCTCAGTCAACCTCGACCTTACGTTGTTTGCTTTCTCCCTTTTTTGGCGGCGATACCCTATTTCACTGTCGGGTTCAACCATTCCAACCTTTCTTTTTCTGAATTTCTGATTTGGGGTTCTAAAGTGCCCTTTCAGGTTTTCGCTTTAGAGGGTTTTTTTTTAGTTTTTTCTTTCTTTTTCTTTTCTTTCCTTCATTTTTGTTGTTTTTATTTATTTATTTATTTTTCTTTCTTTCTTTCTTTCCTTTTTTTTAAGGTGCCCTTCCGGGTTTTCGCCTGGGAGATCTCTCTTGTTGTCTCGCATGCTTTCTCTTGAACAAACAGGGCGTACGCCATTGGTCATCCTACCCTGGTGCTTGAAGCCTTCTGCCCGCCCTATCAACGGCCGTTATGTAGGCAGCTAGAGGGCAAAGTTAACGTCATTTTCTAATCACCTGCATATTTAAGATTAGATCACAGTAATGCTCAGAAATCTCTTGTTTATCATAATCCTATGTTAGCTTATTTGCATGATATTAACAAGAAGGCAAGGAATGGATGCTCAAAAATATGATTTTATTACGATTAAGGGTTTGGGACACTTTGAGAGAGTCATGACACACATGAGGAAGAGGAAAAGACAAACATGAAATACAAGATCCCTCATTATCTTCAGTATGAATGATACATGATCCTGTCAACCGGCGTAGGATCTTTGCCTGAAGCTCCCTCTTCACAGGGTTCACGAGGATGACCCTTCTCTTCGGATATCCAACCTCTCAATTTATCCGAGCCGCCCTTTACGGGTTTTCGACTCTGGTCCTTCCATTGCTTCAAGACGCCCTATTTTGGGTTTTCGCCCTGAGCTCTCCATTTTTGTTCTTCTTCTTTTCTTTTTTCTTTGTTTTTTTTAAACGTAGTATTTCTTAACAGCATCGGAATTTACAGGGCTTTTCAGTTCTTCTCCATCCATTTCAGTTAATATTAGGGCTCCTCCTAAGAAGGCCTTTTTTACCACGTATGGCCCTTCCCAGTTGGGCATCCACTTTCCTCGAGAATCTTTCTGAATCGGGAGGATTTTCTTGAGTACCAGATCCCCCTCTCTGAACTCTCTTGGGCGCACCTTTTTGTTGTATGCCCACATCATCCGTTTTTGGTACATTTGACCATGACAAATGGCCTTTAGTTTCTTTTCTTCAATGAGATTTAGCTGGTCGAGTCTGGCTTGCACCCATTCGGATTCTTCCAATTTTACTTCATTCAAGACCTAGAGCGACGAAATCTCTACCTCAATGGGGAGTACTACTTTGGTACCGTACACCAAGAAGTAGGGTGTTGCCCCTGTTGATGTACGAATGGACGTCCTATAGGCAAAAAAGCGCAAATGACAACTTCTCGTGCCAATCCCTGTAGGTATCTGTCGTCTTCGCTATGATCTTCTTTATGTTCTTGTTTGCTGCTTCCACTGCCCCATTCATTTTAGGACGATAGACTGTGGAATTATGGTGTGTTATCTTGAATTTATTGCACACGTCCAGCATCATTTTATTATTCAGATTGGAAGCGTTGTCGGTGATGACCCTTTCTGGGAAACCGTATCGACAAATAATCTCTTTCTTTAGGAATTTACATAATGTAGTCCTTGTGATGTTGGCGTAAGACGCTGCCTCCACCCATTTAGTGAAATAGTCTATAGCGACCAAAATGAAACGGTGTCCGTTGGAAGCCTTCGGGTGAATCTGCCCGATGACGTCCATGCCCCACGCTGCAAAAGGCCTCGGAGAATTCATGGTGTGTAAAGGCGATGGGGGAGCGTGAATCTTGTCAGCATAAATTTGGCACTTGTGGCATTTCCTGGCATAATCGATACAATCTCCCTCCATGGTCAACCAGAAATAGCCATATCTCATAATTTTTCGGGCTATAGACAGCCCATTGGCATGCGTCCCACATAGACCGTCGTGTACCTTAGCTAAAATCTCCTTCGCCTCCCGGGCATCCACACATCTCAACAATGTCTGATCATGACCTCTTTTATATAGTATCTCCCCATCTAGGACATATACTGTTGCCATTTTTCTGAGTGTTTTTCTGTCATTGTCATTTGCCCCTTCGGGATACTTTGAAGCTTGACATATTGCAAGATGTCATAGTACCATGGGTTTCCATCAATCTCTTCCTGCACATTACAACAATGAGCAGGCCTTTCAAATTTCTGCATCTTAATGGGCTTCATTTCTGCCCCAGTGTTTGTTTTAAACATGGAAGCCAGGGTCGCCAAGGCGTCTGCCATCTGATTTTCTTCTCGGGGAAGGTAATTGAAGCTGACCTTTTCGAACTCCTTGGTGAGCTCTTGAATCAATTCATAATATTTGACCAACTTTGGGTCCCTGGTTTCTCATTCCCCACGCAACTGGTAAATCACTAAGGATGGATCTCCGAATACTTGAAAGTTCCTTAATCTTTCTTTCAATAGCTGAGTTTAGTCCCATAACGCAGGTTTCGTATTCAGCTATATTGTTGGTGCAGAAGAATTCTAATCTGCTGGTGAAGGGATAATAGACATTCTCGGGGGAAATTAGCACAGCTCTTATCCCATGTCCGAGGGCGTTAGAGGCTCCATCAAAGTAAAGCTTCTATGAGTTATCATCTGAAACCTCTTCCTCGGTTGTAATGCACATCAAGTCTTCATCCGGGAAATTAAAGTTCAACGCCTCATAGTCGTCCGAAGTGCGACTAGCTAGGAAATCTACTACAACACTCCCCTTTACGGCTTTCTGGCTTACCTATACAATATCGAATTCGGGTAAGAGCATCTGCCAGCGGGCCATCCTTCCCGTTAGTGCTGGCGCTTCCATTAAGAACTTCAATGGGTCTAGCTTGGATATCAACCAAGTAGTATGGTACAACATATACTGCCTAAGCCGCTTGGTAGCCCAAACTAGAGCACAACACAGCTTCTGAACTGGCGGGTACCGCATTTTGCAATCATTGAACTTTCTGCTTAGGTAATAGATGGCTTGCTCCCTTTTCCTTGACTCATCGTGTTGCCCCAATACATACCCCATTGAATTCTCAAAGACTGTCAGGTAGAGGATTAATGGTCGGTTTGGTACCGGCGTGACTAAAATCGGAGCATTTATCAGGTAACTTTTGATCTTTTCTAGGGCTCATTGACATTCCTCATCCCACACACCGGGATTATTCTTTCTAAGAAGTTTGAAGACTGGGTAACACCGATCGGTTAATTGGGAAATGAAACGAGAGATATAATTCAACCTCCCCAGAAAACCGCGAACTTCCTTCTGAGTGTGGGGTGGTGAGAGATCCTGGATGGCTTTCACTTTATCTGGATCGATCTCAATCCCTCTTCTGCTTACCACGAAGCCTAAGATTTTTCCAGAAGTAACGGCGAATGTACACTTGGCAGGGTTAAGCCTCAACTGGTATTTCCGTAGTCTTTGGAATAGTTTTCTTAAGTTCTGTAGGTGCTCCTCTTCTGTTTGGGACTTGGCGATCATGTCATCCATGTATACTTCTATTTCCTTGTGCATCATGTCATGGAAAAGAGTCACCATTGCTCTTTGGTAAGTTGCCCCTTCGTTCTTGAGTCCGAAAGGCATCATCCGGTAGCAAAAAGTGCCCTAAATGGTTATGAATATAGTTTTCTCCATGTCGTTAGAGTCCATCTTTATCTGGTTGTACCCTGAAAAGCCGTCCATGAATTAAAACCATGAGTGTCCCGTAGTGTTGTCAACCAGTGTGACAATATATGGCAGGGGGAAGTTGTCTTTAGGGCTGGCTCGGTTTAAATCCCTATAATCTACACACATACAGACTTTCTCGTCCTTCTTCGGTACTGGTACGATGTTTGCAACCCATTCGGGGTATTTGGCTACCTCCAAGAAACTAGCATCAAACTATTTTTTTACCTCTTCTCTAATCTTTAACAACATGTCTGGTCTCATTCTTCGAAGTTTTTGCTGTATTGGTTTGCACTCCGGCTTTGTTGGCAGTTTGTGCACCACTATGTCAGTATTCAATCCTGGCATATCCTGATAGGTCCAGGCGAAAACATATTTAAATTCCTGGAGTAGGGTTATCAGTTCGTGCCTGGTTTTCGAGGAAAACATCGTCCTTATTTTCACTTCTTTTCTCTCTTTTTCAGTCCTCAAGTTTACAACTTCTGTTTCTTCTTGGTGGGGCATGATTTGCCTTTCTTCGTTGGCCACCATTCTCCTTAGCTCTACCGGGACCTCACATTCTATCTCATCATCTTCTTCTTCAATTCCCTCTGAGATCTTGGGGCATCCAAAATTCACTCTGGGATTGGATCTGGTATCATTCATACAGTCAATCATGAGCGACCTGCATTAGATGAGAATGAATTGTATTGGGAAGAGGATGGCTTTATATGAAGTGAATGAACATGAAGAATGCATGAATGAAATAAATGAAATGTTTGTCATTTAAGAAAAAGGGGAGGATATTTTCATTCCAACAAAAAGTTAACATAGGTGCCCTATACAAGAGATCCCCATTGTTTATGGGCAAAAACAAAAGGTTGATTCGGAACATTACTCTGATCTATTCCTAAAAACCACAGGTAGATCAATGCAGCTCCAGTTATCAAGTGTTTCCCCGGGACGGCAGGGGCGGATGTTGGTTAACATTTTCCTGACTTGTCCCTTTCCAGCTATCATGTTGATGTACATCCCTTCAAGTGATTCATTGAATATCTCCTCCTTGTTGAGTACGTCATTTTCCTTAATTGCCTCTTCAACTTCTTGACCTGGTTGGTAGAATCCTCCGGAGACAAAAGTGGTTTTCAAACTAGGGAAGGACATTGGTCTCCACGGAATGTCTTCTCCTTTAAATCTGGCTTTTCTTTGTTCTTCTTTTCTCTGTTGGACACTTGGTTTGTAACCCAGCCCAAAATGGTCCTTCTTGGTTATCATACTTTTGGCTCTTAGGCTCCCTTGTAATCTCTTCCCCAACCCTCTTCCTACTTTGGCTTCTTGGCCCAAAGTTTCTGCGACGGTAATCTTGGTACAATTAGATAACCTAGGATAGGGGATCCGACTTCCCTCTGCGACGAATATGGCATTCACTAGCTCTAATGCTCGAAAAGAGCATTCTGCAGCATCCTCGTCATTTTGAATATAGGGGGCATCTGATGTCACTGAAGCAACAATTTCTTGCTCGGCCTCTACTGTGACCAATTTGCCTTCGACTATGAATTTTAATTTCTGATGTAATGATGAGGGGACAACTCCTGCGGAGTGGATCCATGGCCTTCCCAATAAGCAGCTGTAAGATGGTTTTATGTCCATTACCACAAAATCAATCACATACTCAGTCGGCCCGATCAATAGAGGCACCTCAATTTTTCCCATTGTTCCTCTTTGTGTACCGTCAAAGGCTCTTACGGAGTTATGGCAGGGCTTTAGGTGAGAACCATCTATTGGTAGTTTCTGCAAGGTCACCATAGGCAACACGTTCAATGCTGACCCGTTGTCAATCAGTACCCCAGGTACTACATACCCTTTGCAGTGGGTTGTGATGTTAAGGGCTTTGGTGGACTCCATTCCTCCCTCGGGGATCTCGTCATCACTGAATGTTATATGATTATAGGCAGTGATATGTCACAGAAATATCCTCGGGCACAAAAGTTTGATTTAGTACTTTTAATAGTGCCCCACGGTGTCTTTCTGAACTCAAGAGCAACTCCAGCACTGTGATCCTAGCCGGTTGCTTTCGTAGTTGTTCCACTACGCTGTACTCGCTATGTCTCAGGAACTTCAGAAATTCTTTGGCCTAAGCCTCAGTTACCGGCTCATTTATCTTTGGAAGAGGTTCTTCACCGAATATCTGCGTGGGGCTAACCGATGTATTCTTTCCCTTATCTTTGACTGCTTCAGCTGCCCTCAAAGCCTTAGAGGAATAACATCTGCCGCTCCTCGTGAAATGGCCCACCAATCCGACATTCACATCGTTCTTGCTTTGTTCATCTTTTAGCGTAGGCTCTTTTACCTTACCATATTCTGGCTTTTCTGGCGTGACCACATTTATAGCATAGTTCCAGGGAGTTTGCCACATATCCTTGAATGGGAACGGGGATGGTGCTGAGATGATGATCTTGGGATTTATCTTAGTGGTTTCTCCTTGGGAGGCACCTGCATTCCCTGGCCTGGAGGAGATGATAAAAGGTCTATCCCTCCCGTATTTAGCGTTGGGGCTATCCGTCATATGTACGTCTGACCCTTTCTTTTCCGTGGGCTCTTCGAAGAATTCTATTTGCTTTTCATTCATCAATTGTTGTACCAATCTCTTGAACTCGTCGCACTTTTGGATGTCGTGCCCTTCGTCCTGATGGAATTAGCAATACACTTAACATCCCTTCTGCCTTATTACCATGCCTTTGTCGATCACATGGGCCATGCACAATTGTTGAAATACCCACCGCAAAGGAGATTTAATTTCTGACACATCATCATTAATCTTCCTGGTAAAGCATTCTTCAATAACATTTACTCCTCTATTCCCATGATTAGGTAACGGGTTAGTAGCTACACTTGGTTCTTCAAACTTCAGTATCCCAGAATCAATTAAGTTTTGCACAAGTTTTTGAAAGGCAAGGTAGTTCTCGGTGGGATGTCCAGGGGCACCGCCGTGATATTCGCAGTGCGCGTTCGGGTTATACCAGGACGGGAATGGTGGTTTGAAATGAGTAACGTAATATGGACGGACCAGGTCTGCTTCATACAACTGGGAGTATAGCTCCGAGTACGAAATGGGTATAGGAGTAAAAGTTTTCCTCTCTTTCTCTTTTCTCGAGGTTTTCTCCTCTCTTTGATTCGAGTTTTGCGCTTTTCCCACAGGTGCTTGTGGCTGTGAGACTGTAAAATTCTTTGGGGTGTTGTAAGTGCTGGTGGCGTTTACTTCATTCTTCTTGCTGTATTTCCGAGATCCTTCCCCGCTATCAATTCTACCACTCTTAATTTCCAATTCAAGGGACTCCCCAGTCCTAATCAAATCAGCAAAACTCCGTGTTGTGTTATTAATGAGGCGATCGAAAAGTGCCCCTTTCAAAGTATTAACGAATAATGGCATAATTTCATGTTCCGAGAGGGGTGGCTGAATTTGGGTGGCCACTTCCCGCCACCTTTGAGCATATTGTCATAGACTTTCATTGGACTTCTGCCCCATGTTTTCCAACATAATTCTACTGGGGGTCATATCTGTTACATGTTTATATTTCTCAATGAATGCTCTTGACAGATCTTTCCATGTCTTGACATTTACCTTGCTCAATTGGGTGTACCACCGTAACGCCGCTCCAGTTAGGCTGTCTTGGAAACAGTGAATCAGTAGCTTCTCATCCTTAAGGTAGGCCGCCATCTTCCGGCAGTACATTGTTATGTGCGCGAAAGGACACGTGGTTCTGTCGTATTTGTCGAACTCTGGCATTTTAAATTTTGGCGGTAGGACAAGGTCGGATACCAGACTCAAGTCACTAGCATCATTTCCCGATTCTTCCATAGCTTGTAAAGTTTTAAATTTTTCCTCCATGAGGTGAAACCTTTCCTCCCACTTTTTTCTACCTCTGTCCTGATCCTTTCGACCAAATTCAGGTCTGGCACCTCCTATTCATAGAGTTCTTTAGTGTCGAGGGGTTGAGTCTCAGATGCCCCTACCTGAAGATTAGCTGACATTCCTGCAGGGTCGATATACACCCTTCTAGTCGGATTTGGCGCAGTTGGTTGAAACTTATTGTGAACTGGGGTACCCTCTGGTCCTTGAACGGTTTCTCCTTCAACTCTCTTTCCAAGACTTTTAGCCAACAATGCGGTTATGTCGGATTCTATCGATGTTTGCGACTGAGCAATCTGGTCACCGAGGCTTCTTTGAGCCTCTTCAAACCTTGCCTTGAGCTCTCTTTGCCCCTTTTCTAGACTGATTATCCTGTCTTCCATGAGCTTGCTTTGTAATTGGGTAAGGTATGGATGATGAATGATTGCGGGTTAACTTCTATTTTCACACTGCCACAATATTCATAACATTAATATGGTTGCAAGAAAAATAAATGCGTGTATAATGATGCGAATGTCATGATGCAATGCAAGAATGTATGCAGATAAGGTACTGATTCCGCTGGTAATCACCCTTTTGAACTACTTCCACGGGAATTAAAGGGTCTAGATTACAACAGAGTTCATATTACAAAATGAAGGTCCCTAATACAAAAGAGTACTAATTACAACACAGAGCCCTATAGATAAGCCCTAGCTCTATCTCCTAATTTTCCAATTGCCCTGAGCAACTTGATGAACCTGGGAGCTTCTTCCATTTCTGGGACTACGAAAGGTCGGAGTGTTTCAGCCTCGATGGTCAAATCATTCACATGCCTAGCGACTCGCTATATGTCCACCATCAGGTTTGCGTAATATTGGTCCCTATTCTGTACCATTCGGGCAGCATCACACAGTCTCCTTTGCCAATAAGTGTTCCCTCCGGCTGTAGCCTCTTCGATTACACTAATTCTTTCTTTATAATCTTCAACAGTTGCTTCAAGGGACTTAATTCGGGTTCATAACATGCCTACTTCGCGCTCTCTTTCTTGTAGCTCAGTGAAGCCATTCCTCTTGCAGTACGTTCGAAAGGAGTGTTCTACATCTGCCACCTTTTCTCTCAATTCGACATTCTGACTTCGGCTTTGATCCAGACTTTGGATAGTGTCGTCGTACAACTTTTGCATCTCTAACAGTCTATTCCAGCTACTCATGGACCTTCTTTTCCATGCGGCGTCATTTTCTCTCTCGTGGTTGACTGTTTGTTTCCCTTTGCTAATTTCTTGCCTAGTTATTTCCTTTTCTTGGTCAATGGCCTTCTGGAGGACTGTCTTTCTTCCTCAATAGCCAACCGGCAGCATTCTATCTCCTTCTCGATCGCTCTCTTGCTGATTTCTCGTTCTTCTTCCACCAAATGGATACCATTCATTCTTTCTTTTTCCACGGCTATGAACTAACTTCGACCGACCTTCTGTATTTTCGCTTGTAGTAGAAGGGTATCCTTTTGGTAAAGAGCATTCTTGTCGCTCAAATCCGCATTTAATTTCTTCAACTGTCTAATGATCCCATCCCGTTCGTCGACCTCTAAGCTTGCCTTATAATGCTCACTTGCATGTTGAGTCTGTTGGGTGTCCATTTTCCTTTTAATTTTTTCGAGTTCATTCCGTAAGATATCAGTTTCAGACGGTACCACCCTTGTAAGGTCCTCAAGCGACACCGCTGGTCCTTGATCAGATTCAAGAATCACATTATTAACCCTCAAACGTCTCCAAAGATCATAGTCTAGGGTGGTCATGTGCTCGGTGTCTCCTTCCACCCTGATCCGGTAACAATGGTCCCAAGCCCTCATGATAGTCTAAACTTTTCCTTTGAACTCCCCTTTGAAAAGAAATTCAGTTCGGCTTAACCCGACGGTATTGGGAATGAACTGTTGTGATCCGAACTGTCGGGACACCAAAAGCGGAGCACAAGCAATCCCTCCATGCAATCCCAACATCATCAGCCAATTGAAATCACCGCAACTGTACGAAAAGTAATTAACTTTGCTGAGCCATGGGACCCTCCATGCTATGTCTTCGTCTTGAATGTTCCTGAAGAAACTAGTCCATTTTTTTGTTTTCAAGTCTTCTCGCCACTCTTTTGCTAAGTACTCCCGTAAAGGAGAAAAACCTTGGAAGGATATCCCCGACAGGACCCTCGTCGGCGTCTTCCACATATGACACTGAATCCACACCTGTAACAGCTATGCACATCCTCGAAAACGTCCTTCTTCATGCTTCCGACTAGCATTTAAAGAAATGAAGGTCTCGGCCAAGATTGCTGGTACTGGGTTCACTCTCCGTTTCATACGCTCAAACAAGTCCAGAATGGCTATGTCAATGTTCCCAAGTACTCTCGGAAAGATCACCAAGCCATATATTCCTAAGGCAAATAGGTCCATCTTCTTTGCCTCGTCTGGATGTGTAGGTATGATGTCCCGAATAATTTCCCATGCAAAAACTGTGTTGTCTCCTCGGAGCTGAATCAGGCCATTAACCCAATCGCCACTCATTCCTGCAAAGGTTTTGAGCTTCGAAGTGTAATTCTGATTCCTCGGAGGCTTCGCGTAGATCCAATCTTCCTGAATGTTCTTCTGGTTAAGTAAAGCAATGTATTCTTATACTGTAGGCATCATGTCCTGCCCATTGAAGGTGAAGCAGCAAAAAGGCAGGATTCCAGAACTGAAAAATAGCTCGGAGCAGGGGCTGGTTAACCCGAACATATAACAGTTGTGCAATGTCGCCATAACTATCGCAGAACAAGTCCTGTAGTCTTCGGTCCCATATTTCCCAAATGCTTTGAAGATCCCATAAGTTGTTCTGTTGGAGACTCACATAGGTGTACCCTGCTATTACGCGTTCGTTCGGCGAACTGTCCCCTTGGGCTTTCTGGTTGACCTTGGACCAATGTCTGACTGACAAATTAAGCTATTCTTTCCTAAGACACCTTTTTTCCATGGTGAAAGACTTTCTGATCGGGCAAACCACTTGATCCAGTACCCTTATGTGATGCAAATGTATGATGTATGAAAAAACAAAAGCGAAAAAGAAAACAAGTCAGTACCAGATAAAATTAATAAATATATAAATAAAAGGACAAATTAAACAGAATAAACACATACAACAACCTTATTTATCCCATCTAAAACCTAAGGTTATCCGCATGGCTCTAAAGGGGTGGGTTTCTATGTATTCTCTACATGCAGTCTTGGTTCTAGGAGGTACCCGAATTATCCTTGCTGTCCCCTACTAAGAGTAGCAAGGCCCCCGATCATCACCCATTATAGGCTCCTTTCAACCAGGTTCAATTCAGGGGGACCTATTCTCTTATGCCCGTACGAAGGAACGATATCCTTACGAAAGCATAAGGTACTCGAGCCCCGAAGGTACTTGCTAGGCCCATACGGGAGAACGATATCTCCATGAAAGCATTAGCGTTTTCCAACCACTTAAAAAAACGGGTTTATATGCCATATTTTAAATGCGTTAAAATAAATGCGCAATTATAACCGAATGTTAATTTAATAGTCACTTTAACCCGGAATTTTTAATATTAGTAAAGCGGTAATTATTTAAAAAGCTTGACTCTCATTTGTTTTTGAAAAAACAAAAACTTCCCCAACGGAGTCACCATCTGTAGCGATGTCCTTTTCGCTAAAAAATGTGTTTTCGAAGTGTTTGTGGTTTTTTTTTGGTATTAAAATATTTATTCCGTGGGGTTTTAAAAATACCATATTTCATTTAAAGAAAGGGAGTCGCCACCTGCCACTTAGGTAGGCCGTACACCATAAAACCAGAGATTCAAAAACTTTGAGGTTCGGGAGTCGGTTACGGATGGGGAAGGATTAGCACCCCCACACCGCCCAAAATTGGTACTTTAATAATTACCGCTTTATTAATATTAGATTTTCTGGATTAAAGTGACGATAAGTTTAAAATTCGGTTATAATTGCGGATAAATTTTAAAGGCCCCGTTATCCGAGAATAAACGCCCAACCACCATCACTACGCCTGATACTGGCCCCGTTTATGCTCGGATAAAATGGCACCGCATTGACAAGATATATCTGAAATGCAATCTTAGAAAGCAAATATTAACATTTATATTGACATGGCGTAAACACATAAATATTATAATATTATATAAAAGATAATAATAAGCTACATGAATAAAAAACATGATCAATCATAATATAAAAAAACAAAACATGAACGAGAAAAACGAGCTTCCAAAACTAAGATAATTAATTTTAACATGCTTAAACACATCAAGACACCAATATAATATTTACGTGACATACATGAAATGTAATGCTAAACTAACATAACAATATGCCAATATATATAAAAACTTAAAACTTAACTTCTATCATATAACATAATTTACATCCGCAAATTAACATGCTATTTAAATATGATAAAACACCACACTAACATGTAACCAAAGTGGAAGGCGAACATAAAATCCATGATAAAACATGTTATCTACACGTAAACTAGACAAACACCGATCCAACAGGTAAAATATGAGCTAACAAACAGGAATATAAAGGTAAAAAGCAATCAACTAAACATATATTATAAAACATGAGAACATGAAATAAAAACAGAAGAACACACAATGGGCAAAGCAAACATGCTAAAAACATAATCACAAGAGCACGTGCAATAAAACGCCAATAAACTTAAAATAAAACATACTTAAACATGGTATATTGATGCTAGTAATGAAACTGCAAGGGGACTGGAATGAAAAAAAAACAGAAGCGAAATGAATAAATAAAACAGAAACAAAAGCAAATTTAGGGACGTAATTACAAAACCAAGAAAGCCTAGGAGGACTGAACATGTCATTTGGCCAAGGGGCAAGCCCAAAGTGCAAATATTCAAAACGCGGAAGGACTAGGGAGGTAATTTCAACATTTAAAAGTCTAATTTCACAAAATTAGGGACTGAATTGAGACTTTTCGAAAATGCAGAGGGACCGATGGTGTACTTTACCCGTGCGGTAAACCCAAAACGAAAAGAACGTAAATGTGGAGGGATCTTCCATGACATTAAACCCTTTTGAAAATTATTAAACACCTAATCCGACTCCTTTCCTACTCCCTTAGTCATTTTCCAATTTCATTTTTAAAGAAAAAAACTTTCCTCTATTTATTTTCCCCCAAAAAACCGAGAAACCTCCCCCTAAGTTCTCATCTAAACCATATGAGTTCATGAATCCATCGTGAACTCAACTGTTGCTTCCAGAATCCGGCGACATTCCTGTCGTACCGGCCAACTTGGACAGCCACCAGCTGACGCTCGCCGACGCCGGTGGGCCTCAAACCCTGTCCTAAAACGATCCCCTTTTCAAAACCGAACCTAAATCTGATTTTAAAGTTAAAAAAAACTCCCCTTTCTTAAATCTAGAAAAAAAACCCGAAACAAACTGTTTTTCTTTTGTATAAACCGAAACTAAAACTTCCCCTTTGATCGACTCACTACATGGAGTTTATTGCCGGCCAGGGGAGGTTCGCCGGCGACTAGGGTAAACCTCCCCTTCACTCTTTTTTTTTTGATATTATTCTTTTTAATCAACATGCAAAGAGGAAGAAAGAAAAAAATACCTTTCTGTGAAACTTTTTTTTGTTATTTTTCTGATTCAGATCCCCCTTCTCTTTTATACAAGATTTTCTGATACATATATATCCTTTTACATAAAATAAAATAAAATCATCTGCTTCCTGGTTGCTTGCTGTAAATTTTTCCCCCATGCTTTCCTGTCCTTTTTTGCAGGTTACCACAACGGTGGTTGTACGGTGGCAGAGCCAAGGACGGTCGCCGTTGATCTGGACATGTGGCGGCCATCGGTGAGGGCGCGTGGAAGGCGAAGAGTTACGGCCTTTGTGCCACGTGCGCGTGGAAAGGTGATTAGCCCGCGCGTGGGCTTACATGACAGATGAAAGGTTCTCCTCCTTTTGATCTGGGCCGTTGGATCAAGCCTCGATCCAACGGCTTAGATTGCGTAGCTACATGGAAGAAAAGATGATATTAGGTCACCTGGGTTCTAGGATTTTAATTAGGTTTCGGTTTAGTTAACAAATTATGCCTATGTAAACATTAATACATTTTTGGGTTTTATGTAATTTACAACTGGACTGTTAGCACTTTGGATTCACATGCATTTATGTCTTAATATAGCCCGGTAATACTAATATTAATAATATTCATAATAATAATTATAACAAATATACCGTATATGTATACACACAAGCACACACATGCAAACTACATACGGGTACACATGCAAAATATCATCCATAACACACATAATTAAAATAACATACCAACTGGTATATATAATGGCTTAATCACACATACTTAGTATGAATATGCACGCACTGACATATATACTAACAATACACATATAGCACACATACACCACATAACGTATTATACATGCATTTACACACATCACACATATATTACATGCATATTAATAACACACATGCTCGTATGTAAACATACAATAGCAATACTAATTAACTATTATATTAGTATATTAAAATATTAACAAAAATAGATAAAAATGAGTGATTACACTCTGGCATATTAGAAGTTTGAATTTCTCTTTCTAGCCAAATATGTGTGGTTGTTAGTTGTTCGTAAAATGTTGTTTAAATTTTTTTGTGTTGAGGGCTATAGGTATTCGAACATGATGTAGCTCTATGCTTAAAGTAGTTTGAGTAGTTTAATTAGTAAGCATGTCTTGATCCTGATTGCGACAACAATCGAAAAAGTTAGCTATAGTCGGTCATTGTGGTTTGTTTTTTTAAAACAACCTAAGTATATGGTCAAATTCTCTTATTATTATACTATGTTTGTTTTCAAATTAGATCTTCATTTTTGTTTCAAACAATCTAAGTAACCTAAGTCTTACCTTGATATCTAAAGTGATTCTATACCGTAATCCTGCCTCTTAGTTAAGAACAAATGGTTGGTAACTAAAGTACATAATATTGTAAGACATGAGCTTATCAGAATTAAGTATTTGTACGTGAGAATCCTGATCTAAAATTAAAACTATGCCTCAATAAAAAGATTATGTATGACTTAGTTATAACGCACTCGATTAACGGTTAACCTTAAGAATAGTTGAAGAAAACGGTTAGGTACAATATCTTTTGAATGGTCCTATGTCTTCTTCATGTAACTATATGTTTTATCTACAAGAATTTTAATGTTATGTTCTTTCTTTGCTTAGTAATGTAACACCCCATTCCCGGTCTAGTAGGGATCCGGGTCGGATAATGTTATCGTAAGACTAATCGAAGGTTCAAAAAAAGTTTCAGAGTTCAAAACCTAATCTAAATATCATATTAATTATTCTTAAGACTTATCCACTTTTTTTGTTACTAAATTTAATCGGAGTTGGGGTCAATTTTAAACTTTCTTAATCTTATGGACTAAATTGTAAATTTTACAATTTAAAGGTCCTTGGCCGAAATTCAGGTTCTCATACTAAAATTAATCTTACCAATTATCAGCCTATGAAATTTCATCACTAACGGAGGTCGTTTACCTATCTAATTAGACGATACAATATTTAGTGACCATTTTGTAAACTGTTCAAAACTGTTTTGTTATTCGGATTAACCTATCGGGCGACTTCCAAACCTTACCAAATTTTTACCAGTACACTTAAATATCATGTTCCTATTGGTACGTCACATTTTAGGGCTTTCAGAATCCATTTACCAAGTTTTTACCTTAGGCTCATTTTAGGCACTTTTTAACCTATTCAAATTTAGTCATTATAAGCATACAACAAAACCACGTTACCAAGTCATCATATAATTCTAGAAAGGCTTGTACAAAACAAGTTGGTCCATATGCCACTTCACTAGGAGGTTATAGCAAAAGATAGCATACATATATGGCAGGGACGTGACTTGCAACCCAATAACACGATCAAGCCGCATAATTGATCAAGGTCTTGAAAATGCATGAGACACACATGTTAGGCTTACATAGCCTAGTGAGGTAGTTATAACATTTACAATGAAATGCATGATAATCAAATATACAAGTAGTTATATTATATTATGCACAATTCATGCTTATTACACATATTCTCATGCTTTCATATTCACATATTACATGCCACATAGTCATATCATAATCATAATGTCATAGCACAATTCATAGGCACATATCACATTAGGTACCATTGGATACACGGATTCCCCTATACACCAACACATATAATGGAGAGTGGGTTGTAGCCCTTGAGCCATAGCTCCGGAGATATATCCCTTACACAACTGACCTTATTTCCCCCACATATAGGCCGTAGCCCTAGACCGTAGTCCTCCCTTACTTTACTGAGCTCAATAATCCTATAGCATGCCAATTGTATCCAATTTCCATAATTACACAAATTCACATGGTCCATATTTTTCAAGTCATATCATATCAAATATCAAAATGAGCCTTAGCTCTATATCATGTCACATTTCACATTATTTTCATATATCACATACGTATAGCATATCATAGTCATATTTTCACATATCAAAGCAATGCAGGTACTTACCTGATTTGCCAATCAAATTCAACATAGTTGTTCTTAGGGAGCCCTTAAACAAATACAAACATAATCATAAAATAATGCAACGGGATAGCACCGAGCCTATCCCTTGACACAACTACACTCACCATGACAACCCGATGCTTTTAAGGTTCTTAGATAACAACGCCTTTATCCGTGGCTTTTAGAAGAGATGACGATTGTTCTTTATCAACCCCCAATCGATAGCGAGGATTCGAATTGTCGAACCGAAAAACTCGGGCTTACCAACCTATCACTGAATCAATTTATTTTGTTCTCTTTTTTTCTCCCCTCTCTTGCGCACGCCCCCTCCCCTATTTATAATCAATTTGGCCGGCCCCCAAATTGATTCTCCAAGCTCCACCTATTATGGAGCCGTGGACAATCCTTAAGGCATATTACCCTTTTTCTTGTTCACGTGGCATAAGACCAAGGGGCTATGGCATCTCATGCTCTCCACATAATTGGAGAGCTTGCCATTTATTGCCTTATTCCCCCATGTGCATTGGGTACTTGGCACTAGCCAAAGTTTTCCCCTGCCGTAGGGTTTCCTTATTTTTTTAATAATAATAATATAATAATAATAATAAACTGTTATAGTTAGCCCAAGCAACCTTCATTACTTCAAATTAGGTACAAGATCGAGCTAATTATATAACCTATAAAAAGTATTTGATCACCGAAACCTAACCCCGACTAGACCAGTTTTTGGGGTGTGACAACTCTCCCCCTTAAGAAAATTCGTCCTCAAATTTTCACTTCAGGCGAACAGATGAGGATACTATTTCTGCATAGTCTCCTTGGGTTCCTATGTTGCCTTTTCAACGGATTGACATCGCCATAAAACTTTTACTAAGGGCACAGTCTTGTTACGAAGCCATTTAACTTCTCGTGCGAGGATCTGAACAGGTTCTTCCTCGTATTTCAGATTAGATTGAATCTCCATAAATTCCAGTTCAATCACATGGGAAGGATCTGACCGATACTTGCGTAGAATAGACACATGGAAGGCATTGTGAATCCGAGTTAACTTCTCGATGAGGGCTAATCGGTAGGCGACAGGTCTAATCTTTTCAATCACCTCGAATAGACCAATAAAGCGGGGACTTAGCTTTCATTTCTTTCCGAAACGAAGAATCTTCTTCCACAGAGATACTTTGAGGGAGGCCTTCTCACCAACCTCATACTGAATATCTCTCCTACCCAGGTCGGCATAGGACTTGTGTCAGTCGAATGCGGCTTTAAGCCGGTCACGGATAATGGTAGTCTTTTCTTCGATTTCCCGAAGTAAGTCAGGAACTAGCATCTTGCCTTCACCGAGTTTAGTCCAACAAAGAGGAGTCCTACACCTCCTTCCATAGAGATCTTCATACGGAGCCATTTGAATTGAAGCCTGGTAATTGTTGTTGTAAGAAAACTCGACCAAGGGTAGGGATTTCTCCCACATATTCCCAAAGTTGATGACACAGGTTCAGATCATATCTTCCAGGATCTGAATAACTCTTTAAGATTGGCCGTTAGTTTGAGGATGGAAAGAAGTGCTATGATGCACTCGCGTTCCCAAGGCCTCGTATAAGGTCCCCTAAAAACTGATACGTAAATCATGGGTCACGATCGGAGATGATAGACATGGGGATTCTGTGTAAACGAATGACTTCACGGATGTACAACTCCGCGAGCTTAGGCAAGCTGAAATCCATTCTTACTGGAAGGAAGTGAGCAGAATTGGTGAATCGGTCCACAATGGCCCAAATTGCATTATTTTTCTTCAGAGTCAAAGGTAGACCATTTACAAAGTCCATCGTGATACGCTCCTATTTCTATTGAGGAAGTTCAATGGGCTGCAGATGACCCATTGGTACCTTGTGCTCGGCTTTGACCCGTTGGCAAGTCAAACACCTAGCTAAGTAGTCTGTGATTTCATTCTTCATACCGGACCACCAATAGATCTCCTTTAGATCTTTGTACATTTTGATAGCTCTAGGGTGAACAGAGAAAGGGTTAGAATGAGCTTCACTTAGGATTTGGTTGCGAAGATCATCATCATTGGGAACACAAATGCAGTTGTAGAAACACAATAATCCTTCAAAATTCAAAGCAAAGTTAGGATCTTAGCTATCCTTGACCTTAGCAATAAGGGGTTGCAACTCCTCATCAGTTTCTTGGAGTGCCTTAATTCGAGATACAATGGTGGAGTCAACTCTCAGCTTAGCTAACAATTTACCATACTTTCTGAGTTGGAAGTGAGCATTCAAGCATCTTGAAGAAGAAGTGGGCTTCCAGGCTAAGAGCGTTAGCCACCATATTGGCTATACCGGGATGGTAGTCAGTGACTAAATCATAATCTTTCAACAATTCCATCTATCGGCGCTGACGAAGATTTAACTCTTTTGAGTTAGGAGGTACTTCAGGATTTTGTAATCATTGTATGGGTAACACTTCTCACCATAAAGATAATGCCGCCAAATCTTCAAAACAAACACAACTGTGGCAAGTTCTAGATCATGAGTCGAATAATTCAACTCGTGAGGCCTGAGTTGATGTGAGGCATAAGCTATGACTTTGCCTTCTTTCATCAGAACACAGCCTAATCCCAGGTGGGATGCATCATTGTACACGGTGAAATCTTTGCCCGACTCGGGTTGCACCAAGATAGGGGCATGCGTAAGGACTTGCTTGAGCTGGTCGAAACTCTTTTGTTGATCAACAATCCACACAAAAGGGGTATCCTTGTGGAGAAGCTTCGTTAAGGGTGCTGTAAGTAATGAGAATCCCTTAATGAATCTACGGTAATAGCCTGCAAGGCCCATAAAACTATAAACTTCTCCCACATTCTTTAGAGGAGTCCAATCAAGGATTGCTTGGATCTTCTTTGGGTCCACTTGAATTCCCGCAAAAAAGATTACGTGGCCAAGAAAGGATACTTAAGATAGCCAAAATTCACATTTACTGAACTTGGCGTAGAGCTGTTTCTCCCGAAGGGTTTGAAGCACGATCCAGAGATGTTCTTTATGAGAAGTAGAGTCTTTAGAATAGATCAAAATGTTGCCTATAAAGACAACCACAAACTTATCAAGATAGGGTCGGAATACACGATTCATCAGGTCTATGAAGGCTTTAGGTGCATTCGTGAGCCCAAAATGCATCACCAGGAATTCATAGTGACCATATCTGGTTTGAAAGATAGTCTTTGGGACGTCAGAATCTTTCACCAACATTTGGTAGTATCCAGACCGAAGATTTATCTTGGAAAAGACAAAAAAATCATTGAACTGATCATAGAGGTCATATATCCTCGGAAGTGGGTATTTGTTCTTGATCGTTACTTTATTCAATTGACGATAGTCAATGCATAGACGCATCGAGAAATTTTAACTTTTAACTCCTTATCTTGAAGGTCTTGAATTTGAACTTTTAACTCCTTCAACTCCACCAGAACCATTCTATACGGAGTAGTGGAGGCTAGAGTTGTTCTAGGTTGTACTTCTATCCCAAATTCTACTTCACAGGTGGGAGGGAGTCCTGAAAGTTCATCAGGGAAAACATCGAGAAATTTTTTCACCACGGGTACGTCTTCGATTTTCAAATCTTTCTTAGACTCCATGGCATACACGAGACTCTTTTTAGGCTAAGATTTGAACTTCATCAAGTTTATGCTCTCCTTACCGAGTCCACAGAGGTATAATTTCTTTTTTGAACAATCCACCCATGCTTGATGTTCAGCTAGCCAATCGAGGCCTAGTATGAGATCGAACTCATAGAAGGGCAAAGACATCAAGTTGGCCGAAAATGGGATCCCTTAGATCCTTAGGGGACAAGTTCTACAGATTATTCGAATAACTACACTATCTCCTAGTGGATTTGAGACAATTATCTCGGAAGCTATAGGTTCACATTCCAAAGCATACTTTTTTAATCAACGGTTCACTAATAAAGGGATACGTAGAGCCTGGACGTGTTTCTATTGCAACACTTCTATCGTTAGGCGCAGACATTTTTAGATCTAAGCATACATAAAGAATTTAAGTCGTGTAAGTTGCAAGTCACAGATAACATATATAGATAAACTCCTAGGTCGCATATGTAGACACAGACTCATAATGGATGCCTGGTTCGTCCTAGAATCGACTAAACCTAGACTATAATACCACAATTGTAACACCCCCTTCCCGGTCTGGTAGGGATCCGAGTCAGATAGTGTTGTCGGAAGACTAGTCGAAGGTTCGGAAAAAGTTTCAGAGTTTAAAACCTAATCTAAGTACCATATTAACTATTATTAAGACTTATCCACTTTGTTTGTTACTAAACTTAATAAGAGTTGGGGTCAATTTTAAACTTTATTAACCTTGGGGAAAATTTTACAATTTAAAGGTCCTTGGCCGAAATTCAGGCTATCGTACAAAATAAATCTTACTAATTATTAGCCTATGAAATTTCATCACTAACAGAGGTCGTTTACCTATCTAATTAGATGATACAATATTTAGTGACCATTTTGTAAACTCTTCAAAACTGTTTTGTTATTCGGATTAACCTATCGGGTGATTTCCAAATCTTAACAAATTTTTACCAGTACACTTACAAATTATGTTCCTATTGGTACGTCACATTTTAGGGTGTTCTGAATCCATTTACCAAGTTTTCACCTTAGGCTCATTTTAGGCACCTTTTAACTTATTCAAATTTAGTCATTATAAGCATACAACAAAACCACGTTACCAAGTCATCATATAATTCTACAAAGGCTTGTACAAAACAAGTTGGTCCATATTCCACTTCACTAGGAGGTTATAGCAAAAGATAACATACATATATGGCAGGGACGTGACTTGCAACCGTAATAACACGATCAAGGCTCGGAATTGATCAAGGTCCTAAAAATGCATGAGACACACTGTTAGGCTTACATAGCCTAGTGAGGTAGTTATAACATTTACAATGAAATACATGATAATCAAATATACAAGAAGTCATATTATACTATGCACAATTCATG
The DNA here is from genome assembly GCA_019671005.1 of Hibiscus mutabilis. Taxonomy (NCBI): domain Eukaryota; kingdom Viridiplantae; phylum Streptophyta; class Magnoliopsida; order Malvales; family Malvaceae; genus Hibiscus; species Hibiscus mutabilis. The sequence goes on along the minus strand of CM033718.1, from coordinate 24,264,233 downwards.
CTTATTACACATATTCTCATGCTTTCATATTCACATATTACATGTCACATAGTCATATCATAATCATAATGTCATAGCACAATTCATAGGCACATATCATATTAGGTACCATTGGATACACGGATTCCCCTATACACCAACACATATAACAGAGAGTGGGCCATAGCTCTTGAGCCGTAGCTTCGGAGATAAATCACTTACACAGTCGACCTTATTTCCCCCACATATAGGGTGTAGCCCTGGACCGTAGTCCTCCCTTACTTAATTGAGCTCAATAATCCTATGGCATGCCAATTGTAACCAATGTCCATAATTACACAAATTCACATAGTCCATATTTTCAAGTCATATCATATCAAATATCAAAATGAGCCTTAGCTCCATATCATGTCACATTTCACATTATTTTCATATATCACATACGTATAGCATATCATAGTCATATTTGCACATATCAAACCAATGCAGGTACTTACCAAATTTGCCAGTCGAATTCAACATAGTTGTTCTATGGGAGCCCTTTAAAAAATACAAACATAATCATAAAATAATGCAACGGGATAGCATCGAGCCTATCCCTTGACACAACTACACTCACCTTGACAACCTGATGTTTTTAAGGTTCTCGAATAACAACGCCTTTATCCGTGGCTTTCAGAAGAGATGATGGTTGTTCTTTATCAACCCTCAATCGATAGCGAGGATTCGAATTGTCGAACCAGAAAACTCGGGCTTACCAACTTATCACTGAATCAATTTATTTTTTTCTCTTTTTTTTCTTCCATCTCTTACGCATGCCTCTCCCCTATTTATAATCAATTTGGCCAGCCCCCAAATTGATTCTCCAAGCTCCACGTATTATAGAGCCATGGCCAATCCTTAAGGCATATTACCCTTTTTCTTGTTCATGTGGCATAAGCCCAAGGGCTATAGCATCTCATGCTCTCCACATAGTTGGAGAGCTTTCCATGTATTACCTTATTCCCCCACGTGCATGGGGTACTTGGCACTAGCCAAAGTTTTCCCCTGCCGTGGGGTTTCCTTATTTTATTTATTTTTATAATATATTAATAATAATAATAATAAACTGTTGCAGTTAGCCCGAGTAACCTTCATTACTTAAAATTAGGTACAAGATCGAGCTAATTATATATCCGGTACAAAGTATTTGATCACTGGAACCTAACCCCGACTAGACCGATTTTCAGGGTGTAATAAGTAACATGTCTTAATTCGGTTTATCTCTTAAATAGGTTAAGAGGTGTTACATTTATTAGTATCAAAGCTAGAGTTTAGTTGATTTTAGGACTAAACCGAGTTTTGTTGCATAATCATTTACTGCATGTGCCACCTAGGAGTTAAATTTGACAAGTATTTGTGATTTGTGATCGATAAGAGCTCTTTAATGTGTTACTAATTTAAGGAGATGTTTGAAACAAGCTAGGGCCATGATAATGAAAGCCCAGTTGGTTTCTCCAATGATGGAGGCAATGTAAGGATGAGTCAGAAGCGATAAAATATTTCCTTAGTATGACAGAAGTGTTTAATCAATTTGTTGCCCCTCTGAAGCAAAACCCTCCAACTCCTCCCATTTTTCCTTTGGTTTTACAACCAAAGGTCCCGATAGACAAGTTAGTTCAATATCAAGCCTATAACTTTGTGGGTACAATCGAATTGTACTCAACTCCTGTATATGCTTTGTTCGATTCTGACTCAACTCGTTCCTTTATATGTTCTACCCTTATTGAGAAATTTAAATTGACTTCTAAACCCACAAATTGTAATCTTGTTGCCATCAATCCTTTGGGAGATAAAGTTGTAATAAACCGAGAATGTAGGAATTGTCCTTTGTTTATACAAGAAATTCTTTTTCCTGCTAATCTTATAGTCCTACCCTTATATGAATTTGACCTTATTCTAAGATTAGATTGACTAGGTAAACACCATACCTGGGTAGATTATTGTAAGAAAAGACTTTTTCTTATGGGGTTAGGAAAATAATCTATATTCTTTTTAGATAAGAAACCATTTCAAATCAACTCATGTGTTTATTGCTGCAAGTAATGTTAATATTACCAAGCTCGCCCTTGAATTTAACCTAATTGTTTTCGAATTTCCTTATGTATTTCATGGGGAACTTTTAGGATTACGTCTAACAAAGGAAGTTGAGTTTGGAATAAAAGTTTAACCTGAATCCAATCTAGTTTCCATCACTCCCTATTGGATAGCTTCGATTGAGCTTAAGGAACTTAAGAATCATTTGCAAGACCTTCGAGATAAAGTCTTCATAAGGCCTAGTTCATCTCCTTGGGGAGCCCCGGTTCTGTTTGTAAAGAGGAAACATGGATCGATGAGGCTTTGCATTGATTATAGGCAATTGAATAAGCTCATCATTAAAACATGTACCCATTGCCAAAAATCAATTCAAGGATGCTATAGTGTTTTCCAAGATTGATCTCCGATCAGGATATTACTAGATGAAGGTTAAGGAAACCGATGTGCCAAAAATTGCATTCAGGACTCGATGTGGTCACTATGAATTTCTTATAATGCCTTTTTGGCTTAACAAATGCCTCAGCTATATTCATGGACCTTATGAATCAAGTCTTTAAGCCTTATCTAGACAAGTTTGTTGTAGTCTTTATTAATGACATTCTTATATACTCTAAGGGTGAGAATGAGCTTCTAAAATACCTTCGAATTGTTCTACAAACTCTTCGAGACCATCACCTTTATGCTAAGTTCAATAAATACGAATTTTGGTTATCTAAAATGTCTTTCCTTGCAATTGTGATATCTATAGAAGAAATTAAGGATGATCTTAAGAATATTCAATCAGTTATTGATTGGAGGTCTTCGAGAAACATTAGTAAAGTTAGAAGGTTACTGGGTTAGCTGGATATTACCTAAGATTTGTTAAAGGGTTTTCCATTTTGGCCACCCCATTAACCAAGCTCCTTCAAAAGGATGCGCCTTTTTGTTGGATTGGAAAGCTAACAATGAAGCTTTGATAAGTTGAAGAAAGTTTTTACTTTTGTTCATTTTAAGTTACAAAAGAACCCACAACTGTTAGCCGAACTTCAAGTTCAATCTGAATTGATTTCAAGAATTAAGACTCTTCAGCAATTAGATCTTAAACATCAAAGTATTTTTTGTAAGATAAAAGATAAACCTAATTTAGATTTCTCTCTGAAGTCTGATGGATTGATCTATTTCTAAAATAGAGGATGTGTACCAAATGCTTCAGCAATTGGGTGAGAACAAGGCTTTAGGGCCTGAACTCCTTGGAGAAACATAGGATCAAATAAATATCATCCACGGTAGATTAAAAAGAAGCCTTTGATATACAAAAAGCATATGTTGATCTTAAAAGAAGAGATACTCAGTACACTACGGGAGATTATGTATTCCTAAAAGTTTTCCATGAAAGAAAACATTAAGGATTGGGAAGGAATGAAAGCTCAGCCTCATTTCATTGAACTTTGAGATTATTGAAGAGATTGGTCATGTTGCATATCGTTTGGATCTTCCTAATAAATTTCACAAGATTCACAATGTGTTCCGTGTCCCCATACTTCACAAATACCGATCAAATCTCTCCCATATGCCAGAAACCGAAGAAGCTACTTGGAAACCTAAAGCAACCATAGAGGATCAATACCCTCATCTATTTACCTCAGGTAAATTCAGGGACATATTTCTTTTAGGGGAGGAGAACTGTAATACCTCAAATTTCAGTTTGGAAGCATGCTATTATTTCTAATAGTAGTCGAAATTGATTTGGACTCTTTTAAAAAAACTTCAAATTAATTGGAATAATTAATACCAAATTGTAAAGGAATTTAAGAATGGATAGCCAATCTTTAAAGGACTAAATTGAATTTTAGAATAAAAAGAGATTTGCATGCTATGGAAATAATAGTTAAAGGGCTTGCACACTTGTCATGCAAATGAAGAGGCATGTTTTTTAGGGGTCACAGCCAAAAGGAAAAAAAAGGAGATATCATCTTTTTCCCCTAGAAGAAACTGAGCCTTCATGTTAGGGAGAGCGAGAACTTGACGGTTATCTCCATTTGTAGTGTTTAAGCTTCAAGTTTTGGAGCAATTTTTGGAATCAATTTGACTAGCTTAGTGAATAAGGGTATTAAATCCTTTCCCCTTCTTAAAAACTAGCTTAAAGCCTATGATTCAATCAAATTTCTCTTAGGAAAACTTGTATTGAGAATTGTTGAAAGTACTTCCACATTGTGATCACGGCCTTCGGTCCTATTTATATCTTTGAATAGTCATGTTTGCATGTGAAATGTTAAAGAATTTTAGCTAGGTGCACCATCGAATTCTTGAGAAATTTTTAGATGAAGGTGATAATGTGGTTGGCTTTGAATTCTATAGTAATTATTCTGGATTAACTTGTTTGATTGAAGCAATTTGTATTGCCATGATTGTTTTATGTTTGAAGGCTCATTAAACAAGCTTGAACTGTTGAAATTTTGTGTTATTTGAGCAAGAATTTTGAGTAAATGATGGTCACATTGTTTTCTAGTAGTGAATGAAACATTCTGGGCTATTTTGTAACACTATTGGACTGTTTTACATGCTTGATGAAGGGCCTGCTTTAAATGGAATAAGGACTGTTTTGCTATTAAATTGGACTGTTTTATAAATTTAATTAAAGGGGCTTTTTGCAAATCAAATAGGAATTGTTTTGGGACTGTTTTGCAATAAAGGTGGACTGTTTTATAAACTAAATTAAAGGGTGGTTTTGCAAATTGTTTAAGGGCTGTTTTGCAATGATTCAGGGGCTGTTTTGGTGATTAAAAATAGGGGCTGCTTTGAAAAAAATATACTTAAAGAACTATTTTGTTAAATAAACAAGGGCTGATTTATAAAACTAGAGGACTATTTTGCAAGCTTAATTGAGGGACTAATTACAATTAAAAATGGTTCTATTGTATACTAAACAAGGGACTATTTTGCGAGGCAAAAAGGGGACTATTTTGAAATGAATTGGACTATTTTTTACCTAGAAATAACAACTATTTTATAGTATAAATGAATGACTTTGTAAATCAAATTATATTCAATTTTTACAAGCTAAAATTGGATTGTTTTCATGAATTAAAATAACTTGTATAGTTAAGATTTAGATTGTTTTGATTAACATGGTAGACTATGACAAAAGTAGGTACAATTATGGGACAAATGTATGCACATGAATAGGTAAATGTTTGAATGAATTGTATCCTTGAAGTTAAGCTTCAACGAGAATAATATATCACTATTGTCTTCCTGTAGAGCAAGATCAAGTGGAGGACAATAGTGCTAGGAAGGATAAGGCCATGGACAATCAACTGGTCATTGTGATTAATGATCGAAGCTAGTCTTCAAACCTGTAAGTGTAGTTTAATGTCTCGAGATAGGATTAAAACCTTCTCGAGCCCTTATACTTGTTTTAATTTATCTTACTGGTCAATTGATGTTGAATTAAATTCTTAAATTGCTCTTTGGCTGAAAGGTATGTACCAAATTGATAAGCATTGTAAAATATGTTACTATTCGTATAAAACTTACTTATGAACTTCATGCTACAATAGTTGATCTATGATGATTAAACATGTTGTGAAAAGAATGAATTTTGAAAGATATCATAGTTGGAATATGACATATCCTAATGGTGTTATATAGTATCAGTTAAGGAGATATTAAAGTCATGCTCATTATGCTTAACTGATCATGAAGTTAAGCTTATCTTTGGAAGATATGATATGTTATATAAGAACCTTGGTTTCGAGTCTAGCCTTAGGTATTGTTGGCATGTGATAGAGTCTAGTTGAGCTCGTATTTGAGGAGGACTACGGTTCGTGGACTACGGTTCTTATGTGGCGACTGTAGGAGGGATGTGTTTGTGGTCATTTAACGACAGTAGGAGGGTTGACCAGTACTTTGTGTACATTGTGTTTGGCGACAATTGGTTAGGTATTCGAGTACATAGACTACTTAATTACCAAGGTTATAAAGATTAAACAAGATTGCAGTATGATAAGTGTTCAAAAGTACTATTTTTCTTACCCTTTTTACTCATATTATTGATAGACTTAGGCTCATATTAGTTGCATAGTTAGCCATTCATGCATTAATCCATGTTTCCTTCAATCGTTGAGCTTGATTACATAACTTGGTGATTTTTGTGGAAATAGATGCTGCTTTGGTATGTTTTTGTGTGTGTATGTGCAGGATCACTTGCCAAAGCAATGCCGAGCTAGTTGCCAGGGCAATGCATGAAGGATATGATGAGCTAGTTGCCAGGGCAATGCATGAAGGAGACGCCGAGCCAGTTGCCATGACATTTGTCAACAAAGACAAAATGCAATAGGGATGTCGAAATTCATGACTTTACAAGCCCAAGATGACATGGAGCAAGGCCCAAGCCCAAAGGAATTTGATTGCCATGCAGAGATTAAAGAAGAATTAAATTCCAAGAAGATAGGAGAAGTTCTAATAGGAATAAAATTATAATAAAGAATTATATTCTTTAAAGATAATTTAATTCCAACTCAAACTCCTCCTCAAAGAAGGACTTTGGCCTAGCCCTATAAATATCAAGGAGATTTCGACAAGATGCATAGAGAGAGTTCGACAAGACCAAGAGAGGAAGCAAAGGGGAATTTTCGACAAGCTTCAGCTTTTCTTTCTTGTTTGATTGGGTTCATGCTAGGGATTAATTATCTTGTGTTTCTTTGGAACCTAGCCATGAACTAAATCTACTTGGCTATGGTTATTGTGTTTTTGTGGTTGTGAGAAACTATTGGTTTTTGTTTAGGTAATAAGAGTTTGCACTTTTCTATTTCAAGGTTTATTCATTCATGGTTCTTATTATTGTTTGCGAGTGAATTGGGAGAGGATCTCGTGATTTCATCTATTTATCTAATATCGGGAGAGTTAGATTCAAGAAACGAATGAATATGATCTTTATTCAATCCAATGATGGTGAAGATTAATCCGGCTTAGGAATAAGTTAAGGATTTCAATGGCTAAGAGGAGCGCAAGATTGGTTGTTGTTCACCCTTGATTCACGCAGGGATGTATTATCAAGGCATGCACAAGTAGCTAGAGTTTCGACTTAGGGATAAGAAGAAACCATTGAAGAACGCTCTGCCGAACCTTGAAGATTGCTGCCCAGACGCCCTAGTAGTTGCCCAGGCAACCATCGATTAGTTGCCAAGGCAACCCCGTTGTCCAAGTTGCCACGGCAACTGAGTTGCCCGTGCACTCTTTTACCAAAACGATCCAATCGGCTATCACACCTCAACTCACGATAACTTGGCCTATCTCTCTCATTCGAATTCATCTTTTCTTTTACTTATTTTCTTTCTAGATTAGTTAAACTTCTATAATCTTTTATTTGTGTTTTTTACTTTTTACAGTGCAAGAGACTAGATTCTTGAAGTAGCACCAATCCCTGTGGAGACGATATCTTTTATACTATAACTTGCGACGTGTATACTTGCACATTTGCGTAGCACTTATTACGCGCAACAAGTTTTTGGCACCGTTGCCGGGGATTGGCAATAGCGACTTTGTTTTTACTTTCTTGCACTTTCTTTTTTTTTTCTTGTTTAAAATTCAAAGGGCTAACAAACTTTGGTTTTGCATTGGTATATGACCAGGCGAGACCGACTTCACCGAATATCCCTTTGATCCGTAAATCGAACGAACCTTACAAAGACTTAGACGAAGGATAAGAGAAGCAATGGCAAATCAAGACGGCAATATGAATCAAGATGTTCGAAAGCGGAGGAGGAGTGATTCTTGCACGAAACAGAACTATTCGAGACTATCTTGAAGAAGATCTTGATGGACTTAACCCAGAATTGTCGCACTGAAATTGAAGCCGACCACTTTGAGTTGAAACCGGTAATGTTTAATATGATCAACACAATAGGTCAATTTGGTGGCTCAAAGAATCAAGATGCGACAACATCTGAAATCTTTCCTCGAGATTTGCAACTCGTTCAAGATACACGGAGTCACCCCGATGTCCTACGATTAAGATTATTCCCTATTCACCGAGGGATAGGGCGAAAGCATGGCTGAATAGCATTCTGCCGGATCCATAGCATCTTGGACTGATCTTTGTCGTGATTTCCTTGCTAGATTTAATCCTACAAATTTGGTGATAAGCTTCAGAACGACATTACTTCTTTTCGGCGAAGGATGATGAATCCATGTACGAGGCTTGGGAGCGATATAGAGAACTTCTACACAAATGCCCTTTACACGGATTCCCGGTGTGGACTCAAGTAACAATGTTTTACAACGCCGTGAATACACCAACAAGGATGATGCTAGATGCCTCGGCAAACGGCATACTCCTAGATAAGTCGCCGTTGGAAGCAATGCAAATTTTAAACAGGCTGGCCAAGAATGATTATCAATTCCCATCTACTAGAAGAGGAGGAGTTAGGCGCCAAGCCACAATACATGAACTAGGATCATCAGATTCAATTTCGCACACAATTGGCGCTTTAACCAATATGGTCCGAACATGCAAAAACCAAACAACACACATGAAGTCAAGGTAATGGATTCTTTTTGTGAGTTATGTGGTGATAACCATAATTCTTCTGAATGTATGCGAGAATCCGAATCCGACTTCTATGTGGGAATTACAATCGGAGCAACAACATGATGTCCAATACATACAATCCAGCTTGGAAGAAGCACCCGAATTTTTCATGGAGTAATCCCAACAATGCTCTAAACTAGAACAATCAGAATGCACAAGCATCGGGATTCCAGCAGAATATGCCACGGCAACAGATGCCGCAGCAACAACCGACGACATCTAGTTCTTTGGAAAATTCTCTAAATACTTTTATGATGAAAACTGAATCTTATATGGCTGAGAATAGTAATTTCATAAAAAGAACTGATGCTTTTATTAACAGGACCGAGATGAGATTGCAAAACCAAGAGGCGGCAATAAAATCATTGGAAAATCAAGTCGGACAGTTTGCTCAAAATCTGAACACTAGACCACAAGGAGGTTTACCTAGCGATACTGAAGTCGCAAGAGGAACTGGCCGTGAGCAATGTAAGGCAATCACCACCAGAAGTGGCCAACAACTTAGAGAGGTTCAAACCCGCTCCTCAAACAAAACTCCACAAAAAGATCAAGACGAACCTAGCGGCAAAGCCTCAGATGCTGAACCAGGAATTGCCACGTCAATCGGCAATAAACATGCCTCGGCAACCGATGACGCCTCGGCAACTTGCGATAAGCATGCCTCGGCAACCCCAGTTGATAATGCCTCGGCAACTCCAGATGTCCTGGCAATGCCGTCAATCAGGTTTTAAACCAATGAAAGGATCGAAGATATCCGACTTCCACCACCATTCCCACAAAGGTCGAAGCGACAAAAGCAAGAATACCAATTCAAGAAGTTTATTGATATCCTAAAGCAAGTCCACATCAACTTGCCACTGGTGGAAGTAATTGAACAAATGCCAAGTTCCTTAAAGACATTGTGTCCAAAAGAACAAGGCTAGGAGAGTTTGAAACAGTTGCCGCGACAGAGGGATGCATGGCAATGTTGCACAATCGTATGCCACCCAAGTTGAAGGATCCCGAAAGTTTCACAATACCCTGTTCTATTGGAAATCACTATGTCGGGAAAGCACTATGCGACCTAGGGGCTAGCATAAACTTGATGCCTAAATCGGTTTTCCAGAAACTAGGAATCGGGAAGGCAAGACCTACAACAGTTATGCTGCAGCTAGCCGACAGATCCTATGTGCATCCAGAGGGAAAAATCGAGGACATACTGGTAAAAGTTGATAAATTTATTTTTCCCGCTGACTTTATTGTTTTGGATTGTGAAGCAGATGAGCATGCACCTATCATTCTCGGGAGACCATTCCTAGCAACAGGGAGACCTTGATCGACATTGAAAAGGGAGAACTCACAATGAGGGTGAATGACCAGCAGGTCAAACTAAATGTGTTCCAAACACTAAGGCATGTCGATGATCTAGAAGAATGCCAACTACTTCATGCCATGACAGAGTTCAACTTCGATGAGGAATTTAGTTGCCTCAGCAACTACATTGCTGACCAAGAGGAACATGAGGAGTATGAAGAACCGGTCGATGAGGAACAACCAGAAGAGGCAAATTGGCTAGTCAACCGACCAAGTACATACTTTGAACCACTAGATTACTCAGGTAAGGAAGGTAAACTCGAAAAACCCTCTATCGAACAACCACCGATTCTTGAGTTGAAACAATTGCCAGAGCAACTAAAATATGTATACTTAGGAACCGATAATACATTGCCTGTAATTATTTCTTCTAAGTTACAGCCTGAGCAGGAAAAGAAGCTGATCAAGATGTTGAAGCTACACAAAAAGGCAATAGGGTGGACAATTGCCGACTTGAAGGAAATTAGCCCGACGGTGTGCATGCACAAGATCTTGTTGGAAGATGATCACAAACCTTCAATTGAGGCCTAGAGGAGACTGAATCATGCCATGAAAGAGGTTGTAATGAAAGAAATCATCAAGTGGCTTGACGCCGGCATTATATACCCTATCTCTGATAGTACGTGGGTAAGTCCGGTACAATGCGTACAGAAAAAGGGAGGTATAACAGTGGTAAGCAATGAAAATAATGAACTTATCCCAACCAGGACTGTGACCGGTTGGAGGGTTTGTATGGACTATCGAAAGCTAAACAAAGCCACTAGGAAAGATCACTTCCCATTACCCTTTATTGATCAAATGCTTGACCGTCTTGCAGGTAAACCCTTTTATTGTTTTCTTGATGGTTATTCAGGTTACAATCAGATTGCCATAGCACCAGAAGATCAAGAAAAGACAACCTTCACATGCCCATACGGTACTTATGCCTTCCGAAGGATGCCGTTCGGATTGTGTAATGCCCCGGTAACCTTTCAAAGATGCATGATGGCACTCTTTTCAGACATGGTCGAAGACTTCCTTGAAATCTTCATGGATGATTTTTCAGTTTTTGGTAATGACTTCGACGGCTGCCGCGGCAATTTAGAAAGGGTGTTAGCAATGTAATCACTCATTTTCGCTTGTAAATACATATTAGTATTGCATGAATATTTATTATATTATATGCATGAATGTTACATATATATATATATAAGGTGTGGTGTGTGCATGTATATTATAAGCTATGTATGTATACGTATTAATAGTGTATGTGTGTCGCGTATGTATCTATAGAGTACGAACGTATTTGTTTAATGTATATAGATGTTATGTTAATTATGTATATGATTATACGTACGTATACTAGAATGTTATATTAATTAATATTTGTATAATATAAGTATACGTTTGCGTATGTATGTGTATTGCTATTATAATACTAATTATATTATTATTAATGGGCTGATATAAAATGAAATCCAAAAAATTAAATATATTAAACCCAAATAAAAATGAAGTCCAATTACAAATAAATTACAAGGCCCGGTTGGCCCAAACCCAAACCTTATCTAATTACAATTATGGTGTGCAGGTGACTTGGGCCGTTGGATCAAGATCTGATCCAACGACCACGATCCAACCAAGAAGTCAAAAATATCTGCCAGCCGCGTGTTCCACACGTATGGACCGTTCGAGTGCCACGCGCGCGTGTGGTCCACGCGCGGACGCTTTGATATCCCACGCGCAAGTAAGATCCACGCGTTCTGACTCCTCGACTGCGGAGCTCCACGTGGCAAGATCTGGAGCCGTCTCATCAAATCGAGGCTTCATCTAGGTCGTTCGTCCTTCAAGCCATCTCGACCGTTAGATCAGATCTGATCTAACGGCCGAGAACGCGTCTGGCCGCTGGCAGAACACCCATACCGCCACCATGCCGATACTCAACCACCGTGCTCAGAACATGCCAAATACAACAAGCAACAAGTTGTCAGTCCAGATCTGAAAAAGCAAGATGCAACATGCACCAAAACAAAGACAAGGATATATATGAAACGGGGACTTTTGTAACAGGGAGAGTTGTAACAGAGGGGGTAACACAAAAAAAAACAGAGAGGTAGTAACAAAAAAAAACAGGGGAGAGGACAGAGATCTTATAACAAAAAAAAACTGAAAGTTGTAACCAGTCAAGTGATAATCGAAAGTCAGTCCAGTGGTAAACACTTGTTTCTTTTTCTTATTTGTTTTTTTTACATGCATATACAAAGAGATAAACACAAAAAAAAGAGAGAGAAGAAGTCTTACCGTCGCCGTCCGTGTGTCTCCCTTTCTCAGTGACAAGCCTTTCAGCTTCCCCAAGCCAGAGATGGTGAACTGAAGGAAGGGGAAGACCCCTGGTAGTTTTGTTTTAGGTTTAAAAGTGTTTTTTTTGTTCGTATTTCCTAGATCTAGGGCGAATAGAGGTGTATCCTCTGAATCCAACCTCGGATTCGTGTCGAGGATGGAAAAAGGGTTATTTTGGTATGTTTTGGAGGCTCGCCGGCGCCGGTTAGCGGCGGCCAGCGGCGGAGAACACGGCGGCCGGATTCTGGGTTTCATAGGATCAGTTGAGAGAAAATGAAGAACATGGGTTATTACAAAACTGAAGAAATGAAACGAATGGCCAAAAATTTGATTTCGGCCTAAAAAGAGGGTTTATATAATTGTTATTATTTCGTTAAATGGGTAAATTACACACTAAATCCCCCCGCGTTTCCAATATTTTCACTTTTGTCTTGCCGCATGGTATATTTACAACTCTGATCCCTCTTGTTTTTCAAAATCTTACAATCCCGTCCCTAAATTACACCGAATCATTTTTTAAATGGTAAAATTACGCCTTTAGCCATCCCGCGTTTTTGAACTTTTCATTTTGAGTCTGCCCCTTAGTCTAATTACAGTTTTGATCCTTTTAGGTTCTGTTTGTTTCGCATTTTCGTCCCTAAATTACATATTATTGTTCTTTAATTTCTGCCACTGAATTTTATTTTTCTTTCATTCCAGTCCTGTTTCTTTGTAAATACTCATGTTCGTATTATAGTCGTATATGTTGATGTATTCTATTGTTTTATTTTATGTCCCTCGTATATGCCTCGTATTTTATGTTTACATGTATATATGTATTAAGCTTATAATAGTCATGCATCTTTTTATCCGGTTATTCATATTAAGCATGTTATGTTTTAGTTGATTCGTACATGGTATATTTTGTATTTTTGTATGTGTTTTTTTTAGGATTGCATGCTAGTATATTTACTTTTTTTTGTATGATATATTGTCCCATATATGTAGAAATATGTTTTATTACTAGTATGTATGTCTTTTTGAAATATTTGTTCGTCTATATACGTAATTATTCCTGCCTTGTTATTCTGACTTGTTAAAGTTGTTTTTATCTATTATTTAGAATAATATGTATATATGCATGTTTTAGTCTAGTATATCATTTATGTTAGATTAGTTTTCTGTTATGTCAATATTTATTGCATTTAAATATTTTGCCATGTTTTATATTTTTACCACTAAGATTGCATATGATATATAAATTGTTAATGCGGTGCCCTTTTATCTGAGCGTAAACGGGGCCAGTATCAGGCGTAGTGATAGTGGTTGGGCGTTTATTCTCGGATAACGGGGCCCTTAAAATTTATTCGCAATTATGACCGAATTTTAAAATAATAGTCACTTTAATCCGGGAAATCCAATATTAATAAAGCGGTAATTATTAAAGTACCAATTTTGGGCGGTGTGGGGGTGCTAATCCTTCCCCATCCGTAACCGACTCCTGAACCCAATCTTTTTGAATCTTTGGTTTTATGGTGTCCGGCCTACCTAAGTGGCCGGTGGCGACTCCATTTTTTTTAATGCGGTTTCTTTTAAAACCCCACGGAATAAATATTTTATATAAAAAAAATCACAAACACCTTTCAAACACCTTCGAAAACCCACATTTTTATTTTAGCGATAAAAAAAAGACATCGCTACAGATGGCGACTCAGCTGGGGATAATTTTTTGTTTTTCAAAAACAAATGAGAGTCAAGCTTTTAAAATAATTACCGCTTTACTAATATTAGCAGTTCCGGATTAATGTGACTATTAAATTAACATTCGGTCATAATTGCGCGTTTATTTTAACGCATTTAAAATATGGCATATAAACCCGTCTTTTTTAAGTGGGGGGAAAACGCTAATGCTTTCGTGGAGATATCGTTCTCCCGTATGGGCCTAGCAAGTACCTTCGGGGCTCGAGTACCTTATGCTTTCGTAAGGATATCGCCTTCTTTAAATGCGGGCATAAGCGAATGGGTCCCCCTAAATTGAACCCGGTTGAAAGGAGCCTATAATTGGTGATGATCGGGGGCCTTGCTACTCTTAGTAGAAGACAGCAAGGACAATTCGGGTACTTCTTAGCACCAACACTGCATGTAGAGAACATAGAAACCCACCCTGTTAGAGCCATGCGAATAACCTTAGGTGTTTTAGACGGGATAAATAGGGTTGTTTTGTGTGTTTATTCTATTTAATTTTGTCCTTTTATTTATATATTTATCAATTTTATCTGGTATTGACTTGTTTTCTTTTCGCTTTTGTTTTTTCTCATACATCATTGCATTTGCATCACATAAAGGTACTGGATCAAGTGGTTTGCCTGATCAGAAAGTCTTTCACCATGGAAAAAAGGTGTCTTAGGAAAGAAGAGCTTAATTTGTCGATCGACATTGGTCGAGGTCAACCAGAAAAATCCAAGGGACAGTTTTGCGAACGAACGCGTAATAGCTGGATACACCTATGTGAGTCTCCAACAGAACGACTTATGGGATCTTCAAAGCATTTGGGAAAGATGGGATCGAAGACTACAAGACTTGTTCTGCAATAGTTATGGCGACATCGCACAGCTGTTATATGTTCGGATTAACCAGCCCCTACTCGAGCTATAGTCCGATTCTGAATCGCTTTTTGCGCTTCACCTTCAATGGGCAGGACATGATGCCTACGGTAGAAGAATACATCGCTTTACTAAACCAGAAAAATATTCAGGAAGATTGGATCTACGCGAAGCCTCCGAGGAATCAGAATTACACTGCGAAACTCAAAACCTTTGCGGGAATGAGTGACGATTGGGTTAGTGGCCTCCTTCAAATCCGAGGAGACAATACAGTCTTTGCATGGGAAAGTATTCGGGACATCATACCGACACATCCAGACG
Source organism: Hibiscus mutabilis (assembly GCA_019671005.1). Taxonomy (NCBI): domain Eukaryota; kingdom Viridiplantae; phylum Streptophyta; class Magnoliopsida; order Malvales; family Malvaceae; genus Hibiscus; species Hibiscus mutabilis. Next base: position 24,249,032 of record CM033718.1, on the reverse strand, counting down.
AGGCAAAGAAAATGGACTTGTTCGCTTTAGGAATATATGGCTTGGTGATCTTTCCAAGAGTACTCGGGAACATTGACATAGCCATTCTGGATTTGTTTGAGCGGGTGAAACGGAAAGCAAACCCAGACCAGCAATCTTGGTCGAGACTTTCATTTCCTTAAATGCTAGCCAAAACATGAAGAAGGACGTTTTTCGAGGATGCGCACAAACTGTTACAAGTATGGATTCAGAGTCACATGTGGAAGACGCCAACGAGGGTCCTGCCGGGGATATCCTTCCAAGGTTTTTCGCCTTTACGAGAATACTTAGCAAAGGAATGGCGAGAGAATTTGAAAACAAAAATGTGGACCGATTTCTTGAGAACATTCAAGATGAAGACATAGCATGGAGGGTCCCATGGCTCGGTAAAGTTAATTATTTTCTATACAAATTGTGGGGATTTCAACCGGATGATGATGTTAGTATTGCATGGAGGGATCGCTCAGTGTTCGCTTTTAGTGTCTCGGCAGTTCAGATCATGACAGTTCATTCCCAATACCGCCGAATTAAGCCAAACTGAATTTCTTTTCAAAGGGGAGTTCAAAGGAAAAATTCAGACCATCATGAGGGCCTGGGGTCATTGTTACCGGATCAGGGTGGAAGGAGATACCGAGCACATGACTACCCCAGATTACGATCTTTGGAGACGTTTGAGGGTTAATAATGTGATTCCTGAATCTGATCAAGGACCAGCAGTGTCACTCAAAGAGTTTACAAGGGTGGTACCGTCTGAAGCCGACATCTTAAGGAATGAACTCGAAGAAGTTAAAAGGAAAATAGACATCCAACAGACCCAACATGCGAGCGAACTCTATAAGGCAAGCTTAGAAGTTGACGAGCGGGACGGGATCATTAGGCAATTGAAGAAATTAAATGCAGATTTGAGCGACAAGAACACTCTTTATCAAAAAGATGCCCTTCTATTACAAGCAAAAATACAGAAGGTCGGCCGGAGTCAGTTCATAGCTGTGGAAAGAGAAAGAATGAACGGCATCCGTTTGGTGGAAGAAGAACGAGAAATCAACAAGAGAGCGATCGAGAAAGAGATATAAAGCTGCCGTTTGGCTATGGAGGAAGAAAAATGGTCTGCCAAGAAGGCCATTGATCAAGAGAAAGAAAGATTCAGGCAAGAAATCAGCAAGGGAAAACAAGCTGTCCATCATGAAAGAGAAAGCGTCGCCGTATGGAAAAGAAAATCCATGCGTAGTCGAAATAGACTGTTAGAAATGCAAAAACTGTACGATGACACTATTCAAAGGCTGGAGCAAAGCCAAAGTCAAAATGGCGAATTAAAAGGAAAGGTGGTGGAAGTCGAACACTCACTTCAATGTATCGCCAGAATAACTTCACCGAGCCAAGAAAGAAAGAGAACGCGAAGTGGGTGTGTTACAAGCACGAATTGGGTCCCTCAAAGCAACTGTTGAGGATTACAAGGAAAGAATTAATGTGTTCGAGGAAGCTGCAGCCGGAGGGGACACCTATTGGCAGAAGAGACTACGCGACGCTGCTCGAATGGTACAGATGACGAGACCAAGATTACGCAAACCTAATGGTGGACATACAAATGAGTAGCCAGGCATGTGAATGATTTAGCTGTCGAGGCTGAGACACTCCGACCTTTCATAGCCCCAGGAATGGAAGAAGCTCCTAGGTTCCTCAAGCTGCTCAGGGCAATTGGAAAATTATGAGATAGAGCTAGAGCCTATCTATAGGACTCTGTGTTGTAATTAGATCTTTTGTACTAGGGATCTTTACTTTGTAACACGAACTTTGTTGTAATCAAGACCCTTTAATTCCCGTGGAAGTAGTTCAAAAGGGTGATTACCAAATGAATCGATACCTTATCTGCATACATTCTTGCATTTGCATCATAACATTCGCATCATTATACATGCATTTATTTTTTGCAACCATATTAACAATATGAATATTGTGGCATTGTGTGTAGTTAACCCGCAATCATTCATCACCCATACTTTACCCGGCTACAAAGAAAGCTCATGGAAGAAAGGATAATCAGTCTAGAAAGAGGGCAAAGAGAGCTCGAGACAAGGCTTGAAGAGGCCCGGAGAAGCCTTAGTGATCAGATTATGCAATGCAAACATCTATAGTATCTGACATAACCGCATTGCTGGCAAAGAGTCTTGGAAAAAGAGTAGAAGGAGAAAATGTTCAAGAGCCAGAAGGTACCCCGGCTCACTACAAGGTTCAACCAACTGCACCAAACCAGGCTAGGAATGTGTATATTGACCCTGCAGGAATGTCTTCTAGCTTTCAAGTAGGGGCACCTGAGACTCAACCCCTCGATACTGAAGCACTCTATGAAGAAGAAGTGCCGGACCTGAACATGGTCGAAAGAATCAGGAATGAGGTAGAAAAAAAGTGGGAGGAAAGATTTCGCCTCATGGAGGAAAATTTTAAAGTGTTACAATCAAATGAAGAATCAGGAAATGACGCTAGCGACTTAAGTCTGGTGTCTGATCTTGTCCTACCGCCAAAATTTAAAACGCCAGAGTTCGATAAATACGATGGAACCACATGTCCTTCTGCACACATAACAATGTACTGTAGAAAAATGGCGGCCTACCATAAGGACGAAAAGCTACTGATCCATTGTTTCCAGGATAGTCTAACAGGAGCGGCGTTACGTTGGTACACTCAGTTGAGCAAGGCAAATGTTAAGACATGGAAAGATCTATCAAAAGCATTTACTGAGCAATACAAACATGTAACAGACATGACCTCTAGCAGAATTATGTTAGAAAATATGGGGCAGAAGTCCAACGAAAGCCTGCGACAATATGCCCAAAGATGGAGAGAAGTGGCCGCCCATTCCGAAGCATGAAATCACGCCATTATTTATCAATACTCTAAAAGGAGCACTCTTTGATCGCCTCATTAGTAACACAACGCAGTGCTTTGCTGACTTAATCAGGACTGGGGAGTCCCTCGAACTGGCAATTAAGAGCGGCAGAATTGATGGTGGGGAAGGGTCTCGAAAGTATAACAAGAGAAATGAAGTAAACACCAACAGCACCTATACCGCCCCGAAGAACTTCACAGTCTCACAGCCACAAACACCTGTGGGAAAAACACAAAACTCGAATCAAAGAGATGAGAGAGTCACCAGAAAAGAGAAAGAGAGGAGAACTTTCACTCCCCTACCTGTTTCGTACTCAGAACTTTATTCCAGTTGTATGAAGCGGACCTGGTCCGACCATACATCGTTACTCCTGGCAATCCGCCCTTCCCGCCTTGGTATAATCCAAGCGCACATTGCGACTATCACGACGGTACCCCTGGACATCCCACTGAGAACTGCCTTGCCTTCAAAAAGCTTGTGCAGAACTTAATCGATTCCGGGATATTGAAGTTTGAAGAACTGAGTGCAGCCAACAACCCGCTGCCTAATCATGGGAGCAGAGGGGTAAATGTCATCGAAGAATGCTTTACCAGGAGAATAAAGGATGACGTGTCAGAAATCAAGTCTCCTTTATGGTGGGTATTTCAACAGTTATGCATGGCTCGTGTGATCGACAAAGGCATGATAACAAGGCAGAAGGAATGTGGAAAGTATTACGAATTCCACCAGACTGAAGGGCATGATATCCAAGAATGTGACGAGTTCAAGAAATTGGTGAAGAAATTGATGAATGAAAAACAAATAGAATTCTTCGAGGAGCCCATGGGGAAGAAGGGGTCGGACGTACACATGACGGATAGCCCCAAAACTAAATACGGGAAGGATAGACCTTTTATCATCTCTCCCAGGCCAGGGAATGCAGGTGTCTCCCAAGGAGAAACCAGCAAAATAAGTCCCAAGATCATCATTTCAGCACCATCTCCATTCCCATTCAAAGATATGCGACAAACTCCCTGGAATTATGCTATAAATGTGACCATGCCAGAAAAACCAGAACACGATCAAGTAAAAGAGCCTACGCTAAAAGACCAACAAAGCCAGAACGATGTGAACGTTGGTGAGGCAGGCCATTTCACAAGGAGCGGCCGATGTTATTCCTCCGAGGCTTTGAAAGCGGCTAAAAAAGATAAGGGGAAGAGTACAGCAGTTAGCCCTATGCAGGTATTTGGAGAAGAACCTCCCCCAAAGATAAATGAGCCGGTAACTGAGGCCCAGGCCAAAGAATTTCTAAATTTCTTGAGACATAGCGAGTATAGCGTAGTGGAACAACTACGAAAGCAACCGGCCAGGATCACAGTGCTGGAATTACTCTTGAGTTCAGAGAAGCATCGGGAGACGCTATTGAAAGTGCTGAATCAAACTTTTGTGCCCCATGACATTTCTGTATCAAACCTGGACATGATAGTGGGGCATATTACTGCCTATAATCATATCACGTTCAGTGATGATGAGATCCCGGAAGGAGGAATGGGGTCCACCAAAGCCCTTAACATCACTACCCACTGCAAAGGGTATGTATTACCAGGCGTACTGATCGACAACGGGTCAGCATTGAATGTCTTGCCTATGGTAACCCTGCAAAAATTACCAATAGATGGTTCGCACCTAAAGCCCTGCCACAACTCGTTAAGAGCCTTTGATGGTACGCAAAAAGGAACAATGGGGAAAATTGAGGTGCCCCTATTGATCGGACCAACTGAATATGTGATCAATTTTGTGGTGATGGACATAAAACCATCTTACAGCTGCTTGTTGGGAAGACCGTGGATCCACTCCGCAGGAGTTGTCCCATCATCATTGCATCAAAAATTAAAATTTGTAGTCGAAGGCAAATTGGTCACAGTAGAGGCAGAGCAAGAATTTGTTGATTCAGTGACATCAGACACCCCCTACATTCAAAATGATGAAGATGCTGCGGAATGCTCGTTCGGAGCATTGGAACTAGTAAATGCCACATTCGTTTCAGAGGGAAGTCGGATCTCCTACCCCAGGTTATCTAATTGTACCAAGATGACCGTCGCAGAAACTCTGGGCCGAGGAGCCAAAATAGGAAAAGGGCAGGGGAAGAAATTACAAGGAAACATGAGACCCAAGATTATGATAACCAAGAAGGATCGTTTCGGGCTGGGTTACCAACCAAGTGTCCAACAGAAGAAAGAGGAATATAAGAGGAAGGAGGAGCAAAGAAAAGCCAGATCTAAAGGAGAAGACATTCCGTGGAGGCCAATGTCCTTTCCTAGTTTGAAAATCACTTTTGTCTCCGGGGGGTTCTACCAGCCAGGTCAAGATATTGGAAAGGCAATGAAGAAAAATGATGAACTTAACCAGGAGGAAGTACTCAGTGAATCATTTAAAGGGATGTACATCAACATGATAGCTGAAAAGGACCGAGGCAGCAAAATGTTGACTAACATCCGCCCTTGTTGTCCCGGGGAAACACTCGATAACTGGAGCTGCATTGATCTACCTGTAGTTTTTAGGAATAGATCAGAGTAATGCTCCGAATCAACCTTTTATTTTTGCCCATAAACAATGGGGATCTCTTGTACGTGGCACCTATGTTAACTTTTTGATTGAAATGAAAATATCCCCACTTTCTTAAAAATGACCAAAGTTTCATTTATTTCATTCATGCATTCTTCATATTCATTCCCTTCATATAAAGCCGTCTCTTTCCCAATACAATTCATTCTCATTTAATGCAGGTCGCTCATGATTGACGATATGAATGATACCGGATCCAATCCTGGAGTGAATTTCGAATACCCTGAGGTCTTAGAGGGAATTGAGGAAGGATATGATGAAATAGAAATTGAGGTCCCGGAAGAGTTAAAGAGAATGGTGGACGACGAAGAAAGGCAGATCATGCCCTACCAAGAAGAAACAGAAATTGTCAACTTGGGGACTGAAGAAGAGAGAAAAGAAATAAAAGTAGGAACGACGATTTCCTCAAAAACCAAGCATGAACTGATAGCCCTACTTCAGGAATTCAAGGATGTCTTCGCCTGGACTTATCAAGATATGCCAGGGTTGAATACCGACATAGTGGTGCACAAATTGCCAACAAAATCAGAGTGCAAACTAGTACAACAAAAACTTTGGAGAATGAGACCAGATATGTTGTTAAAGATCCGAGAAGAAGTGAAAAAGCAATTTGATGCAGGATTCTTGGAGGTAGCCAAATACCCCGAATGGATTGCAAACATTGTACCAGTACCAAAGAAAGACGGGAAAGTTCGTATGTGTGTAGATTATAGGGATCTGAACCGAGCCAGCCCTAAAGACAACTTCCCTTTACCACATATTGATACACTGGTTGACAACACCGCAGGACATTCATGGTTTTCCTTCATGGACGGCTTCTCAGGGTACAACCAGATAAAGATGGACCCTAACGACATGGAGAAAACCACATTCATAACCATGTGAGGGACTTTTTGTTATCGAGTGATGTCGTTTGGGCTAAAGAATGCAGGGGCAACATACCAAAGAGCAATGGTGACTCTTTTCCATGACATGATGCACAAAGAAATAGAAGTATACGTGGATGATATGATTGCCAAATCCCGAACAGAGGAAGAGCACCTACAAAACTTGAGAAAACTATTCCAAAGACTACGGAAGTACCAACTGAAGCTCAATCCTGCCAAGTGTACCTTCGTCGTTACTTCTGGAAAACTCCTAGGGTTCGTGGTAAGCAGAAGAGGGATTGAGATTGATCCGGATAAAGTGAAGCCATCCAGGACCTTTCACCACCCCGCACGCAGAAGGAAGTCCGCGGTTTCATGGGGAGGCTGAATTATATCTCTCGTTTCATTTCCCAATTAACCAACCAATGCGACCCGGTCTTCAGACTTCTTAGAAAGAATAATCCTGGCGTGTGGGATGAAGAATGTCAAAGAGCCCTAGAAAAGATCAAAAAGTACTTGACAAATGCTCCAATTTTAGTCGCACCAGTACCTGGTCGACCACTAATTCTCTACTTAACAGTTTTTGAGAATTCAATGGGATGCGTACTGGGGCAACACGATGAGTCAAGAAAAAAGGAGCAAGCCATCTATTACCTAAGCAGGAAATTCAATGATTGCGAAACGCGGTACCCGCCAGTGCAGAAACTGTGTTGTGCTCTAGTTTGGGCTACCAAGCGGCTTAGACAGTACATGCTGTACCATACTACCTGGTTGATATCCAAGCTAGACCCATTGAAGTTCCTAATGGAAGCGCCAGCACTAACGGGAAGGATGGCCCGATGGCAGATGCTCTTATCCGAATTCGACATCATATACATTAATCAGAAAGCCGTAAAGGGGAGTGCCATAGCAGATTTCCTAGCTAGTCGTGCTTCGGATGACTATGAGGCATTGAACTTTAGTTTCCCAGACGAAGACTTGATGTGCATTACAACCGAAGAAGAGGTTTCAGATGATAAGTCATGGAAACTTTACTTCGATGGAGCCTCCAACGCCCTCGGACATGGGATAGGGGCAGTGCTAATTTCATATGAGGACGTCTATTATCCTTTCACCAGCAGATTAGAATTCTTCTGCACAAACAATATAGCTGAATACGAAGCTTGCATCATGGGACTGAACTCAGCCATCGAGAGAAAGGTTAAGGAACTTCAAGTGTTCAGAGATTCGTCCTTAGTCATTTACCAATTGCGCGGGGAATGGGAAACCAGGGACCCGAAGTTGGTCAAATATCACGAATTGATCCAAGAGCTTACCAAAGAGTTCGAAAAGGTTAGCTTCAATTACCTGCCCCGAGAAGTAAATCAGATGGCAGATGCATTGGCAACTTGGCATCCATGTTTAAAACAAACACCGGGGCAGAAATGAAGCCCATTGAGATGCAGATGTTTGAAAAGCCTGCTCATTGTTGTAATGTACAGGAAGAGATTGACGGAAATCCATGGTACTATGACATCTTGCAATATGTCAAACTTCGAAAGTATCCAGAAGGGGCAAACGACAATGACAGAAAAATGCTCAGAAAAATGGCAACAAAATATGTCCTAGATGGAGAGATCCTATATAGGAGAAGTCATGATCAAACATTGCTGAGATGTGTGGATGCCCGGGAGGTGAAAGAAATCTTAAACGAAGTACATGACGGGATCTGTGGAACGCACTCCAACGGGCTGTCTATAGCCCAGAAAATTATGAGATATGGTTATTTCTGGCTGACCATGGAGGGAGATTGCATCGATTACGCCAGAAAATGCCACAAATGCCAAATCTACGTTGACAAAATTCACGCACCCCCATCGCCTTTACACACCATGAATTCTCCGTGGCCTTTCGCAGCGTGGGGCATGGACGTCATCGGGCAGATTCATCCGAAAGCTTCCAATGGACACCGTTTCATTTTGGTCGACATAGACTACTTCACTTAATGGGTAGAGGCAGCGTCTTACGCCAATATCACCAAGACTACAGTTTGTAAGTTCTTAAGGAAGGAAATTATTTGTCGATACGGATTGCCAGAAAGGATCATCACCGACAACGCTTCCAATCTGAATAACAAAATGATGACGGACGTGTGCACTCAATTCAAGATAACACACCATAATTCCACAGTCTATCGTCCTAAAGTGAATGGAGCAGTGGAAGCAGCAAACAAGAACATAAAGAAGATCATAGCGAAGACTATGGATACCTACAGGGATTGGCATGAGAAGTTGCCTTTTGCCCTTTTTGCCTATAGGACGTATATTCGCACATCAACAGGGGCAACACCCTACTCCTTAGTGTATGGTACCGAAGCAGTACTCCCAATTGAGGTAGAGATCCCATCTCTCCGGGTCTTAAACGAAGTAAAATTGGATGGGGACGAGTAAAAAATGCCTTCTCAGGAGGAGCCCTTATCCTAACAGAAATGGATGGGGACGAGTTGAAAAATCCCGTAAATTCTGATGCCGTCAAGAAGTACTATCTCTAAAAAAATAATGATGATGAAAAATAAAAAAATAGAACAAAAATGGAGAGCTCAGGGCGAAAACCCGAAACCGGGCGTCTTGAAGCAAATGAAGGACTCGAGTTGAAAACCCGCAAAGGGCGGCTTGGGTAAATTGAAAAGTTGAATATCCGAAGAGAAGGGTATCCCCATGAACATCATGAAGAGGAGGCTTCAGGCAAAAAAATTCTACACCGGTTGACAGGATCATGTATCATTCATATCGAAGATAATGAGGGATCTTGTATTTCATACTTAACTCATGTATGTCATACCTTTCTTTTTAAGATATCCCAAGCCCTTAATCGTAATAAAACTGTGTTTTTGAGCATCCATTCCTGGCCTTCTTGTCAATTTCAGTCAAATAAGTTAACATAGGCTTATAATGAAACAAGAGATTTCGGAGCATTACTGTGATTTAACCTTGAAAATGCAGGTGATCAAAGAAAATGATGTTAACTCCTTCCTCTAGTTCCCTACATAATGGCTAGGGAAGGCGGGAAGCTTCAAACAACCAGGTAGGATGACCAATGGCACACGTCCTATCTATTCAAGGAAGGCATACGAGATAACAAAAGAGATCTCTTGGGTGAAAACCCAGAAGGGCACCCCTTAAAAAAAACTCTCTCTAAAGTGAAAACCCGAAAGGGCACTTTAGAATTCCAAGTCGTAATTGGAGAAAAAGAAAGGTTGAGATGGTTGAACTGACGAAGTGAAGCGGGTATCGATGCCCGTAAGAAAGGAGAAAGTGAACATCAAGATCAAATAAGGACCAAAACAAGCCCACCAAGATATTGACACTCATGCATCATGAATAGTCGACATCACTAGGATTAGGAGCATGTCAATTCATTTGTCATAGCATTTTGTTTTCATCTCGGATAGGTATCTCGCAGATTCAAAGAGACATCGATGGCCATCGCGGTGTTAATCCCGAATGAGAAGACAATGTTTTTACATACAAAGGCACATGTTTCAAGCTCCGAGAGAGGTTCTATATAGGAAGAATCCTCCGCTCCGAGGCTTCGTGAAAAGTTCTATATAGGAAGGACTGACAGACTCGTGGGTGAAGACTAGCAGTTCTATATAGGAAGGACTCCCAGTCGAAGGAATTCACCCATGACACGCAAGATTATATAGGAAATCCTGTTGTGTCGAAAGCGAAGAGTTCTATATAGGAAGGGCTCCGAGCTTCAATATCTTAGAGTGAAAGATTCTATATCGGAAGAATCTGTAACTCTAAGATTTCAGGACGCCGAAAAGTTCTATATAGGAAGGACTGACGGCTCCAAGGTGAAGACTCGCAGTTCTATATAGGTAGAACTCCCAGTCAAAGGAATTCACCTATGACACAGGGTTATATAGGAAACTTGTTGTGTCGAAAGCGAAGAGTCTTATATAGGAAAGGCTCCGAGCTTCATTGTCTTAGAGTGAAAGGTTCTATATAGGAAGAACCTGTAGCTCTGAGATTTTAGATGCCAAAAGTTCTATATAGGAAGGATTGACGGCTCCAGGGTTTGAAGACTAGCAGTTCTATATAGGAGGAACTTCCAGTCGGAAGAATCCATCAGTGGCGCAAAAGGTTTTATATAGGAGAAACCAGCGTTGAAGGCGAAGAGTTCTATATAGGAAGGACTCCAAGCTTTACTGTCTCGAAATGAAAAGTTCTATATAGGAGTGACTCATAACTCGAGGCTTCAGAGCAAAGGGTTCTATATAGGAAGAGCCTGTAGCTCCAAGATTGGAAGGTGACGAAGCTCTATATAGGATGAACTTACGAGCCTGAAGATTCAGCCAAGGAAGAACGGAGATGTCCAAAAGAACACGTTTTTCCAAAGCTACAAACAGGGAAGTTTGATAAAAATGAGTGCTTATGAATCTTTGCTTTGTTTCCCATTCCATGAGAACAAGCAAAGAGGGGCAACTGTAATCACTCATTTTCGCTTGTAAATACATATTAGTATTGCATGAATATTTATTATATTATATGCATGAATGTTACATATATATATATATAAGGTGTGGTGTGTGCATGTATATTATAAGCTATGTATGTATATGTATTAATAGTGTATGTGTGTCGCGTATGTATATATAGAGTATGAACGTATTTGTTTAATGTATATAGATGTTGTGTTAATTGTATATGATTATACGTACGTATGCTAGAATGTTATATTAATTAATGTTTGTATAATATAAGTATACGTTTGTGTATGTATGTGTATTGCTATTATAATACTAATTATATTATTATTAATGGGCTGATATAAAATGAAATCCAAAAAAATTAAATATATTAAACCCAAATAAAAATGAAGTCCAAGTCCAATTACAAATAAATTACAAGGCCCGGTTGGCCCAAACCCAAACCTTATCTAATTACAATTATGGTGTGCAGGTGACTGTGGGCCGTTGGATCAAGATCTGATCCAACGGCCACGATCCAACCAAGAAGTCAAAAATATCTGCCAGCCGCGTGTTCCACACGTATGGACCGTTCGAGTGCCACGCGCTTGTGTGGTCCACGCGCGGACGCTTTGATATCCCACGCGCGCGTAAGATCCACGCGTTCTGACTCCTCGACTGCGGAGCTCCACGTGGCAAGATCTGGAGCCGTCTCATCAAATCGAGGCTTCATCCAGGCTGTTCGTCCTTCAAGCCATCTGATCTAACGGCCGAGAATGTGTCTGGCCGCTGGCAGAACACCCATACCGCCACCATGCCGATATTCAACCACCGTGCTCAGAACATGCCAAATACAACAAGCAACAAGTTGTCAGTCCAGATCTGAAAAAGCAAGATGCAACTTGCACCAAAACAAAGACAAGGATATATATGAAACGGGGACTTTTGTAACAGGGGGAGTTGTAAAAGAGGGGGTAACACAAAAAAAAACAGAGAGATAGTAACAAAAAAAACAGGGGAGAGAACAGAGATCTTGTAACAAAAAAAAACTGAAAGTTGTAACCAGTCAAGTGATAATCGAAAGTCAGTCCAGTGGTAAACACTTGTTTCTTTTTCTTATTTGTTTTTTTTACATGCATATACAAAGAGATAAACACAAAAAAAAGAGAGAGAATAAGTCTTACCGTCGCCGTCCGTGTGTCTCCCTTTCTCAGTGACAAGCCTTTCAGCTTCCCCAAGCCAGAGATGGTGAACTGAAGGAAGGGGAAGACCCCTGGTAGTTTTGTTTTAGGTTTAAAAGTGTTTTTTTTTGTTCATATTTCCTAGATCTAGGGCGAATAGAGGTGTATCCTCTGAATCTAACCTCGGATTCGTGTCGAGGATGGAAAGGGGGTTATTTAACACGACGGCCGGCCGCTGAATTCTGGGTTTCATAGGATCAGTTGAGAGAAAATGAAGAACATGGGTTATTACAAAACTGAAGCAAGGAAACGAATGGCCAAAAATTTGATTTCGGCCTAAAAAGAGGGTTTATATAATTGTTATTATTTCGTTAAATGGGTAAATTACACACTAAATCCCCCCGCGTTTCCAATATTTTCACTTTTGTCTTGCCGCATGGTATATTTACAACTCTGATCCCTCTTGTTTTTCAAAATCTTACAATCCCGTCCTTAAATTACACCGAATCAGTTTCTAAATGGTAAAATTATGCCTTTAGCCATCCCGCGTTTTTGAACTTTTCATTTTGAGTCTGCCCCTTGGTCTAATTACAGTTTTGATCTTTTTAGGTTCTGTTTGTTTCGCATTTTCGTCCCTAAATTACATATTATTGTTCTTTAATTTCTGCCACTGAATTTTATTTTTCTTTCATTTCAGTCATGTTTCTTTGTAAATACTCATGTTCGTATTATAGTCGTATATGTTGATGTATTCTATTGTTTTATTTTATGTCCCTCGTATATGCCTCGTATTTTATGTTTACATGTATATATGTATTAAGCTTATAATAGTCATGCATCTTTTTATCCGGTTATTCATATTAAGCATGTTATGTTTTAGTTGATTCGTACATGTTATATTTTGTATTTTTGTATGTTTTTTTTAGGATTGCATGCTAGTATATTTACTTTTTTTTGTATGATATATTGTCCCATATATGTTGAAATATGTTTTATTACTAGTATGTATGTCTTTTTGAAATATTTGTTCGTCTATATACGTAATTATTCCTGCCTTGTTATTCTGACTTGTTAAAGTTGTTTTTATCTATTATTTAGAATAATATGTATATATGCATGTTTTAGTCTAGTATATCATTTATGTTAGATTAGTTTTCTGTTATGTCAATATTTATTGCATTTAAATATTTTGCCATGTTTTATATTTTTGCAACTAAGATTGCATATGATATATAAATTGTTAATGCGGTGCCCTTTTATCCGAGCGTAACGGGGCCAGTATCAGGCGTAGTGATAGTGGTTGGGCGTTTATTCTCGGATAACGGGGCCCTTAAAATTTATTCGCAATTATGACCGAATTTTAAAATAATAGTCACTTTAATACGGGAAATCCAATATTAATAAAGCGGTAATTATTAAAGTACCAATTTTGGGCGGTGTGGGGGTGCTAATCCTTCCCCATCCGTAACCGACTCCTGAACCCAATCTTTTTGAATCTTTGGTTTTATGGTGTCCGGCCTACCTAAGTGGCCGGTGGCGACTCCATTTTTTTAATGCGGTTTCTTTTAAAACCCCACGGAATAAATATTTTATATCAAAAAAAATCACAAACACCTTTCAAACACACGTTTTTATTTTAGCAATAAAAAAAGACATCGCTACAAGCAAGATGCGAAGAAACAGATTTAGTCCTCAATTGGGAGAAATGTCATTTTATGGTAGATGAAGGAATAGTGCTCGGCCACAAGATTTCATCCAAGGGAATTGAAGTAGACAAAGCCAATGTGGACGTGATCGAGAGATTACCCCCACCAAATTCGGTTAAAGGAATTCGAAGTTTTCTCGGACATGCAGGTTTTTACAGGAGGTTCATTCATAACTTTTCTAAAATCACTAAACCCTTGTGTAATCTGCTTGAACAAGATAAAGTCTTCGATTTTGATGATTCTTGCACTCAAGCATTCGAAATCCTAAAGAAAAAGCTTGCCTCGGCACCCATTGTCGTTCCACCAGATTGGACGCTACCTTTTGAGCTCATGTGTGATGCAAGTGATTTTGCGGTAGGAGCAGTCCTAGGCCAACGCACAGGTAAGACCTTCCATGTGATATACTACGCTAGTAAAACTCTTAATGGTGCTCAAGTGAATTACACAACAACGGAGAAAGAGTTACTAGCTGTAGTTTTCGTATTTGACAAGTTCCGATCCTATTTAATTGGTACAAAGGTAATTATTCATACGGACCATTCGGCAATCAAATACTTATTTGCTAAAAAGGATGCTAAACCTCGTTTGATTCGTTGGATATTACTTTTACAAGAATTTGATATTGAAATTAAGGACAGGAAAGGAACAAAAAATCAAGTGGCCGATCACTTATCACGTTTGGAACGCAATAGGGAGGAGGACGCGGATCTAGAGATATGCGATGCATTCCCGGATGAACAAATTCTAATTGCCTCGGCAACCCTCAACGCCTCGGCAACCCTTGACGCCTCAACAATTTTGGGAGCAGTCACAACGGCAGCACATGCCTCGGCAATACCCTGGTACGCGGATTTAGTTAACTTCCTTGTTTGTGGTATTTTTCCTTATGGCATTACTCACCAAGGGAAGAAGCGGTTCCGCCATGATGCTAAGCATTACTTTTGGGACGAGCCTCTTTTGTTTAAACAATGTGCAGACCAGGTTATACGCCGTGTGTCCTCAAGAAGAAGCAACAGAATGTACTCGGCAATGCCATTCTTCACCCTATGGAGGACATCTTGGAGGAACTCGTACATGCCAAAGTCTTGCAATCCGGTTTGTATTGGCCAACATTGTACAAAGATGCCCAAGACTTTTACAAGCAATGTGATCGTTGCGGAGGGGCGGGCAATATCTCTAGACAACATGAGATGCCGCTCGAAATCCATCGAGGTGGAACTGTTCGATGTATGGGGATTGACTTTATGGGACCTTTCCCATCTTCATTCGCAACCTCTACATCTTACTTGCCGTCGACTATGTGTCTAAATGGGTAGAGGCAGCTGCAGTTCCCAACGACGATTCCAAGACCGCATAACGATTCCTGCGAGAAAAACATATTTACACGGTTTGGGATGCCGAGAGCAATTATCGCGACGGGGAAAGCATTTTGACAATGGACTAATTGCCAAGATGTTGCAACGCTTGCATATCACACAAGATCGCCACGGCATATCACCCACAAACCAACGGGCAAGCGTAAATTTCAACCGGGAGTTGAAGGGAATACTCGAGAAAGTTGTAAATCACTCAAGGAAGGATTGGTCATTAAGACTAGATGACGACTTTGGGCATATCGCACCGCATTCAAAACACCCTTAGGTATGTCCCCTTCCAACTGGTCTATGGTAAAACATGTCATCTACCGTGGAAATCGAGCACAAAGGCGTCTTGGGCAATCAAGACCGTGAATATGGATTGGGAAAGTGCTGGACAAAAGCGCTTGATGGATCTCAATGAGATAGAAGAATTCCGTGCACTCGCCTATAACAATGCACGAATCTACAAGGAGAAAACAAAGCGATGGCACGACAAGAAACTATTGCCACGGTAATTCACGCCAGGGCAACTAGTTCTCCTATTCAATTCTCGGCTAAAACTTTTCCCGGGAAAGCTGAAATCAAGATGGTGGGGACCATTTGAAGTCGTCAAACCATTCTCCCATGGTGCTGTGATGATCAAGTCCATCTCTGACAACCATGAATTCAAAGTTAATGGACAAAGATTGAAGCACTACAATGGTGCCCATGTCGAACGTAACAAGGAAGTGGTCAATTTAGGAGATGCATGAGCATGCTCTCCCTTTTGATATCTTTATTTTTATTTTTATTTATTTTTGTTTTTGTTTTTTGTCGATTATTTAATTATTTTATTTATTTTTCATTTTTTTGTTTTTTTTATTATTTTATTATTTTGCCGATTATTAGTAGTTTTAG
The DNA here is from genome assembly GCA_019671005.1 of Hibiscus mutabilis. Lineage (NCBI taxonomy): Eukaryota > Viridiplantae > Streptophyta > Magnoliopsida > Malvales > Malvaceae > Hibiscus > Hibiscus mutabilis. The sequence goes on along the minus strand of CM033718.1, from coordinate 24,233,065 downwards.
GATAGATTTTTTTTATTCAAGTCTAAGAATCCTATTACACATCTTTATTTATTTTCTTTATTAGTTTATCTTTAATTTTAATCCTTATTTGATTTGTTTTTGAATTGTAGGAAAGGAAGTTCAAGATAAAAAAGGAATTTTAAACCAAGTAGGAAAACATCTTCAACAAGGAAACTAATGGGCTGAATCTAAGGCTTATATAAAGCCTCCAATTCATCCTAACCAAAATCCCTTTGTCGAAAATCCCTAAACCCTTTTTTCGATTTCCCCCAATCCCAACCACCTATCTTTTCTATAAAACCCATCACCCTTAACCTATTCCTACTTTCTATCTTGCAACTTTTTAGTTTCTTTTCTTTTCTTTTCTTTGTTTTTACTCACAACCAAGATCATACATGGCATCCAAGATTAAACTTTTAGTTCATCCAAGTTCCTCCAAAGAACCAAGATACAAGAAGTTTGCTACACCGACGGTTCAAGAAAGATTTCAATCCAAGTTTGAAAGCCGGAAGATTCATGAAGAACAAGGCTTTGAATACTCCAACTCTCATCAAGATTTCGGCCTTGAACCATTCATCTTCAAGAAGATTGCACATCAAAAGTGGCAAATCTTTTGCCATCAACCAGAACCGGGCCATACTTATAAGTCCCGAAAGCATCAACACCTTTTACGGACTTTACATTGAGAAGGACGAGCATCAAGCCTTCGTTGACCAAATCAATCCCAAGCAACTCGACAAGGTGCTTCAAGAACTCACTCAACCGGGAACTCATTGGAACGACGGTAAATACAAGGGCACGGTAAATCGCCTTCGGCTTAAACCCGAGGCAAAACTATGGAATAAGTTTGTTAAAACTTCTTTAATGCCCTCCACACACAATACTACCGTTGATATACCACGTCTTTTGCTCATATATTCTATTTTGCATAATCGCATCATTAACATTGGAAAAAATATTTGTGATGAGATTTTTGTATGCAGCTCAAAAGATAAGGGTTATCTTTTCTTCCCTTGCTTAATTTCTAATTTTTCCAAGGAGATGCATGTCCCGAGTGAGTCCACCGATGAAAAGGCCCTACCCAAGTCTGGTTGGAATCAAGCACTAATCCGGAAGCTAATGGGAGAGGCACCGGAAGATTCTTCAAGGCCTCCAATTGCCACGGCAACTCCTGCCGCGGCGGCAATCCCTAATGCCCAAGCACCTAACGCCAGGGCAACTCGGCCATTAATCCCGGGACAATTTGAAGCACTTTTGAACCCATTGACAAGCCGCCTAAGGAAAATTGAAGATCGGCAACTAATGTTCATGCGGTACATGAAGGAGCACAACAATGCCATCACCCAAGTCATCCTAGAAAAGTACCCGGACAATCGCGTGCCGTTCCCAATCTTTCCCGCCGATATCCTTGCCACGGCAACCAAGGAAGCTGATGCCACGGCAACCAACCCTGAAGATGCCATGACAACCAAAGCTAAAGACATCCCGACAACCACTGCAAAATCCAAAGGTAAAGCACCTATGCCCGAATCAACTCCTACGGAATCATTTTCTGATTTTTCAGATTCGGACGAGTCCTCCATTGAACCAATAAAGACCGCACCAATTGAATCCTCCAAGCGAAAAGCCATTGATATTGATGAAGAGGACGATGAGGACAACCCCGTACGAGGATCGATTCCACCGCCGGCAACAAGAAAACAACCATCGCGTTCAAGCAAGAAAATCAAGACGCCAACTAGAAGGAAACTAATCATCTACGATGGCGAACTCTCGGAGTAAGTCCTCGTATGCATTTTTCTTTTTATTTTTATTTTTATTTTCGGTATTTTTATGCATGCATTGAGGACAATGCCTCACTCGAGTTTGGGGGGGATTGTTATTAGTAATCACCATGTTTAGTTACATTAAGTATTACATTTAGGATACATAAATTGCTTGCCATGCCTTTAATTAGAACAAGAATTGCTTAGATTTGATGAATATTCAATGATTACTTTGCCAATGCACTTAATTGATAGAATTTTTATTCTAGGATAACCATGGAAAAACTTAGAATTTTACTATGATGCTAAATTTGATGAAACATTGTTGTGGTTTGATTGATTTAAGGAGTTCTAGTAAACTTAGGTTGATAATTAACAAATTGGGGGATTAGAATAAAAATTGGATGAATGCTAGAGGTGCCCGAAATTGGCTCTAGCATATGCTAAAAAAAATTGATCACTAGAGGTGCCTGAAACTGGCTCTAGGAGGCGTTAAATTTTTTTTTACTAGAGGTGCCCGAAACCGGCTCTAGTCGATTAAATTAACTTAAGAAAACTAAAAATAAAACACTAGAGGTGCCTGAAATTGGCTCTAGTTAAAACATGTTAAAAAGAACCCAATGAAGTAATTTAAAAACCTATTGTTTGCATAGAATCCGAAAAATCAACTTGCACACAACTGCGCACACACTCGCAAGCATTATAGTTTGATTCCGAATAACTCCTCAGTTTTCCGAAAAATAAAAAGCCAATCATACTTTGTGCCCCGGTTCAGAGAATTGAAATCAAGTTCAAAGCTAAGTTTGTGAAAGTTGAAGTCTTGGCAGGTAATTATGAGTTTGCATTGCTTGAGGACAAGCAATAGTTCGAGTTTGGGGGTGTGATAAGTGTTCAAAAGTACTATTTTTCTTACCCTTTTTACTCATATTATTGTTAGACTTAGGCTCATATTAGTTGCATAGTTAGCCATTCATGCATTAATCCATGTTTCCTTCAATCGTTGAGCTTTATTACATAACTTGGTGATTTTTGTGGAAATAGATGCTGCTTTGGTATGTTTTTGTGTGTGTATGTGCAGGATCACTTGCCAAAGCAATACCGAGCTAGTTGCCAGGGCAATGCATGAAGGATATGCCGAGCTAGTTGCCAGGGCAATGCATGAAGGAGACGCCGAGCCAGTTGCCATGGCATTTGTCGACAAAGACAAAATGCAATAGGGATGTCGAAATTCATGACTTTACAAGCCCAAGATGACATGGAGCAAGGCCCAATCCCAAAGGAATTTGATTGCCATGCAGAGATCAAAGAAGAATTAAATTCCAAGAAGATAGGAGAAGTTCTAATAGGAATAAAATTATAATAAATAATTATATTCTTTAAAGATAATTTAATTCCAACTCAAACTCCTCCTCAAAGAAGGACTTTGGCCTAGCCCTATAAATATCAAGGAGATTTCGACAAGATGCATAGAGAGAGCAAGAGGGAATTTCGACAAGACCAAGAGAGGAAGCAAAGGGGAATTTTCGACAAGCTTCAGCTTTTCTTTCTTGTTTGATTGGGTTCATGCTAGGGATTAATTATCTTGTTTTTCTTTGGAACCTAGCCATGAACTAAATCTACTTGGCTATGGTTATTGTGTTTTTGTGGTTGTGAGAAACTATTGGTTTTTGTTTAGGTAATAAGAGTTTGCACTTTTCTATTTCAAGGTTTATTCATTCTTGGTTCTTATTATTGTTTGCGAGTGAATTGGGAGAGGATCTCGTGATTTCTTCTATTTATCTAATATCGGGAGAGTTAGATTCAAGAAACGAATGAATATGATCTTTATTCAATCCAATGATGGTGAAGATTAATCCGGCTTAGGAATAAGTTAAGGATTTCAATGGCTAAGAGGAGCGCAAGATTGGTTGTTTTTCACCCTTGATTCACACAGGGATGTATTATCAAGGCATGCACAAGTAGCTAGAGTTTCGACTTAGGGGTAAGAAGAAACCATTGAAGAACGCTCTGCCGAACCTTGAAGATTGCTACCCAGACGCCCGAGTAGTTGCCCATGCAACCATCGATTAGTTGCCAAGGCAACCCCGTTGTCCAAGTTGCCACGGCAACTGAGTTGCCCGTGCACTCTTTTACCAAAACGATCCAATCGGCTATCACACCTCAACTCACGATAACCTGGCCTATCTCTCTCATTCGAATTCATCTTTTCTTTTACTTATTTGCTTTCTAGATTAGTTAAACTTCTATAATATTTTATTTATGTTTTTTACTTTTTTCAGTGCAAGAGACTAGATTCTTGAAGTAGCACCAATCCCTGTGGAGACGATATCTTTTATACTATAACTTGCGACGTGTATATTTGCACATTTGCGTAGCACTTATTACGCGCAACACAGTACAACCCAAATTATTAAGAAAGATGTTTGATTGCTTGTTAAATAATACCTAATTAAGTATCATTTTCAATTCATTCCTTAAGATATGATAATGTGCTTTAATCTTATTAAGATCTATTAGTATTATATGTACTATGATAGCATCTCTTTTCAGATAAGATATAGTGTTGATCTTTTTAGTAATGATTTGCCTTGTAATCAATCTAATATAAAAATGAAAATATGATATTGGTTGTTATATGGTATGTGCTAAGTATGTGAATCTTGGTAATCGAATCTGTTATGAGAATTAGCTAAAGCCTAAATGGAAAGAGTATCCTTGATAATGCTATGCTTGTTGTTATAAAATCTAAACAAGTTGAAAATACTTTGTAAATTATTAAGCTACTTGATTGCTTGTATGACAAGTAAGACTCATCTAAGGAATTGTTTAATCACTCTTTTAATAGATACGATATTATACTCTTAATACGAATGACTTGTTTATTTGATGACAATATGAGATAATGATAATTGATTTGAATGATCCTCTTATATGCATAAAGTCGTGGTTTATAGTAATTGAAATTTGTCATTTACTGTTTAAATTATAATGAGAATGATTACCCTTGTTAATCCTAGGTTACTTTGTATTATAACGTTTACAAAGTGCTCTTTTACTACCTCGCTAAGTGTATGGTTACTTGTTTCCTTAGATCATGTTTCAGGGTGAGGTTTCGATTGCTGTGTATATAGAGCTCGATCAAGATCACAAGCCAAAGTGTATGTTTTTTTCATTATTTTGTAGAACTCCTAGTTTGGTGGCACAATGCTTATATCTATATATTGCATCTTGATTTTCCTTAAATGTTAATACAATGATTTAAAGCATTGTAAGTGATGTAAAGGTCATTTGAATAATTCAGTGGTTGCTTGTGGTTATACTTTTAGGCTATTATACACATATCAAAATAGGCAAATGCAACATGTCTAAGTCTTATGTCACCATACTAGGAGTTCAAAACAAAACGTAAGCATACATGTAATTGGTGGGAGGGACTTGCAACTGCAGCAACACGATCGAGGCTCAAATTGCTTCAAGGTCCTGAAATGCATGAGACAGACGAATGTTAGGCTTACATAGCCTAGTGAGGTAGTTATAACAAATGCAATCGAGTTATTTAATGATATGTAAACATTTAAGCATGCTTGAATGACACATATACAACATTAGCATATACAATTCATGCATGACATCAACCTTTAGTAATTTCATATATCAAATGCAAAACACATATTCTTCATTTTCCCCTTGGACATAGAAACCAATCGATATACGGATTCCCCTGTACGCCACACATATCGAAATAGGCCTTAGCCTTGAGTTGTAGCTCCATAGTCCCTTTCACAATCCAACCTTTTTCTCCCCACATATTGGCTGTAGCCCGAACCGTAGTCCAATCCCTTGGTTAGTGAGCTCAAATAACCTTATGGCATGCCAATTGTATCCAAAGTCCACAAGTGTCCAAGTTTACATATTTCATCATAAAACTTACCTTGTGTCTGTAAGCCATATCATGTCGGATTGCAAATTAAGCTTTGGCTCCAACTAACATATCATATCATTTATGCATCATATTAATTTCCATGTATATTAATATTGACATTAAGCCTTTTTCACATATAACATACAATGATTGATTTATATGGCATGGAATGTATCAAAGCAATTGGATGACCTTACCATACTTACCACATGAAGTTCCTACTTGTAAGATCTACTTGTGCTATCCAAACAAATACATAACATAGACACAAATCAAATGCGATCGGGATGGCACCTAGCCAATCCCATGATAGAACTACACTCGCCTAGTACTCGGAGACTTCAAGGTTCACGTATAGCGATCCCCTTGCCGTTGGAAGAATATGGAATAGTTGATGGTGAAGATGACTTGTCATCCACCACTCGAGCTAGTTCAAAATTAGAGGATTACATTTGAATCAAATATAATGATTCACAAATGTTTTTCAAGCTTACCAAAGCTTGTAGACAAACATCAAAATAAAGAAATCAACTATCTAACACATGGGCTTAGTTTGAACATTCAAGACTCAAATCTTGAAATTAAACTCTAAGGATTGATGGAATCATCAAATTGACATAGTGGTTTTACTTACCCAATTACAAGCTTTCAATTGGTGTATTGAGATCACACAAAGGTCAAGGATTGGATTGAGGTGCTTGCTTGAGCTTGAGGAGGAAGATGACAATGGAGGTGTGTGCTTGCTTTTCAAGGCAAATGTGGGATTTGGTTTCGGGAGATTAAAAACAAAGAAGGAGGGCTCTCCTATTCATTTTAAGGAATCCAAAGCCATAATGATTTCCCCACCTCATTAGGAACCAATAGGAAGGTTTCCCTTGGCAAAGGGAAAGCTTAATTTATTAACTTCCATTAATTCATACCTTTTCATGGTTTTAAGGCAATTGATGATCCTCTTTTTCCTTCATTTTTGAGCCATCTCACGTGAAGGGGTGGCAAGCAAGTAGGTGAGTCATCCCTAACTCCCAAACTTTACAAATTGGCAACTAAATCAATTTGGATAGAGACCCGTATCGATACACCTTATGGTCATATTGATATGGCTAGGCTAAGTTGGGTAAGTTAGTTAAAAGTAGTTAGGTCGTATCGATACAGGTCCTACCGTATCGATACGCCTTGCCCAAATTCAGCATTTCCAGTATTTTCAATGAAACCCCTAACTTCCATTCTTTACAAAAAGGTCCAACAACTTCAATTAAGCCCAAAATAACTCCCATTGCATCAGAATTGGTTACAAGGATCGAGCAATTACATTATTCAAGCATAACCAGAACAAAATTTCTGATCACTAGAACCTAATTCCAGCAAGGCTGGTTTTCGGGGTGTGACAACTCTCCCCCCTTAAGAAAATTCGTCATCAAATTTTCACTCTAACTGAAAAGATGAGGATTCTGCTTCTGCATTGTTTCCTCTGGCTCCCAGGTTGCTTCCTCTATTGAGTGACTTATCCAAAGAACTTTTACTAGAGGCAAGAACTTGTTTCGAAGTCTCTTGACTTCTCGTGCGAGGATCTGTATTGGTTCCTCCTCGTACGTCAAGTTGGACTAGATTTCCAGACTCAGGCTCTATCACGTGGGAAGGATCAGACTGATACTTTTGTAGCATAGATACATGAAAGACATTATGGATTCGACTTAACTCCTCAAGGAGAGCTAGTTAGTAGGCAACATGTCCAACTCGCTTGCTCACCTTGAATGCACCGATAAAACGAGGACTTAGCTTCCCTTTTTTGCCAAAACAAAGGATCTTCTTCCATGTAGATACCTTAAGGAAGGCCTTCTCACCAATGTCATACTGAATGTCCCTTCTTTTCAAATTGACATAAGCTTTCTCCCGATCAAATGCAACCTTGAGACGATCATGAATGATGGTTACCCTTTCTTTGGTTTCTTGAAGTAAGTCAGGGCCTAACATTTTGCCTTCACCAAGCTCGGTCTAAAAAAGAGGAGTTCTACATCTCCTTCCATAAAGAGCTTTATAAGGAGCCATTTGAATCAAGGCTTGATAACTGTTGTTGTACGCGAACTCCACTAAGGGTAGGGACTTTTCCCACGTATCCTCGAAATCAATAACATAGGCTCGTAGCATATATTCCAAAATATGAATAACCCTTTTAGATTGGCAATCAGTTTGAGGGTGGAAAGCAGTGCTTAGGTGCACTGAAGTTCTCAAAGCCTCATGTAAGGTTCTCCAAAATCGGGATACAAAACATGGATCACGATCGTAGATGGTGGATACAGGAACTCCGTGCAAACAGATGACTTCACGAATGTATAACACAGCAAGTCTAGGCAAGCTGAAATCCATTCTCACTGGAAGAAAATGAGCAGACTTAGTGAATCGATCTACAATGACCTAAATAGCATCATTTTTCTTCGGTGTCATTGGTAGACCACTTACGAAATCCATCGTAATACGTTCCCATTTCCATTGTGGAAGCTCAATAGGTTGCAAAAGACCTTTAGGCACCTCGTGCTCAGTTTTAACCGGTTGGTAGGTTAAACACCTAGCCGCGAAGTTCGTGATCTCACCTTTCATACTAGACCACCAATACAGCTCTTTCAAGTCTTATACATTTTGATAGTTCCAGGATGAACAGAGAAAGAACTCGAATGAGCTTCTCTCAGAATTTGATTACGAAGATCATCATCGTTAGGGACACAGATACGATTTTGAAAACACAACAAGCCCTCAGAATTCATAGCGAAATTAGGATCTGGCTTATCCTTAATCTTAGCAATAAGAGTTTGTAACTCCTCGTCAGACTCCTAGAGTGCTTTGATTCAGGACACCATGGTTGACTAAACTCTAAATTCATCCAACAACTTGCCATGCTTCTTGAGCTGGAAGTGAGCATTCAAACATCTTGATGAGGGAGTGGGCTTCCGACTGAGAGCGTCAGCCACAATATTGGCCTTATTGGATGGTAATCAATAACCAAGTCATAGTCCTTCAAAAGTTCCATCCACCAATATTGATGAAGATTCAAATCTTTCTAAGTTAGAAGATACTTCAGGCTCTTGTGATCAGTGTAAAAGTATCACTTCTCACTATAAAGATAATGCCTCTAAATCTTTAAGGATAAAACAACAGGAGCTAGCTCCGAATCATGCGTCGGATAGTTCAACTCCCATGGTTTAAGCTGACGTGAGGCATAAGCAATGACTTTTCCCTCTTGTATTAGTACACAGCCTAACCCTAAGTGGAATGCATCACTGTACACAGTGAAGTCTTTGCCTGACTCAGGTTGCACCAAAACAGGGGCATGTGTCAGGACTTGCTTAAGTTGATCAAAATTTCTTTGTTGCTCTACTGTCCACACAAAGGGAGTTTCCTTACGGAGAATATTTATCAAGGGTGCAACAATCAGCGAGAACCCTTTAACGAATCTATGGTAGTAGCTTGAAAGGCCCAGAAAACTATGAATTTCTCCAACATTCTTCGGAGGGATCAAATCAAGAACTGCTTGAACCTTATTTAGGTCAACTTGAATTCCTGCAGAAGAAATCACAAGTCCCAGAAAGGATACTTCAGATAGCCAGAATTCACATTTACTGAACTTAGTATATAGTTCTTTCTCTCGGAGAGTCTGTAGCACAATCCAGAGATGTTCTTCATGAGTGGTAGTGTAACACCCCTCTCCTGGCCTGGTAGAGAATCGGGTCGGAAAATGCTACCAGAAAACATATCATAGATTCAAAAGCTTAATCAGAGTACGAAAACTTATTCGGGTCATTTATTAATCTCTTTTAAGGCTTAACAAAACTATCTTATTATGACTTACAAAATTCGAACCAGTTTTAATCCTTTTTGAACTTAGGGACTAAATCATAATTTTTACAAATTAGAGGTCCTTATTGGGATTTATTTTTACTAGACTAGAATTAAACCTATCAGTTATTAACCTGTGAGGTTTCGTTCTTAACAGAGATAGTTTACCTATCCAATGAGGTTGTACAAGTTCTAGTGACCATTTTGCAAACTTCTTAAAACTAGTTTCTATGTCTTTTAACAGAATTAACTAACTCGCACGGATACCCTTGGGGCCCTATCGATACGCTAAGCTAAATTTTTATTTCCCAAATCCGAAGATAGCATGGCCATATCGATACACATATCCCCTTATCGATACACGCTGACTAGGGTTGACCCGTTTCGGTACAGTCTAGGGTCGTATCGATACCATTTATTTTTCAGAACTTGTTGTCCAAATTCGTATTGATACACCTCCTTTGCATATCGATATGCCCTGTTTCACTTGGCCCAATTATGCAAGGCCGTATCGATACGCCATCACCCGTACCGATAGGCATGTTCTGTAATGACAGATTTTTGCTGGTTTTTATTCGAATTAACCTACCATTTGTTTTCCAAACATTACCAAATTTTACCAGTGAGTCTAATTTCCATATTTCTAATAGCATACAAAATTTTAGGCTGTTTCAAATCTATTTACCTAGTTTTTACCCTTTTAGCACATTTAAGCTCATTTAACTAGTTTAACCAATTCACAAACATTCCATATTAGCCATTATCATTTGGTCACCTCTAGGCTATTACACACACATCTAAAGGCACATACATAACTTGTTTAGACCATATGCCACCTTACTAGGAGTTCAAGACAAAATATAAGCATACATGTGATTCGTAGGAGTGACTTGCAACCGCAACACACGATCGATGGCCGAAATTCCTTAAGATCCTAAAATGCATGAGACACACAAATGTTAGGCTTACATAGCCTAGTGAGGTACTCATAAAAAATGCATAACTAGTTTATCAAATGCATGAATATCATATAGGCATGCTTGGTTACATTTTATATAGCATCAATCGTGTAAAATCATATTCAAACAAATTGTCATGATTTCATGTAGCAATTGTAAAACATAATAACATATCATTTCCTTGGACTTGATAACCAATAGATAAGCAGATTCCCTTGTACACCACATATATCGAAAATAGGCCCTAGCCTCGAGCCGTAGCTCCGGATAATGTACCTTACATAATCCATCATTTTCTCCCCAACATATTGGTCATTGCCCTAGGCCGTAGTCCAATCCCTTACTTGGTGAGATCTAATAACCCTATGGCATGCCAATTGTATCCAATGTTCACAAATGTCCAAGTTCACATATCATCACAAATCTTACCTTTGGTGCCCTTAGGCCATAACACAACGGAGAAGAAATTGAGCCTTAGTTCTACGTATCATAGCATAATCATATCATATCATAATCATAATATTTCAGATAACGCACATATACTCATAGACATATCAAACTAATGTAAGGACTTACCATGCATACCGATAGCATCCACATATATGTTTGCTCTACTTGAACCCTTAATCAAATTCAAACATAATCACAAATCAAATGCAACGGGATGACACCTTGCCCATCCCTTGACACGACTATACTCACCTTGATTCTAAAGCTTTTAGGATTCTCGGATTTCGATTCCTTTACTTTTAGACTTGGTCGAAGATGACGTAGTTATTTCCTCCAACTCTTGAGCTAGTTCAAATTTAAAGAATGCATCAGAATTAAACCTATTAGCTCACAACCATTTTTCAAGCTCATCAAAGCTCTTATACAATATCGAAACAAGAAAATTAATCTACAAACACATGGGCTTGACTTAGATGTTCAAAGTTTAATTCTTGAAATTACTTCTCCAATATCAAAGAAATCATTGAATCGATAAGAGGTTTTACTCACTGAGTTATAGGCTTTCAAATGACGTATTAGAATCGATCAAAGGTTGAGGATTTAAAAGAGGTGCTTGCTTAGGTTGAGGTTGAAGAAAGCAATGGTGGTGCTTGCTTGTTGGATGGCAAAGGGTGAGTTATCATTCGATAGATGTTAGAAACAAAGATGAAAGCTTCCCTTTTGTCTTTTATTAGGGAACTTAATCATTTCATCACTTTTCACCTATCCAAGGACCAATAAGGTGCATTCCTCTAAGAAAGGGTTGTTGGGTCATGCCGGTACACCCCATGGCACAACGGAAAAATTATCTGGTGATTACCACCAGAGATCCATGTACAAGGAACGAATAAGGGTGAAGAATTACCTGTTTAAAATCTGTAATTCTAAGTTTGGAGGAGATAGATATTCAATCACGATTCCACGATGTCGATTCTTAAGTCGCAACAATAACGCTTCGACCTCTACGTAGTTCACCAGTTGAAACGAGTATATAAAAACTCTCTAAACCATTTAGAAGGGAACGAGCATATAAAAAACTCTCTACACTATTTAGAGGGTTTTTCCCAAAAGCATTAATGACTGCTAGATCTCTCATGCCTTTATATAGACTTTGTAATCCTAATTCAACTCAGATTAGGATTTCAATATATATTTTAAAAATATATAATCCCAATTTAACTTTAATTAGAATTTTAATATATATATACATATATTAAATATATATAATCCCAATTCAACTTTAATTAGGATTTCAATATATATATATATATTAAATATATATAATCTCAATTCAACTTAACTAGGATTTCAATATATATGGATTTAAATCGAATTATATTATTTATATATTAAACGAGTCATAATTACATTAATTATTTTTCTTTTAATATTTACCCCATAGTTAAATTATATATATCAAATATATATTAATTTAACTAAATCCGTGTACAACAAATTTGTACATATATAATTCGTTTAATATATGCTCATTTCAACTGTGGGTGTGACCCTATAGGTTCATGTAACGATAGTAGTAAATATTAGAACATTTCTAATATTACAAAAAATGAGTGGCATCTAGCAATATGTCATTGTCACCTAAGTTACAAGAAATCATGATTCAACATAACCTTTTCGTGATTAACTCTATTTATATATTACATCCTTTTGTCCTTTATATCTAGATTAGACACAAGTCACGAAACAATCACACTTGTATAGTCCATCTAATGTTTCTTGATATCTTGAGTAGACAATTATAAATGAATAACTATGATATCTCATATCAACTTATTCGAGCATAGCCATGCATTTCTAGTCTCACTCAATCAAGTGGCCTACGATATTACTCCTATTATGTAGGAGGGACAAATCCTATCTTGATCAACCATATTCCACTGCATAGATTGTGACATATCCAATATCAGTCTTTATAGTGTAGTCAGTTACGACACACGTTTAACCGTATCAAAATATATCACTCGCGATGTTGAAATAATGATGATCTCAAGTCTGAGGATCATACATGTAATTATCACTATGAGCATTGTTGTGACTGTCACATTATAATCCAAGAAACATGCTCATAGCGGGTCAGTCCAATATTTCGTTCTCTAACACATACTTATGTATTGATTTTGTCATCTCCATGTCAATGACAACACTTTGTCATCAATCAACTACATATTAGTCTTAATGCATTATTTTTGTCCATGCTCACAATAATACTCGACTGAGGAAATTTTAGAATAACCATATTATTTTAAGGACTTTATTATAATCCAGTTTATTTATGCACACAGAATTGTAACTGAAAATAGTAATGGCAATGCCTCTTTATGAATAAACAAGGTCGAACAAATGTCATTTACAATCATCTTATGATTGGTCTTTAGGCATATTCTAACAACCTCTCAATAGCACTAAGACCAATCACTCATGTATGTAATACCAAATGACTTAGTGTGACGATCATGCTTTTGCTGCGTTAGAGGCTTTGTCAGTGGATCGACAATGTTATCATTTGTTGGTACGCTACATATTTCCACATCTCATCGATCTATGATTTCTCAAATAAGATGGTAATGCCAAAGTATGTGTTTGGATCGTTGGTGAGATCTGGGTTCCTTTGCTTGTGCGATGGCTTCGTTGTTATCACAACATAGATCTATAACATTCAAAATGCTTGGAACAACCCCTAGTTCAGATATAAACTTCTTGATCCTAACACCCTCTTTTACAGTATTGCATGCTACAATATACTCGTCTTCTGTTGTAGAATCAGCTACTATATCTTGCTTTGAACCTTTCCAGCTCATAGCGCCTCCATTATTGCATAACACAAAACTCGATTGCGATTGTGAATCATCCTTATCGGTTTGAAAGTTGACATCAGTATTACCTTTTATACTTATCTCTTCCTCACCTCTATATATAAGGAATGTATCCTTAGTTCTTCTTAAGTACTTAAGGATGTTTTTAACTGCGACCCAATGACTTTCACCGGGATCTACCTGGTATAGACTTGTCATACTTAAAGTGTATGATACATTTATATGAGTACATAACATGGAATACATGATAGATCCAATTGCTGAAGCATATGGAATCTTACTCATTTGGTCTCTTTCTTAAGATGTTGAAGGACACATTTCCTTCGAGAGTGAAATTTCATGTCTCATAGGTAAGAACCCTTTTCTTTTGGATTCTTCCATACTGAATCTTTTCAGTACTTCTTCTATGTATGTATTTTGACTAAGTCCTAGAAGTCATCTTGATCTATCTCTATAGATGTTTTTAACTGTGACCCAATGACCTTCACCGGGATCTACCTGGTATCGACTTGTCATACTTAAAGCGTATAATACATTTAGATGAGTACATAACATGGAATACATGATAGATCCAATTGCTGAAGCATATGGAATCTTACTCATTTGCTCTCTTTCTTAAGATGTTGAAGGACACATTTCCTTCGAGAGTGAAATTTCATGTCTCATAGGTAAAAACCCTTTTCTTTTGGATTCTTCCATACTGAATCTTTTCAGTACTTCTATGTATGTATTTTGACTAAGTCCTAGACGTCATCTTGATCTATCTCTATAGATCTTGACTCCTAATTTGTATGTTGCCTCACTCAAGTCTTTCATGGAAAAATATTTTCCTAACCAAGTTTTCACAGACTGTAAGCTAGATATGTGATTTCCTATTATCAGTATATCATCCACATACATTACCAATAATATCACAGTGCTCCCACTAATTTTCTTGAAAACACATGACTCATCTTCATTTTCGATAAAATCAAACTCTTTGATTGCATCGTTAAAACGAAGATTCCAACTTTGAGAGGCTAGCTTTAATCCATAAATGGACCTTTGTAGCTTGCATATTTTTTTGCCATCTTTTGGATCAAAAAAACCTTCAGATTGTGTCATGTACACATCCTCATCTAGTTTTATATTAAGGAAAGCGGTTCTATCATCCATTTTCCATATCACATAATCATAAGATGAAACTATCACAAGTAAGATCCGGATGGATTTAAACATAGCAACAGGTGAAAGTGTTTCATCATAGTCTATACCATGAGTTTGACCAAAACCTTTAGCGACTAATCGCACTTTGTATGTTTGTATATTACCATCCATGTCGATTTTCTTTTTGAAAACCCATTTGCACCCTAGAGGTGGGTCTACCAAGGTCCAAACTTGGTTTTCTAACATGGAATCCATCTCGAATTTCATGGCCTCTAGCCATTTCTCAGAGTCTGGGCCCGTCACTACTTCTTGATAAGTCCTAGTCTCATCTTGATTCATGAAGAGAACATCACCATGCAATGTGACAAGAAATCCATATTTCTCAAGCGTATTACATCCTCTCAAAGATCTTCGCAGTGGTTGTGTTTTCAAAATTGTTGAATGTTCCTCAACAACTTGTGGAACTTTTTGTTGTTCAATCTCTTGTTCAATGATATGTGGTTGATCTCAAATTTTATTGAGTTCAATATTTCTCCCACTTCCTTTTTGGAAAACAAATTATCTTTCTAGGAAGATTCATGTTTGAGCAACAAACACTTTGTTCTCGGTAGGATTGTAGAAATAATATCCTTTAGTCTCTTTAGGATAACCCACAAAATTACATTTATGAGATTTGGGTTTGAGCTTTGTAGACATCTTATGTTTAACATAAGTTTTGCATCCCCAAATTTTCATAAAAGATATACTAGGATGTTTCCCAATCCATATCTCATATGGAGTTTTTTGAACCGATTTAGATTGAACACGATTTAGTGTGAAAGTAGATATTTTTTAGCGTATGTCCCCAAAAAGAAACTGAAAGATTAGCGTGACTCATCATTGATCAAACCATGTCTAACAGTGTTCGGTTTCTTCTTTTCATAAACTTCATTCCATTGTGGAGTACCAGGAGGTGTGAGACAATCCCACATTCCTTAAAAAGGTCACCAAACTCCAAGCTTAAGTATTCTCCTCCTCGATTTGATCGAAGAGACTTAATGCTTTTTCCTAGTTGGTTTTATACTTCATTTTTAAATTCCTTGAACTTTTCAAGGGCTTTAGATTTATGATGCATTAGGTAAATGTACCCAGATCTACTGAAGTCATATGTGAAAGTAATAAAGTATTGAAAACCTTTTTCTGGCTTGTGTATTCATTGGTCTACATACATCACTATGTATCAATCCTAATAAATCACTTGCTCGCTTACTTTTACCACTAAAAGGAGCTTTGGTCATCTTTCCCAATAAACAAGGCTCACATACATCAAGTTGTTCGAAAACCAAATGAATCCAAAAATTCATCTTTATGAAGTTTTGAAATGCGTTTTTCACTTATGTGACCCAAGTGACAATCCCAAAGATGAGTTTGATTAGAGTCATTTGTTTTGATCTTTGCGTATTTATGTTGTATATGGAATTCTCTTGATTCAAAATATAGAGGCCATTTATTAATTGTGTCACAACATAGAAAATATTATCGAGATAAAAGAACAACAATTATTCTTAATAATTATCTCAAAACCAATCTTGTCTAAACAAGAAATCGAAATGATGTTTTTTTAGTCAAAATAGACACAAAATAATAATCCTATAAACATAAATTAAGTCAACTAGTCAACAATAAAGTATATGTTCCTATAACTAATGCAACAACACTTGCTCCATTACCAAACCATAGGTTCACTTATTCCTTTCTCAAATTTCTAGTCTTTTGTAGTTCTTATACAAATGTACAAATATGAGAACCATAACTGGTATCCAATACCCAAGAAGTAGGTGTTGATAAATTAATATCAATAACATAAATATTCGAGGCGGATGCTCCGCTTTCATTTGCCTTCTTGACTTTTCAAGATAAATGAGGCAGTTCCTTTTACAATGACATGTCTTATTACTAATGGAAACATTTTTCCTTCCAGTAACCAGTCAAGGTAGTTTACACCGTTCAACTTGTCCTTCTCAAGGACCGATCCCAATGATAACAAATTTGTATAATAAGTCTACAATAATAAAATATATTTTATAAGTACCTATTTATCATGTTTATAAAATAATAACATTCTCACTATTAAAAAACCCTCAAAATCGAAAAACTTGCTAAAAGTATTTCTAGTGGGTAAAGATCCATATTTCATTTCATTCTAAGTCAGCTTTGACTTTACTCCTAGAATTCAATTATTTAGGTAAGAAACACTTGCTAATTACATCTCATGTAATTCCTATATTTGATGAACAAATAATTTGTCCAAAACAAAAGTTCATAAGGTCTAATAGAAAGAACAATAATGAACAGAGCACTAGGTAGGTAACTTATGAAAAGAGAAGTGGTGTACTGGGCACGCTTAAATACCAAGTCTTTCAAAGAACCAATCCTAGACATGCACTTTCGTATTGTTTTTTCAATCACCAAAGTTCTTGAACAATCATTAGTCTTTAGGTTTCTACTCTTTTTAGAACAACCTAGTTTGACCAATATTACTACCACTGAATATCACTTGCTTAATCTTCGCGTTTAACCAAGATAGATCTAAGTATTTTGCTTTGGCAAAACCTACATAGTACCGATCGAGGTTTTAACGAGGGCTAATATTGGATGACTAATTTTAATTAAATATGGAGGGGCTTTGTGAATATTATCTCACCATTTAACATTTGATCTTATCAATTAACTAACATGCATCTCATACATTCATTTTATCATATACATGAAAAGCAGTAAATATGAATGCAATAGTTATAACCCATATCCTAAGGTGGCCCGTCCCAAGCCAATGGGAGAACCAAATTATTCTAAGGATAAAAACACTTCTCAAGCATCTTTCTATCAACCCACACTTCTGTTCCTCTGGTCCATGCTTCTTCGTATAGAATACAATTTTAGAAACTCGTTTTACATACGAGGGAGTAAGACGAGAAGAGAACTACAATAGAAGTAGAGAAAGACACGACATATAGGCCGTATTTATAAAACCTTATAAATAAAACTAAATGGGCTATTGGGCTATAACCATGCATTCCAAACACCGTGCATAAACAAACGTAGTAACGACGAGGTTTGTAATTGAGGTCTTTCTAGATTGTTCCTACGCAGGGGTCAAGCCCCTTGCTAGGTTTCGGCGGGCTTGTAGCTGCTAGCAGGGTTATCCCTGCCCGATTAGCGATGAAGATTTTTTTTAAGATTAGCATTTTAATTGCTGTGTAAAAACCTCACGATTTGATAACTTTTATCAATTTTATAGCACTTTTTAGGATTTTAAAATCTACGAGGTTTTTATTGGAACAACTCTTGTTACTTCCACGCACAAAATCTATAAACTAACCATTAGTCTAATATATAACTATAACCCGCGTATGTTAACAGTTAACATCTAAAACCTTAAAACTCCATATCGAATATGTTAACGATTAACATATAATATTTCAAACCCTATCAGCAAATATCCCGATGATTAACTCTTAATCATCAATCTTAGGAATATCTTTTAATTGTATTAATAAATTAACCGTGATTGAATAGATTTGCTCGCACAAATATCATATATTCGCTAAATAAATCAAAAAATAACATGTATCTCATACAATTACATCACTCAAGTAATTAAAACCCAAATATGTATCGTACAAGTGGCTCTGATAGCACTTTTGAGTCATGTTGGTACACCCCCATGGTGCAGCGGAAAAATTATTTGGCGATTACCACCAGAGATCCATGTACGAGGAACGAACCGGGGTGAATAAGGGTGAAGAATTACATGTTTAAAATCTGGATTCTGAGTTTGGAGGAGATAGATATTCAATCACGATTCCACGATGTCAATTCTTAAGCCCCAACAATAAGGCTCTGACCTCTACGTAGTTCACCCAGTTGAAACGAGTATATAAAAACTCTCTAAACCATTTAGAAGGGAACGAGCATATAAAAACTCTCTAAAGTATTTAGAGGTTTTTTTTCTTCCAAAAAGCATTAATGACTGCTAGATCTCTCATGCCTTTATATAGCCTTTGTAATCCTAATTCAACTCAGATTAGGATTTCAATATATATATATTAAATATATATAATCCTAATTTAACTTTAATTAGGATTTTAATATATATATATATATATATATATTAAATATATATATATAATCCCAATTCAACTTAATTAGGATTTCAATATATATATTAAATATATAATCCCAATTCAACTTTAATTAGGATTTAAATATATATTAAATATATATAGTCCCAATTCAACTTTAATTATGATTTTAATATATATATTAAATATATATAATCCAAATTCAACTTTAATTAGGATTTCAATATATATATATGTATATATATATATAATCCCAATTCAACTTAACTAGGATTTCAATATATTAATTTAAATCGAATTATATTATTTATATATTAAAAGAGTCATAATTACAATAATTATTTTTCTTTTGATATTTACCCAATAGTTAAATTAATATATCAAATATATATTAATTTAACTAAATCCGTGTACAACAAATTTGTACATATATAATTCATTTAATATATGTTCATTTCAACTGTGGGTGTGACCCTATAGGTTCATGTAACGTTAGTGGTAAATATTAGAACATTTATAATATTACAAACAATGAGTGACAACTAGCAATATGTCATTGTCACCTAAGTTACAAGAAATTATGATTTGACATAACCTTTACATGATTAACTCTATTTATATATTACATCCATTTGTCCTTTATATCTAGACTGGACACAAGTCATAGAACAGTCACACTTGTATAGTCCATCTAATGTTTCTTGATATCTTGAGTAGACAATTATAAATGAATAACTATGATATCTCATATCAGCTTATTCGAGCATGGCCATACATTTCTAGTCTCACTCAATCAAGTGGCCTACGATATTACTCCTATTATGTAGGAGGGACAAATCCTATCTTGATCAACCATATTCCACTACATAGATTGTGACATATCCAATATCAGTCTTTATAGTGTAGTCAGTTACGACTCACGATGTTGAAATAATGATGATCTCAAGTCTGAGGATCATACATGTAGTTATCACTATGACCAATATTGTGACTGTCACATAATAATCCAAGAAACATGCTCATAGCGGGTCAGTCCAATATGTCATTCTCTAACACATACTTATGTATTGATTTTGTCATCTCCATGTCAATGACAACACTTTTCATCAATCAACTACATATTAGTCTTAATGCATTATTATTGTCGATGCTCACAATAATACTCGACAAGGACATTTTAGAATAACCATATTATTCTAAGGACTATATTATAATTTAGTTTATTTATGCACGCAGAATTGTAACTGAAAATAATAATGGCAATTCTTTTTTATGAATAACAAGGTAAAACAAATGTCATTTACAATCATCTTATGATTGGTCTTTGGGCATACTCTAACAAGGGTAAGCTTGTTTAATTATTTCTATCACTTCATCCCTTTTTCCCAATTCTAGGCAATTATCGGTCATTTGTTCAGTTTTTAGAGTCATCCCACGTGAAGGAGGCAAGCAAAGAGGTGACTAAGCACCTTACCCTTCATTTCTTTCAATTTGGGCCTTAAAATAGATTTTTTACAAAGGGTCATATCGATACCCTATATAGCCGTATCGATACACCTAAGCTAAATAGGTAAGCTCGTTTTGGTAATTAGGCCATACCGATGCAAGTATTACTGTATCGGAATGCCTAGTTCAAA
Organism: Hibiscus mutabilis; assembly: GCA_019671005.1. Lineage (NCBI taxonomy): Eukaryota > Viridiplantae > Streptophyta > Magnoliopsida > Malvales > Malvaceae > Hibiscus > Hibiscus mutabilis. The sequence goes on along the minus strand of CM033718.1, from coordinate 24,212,360 downwards.
ACTGTATCAATACTGGTCCAGCCATATAGGTACGCCTAGGCTAAAACAAGTAAGTTAGTTATGGCTGTTTGACCGTATCGATACTGGTCTCACCATGTCGATACGCTTAACTTATTTTCAACATTTCAGCTTTGAATTCCTTACAAAGAGGCCCATAGATCAACTTAATGCCCCACAACTTTCATTGATTACAAAATTGGGTACAAGGACAATGAAACTACACTTTCGGGTATATCTAATAATTATAATTTTTTATCAACGGAGCCTTATTCCAACTATGCCAGTTTTCGGGATTTAACAGGTAGTGTCCTTGGAATAGATCAAGATGTCATCTATAAACACCACCAAAAATCTATCTAGATAGGGCTGAAACACACGGTTCATCAAGTCCATGAAGGCTGCAAGGTGCATTGGTAAGACCAGTCATAATGGTCGTATCTAGTTCAGAAGGTAGTCTTTGGAACGTCCAACTCCTTCACTAGTATTTCATAGTATCCCGGTCGTATATCTATCTTAAAGAAGACAAAAGCAACCTTCAACTAGTCCAAAAGGTATTCGATCCTAGGTAACAGATACTTATTCTTGATTGTTACCCTATTCAGCTGATGATAGTCAATGCATAGTCACATCGATCCATCTTTCTTCTTGACAAACAAAACCGATGCTCTCTAGGGTGAAAAACTCAGTCGGATAAATCCCTTGTACAAAAGATCTTGGATTTGAGCCTTCAACTCTTTCAATTCAACCGGAGCCATCTTGTATGGCGCAATGGAGACTGGTGTAGTCCTCGGTTACACTTCGATTCTGAATTTCATTTTTCGGGTCGAATGGAGTCCTAAAAGTTCATCGAGAAACACATCAGGGAATTTTTTTACCATTGGTACATCTTCGAGCTTTGTATCTTCTTTAAATTTCATAGCACACACGATGGCTTCATTAGACTCAGGTTTAGTTTTCATCCCAGTTACGCTCTCCTTGCCGAGTCCTTGGAGATATAGCTTCTTCTTCGAACAATCTACCACTGATTTTCAGGATATGACAACTCTCATTCTCTTTTAAGAAAAATTCGTCCTCAAATTTTCACTCTAGTTGAATAGATGAAGGTATTGTCTCTGCATCGTCTCTTTTGGTTCCCACATTGCCTATTCAATCAAATTACTTCTCCAAAGGACTTACACTAAGGGCACAGACTTATTACGAAGTCTTTTAACTTCTCGTGCGAGGATCTGCACAAATTCTTCATCGTATGTTAGGTTAGACTAAATCTCCACATACTCCGCTCGATCACAAGCGAAGGATCTGACTAGAACTTCTGTAGCATAGACACGTGGAAGACATTATGTATATGACTTAACTTTTCGGGAAGAGCTAGTTGTTAGGCAATAGGTCCAACTCGATTGATCACCTCGAATGGGCGGATAAAACTAGGACTTTGCTTCCTTTTTTGCCAAAGCGAAAGATCTTCTTCCATGGAGATACTTTAAGGAAAGCTTTCTCACCAGCATCATACTGAATGTCCCTTCTTTTCAAATTAGCATAAGCTTTTTGCTGGTCAAATGCAGCCTTGAGCTGGTCACGAATCATGGTTACGATTTCTTCAATTTCCCGAAGTAAGTCAGGGCCTAACATCTTGCCTTCACCAAGCTCGGTCCAATAGAGTGGGGTTCTGCATCTTATCCCGTAAAGGGCTTCATAGGGGGCCATTTGGATCGAGGCTTGGTAGCTATTGCTGTAAGCAAATTCTACCAAAGGCAGGGATTTCTCTCACGTATTTCGAAGTTAATAACACATGCTCAGAGTATATCTTCCAGAATCTACAAGGAAGAATCAAAATTCATATGGATTACTTATACACATGGATAAGAGAGAAATAAGGATGGAAAGTAGTGGTTAGGTGCAATTGGGTTCCCAAAGCCTCTTATAGTGTCCTCTAAAACCGAGATGCAAAGCGTGGGTCACGATCAGAAATAATGGACATAGGAACTCCGTGTAAACAGATAATTTCTCGAATGTACAACTCAGCAAGCTTAGGTAAATTGAAATCCATTCTCACCGAAATAAAATGAGCGGATTTGGTGAATTGGTCCACTATAACCCAAATAGCACCATTCCTCTTCGGTATCACAGGCAAGCCACTTACGAAGTCTATCATAATACGTTCTCATTTCCATTGTGGAATTTTAATGGGTTGTAGAAGACCAGTAGGCACCTTGTCCTCGGCTTTAACCCGTTGGCAAGTCAAGCACCTAGCCACAAAGTCCGTGATCTCTATTTTCATACTGATCCACCAGTACAATTCTTTTAGGTCTTTATACATCCTAATAGCTCCATGATGGATAGAAAAGGGGCTCGAATGAGCTTCATTTAGGATTTGATCTCAGAGATCATCATCATCAGGGACACAGATACGGTTTCAAAAACACAACAAATCATCAGAATTCATAGCAAAACCAGGATCTGGTCTATCTTTGATCTTTTCAATAAGAGTTCACAACTCTTCATCAGACTCCTAGAGGGCTTTGATTTGAGACACAATGGTCGATTGAACTCTCAATTCAGCCAATAATTTTCCATGCTTCTTGAGCCGAATGTGAGTATTCAAACATCTCAAAGAGGGAGTAGGTTTCTGACTAAGAGCATCAGCTACGACATTGGCTTTACCAGGGTGGTAATCAAGAACCAAATCGTAGTTTTTCAAAAGCTCCATCCACCGATGTTGACAGAGATTCAACTCCTTCTGAGTTAGAAGATATTTTAGATTTTTGTGATTCGTGTACAAATAGCACTTCTCACTGTAAAGGTAGTGCCTCCAAATCTATAAGGCAAACAAAACGACGGCCAACTCCAAATCATGTGTCGAATAGTTCAGCTCGTGTGGTTTAAGCTAACGTGAGGCATAGGCTATGACGTTTCCTTCTTGTATCAACACACAACCTAATCCTAGGAGGGATGCATCATTGTATACGATGAAGTCCTTGCCCGACTCAGGTTGCACCTAAATAGGGGCATGGGTCAGAACTTGCTTAAGCTGATCGAAACTCCTTTGTTGCTCGGCTGTCCATACAAAGGGAGTTTCTTTACGGAGAAGTTTTGCCAAGGGTGCAACAATCATCGAGAACCCTTTAATGAATCTTCGATAGTAGCCTGCAAGGCCCAAAAACTATAAACTTCTCCAACATTCTTTGGAGGAATCCAGTCAAGAACTGCTTGAATCTTTTTTGGTTCAACTTGAATCTTGCAGAAGAAATCGCATGTCCCAAAAAGTATACTTTAGATAACCAGAATTCACATTTGCTAAACTTAGCGTATAGTCATTTCTCCCGGAGAGTCTGTAGCACAATTTAGAGATATTTTTCATGAGTGGTTGTGTCTTTGGAGTAGATCAAGATGTCATCTACGAACACAACCATGAATCTATCTAGATAGGGCCGGAATACATGGTTCATCAAGTCCATGAAAGTTGCAGGTGCATTGGTAAGCCCAAAAGGCATTACCAAGAACTCATAGTGGTCGTATCTAGTTCAGAAGGTAGTCCTTGGAACATCAGACTTGTTCACTTGCATTTTATAGTATCTGGATCATAGGTCTATCTTAGAAAAGATAGAAGCATCCTTCAACTAATCGAAGAGATCATTGATCCTCGATAACAGATACTTATTCTTATTGGTCACTCTGTTTAACTGGCAATAGTCAATGCAAAGATGCATCGATCCATCATTCTTTTTGACAAAAAAACTGGTGCTCCCCAAGGTGAGGTACTCGGCCGAATAAATCCCTTGTCCAAGAGATCTTGAATCTGGACCTTCAACTCCTTTAATTCAACTAGAGCCATTCGGTATGGAGTGATGGAGACGGGCGTGGTCCCCGGTTGTACTTCAATTCCAAATTCCACTTCTTGGGCCGAAAGGATTCCCAGAAGTTCATAGGGAAACACATCTGGAAATTCTTTCACAACTAGCGTATTTTCGAACTTTGGATCTTCTTTGGACTACATGGCACATATAAGGGTCTTTTTAGGCTCGGGTTTGGATTTCATCAAGGTTATTCTCTCCTTACCGAGTCTATGAAGATACAACTTCTTTGAGCAGTCTACCCAGGCTTGATGTTCAGCTAACCAATCAAGGCCTTGGATAAGATCGAACTCACAGAAAGGCAAGGCGATCAAATTGGCCAGAAATGGGATCCCTTGGATCCTCAAAGGACAAGCTTTACAGATCAATCGGATAACCACACTATCTCCTAGTGGGTTAGAGACAACAATCTCATAAGTAACTAGTTCAAATTCTAGAGCATACTTTTATATCAACGGTTCACTAATAATAGAATGCGTGGAGACTGGATCTACCAAAGTATAAACGAGTTTGGAACATAATTACACCATACCTACTATCACATCAGGATCATCTTCTTGCTCTCAGCCTTGAACGTGGTACATCTATGCTAAAGTTTGAGGATCACATCCAATCAAAGGAGCATTATTGTTCTGAGGTCTCCTCGTTGATCTGGACTGCACTTGCTTTGCTCCTCTTCCCTCGTTCGCACTATTCTGAAAAGCCACAGTGGTAGGAGCATTTGGATTCTGCATACACTGACTGATGAAGTCACCAGACTCTCTATAGAGGTAACAAAATCTAGACTATCTGCGGTACTACCCAGTGTGCCTCTCCTGAAAGAAGTTGCACAAAGGAAGCTGTGAACCTCTTCCGGAACCGCCCATACTATCAACTGAAGTTGTACGAGCAACAGATGTCTCCAGAGATTGGGAATGTGGCACATATCTTGACCTTGGTAGCTACTGATAAGTGGCAAACTTTTGATCCAACTGTCTACCCTTCTTTTGAGGCATATGAGGATTGGAATCATCTTGAAACCTCTTATCAGATCAGGTTTGGTTCCCTTTTCTTCTTTCATAGGCCTTATGGGAGGCTTCAGTAGCAATGGCTTGATTGACCAAGGTTCAGAAATCCTCAATCTCCAAAATAGTAAAAAGAGGACGTAGTTCATCACAGATGTCGCCAATGAATATTCTATATTTCTCTTTTTCAATGCATATGATCTCAGCATCATACCTCGCATACTTGTTGAAATCGTGTATATACTGCTGCACATGTCTTCCTCTTTGTCTCAGGTGGAGGAACTTCTTACGTCTTTCGGTAATGTATTGCTCACTGATGTATTTCTTGCAGAAATCTTGAAGAAAGAAGTCCCATGTAACTTTATGCTTGGGTACGGTGAGTATCACGGTATCCCACCAACTTTGAGCCTCATCAGAAATTAGTGCCAGAGCGCACTCCAGCTTGTGTTCATCAGGGCACCTTATTTGTTTATTCAGAACTTTAAGAATATTCTCCAGCCAATACTCTGCTATCTTAGGATTATCCAGGTCCTGACCAGTATATTGATAGAGCATACTAGTAGGAGCCTTCGGATTAGAATACGATACTTTAGCAGACTAAGGTGGTGGTTCTTGCCTAAGGGACACGACCACTTGTTTAATCATACCAGCCATTGACATTAGATACTCCTACTAAGCGGGAGGCGTCGGAGGAGGATGAGGCGGATCGTTCTGCCCCACTTGTTCGGGCCTTACTCCTGCCCTTAGATTGTCCCCTTGTGTCGAAGAGGAGTCGGGATGCGGTTCATTTACAGCACGCCTATCAGTGGGTGCAGACATTTTTAGATCTATTCATACACAAAAGGTTTAATTGTGTAAGTTGCAAGTCACGAATAACATATTCAAATAAACTCCTAGGTGGCATATGCAGATGCAGACTCATAACAAACTTTAGTTTAGTCTTAGAACCAACTAAACCTTAGGTTCTGATACTACAAAAGTAACACCCCCTTCCCAGCATGGTAGAGAACTGGGTCGGAAAGTGCTACCGAAAAACATATCGGAGATTCGAAAGCTTAATTGGAGTATGGAAACTTATTCAGGTCATTTATTAATCTCTTTTAAGGCTGAACAAAACTATCTTATTAGGACTTACACAATTCAGACCAGTTTTAATCCTTTTTAAACTTAGGGACTAAATTGTAATTTTTACAAATTAGAGGTCCTTATTGGGATTTCTTTTTACTAGACTAAAATTAAACCTATCAATTCTTAACATGTGAAGTTTTGTTCTTAACGGAGATCGTTTACCTATACAATTAGGCTGTACAAGTTTTAGTCACCATTTTGCAAACTTCTTAAAACTGGTTTCTATGTCTTTTAACAGAATTAACTAACTTTGTACTGATACCCTTGGAGTCGTATCGATATGCTAAGCTAATTTTTTATTTCCTAGATCCGAAGATAACATGGACGTATCGATACACCTATCCCCGTATCGATACACGCTAACTAGAGTTGACCCATTTCGGTACAGCCTAGGGCCATATCGATACCATTTATTTTTTAGACCTTACTATCCAAATTCGTATCGATACACCTCCTTTTTGTATCGATATGCCCTATTTCACTTGGCCAAATTATGTAAGGCCGTCTCGATACGCCATCACCCATACCGATACGCTTGCCTTGTAATGACAAATTTTTGCTGGTTTTTATTCGAATTAACCTACCATGTGTTGTCCAAACATTACCAAATTTTACCAGTGAGTCTAATACCCATATTTCTAATAGAATACAAAATTTTAGGGTGTTTTGAATCCATTTACTTAGTTTTTACCCTTTTAGAACATTTAAGCTCATTTAACTAGTTTAACCAATTCACAAAGATTCCATATTAGCCATTAGACATTTGGTCACCTCTAGGATATTACACACACATCGAAAGGCACATACATAACATTTTTAGACCATATGCCACCTTACTAGGTTTTCAAGACAAAAGATAAGCATACATGTGATTCGTAGGAGTGACTTGCAACCGCAACACACGATCGAAGGCTAGAATTCCTTAAGATCCTGAAATGTATGAGACACACAAATGTTTGGCTTACATAGCCTAGTGAGGTAGTCATAAAAAATGCACAACTAGTTTATAAAATGCATGAATGTCATATAAGCATGCTTGGTTACATTTTATATAGCATCAGTCGTGTAAAATCATATTCAAACAAATTGTCATGATTTCATGTAGCAATTGTAAAACATAATAACATATCATTTCCTTGAACATGGTAACCAATGGATACGCAGATTCCGCTATACATCACACATATCAAAAATAGGCCCTAGCCTCGAACCGTAGCGCTGGATAATGTCCCTTACACAATCAATCCATTTTCCCCCACATATAGGCCATAGCCCTGGGCTGTAGTCCAATCCCTTACTTGGTGAGCTTGAATAACCCTATGACATGCCAATTGTATCCAATGTTCCCAAATGTCCAAGTTCACATATCATCACAAATCTTACCTTTGGTGCCTTTAGGCCATAACATAACAGAGGCGGAATTGAGCCTTAGCTCCACTTATCATCGCATAATCATATCATATCATAATCGTAACATATCGGATATCGCACATATACTCATAGACATATCAAAGTAATGTAAGGACTTACCATGCTTACCGATAACATCCACACATATGCTTGCTCTACTTGAGCCTTTAATCAAATGCAACAAGATGGAACCTTGACCATCCGTTGACACGGCTACACTCACCTTGATTCTAAAGATTTTAGGATTCTAGGATTTTTATTCCTTTTCTTCTAGGCTTGGTCAAAGATGACGTAGTGATTTCCTCCAACTCTTGAGCTAGTTCAAATTTAAAGAATGCATCAGAATTAAATATATTAGCTCACAACTGTTTTTCAATCTCATCCAAGATCGTAGACAATATCGAAACAAGAAAATTAATCTACAAACACATGGGCTTGACTTATATGTTCAAAGTTTAATTCTTGAAACTACTTCTTAAAGATCAAAGGAATCGTTGAATTGATAAGGGGCTTTACTCACCGAGTTATAGGCTTTCAAACGGCGTACTAGAATCGGTCAAAGGTTGAGGATTGAACTGAGGTGCTTGCTTAGCTTGAGGTTTAAGACAACAATGGTGGTGCTTGCTTGTTGGATGGCAAGGGTGAGTTTAGCCTTCACGAGATGTTAGAAACAAAGATGAAAGCTTCCATTTAGTCTTTTATTAGGGAACTTAATCATTTCATCATTTTTCACCTATCCAAGGACCAATAGGGTGCTTTCCTCTAAGCAAGGGTAAACTTGTTTAATTATTTCTATCACTTCATCCCCATTTTCCCAATATTAGGTAATTAATGGTCATTTGTTCACTTTTTAGAGTCATCCCACGGGAGGGAGGAAAGCAAGCAGGTGACTAAGCACCTTACCCTTCATTTCTTTCAATTTGGGCCTTAAAATAGATTTTTATAAAGGGCCGTATCGATACCCTATATAGCCGTATCGATACACCTATGCTAAACAGGTAAGTTCGTTTTGGCAGTTAGGTTGCACCGATACAAGTATTACTGTATCAAACGCCTAATTCAAAACTGTATCGATACTGGTCCAGCCGTACCGGTACGCTTAGGCTAAAATAGGTAAATTAGTTATGGTCGTTAGACCATATCGATACTGGTCTCACTGTATCGATACGCTTGACTTATTTTCAGTATTTTAGCTTTGAATTCCTTACAAAGAGGTCCATAGATCAATTTAATGCCCCACAACTTTCATTGATTACGAAATTGGGTACAAGGACCATGAAATTACACTTTCGGGTATATCTGATACAGAATTTTCGATCACCGGAGCTTTATTCCGACTAGGTCGATTTTCTGGATATGATAGGTAGTGTCCTTGGAATAGATCAAGATTTCATCTATAAAAACCACCACAAATCTATCTAGATAGGGTCGAAACAAACGGTGTATCAAGTCCATGAAGGCTGCAAGTGCATTGGTAAGCCCAACAGGCATTACCAAGAACTCATAATGGTCGTATCTAGTTAGAAAGGTGGTCTTTGGAACATTGGACTCCTTCACTGGCATTTGATAGTATCCAGATCGTAGGTCTATCTTAGAGAAGATAGAAGTACCCTTCAACTAATCGAAAAGGTCATCAATCCTCTGTAACGGATACTTATTCTTGATTGTTACCCTATTCAGCTAACGATAGTCAATGCATAGTCACATTTATCTATCTTTCTTCTTGACAAACAAAACCTGTGCTCCCTAGGGTGAGGAACTCGGTCGGATAAATCCCTTGTCCAAAACTTCTTAGATTTAAGCCTTCAGCTCTTTCAATTCGACCAGAGCCATCCTGTACGGGGCAATGGAGACTGGTGTAGTCCCCGGTTGCACTTCAATTTCAAATTCCACTTCTTGGGTTGGAGGGAGTCCCAAAAGTTCATCGAGAAACACATCAAGGAATTCCTTTACCACTGGTATATCTTCGAGCTTTGCATCTTCTTTAGATTTCATAGCATACACAATGGCTTCATTAGACTCGGGTTTAGTTCCCATCAGAGTTATGCTCTCCTTGCCGAGTCCACGGAGATATAGCATATTCTTCGAACAATCTACCCAGGCTTAATGTTCAGCTAACCAATCAAAGCCTAAGATAAGATCAAACTCATAAAAAGGCAAGACCATCAAATTGGCTGAAAATGGGATCATTGGATCCTCAGAGGGTAATCTTTACAAATCAATCGTATAACCACACTATCTCTTAGTGGGTTAGAAACGTCTATCGTTGGGTACGAACATTCTTATATCTAATCAAACAGAAAAAGGTTAGATTGTGTCAGTTGCAAGTCATAGATAACATATACAAATAAACTCCTAGGTGGCATATGCAAATGTAGACTCATGACAAGCCCCGGTTTAGTCCTAGAATTGAATAAACTCTAGCTCTGATACCACAAATGTAACACCCCTTCTCGGCCTAGTAGAGAACCAGGTCGGAAGGTGTTACCAGAAACTTATTCAGAAGTCAGAAGCTTAACTTGAGTTCAGAATCTTATTCGGAATGTCTTATTATTCTCTTTTACAACTTATCAAACTAACTTATTAATAGCTTACTCATTTTAGGGTTAATTTCAAACTTTTTTGAAAGTAGGGACTAAATCATAAATTTTACAAATTAAGAATCTTTATCAGAAGTTCTTTTTACTAATCTTCAATTGAACTTTTCATTTATTAGCCTATGAAATTCGTTATTAACGGAGGTCATTTGCCCATTTGATTAGATCATTTTAAGTTTAGTGACCAATCTGTAAACTATTTAAAACTGTGGTTTAAGTCTTTTAAACATAATTAACTACCCCCATATCAATACACATGAAGCCGTATTGATAAAGAAACACATGAGCTACATCTTCATTCGACTTTACCCAAATCCTGTACCGATACGCCATCACCCGTATCGGTATAGGTTGACCAAGGTTGACCCGTTTCAATACACCCTAAGGTCGTATTGATGCAATTTATTTCCCAGACCTTACTACCAAGATCTGTATCGATACGCCTCCTTTTGTGTATCAATATGCTTTGTTTTACCAAGTCCAAATATCCATGGTCGTATCAATACAACTGGACCCGTATTGATATGCCTATCCTGTAATGACAGATTTCATCTGGTGTTTAGCTGATTAACCCGTTGAATGATTTCCAATCTTTAACAGATTTTACCAACAAGTTTATAACTACTTAATCTACTAGTATGTCAAATTTTAGGTCCAATTGAATTCGTTTACTATCATTTTACCTTTTAGTGCATTTAAGCCCAATTTAACTAGTTTACTAATTCCCAGCCACACTATATTCCACATGTAACACCTACGTACTTTTAGACTACTATACACATATCAAAATAGGAAAATGAAACATGTCTAAGTCTTATGCCACCTTACTAGGATTTCAAAACAAACGTAAGCATACATGTAACTGGTGGGAGTGACTTGCAACTGTAGCAACACGATCGAGGCTCAGATTGTTTTAAGGTCCTGAAATGCATAAGACACATGAATGTTAGGCTTACATAGCCTAGTGAGGTAGTTATAAAAAATGCAATCGAGTTCTTTAATGATATTTAAACATGTAAGCATGCTTGAATGAGACATACACAACGTTAGCATATACAATTCATGCAAGACATCAACATTTAGTAATTTCATATATCAAATGAAAAACACATATTCTTTATTTTCCTCTTGGACATAGCAACCAATGGATATGTGGATTCCCCTGTACGCCACACATATCGGAAATAAGCTTTAGCCTTGAGCCGTAGCTCCAGAGTCCCTTAAACAGTCCAACCTTTTCTCCCCACATATAGGCTGTAGCCCCGACCGTAGTCCAATCCCTTACTTAGTAAGCTCAAATAACCCTATGGCATGCCAATTGTATCCAAAGTCCACAAGTGTCCAAGGTTACATATTTCATCATAAAACTTACCTTGTGCCCGTAGGCCATATCATGTCGGATTGCAAATTGAGGCTTGGATCCAAGTAACATATCATATCATTTATGCATCATATAAATTTCCATGTATATCAATATTGACATTAAGCCATTTTCACATGTAACATACAATGATTGATTCATATGGAATGGAGTGTATCAAAGCAATTGGATGACCTTACCATAGTTACCACATGAAGTTCGTACTTGTAAGATCTACTTGAGCTATCCAAACGAAGACACAACATAGACACAAATCAAATGCAATAAGGATGGTACCTAGCCAATCCAAAGACACAACTACACTCACCTAGTACTCGAAGACTTCAAGGTTCACGAATAGCGATCCCCTTGCCTTTAGAATAATTCGGAATAGTTAATGGTGAAGATGGCTTGTCTTCCACAACTACACTACACTAACATATCATATCATTTATGCATCATATTAATTTCCATGTATATTAATATTGACATTAAGCCTTTTTCACATGTAACATATAATGATTGATTTATATGGCATGGAATGTATCAAAGCAATTGGATGACCTTACCATACTTACCACATGAAGTTCCTACTTGTAAGATCTACTTGAGCTATCCAAACAAAGACATAACATAGACACAAATCAAATGCGATCGGGATGGCACCTAACCAATCCCATGACAGAACTACACTCACCTAGTACTCGGAGACTTCAAGGTTCACGTATAGCGATCCCCTTGCCATTGGAAGAATACGGAATAGTTGATGGTGAAGATGACTTGTCATCCACCACTCGAGCTAGTTCAAAATTAGAGGATTACATTTGAATCGAAACTAATGAGTCACAAATGTTTTTCAAGCTTACCAAAGCTTGTAAACAACATCAAAAATAAGGAAATCAACCATCTAACACATGAACTTAGTTTGAACATTCAAGACTCAAATCTTGAAATTAAACTATAAGGATTGATGGAATCATCAAATTGACATAGGGGTTTTACTTACCCAATTACAAGCTTTCAATTGGTGTATTGAGATCACACAAAGGTCAATGATTGGATTGAGGTGCTTGCTTGAGCTTGAGGAGGAAGATGACAATGGAAGTGTGTGCTTGCTTTTCAAGGAAAATGTGGGATTTGGTTTCGAGAGATATTCAAAAACAAAAAAGGAGGACTTTGCTATTCATTTTAAAGAAGCCAAAGCCATAATCATTTCCTACCTCATTAGGAACCAATAGGAAGGTTTCCCTTGGCAAAGGGAAAGCTTAATTTATTAACTTCCATTAATTCATGCCTTTTCATAGTTTTAAGGCAATTGATGACCCCATTTTTCCTTCCTTTCTGAGGCATCTCACTTGAAGGGGTGGCAAGTAAGTAGGTGAATCATCCCCAATTCCCAAACTTTACAAACTGGCCACTAAATAGATTTAGATACAGACCCCTGTCGATACACCTTATGGCCGTATCGATACAGCTAGGTTAAGTTGGGTAAGATAGTTAAAAGTAGTTAGGTCGTATCGATACAAGTCCTACTGCATCGATATGCCTTGCCCAGATTTAGCATTTCCAACATTTTCAATGAAACCCCTAACTTATATTCTTTACAAAAAGGTCCAACAACTTCAATTAAGCCCAAAATAACTCCCATTACACCGGAATTGGTTACAAGGATCAAGCTTTACATCATTCAAGCATAACCGGTGTAAAATTTCTGATCACCCGAACCTAAGTACACTAGGTTGGTTTTCGGGGTGTGACAAATTTACTTGCTATAATTTAGACATTGAATGTTTTTGGTTAATAAATTTTATACATTAAACATTTTTATCACTCTTAGTCCCCAAACAATCGTTGATGGTAGTCATTCAGTCCCCAATTTCACTAGTCTCTTCGTCTTACCCCCTAAGACTGAATTTGATATCCATTTTTCTAAAAAGTGCTCTAAAGTTCACAAATCGGCCAAAAACCTTCTGAAGTTAACTGGGAGTGACCAAAAATGTTTAAAATCTAAACTTTAGTAAGTAAATTGAACATTTTGGAATTTTAGTGACCAAAAATGTTTAAAATGTAAACTTTAGTGAGTAAGTCAATGATGATTTACAAAATTTACCCTAAAATTTTAAAAAATGTATCTAATACTTACATGTTTCTTAAACCATTGATGAAATTCCTTGGTGTGACTTTTCTCTATATTTATAGTATCCTCCCTCTTGGGCTTTTCCTTGTGCAGGTTGTACAATTCATAAGAAATAAAATGTATGTAATGCTTACATGTAAAATTTGTATAAATATACGAGTGATAGACCAATTAACAAAATTATGATCTCTTCGCAATTTTCTAGAACGTACGTCTAGCTTGAGCCCATTGTCAAACTCAACTCTTCGTATTAATTTTCAGGTAATGGCCTACCGACTTGAGAGAAGACATGTAGCTTTGTGTTAAGTGTTCAAAAGTATTATTTTTATAACCCTTTTTACTCATATTATTGTTAGAATTAGGCTCATTCTAGTTGCATTTTTAGTCATTCATGCCTAATTGCATAGTTTCCTTCACCGTCATGCTTGATTTCATAATCTAGTTATTTTTGTGGAAAAAGATATTGTGGGTGTGTGTTTTGTATGTGCAGGATCAAATTACCTAAGCAAGTAGGAAATTGCCGAGGCAATTGAGGATAAGAAGAAGGAGAGCTGCCAATTTCTAGATAGGATAAATTCATTCAAGATAATTACTAGAAGCAAGGATAAATCCTAGAAGAATTGTAGATCAAAGGGAGATTAAATTCCTAGAGTTTTAGAAGAAGTTTTTGGAGGAATAAATATACAATAAAAGAGACTATTTCTTTTATTCTATTTAATTCCAACTTAAATTCCTCCTCAAGAAAGACTTTGACCTATCTATCTCCTATATTAAGAAGATCAAGCCGCCAACTTCAAGAGAGTGCGATTGGGGAGAGAATTCGACTAGGGGCTGCACCAACATCTTCATCTTTTTCCTCTTTGTTCAATTAGATTCATGTTAGCCATGAATTAAACTTATTTGTCTTGGGTTATTGTGCTTTTGTAGTTGTGAGAACAATTGGATTTGTTTAGGCATTTGAGTTTGCAATTTTAATTCAAAGTTTGTTCATTCTTGGTTCTTAATTTTGATTGTGAGTGAATTGGGAGAGGATCTCATGAATTCATCATTTATATAATATCAGGAGAGTTAGATTCAAGAAACGAATGAGCATGGTCTTTGTTGAATCAATCGATGGTGAAGACTAATTCAACTTAGGGATAAGTTGCGAATTTCAACGCCTAAGAGGAGTGCAAGATCGGTTGTTGTTCACCATTGGTTAACGCAGGGATGTATCACCAAGCCATGCACAATTAATAGTGTTTCGAGTTAGGGATAACGAGAAGCAATTGAAGAACGCTTCGCTGAACTTTAAAGGAAGTCGCCCAACTGCCCAGGCAATCACTCCATTCCCAATTGCCCAGGCAATCGCAGAATTGCCCAGACAATCCGATTGGACCCAATTGACGAAACGATTAGGCTACTCTAGCACTCAATTACCATGACGGTCCATTCAACTATCATTCCACGACTCACGATAACCTGACCTACTCTTTTAAATCGATCACTCATTTCTATTTTCTTTATTTTGTTTAGTTTATTTTACTTGATATTCATCTCTATCAATCTATTTCTTTTCAACGCAGTAACTTAAGCAAAGTTGCCCAAACCAATCCTTGTGGAGACGATACTCGATAATTATCATATCATTTTATTACTTGCGACGTGTATACTTGCACCGTTTGCTTTGCACTAAAAACACATAATAAGTTTTTGGCGCCGTTGCCGGGAATTGACAATAGCAATTTTGTTTTTAATTTCTTGCACCTTTGTTTCTTTCTATTTTTGGTTTCTTTTTAATTTGTTTCAAGGGGCTAACATTCTCGGGTTTTGCATCTTTGTATGACTAGGGCGAGACCAACAACACAATACTACCCACTTGAACCTGAGATATAATGACTTTTTTATTGAAGAAAATAAGAACAACGAGCAGCAATGGCAGATCACCCTGATAATCTAGTCGACAATCTAAATGCCATTGGCAACCAAAATGTCATAGCAAGAGGAGAAGGAGATCAAGTTATACAACATGTTCGTGTCAGGAATAGACCTATCCGAGACTACTTAGAGGAAGATCGTAGTGGTCTCAATCCAGGAGTTGTCGCATCTAAAATAGAAGCCACCCACTTTGAATTAAAACTTCTGATGTTCAACGTGATTAATACAATTGGTCAATTTGGAGGCTCGATAACTGAAGATGCCATACAACATCTCAAATCATTCCTAGAGATTTGCAATTCATTCAAACTACAAGAGTCCATGAGGATATCCTAAGGCTGAAATTATTTCCCTATTCACTAAGGGATAAGGCAAAAACGTGGTTGAATAGTATTCCATCCGGATCTATAAGATCTTGGATGGATTTGTGTCATGATTTTATTGCTAGATTTAGTTCTACAAATATGACTAATAAGTTGCATAATGATATTACTTCTTTTCAATAGGCAAATAATGAATCCATGTACGAGGCTTGGGAGCGATACAGAGAGCTTTTACACAAATGTCCCATGCACGGATTCCCATTGTGGACGCAAGTGATGATGTTCTACAACTCAGTGAACACGCCGACAAGGATGATGCTAGATGCCTTGGCAAATGACATAGTCCTCGATAAGTCACCTGAGGAAGCGATAGAGATTCTGAACCGTCTTGCTAAGAACGATTATTAGTTCCCAACCACCTGAAGTGTAATAGTCAGACGCAATGCCACGATAAATGAGCTTGATTCATCAGGATCTATTTCTGCACAATTGGCCGCTTTAACCAATATGGTTAAGAACATGCAACGACCTAGCAACACACAGGAGATCAAGGTAGTAGATTCAATTTGTGATTTATGTAATGGTAACCATGATTCTTCTAAGTGTCCGCAGAACCCATAATCTAGCTTTTACGTTGGAAACTACAATTGGAACAACAATGTGATGTCCAACACATACAATCCAGCCTAGAGGAAGCACCCTAATTTTTCATGGAGTAACCCGAACAATGCCATTAATCAGAACAGTTAGAATACACAAGCATCAAGATTACAATAGAACATGCCACGACAACAAATTCCATAGCAACAATCGACACCATCTAGTTCATTGGAAAATTCTCTCAATGCTTTTATGTTAAAAATTGAATCTTATATGGCTGAGAATAGTAATTTCATGAAGAATACTGATGCTTTTATGAACCAGACGGAGATGAGATTGTAAAATCAAGATGCAGCTTTGAAATCCTTGTAGACACAAGTCGGGGAATTCGCTCAAAACTTAAATATGAGACCACCAGGCAGTTTACCTAGCGACACTGAGGTCGCCAAAGGAATAGGCCATGAGCAGTGTAAAGTAATCACCACTCGGAGTGGATAGAAACTTAATGATGCACCTGCCCAACCAATAAACCGATCAGCAGAGCAATCTCTTGCTCAAAAAGAAGTAATCGGCGAGAACCCCTCATCTAAAATTGGTGAAGCAGAAATTGCCCAGGCAAGTTGTGATGAAAATCCCAGAAAGAAGGATGAGGAGATTCGAATTCCACCACCATTCCCACAAAGGTTAAAGCGGCAAAAGAAAAAGTATCAATTCAATAAATTCCTTGATATCTTGAAGCAAGTTCACATCAACTTGTTGTTGGTTGAGGCGATAGAGCAAATGCCAAACTATGCTAAGTTCCTTAAAGACATCATCTCTAAGCAAACAAGGCTAGGGGAGTTTGAAACCATTGCTGTGACGGAAAGATGCATGGCCATGTTGCACAATCGGATGCCACCCAAACTTAAGGATCCTGAAAGTTTCACTATACCATGTCCAATTGGAAATCACTATGTCGGGAAGTCATTATACGATCTTGGAACAAGCTTAAACCTCATGCCGAAATATTTTTCCAGAGATTAGGAATAGGGAAGGCAAGGCGAGCAACAGTGACGCTACAACTTGTAGATAGATCCTATGTGCATCTAGAGGGAAATTGAGGATATTCTAGTAAGAGTTGATAAATTTATTTTTCCCGCTG
Organism: Hibiscus mutabilis; assembly: GCA_019671005.1. Lineage (NCBI taxonomy): Eukaryota > Viridiplantae > Streptophyta > Magnoliopsida > Malvales > Malvaceae > Hibiscus > Hibiscus mutabilis. The sequence goes on along the minus strand of CM033718.1, from coordinate 24,194,892 downwards.
ATTTCATTGTTTTGGATTGTAAAGTAGATGAGTTCGCACCCATTATTCTTGGGAGACTGTTTTTAGCAACAAGAAGGACCTTGATCGATGTTGAGATATGAGAACTCACCATGAAGGTAAACAACCAACAAGTGAAGCTTAATGTTTTCCAAAACCTTAAGCATGCCGACGATCCAAAAGAGTGCCAAGTCATCCAAGCCACAACTGAATTCAATTTCGACATGGAGGAAGATTTCCTTAACAATTACCTCAGTAATTGTATTACCAAATATGAGGAACTTGAAGAGCCAGATGATACAGAGTATGATGAAGAAAATTGGATAGCAAGTCGTCCAGGTAAGTATTTTGAAACATTGGATTATTCAGGCAAGGAAGGTAAAATAAAAAAACCCTCTATTGAGCAACCTCATATTCTTGAATTGAAACCATTGTTAGGGCAATTGAAATATGCTTATTTGGGAAACGATAACACTTTGCCTGAGATAATTTCTTCTAAGTTGCAGCCAAAACAGGAAAAGAGGTTGATTGACATGTTGGCATTGCACAAAAAGGCAATAGGATAGACAATTACCGACTTGAAGGGGATTAACCCGGCAGTGTGTATGCACAAAATCCTATTAGAGGATGATCATAAACCAACAATTGATGCACAAAGGAGGCTTAACCCTGCTATGAAGGAAGTCATGAGGAAGGAAATTATCAAATGGCTTGATGTCGGCATAATATATCCTATCTTGGATAGTACATGGGTAAGCCTGGTACAATGTGTACCAAAAAAGGGAGGTATAGTCGTGTAAGCAATGAAAACAATGAACTAATCCCAACTAGGACTATGACCAGTTGGAGGGTTTGTATGGATTACCGCAAGTAAAATAAAGCTACTAGGAAAGATCACTTTCCTTTGCCATTTATTGACCAAATGCTTGACCGACTTGCAGGTAAATCTTTTTACTATTTTCTTGACGGCTACTCAGGTTATAACCAAATTGCCATAGCACTGAATAATCAAGCAAAGACCACTTTTACATGCCTGTATGGTACCTATGCTTTCCGAAGGATGCCGTTTGGATTATGCAATGCTCTGAAAACTTTCGAGAGATGTATGATGGTAATTTTCTTCGACATGGTGGAAGATTTCTTGAAGATCTTCATGGACAATTTTTTGGTATTCGGAGACAACTTTGACAATTGCCTCGACAATTTGGAGAACGTGCTAACACGATTGAAGAATCTAATCTAGTGCTCAATTGGGAGAAGTGCCACTTTACGGTAGATAAAGGCATAGTGCTCGGTCACAAGATCTCCTCCAAGGAAATTGAAGTTGACAGAGCCAAGGTGGAAGTGATCGAAAAATTGCCACCACCAAATTCGGTCAAAGGAATTCGAAGCTTTCTCGGTCATGCAGGTTTTTATAGAAGGTTTATTTATAATTTTTCTAAAATTTCTAAACCTTTGTGTAACTTGCTTGAACAGGACAAAGCTTTTACTTTTGATGATTCATGCGTCCAAGCATTCAAAACCTTGAAGAAGCAACTTGCCTCAGTACCTATTGTCATCCCGCCCAATTGGACCTTACCTTTTGAACTCATGTGTGACACAAGTGATTTCGCGGTAGGAGTCGTTTTAGGGCAGCGCACAGGTAAGACTTTTCATGTGATTTACTACGCTAGTAAAACTCTAAATGGTGCACAATCAAATTACACCACGACGGAGAAATAATTACTAGGAGTAGTTTTTGCATTTGATAAGTTTCGTTCCTACTTGATTGGTACTAAGTAATCGTGTATATTGATCACTTAGCAATTAAGTACCTATTTACTAAAAAAATGCCAAACCTCGTTTAATTCGTTAGATTTTACTTTTACAAGAGTTTAACATCGAAATTAAGGACAGAAAATGAACAAAGAACCAAGTTTCCGATCACTTATCATGGTTGGAAAAAGGCGATGAAGATCCAGACTCTTTGGAGATCTGCGACACATTCTCGGATGAGCAGTTGTTAGTTGCCTCGGTAACTCCCTAGTATGCCGATTTGGTTAACTTCTTGGTTAATGGTATTTTACCTTATAAACTTATTCACCAAGGAAAGAACCGATTCTGACATGATGCTAAGCATTATTATTGGGACGAGCCTCTTTTGTTTAAACAATATGTAGATCAGGCGATAAGACGATGTGTTCCATAGGAAAAACAGGATAATGTGCTCTAACAATGCCACTCTTCACCCTATGGAGGCCATTTTGGAGGAAGTCGCACCGCGGCCAAAGTCTTAAAATATGGCTTGTATTGGCCCACTCTTTACAAAGATGCTCAAGAATTCTACAAGAGGTGTGATCGATGTCAGCGAACAGGGAATATTTCACACCGACACGAGATGTCACAGCAGAATATCCTTAAGGTCGAGTTGTTTAACGTGTAGGGGATCAATTTCATAGGACCCTTCCCTTCTTCATTCGGCAATTTGTATATCCTACTTGTTGTGGACTATGTGTCCAAATAGGTAGAGGCAGCTGCAGTTCCCAGCAACGATTCGAAGACCGTGCAAAAATTCTTGCAGAAAAATATATTCACACGATTTGGGACACCAAGGGAAATTATCAGCGATGGAGGCACACACTTCGAAAATAGGCTAATTGCCGAAATGTTGGAGCGATTGGAGTGACACACAAAATTTCTATGACATATCATCCACAGGCAAACACGAATGCCGAAATTTCCAATCGTGAATTGAAGGTAATTCTTGAAAAAGTTGCCAATCCTTCTCGAAAGGATTAGTCTGCAAGAATTGATGACGCACTATGGGCCTATCGAACAACATTCAAGATGCCTTTAGGCATGTCGCCTTATAGACTTGTCTACGGTAAGACTTGCCACCTTCCGGTGCAGATCGAGCACAAGGCTTACTAGGCAATCAAAACTGTCAACATGGATTGGGAGAGTGCTGGACAAAAGTGATTACTGGACCTCAACGAGATTGAAGAATTTCGTACCTTAGCTTACGAGAACGCGAGAATCTACAAGGAGAAAACGAAGCGTTGGCATGACAAAAAGTTATTGCCGCGACAATATTTGCCCGGGCAATTAGTTCTTCTCTTCAATTCTCGGTTAAAACTCTTTCCGGGAAAACTAAAATCGAGATGGTCTGGGCCATTTGAAGTTGTCAAACCCTTCTCCCATGGTGCTGTGATAATCAAGTCCACCATTGACAAACATGAATTCAAAGTTAACGGACAAAGATTAAAGCACTATATCGGCAACCATGTTGAGCACGACAAAGAAGTGGTTACTTTAGGAGATGCATGATTATGTTATCCTTTAGTATTTTTTATTTATTTTCAGTTTTATTTTTAATTTTGGACTTATTTTATTTTTGGATTTATTTTTTATTTTCGGTCTTTAGGATAAAAGTGTGTTTTTAGTTTATTTTTTATTTTTTTTATCTTTATCTTTCCACATTTTTTAGGAACATTATCTTTTAGAATTTATAGTTTATCTTATTTATCTTTACATTTAAATATTTAATTTTATATTTATTTAATGTTTCTTTTTTTATTGAGTTTTAATTTTAGGCAAAGAGTTCAAGATAAGGAAGAATTGGATTGAAGAATGAAGTTTAACCTTATGAGGAAATAATAGGCTGATTTTGAAGGCTTATAAAAGCCTAGATTATATTGATTTTACCCTAATTTTCTCTCCATAAAACTACCCTAGTCGTATAACCCCTTCCCTTCCACCAATCCACCTTGCCGCCTACCCCAACCAATCCCCCCATCATCTTTTATTTCCATCATTCAAACCCACTTTCTTTTCTTTCCTACCATTAGCCGAAAATCACCATCATCCTTACTACTTCACCATTAAACTTTCAACCTCCATCATCTTTCTTCTACTCTTGAACTCCCAAAAGTTTTCTTTCTTTTTCTAATTTTTTTATTCCAACCACAATCACAAAGAATCCATGGCCAAAAATATCAAGACCATTCCTCACCCAAGTTTTTCCGGAGAACCATCATTTCTCCAATTTGTAACACTAACCATTGAAGAAAGATATCATGCCAAGTTTGCAAACTGGAAGGTGTAGGAAGAGCAAGGTTTCGTCTACACCATCGACCAAAAGAACTTCAGCCTTGATGCATTCATATTCAAAGTGATCGAGCACCACAAGTGGCAAATCCTTTGCCATCAATAAAAGTCGGGCAATATCTCGTGGGTAAGAAAGTTTTATTCTCATTCTCCTAACCACAACAATCCCTATGTTTATGTTTGTGGTAGGGCTATCCTTATCGATGCTGAAGTCATCAACATATTCTATGAGATATACATTGAGAAGGATTAATACAAGGCTTTTCTCGACAACATCACGACCAAAGGAGTTGAGAAAGTCTACAAGGACCTCACGATCGAAGGGGCTGAATGGACTGAAGGAGCTTTAAAAGGGACAGTAAATCACCTCATGCTAAAACCCGAGGCAAAATTGTGGAATAAATTTGTTAAAACTTGTTTGATTCCCACAACACACAATACCACTGTTTCCTATTCTCGTCTTTTATCGATTCATTCTATTTTGAACAAGCGGATTATTAATATTGGATAAATTATATGTGACGAGATATTTTCTTGTAGTCAAAAAGATGTAGGTTCTCTCTTCTTTCCGAACTTAATATCCCAACTATGCGAGAAAGAAAATGTGCCAAGTGATCCGACGGATGAGAAATTGCCCTCTAAAATCGGGTGGAATCGAGCTAAATACTTGAAGATTATGGGTAAAGTACCCGCTAAAGAACAACAAGTGCCAAAGAAAGCCCCAACACCGAAAATTACCCGGGCAACCAACATTGCCTCGGTAATTCTTGATGCCTCAGCAAGTCCGAATGCCTAGGAAAACGACCCTACTTCGGTGAACATGGATCGAATTAAAGAGATGCTCCGCCCCTATCCGACCGATTAGAGAAATGGAGGCCCAAAAATTTCAATTCATGGGGTATATGAGAGACCATAACGTCACCATCACACGAGTGATCCTTGAGAAGTATCCCGAAAACATCGTGCCTTCCCAGTGTTTACTATCGAACTTGTTACCCAGGCAACTAAAGATGACGAGGTAACTACCGCACACGACAAAGGAAAAGCACATCGAATCCCTACATGAATTTACTAATTCAAATGAGTCCATCTCCGAACCCATAACATCACAACCGGTCGCACTGCCAAAGCCAAAGCGAAAAGCTTTGATCATTGAAGAGACCGATGATGAGAGTGAAGCACGCAAGGAGATTGCAAAGGTTCAAGCCGCATCACCAGCCACCCGCATCCAACCATCGCGCTACGGAAAAAGAATCAAGCAAACGGCACGAAAGAAACTCATCATTCAAGGTGACGACCTTTCCGACTAACTCATTTGCATTTAGTTTAGTTTTTAATTTTTAATTGCATGCATTGAGGACAATGCTTCTCTCGAGTTTGGGGGGTGTTTGTTTCTAGTTAATTTCATTCTTAGTTGCATTCATCTTTAGTAATTGCATATAGGTTGCATATGTTACTTTCCATGCCTTTAATTGAATTTAATTGCTTGGACTTGTTGAATATCCAATGATGAATTTTTTCCACTGCACTTAATTGAAAGAACCTTTAAATTTTAGGATTGCATGAAAAGAACTTAGAATTTCACTATGATGCTAAATAATATGAACGCAGTTGTGGCTTGTTGATTGAAAAAACTCGGTGAACTTAGGTTGCTTAAAATTTGGGTAAATTTAAATTGAAAATTAAAAGTTAATTTCTTGCTAGAGGTTCCCGAAACTGGCTCTAGTAGTTGCACATTAAAAATATCTCTAGAGGTGCCCAAAGTTGGCTCTAGTCGACAAAAATTAAAATAAAAAATTGCTTGCTTTACTAGAGGTGCACGAAATTGGCTCTAGTAAAAAGATGAATAAATACACCGGTAATAAAATTGATAAAAGCCTATTGTTCACATAGAATCTTGAAAATCAACTTGTACACAACTATGCACACACATTGTCACGAGCATTATAGTTTTGTTCCGGGTAATTTTGTGCTATCCAAAAAATTAAAAGGTGATCATACTTTGTGCCACGGTTCTGAGGTTTGAATTCAAGTTTGAAGCATGTCTTTGATGATTAAAGTCGTGGCAGGTAATTGTTAGTTTGCATTGCTTGAGGACAAGCAATAGTTCGAGTTTGGGGGTTTGTTAAGTGTTCAAAAGTACTATTTTTATAACCCTTTTTACTCATATTATTGTTAGACTTAGGCTCATTCTAATTGCATTATTTTTCTTGAATTTCTACAAAAGGTCATATTTATATCATTAAAATTATCAATAATGCACTAGAAACACAAATAAAAAATTTATTAAAAAGTAAATATTCACATGTGGACATTGTTTATATTTCTCAATCACATCATCCTCATACAGCTTCTTAGGTGCACATCACATTTCTTTGGTGCCTCAAAGAATTTAGTATTTTTTATCAATGAATGACTAAGTGGTAAGAAACGAAGATGAGCTAAATAATATGTTTGCATCCATGTCGGAGCATATAAGATGATGTCTCTAGATTACAAGTAGGACATGCCTATTTTCTTTTGATGCTTCATCCTGATAAATTAGCATCTGCAGGAAAATCATTTGTGGTCCATAAAAGAGTTGCATGCAACTGAATGTTACTCTTTAAGGATGCATCATATGTCTCCACTTTTTTCCAATAATTTTTTCAATTCATATATCAAAGATTCTAAAAGCATATCAACATAATATCGAGATGCTTTAGGACTAGGGATGAAGTTAGGATTTGGGGTTGGGGGCAAAACATAAATGTTTGAAAGTGGGAGAAAATTCATAAATAATCCAACTTAAAAAATATATATGGAAGAATAGATGTGTGAAAAAACTGGGTGGGGAGGGGCAATTTTCTTCACTGCTTAAGACTAGGAATCATGAGCAACATCATAAAATAAAGGCTATTTCATGCACATCCATAGTGGTAATTTATAAGAAATTAATACTACTAGAAAAACACTTGATGAGGTACTCATAATGTTGAATGGGTTAAAACCATCACTGGCTAAACCAAGTCAAACATTACGTGGATCAGCTGCAAAATATCCAACAAATCAAAGCTTTTCCAAATTGTAGAATTTATTGGATGTCTCATATATCCATCACTACATTTTATTTTTTTCATCTCATCTCTATGGCAATCTTTGATGACATGTATAACCTTTTTCAAGCGTGAAGTTACCAGAAAATATCATAAAACTTTTTGGGCAATCATTTTTAAGGTCCTTGTTGGTTATTTGTATTCTCATATTCCTTGATGCAATTATTTACACAAGAATCTATGGTCATATATGCAAGACCTAAATCTTGTGTAATTTTTTTACGCTCGACAAAAGATGAAGGAACTTTGCTAATTCTGGGAAATGCTTTGATCAATATTTTTAGTAAATCACCAATTGTTATCGAACTATAACATTATAGAGAAAATTGAAGTTCAATATTTGAATAACGAAAGATAATTTGGAAAAAAATATTTACAATTAGTATATTGATTGGTGAAATAACATCATATGATTTGTGCAAGCATACACACGTTGATGCAAGTATAGTTGACAGGTATTTCCTATCAGATATCGATCCCATGAGGACAGTTGTTCGGACGTCTACCAATGTCAGAGCAGTAAGTAAGAAAAATAAGGTAAATGTAATAGGTAATGTCGAAGCAATGAAAGGTAAATCGTGTGGGTAATGTAGCAACAATGTAATGAAATTAAAATAGAAACAATATAATGATGGCAGTGGGGTTCCCTCAGCGATTCATCAACAGAATAACGATTGCTAGCATGAAACAAATGAAAAGATGATTGTCGATGCAACAAAGCACATGAATATCATACCAATATTAACTTTTACCTTTAATCAAAGACTTATATGAGCCCACTCACCACACCTCCTAGTGATGGCTAGTAAGCAAATAGAAGAACAATTGAGTCAACTTTCGTTGTACTCCCATGCAACTTTCGTTGTAATGGCTTGTTAACTTCAACTGTCACTGCAAATCTCATTGATAGTGGCTACAATAAACACTTTCATGCATAAAGACATTCAAACCCAAAGATAAAAGATAAAGGAAAAGCTTACAAGATAAACATTCAGCCAACATTCATAAAGTATTTTCATACAAAATGAAATTAAACCATAATCATCAGCGTTTAGAAAAAGAAACATTAAGAACCGAATGAGGAAAGCTATCTCTAGCTAACTCAATTTCTCCTTGATGCTTCTTCTTGCTTCGCACTCATCGTGGCTACTTAATTATGCATTGGATTCACCTCAGTTGTCCTATGGAAGCTTTAAGCTACCATAGCCATCAAGAGAAAGCTCCAAAACCAAGGAAAATGATGATATGATACGAGCCTCCTTTTCTAGGGTAAGAATATATGTATATATATCCTTTTCGTCTTCTAATTGGGTGTCTATATATGTCCTTTGTAGATTTACAACTGTGAATTTCGTGCAGGACAATTGTATTAATAGATAGCTCATCGTCCTTTTGATCTTATCTTGATAGTTGTCATTGTAGCGACAATGGCTCTTTCGATGTACTGCATTGTAGTGAAAACTGTAGTGACATCATGTCCAGACAAAAGTTGTTATAATAAACTACCAGCTCATCGTCCTTTAATCTTATCCTTTCGTCAATGTCATTTGATCTTATCTTTTTGACAATTGTCATTGCAGCGACAGTCCTAGATGCAATCTAAACAACGCTTACGCAGTGACATCCCAATGCAGCAATAGTCCTAGTTGTAAAATTCTAGAAGAACTCATACAGCTCATTGATAAGTGTGTAAAATTATTATTTTCTTGCCCTTTTTAATCATATTATTGTTAGAATTAGGATCATTTTAGTTACATTCATAGGCATTCATGCACAATTTCCTAGTTTCCTTGATTCATGAGCTTGGTATTACATTTTGTTGGTTTTTCGTGGAAATATCGCTGCTTTGGTGATTTATTTTGTGCAGGTTAGGATTGTCGTGGCAAAGTGCAAATTGCTGAGGCAATTCAGGAGAATAAGGAAGGACTTGCCAAACCAATTGCCCAGGCAATTCGGGATAAAACTATCCAGTATTGGATAAATTCGAAATTCAAGGGATAACTTTCCAAAATCTTAATTTACAAGCAGAATTTGTTAGAGATAAAGACTTCAATTTGTGAGGAGATCTTGCAGATAAAGATCGAAGATATTAATTATCTTTTATCCAATTAAATCAAGTCTAATTCTATCCAAATTGGAAGAGTTTGATCGAATAAAAATCCTAATTCCATGGAACTCCAACGAAAATCAACTCCTTCTATTAACAGAGAATAAATCAAATCATCTCTTTAAATAGAGATTAACCTGCAATAAGAAAAAGAGGAGAGGGGAATCGGAGAAAGATAGCAGATCACAAGGTATCATCTTCATTAGTTTTACTTTATGCGATCCATGGCTGGGAAATTTTCCTTTGTATATCTTTCGAACCCAGCCAATAATTGATGTAAATTGGCTAGGGTTATTGTGTTTTTGTGGTTGTGAAAACATTTGGATTTGTTTAGGTTTTTTAGTTGCAATTCAATTTCAAAGTTTGTTCATTCTTGGTTCTTAATTTGATTGCGAGTGAATTGAGAGAGGATCTTGTGAATTCATCCATTTATCTAATATCGTGAGAGTTAGATTCAAGAAACGAATAAGCATGGTTTTCATACAAACGAATGTTGGTGAAGACTAATTCGACTTAGGGATAAGTTGCGAATTTCAACAACTAAGAGAAGAGCAAGATCGGTTGTTGTTCACCCATGGTTAACGCAGGGATGTATCACCAAGGCATGCACAATTAATAGTGTATCGCATTAGGGATAATGAGAAGCCATTAAAGAATGCTTCCCCGAACTTTGAAGGAAGTCACCCAGTTGCCCAGGCAATCGCACCATTCCCAGTTGCCCAGGCAATTCGACTAACGCTAACTGTTAAGATAACTGAGTTACTCTTGCAATCGATTACCAGGACGGTCCATTCAATCATCACACCACGACTCACGATAACCCGACCAACTTTCTTTAATTGATTACTGATAAGTGTTCAAAAGTACTATTTTTCTTACCCTTTTTACTCATATTATTGTTAGACTTAGGCTCATATTAGTTGCATAATTAGCCATTCATGCATTAATCCATGTTTCCTTCCATCGTTGAGCTTGATTACATAACTTGGTAGTTTTTGTGGGAAAAGATGTTGCTTTGGTGTGTTTTGTGTGTATGTGCAGGATCACTTGCCAAAGCAAGGCTAGAGCTAGTTGCCAGGCAATGCATGAAGGAGATGCCAAGCTAGTTGCCAGGGCAATGCATGAAGGAGACGCCGAGCCATTTGCCAGGGCAATTGTCGACAAAGAATAAGGTGATATGGTAGTCGAAATTGATGACTAGACAAGCCCAAGATGACGTGGAGCAAAGCTAAATCCCAAAGGAGTTTGATTTCCATAAAGAGGTTAAAGAAGAATTAAATTCCAAGAAGATAGGGGAAGTTCTAGAAGAAATATAATTATAATAAAGAATTATATTCTTTAAAGATAATTTAATTCCAACTTAACTTCCTCCTCAAATGAGGACTTTGACCTAGCCCTTTAAATAGATCACCAAGCCGTCAACTCCAAGGGGGAGAGAGAAGAGAGAATTTTTGACAACATCAAGGGCAAGGAGGATTTCGACAAAGCTTCATCCATTCTTCATCTTTTTCTTTCTTGTTCAATTAGGTTCATGCTAGGGATTCTTTATCTTGTGTTTCTTTGGAACCTAGCCATTAACTAAATCTATTTGGCTAAGGTTATTGTGTCTTGTGGTTGTGAGAAACTATTGGATTTTGTTTAGGTAATAAGAGTTTGCACTTTTCTATTCAAGGTTTATTCATTCTTGGTTCTTATTCTTGTTTGCGAGTGAATTGGGAGAGGATCTCGAAACTTCATCTATTTATCTAATATCGAGAGAGTTAGATTCAAGAAATGAATTAATATGATTTTTATTCAATCTATTGATGGTGAAGATTAATCTGGCTTAGGAATAAGTTAGGATTTCAACGGCTAAGAGGAGCGCAAGATTGGTTGTTGTTCACCCTTGATTCACGTAGAGATGTATTATCAAGGCATGCACAAGTAGCTAGAGTTTCGACTTAGCGATAAGAAGAAACCATTGAAGAACGCTTTGCCGAACCTTTAAGGTTCCTGCCCAGACGCCCAAGTAGTTGCCCAACTAGTCTCCCATGCAACCATCGATTAGTTTTCCAAGGCAACCCCGTTGTGCAAGTTGCCACTGCAACTGAGTTGCCCTTGCACTCTTTTACCAAGACGATCCAATCGGTTATCACACCTCAACTCGCGATAACCTGGCCTATCTCTCTCATTTGATCTCATATATTCTTTTACTTTATTGCTTTCTAGTTTAGTTATTAGTTTAAACTCCTATAATCTTCTATTTGTGTTTTTACTTTTTATAGTGCAAGATATTAGATTCTTGAAGAGGCACCAATCCCTGTGGAGATGATATCTTTTATACTATAACTTGCGACGTGTACACTTCCACAATTGCGGAGCACTTATTATGTGCAACAAGTTTTTGGCGCCGTTACCGGGGATTGGCAATAGCGACTTTGTTTTTATTTTCTTGCACTTTTTATTTTTCTTGTTTAAAATTCAAAGGGCTAACAAACTTTGGTTTTGCATTGGTGTATGACCAGGGCAAGACCGATTACACCAGGATATCCTTTTGATCCAGAAATCGAACGAGCCTTACAAAGACTTAGACGGAGGTTAAGAGTAGCAATGGCTAATCAAGACGGTAATATAAATCAAGATGTTCCAGCAGGAGGAGGAGTGATTCTTGCACGAAATAGAACTATTCGAGACTATCTTGATGGACCTAATCCAGGAGTTGTCTCACCTAAAATTGAAGCCGACCACTTTGAGTTGAAACCAGTGATGTTTAATATGATCAACACAATTGGTCAATTTGGCGGCTCAGCAACTGAAGATGCACGACAACATCTTAAATCTTTCCTCGAGATTTGCAACTCATTCAAAATACACTGAGTCACCCCCGATGTTTTACGGTTAAGATTATTCCCCTATTCACTGAGGGATAGGGTGAAAGCATGGTTGAATAGCATTCCTGCCGGATCAATGGGATCTTGGACCGATCTTTATCGTGATTTCCTTGCTCGATTTAATCCTACAAATTTGACTGATAAGCTTCGTAACGACATTACTTCTTTTCGGCAGGCAGATGATGAATCCATGTACGAGGCTTGGGAGAGATACAGAGAACTTCTACACAAATGCCCCTACACGGATTCCCAGTCTGGACACAAGTAACAATGTTTTACAACGTCGTGAATACACCAACAAGGATGATGTTAGACGCATCGGCAAACGACATACTCCTAGATAAGTCACCGGAGGAAGCAATGCAAATTCTAACAGGCTAGCCAAGAATGATTATCAATTCCCCTCTACTAGAAGAGGAGGAGTTAGACGCCAAGCCACAATACATGAACTAGGATCATCAGACTCAATTTTGGCACAATTGGCCACTTTAACCAAGATGGTCCAGAACATGCAAAAACCAAACAACACACATGAAGTCAAGGTAATGGATTCTTTTTGTGAGTTATGTGGTGATAACCATAATTCTTCTGAATGTATGCAGAATCCGGAATCCAGCTTCTATGTGGGGAATTACAATCGGAACAACAATGTGATGTCCAATACATACAATCCAGCTTGGAAGAAGCACCCGAATTTTTCATGGAGTAATCCCAACAATGCTCTAAACCAGAACAATCATAATGCACAAGCATCGGGATTCCAGCAGAATATGCCACGGCAACAGTTGCCGCAGTAACAACCGACGACATCTAGTTCTTTGGAAAATTCTCTAAATGCTTTTATGATGAAAACTGAATCTTATATGGCTGAGAATAGTAATTTCATAAAAAGAACTGATGCTTTTATTAACAGGACCGAGATGAGATTGCAAAACCAAGAGGCGACAATCAAATCATTGGAAAATCAAGTCGGCTCAAAACTTGAATACTAGACCGCAAGGAGGTTTACCTAGTGATACTGAAGTCACAAGAGGAACTAGCCATGAGCAATGTAAGGCGATCACCACTAGAAGTGGCCAACAACTTAAAGAGGCTCAAGCCCGCTCATCAAACAAAACTCCACAAAAAGATCAAGACGAACCTAGCGGCAAAACCTCAGATGCTGAAACAGGAATTGTCGCGGCAACCGGCAATAAGCATGCCTCAGCAACTTGCGATAAGCATGCCTTGGCAACCACAGTTGATAATGCCTCAGCAACTCCAGTTGTCCCGGCAATGCCGTCAATCAGGTTCCAAACCAATGAAAGGATCGAAGATATCCGACTTCCACCACCATTGCCACAAAGTTTGAAGCGACAAAAGCAAGAATATCAATTCAAGAAGTTTCTTGATATCCTAAAGCAAGTCAACATCAACTTGCCATTGGTGGAAGCAATTGAACAAATGCCGAACTATGCCAAGTTTCTTAAAGACATTGTGTCCAAGAGAACAAGGCTAGGAGAGTTTGAAACAGTTGCCGCAACAGAGGGATGCATGGCCATGTTGCACAATCGTATGCCACCTAAGTTGAAGGATCCCAGAAGTTTCACTGTACCCTGTTCCATTGCAAAACCACTATGTAGGGAAAGCATTATGCGACCTTGGGGCTAGCATAAACTTGATGCCTAAATCGGTTTTCCAGAAACTAGGAATCGGGAAGGCAGGACCTACAATAGTTATGCTACAGCTAGCCGACAGATCCTATGTGCATCCAGAGGGAAAAATCGAGGACATATTGGTAAAAGTTGATAAATTTTGTTTTTCCCGCTGACTTTATTGTTTTGGATTGTGAAGCAGATGAGCATGCACCTATCATTCTCGGGAGACCATTCCTAGCAACAGGGAGAACCTTGATCGCTGTTGAAAAGGGAGAACTCACAATCAGGGTGAATGACCAGCAAGTTAAACTAAATGTGTTCCAAACAATAAGGCATTCCGATGATCCAGAAGAATGCCAACTTCTCCATGCCATGGTAGAGTTTAACTTCGACGAGGAATTTAGTTGCCTCGGCAACTACATTGCCGATCAAGAGGAACCTAAAGAGTATGAAGAACCGGTCGATGAGGAACAACAAGAAGAGGCAAATTGGCTAGTCAATCGACCAGGTACATACTTTGAACCACTGGATTACTCAGGTAAGGAAGGTAAGCTCGAAAAGCCCTCTATTGAACAACCACCGATTCTTGAGTTGAAACAGTTGCCAGAACAACTAAAATATGCATACTTAGGAACCGATAATACATTGCCTGTAATTATTTCTTCTAAGTTACAGCCTGAGTAGGAAAAGAAGCTGATCAAAATGTTGATGCTACACAAGAAGTCAATAGGGTGGACAATTGCCAACTTGAAGGGAATTAGCCCGGCAGTGTGCATGCACAAGATTTTATTGTTTTCTTGATGGTTATTCAGGTTACAATCAAATTGCCATAACACTAGAAGATCAAGAAAAGACAACCTTCACATGCCCATACGGTACTTATGCTTTCCGAAGGATGCCATTCGGATTATGTAACGCCCCGACAACCTTCCAAAGATGCATGATGGCACTCTTTTCAGACATGGTCGAAGACTTCCTTGAGATCTTCATGGATGATTTTTCTGTTTTTGGTAATGACTTCGACAGTTGCCTCGGCAATTTAGAGAATGTGTTGGCAATACGTGAAGAAACTGATTTAGTCCTCAATTGGGAGAAATGCCATTTTATGGTAGATGAAGGACTAGTGCTCGGCCACAAGATTTCTTCTAAGAGAATTGAAGTAGACAAAGCCAAAGTGGACGTGATCGAGAGATTACCCCCACCAAGTTCGATTAAAGGAATTTGAAGCTTTCTTGGACATGCAGGTTTTTACAGGAGGTTCATTCATAATTTTTCTAAAATCACTAAACCCTTGTGCAATTTGCTTGAACAGTATAAAGTCTTCGATTTTGATGATTCTTGCACCCAAGCATTTGAAACCCTAAAGGAAAAGCTTGCCTCGACACCCATTGTCGTTCCACCAGATTGGACGCTACCTTTTGAGCTCATGTGTGATGCAAGTGATTTTGCAGTAGGAGCAGCCCTAGGCCAACACACAGGTAAGACCTTCCATGTGATATACTACGCTAGTAAAACTCTTAATAGTGTTCAAGTGAATTACACAACAACGGAGAAATAGTTACTAGCTGTAGTTTTCGCATTTGATAAGTTTCGATCCTATTTGATTGGTACAAAGGTAATCGTTCATACGGACCATTCGGCAATCAAATATCTATTAGCTAAAAAGGATGCCAAACCTCATTTGATTCGTTGGATATTACTTTTACAAGAATTTGATATTGAAATTAAGGACAGGAAAGGAATAGAAAATCAAGTGGCCGATCATTTATCATGTTTAGAACGCAATAGGGAGGAGGACGCAGATCTAGAGATATGCGATGCATTCCAGGATGAGCAACATTTAGGTTCCTCGAAAACCATGGATGCATATGCCTCGGTAACCCTCGACGCTTCGGCAGCCATGGACGCGTGCGTAGCCTCGGCAACCCTTGACGTGCACGCCTCGGCAACCATGGATGCGCATGCTTCAGCAACCCTCGACGCTTCGGCAACCCTTGATGCGCACGCCTCGGCAATTTTGGGAGCAGTCGCCATGGCAGCACATGCCTCGGCAATACCCTGGTACGCGGATTTAGTTAATTTCCTTGTTTGTGGTATTTTACCTTATGGTCTTACTCACCAAGGGAAGAAGCGGTTCCGCCATAATGCAAAACATTACTTTTGGGACGAGCCTCTTTTGTTTAAACAATGTGCAAATCAGGTTATACGCCGATGTGTCCCTGAAGAGGAGCAGCAGAATGTACTCCGGCAATGCCATTCTTCACCTTATGGAGGACATTTTGGAGGAACTCGTACCATGGCCAAAGTGTTGCAATCCGGTTTGTATTGGCCAACATTGTACAAAGATGCCCAAGACTTTTACAAGCAATGTGATCGTTGCCAGAGGACGGGCAATATCTCTAGACGACATGAGATGCCGCTCCAAAACATCATCGAGGTGGAATTATTCGATGTGTGGGGGATCGATTTTATGGGACCTTTCTCATCTTCATTCGGCAACCTCTACATTCTACTTTCCATTGACTACGTGTCTAAATGGGTTGAGGCAGCTGCAGTTCCCAACAACGATTCCAAGACCGTGCAACGATTCTTGTAGAAAAACATATTTACACAATTTGGGATACCGAGAACAATTATCAGTGACGAAGGCAAGCATTTTGACAATAGACTTATTGCCAGGATGTTGCAACGCTTCGGCGTATCACACAAGATTGCCACGGCATATCACCCACGAACCAACGGGCAAGCAGAAATTTCCAACTGGGAATTGAAGGGTATACTCGAGAAAGTTGCAAATCCCTCTAGGAAGGATTGGCCATTAAGACTAGATGACGCACTTTGGGCATATCGCACTGTATTAAGAACACCCTTAGGTATGTCCCCCTTCCGACTTGTCTATGGCAATACATGCCATCTACCGGTGGAAATCGAACACAAGGCATATTGGGTAATCAAGACCGTGAATATGGATTCCGTGCACTCACCTATAACAATGCACGGATCTACAAGGAGAAAAAAAAGCAATGGCATGACAATAAACTATTACCGCGGCAATTCACGCTAGGGCAACTAGTTCTCTTATTCAATTCTCGGCTAAAACTTTTCCCGGGAAAGCTGAAATCAAGATGGTCAGGACCATTCGGAGTTGTCAAACCATTCTCCCATGGTGCTGTGATAATCAAGTCCATCACTGACAAACATGAATTCAAAGTTAATGGACAAAGATTAAAGCACTACAATGGTGCCCATGTGGAACGTAACAAAGAAGTGGTTACCTTAGGAGATGCATGAGTATGCTCTCTCTTCGATATTTTTTTATTATTTTCGATTACTTTTTTTTTTATTTTAGTTTTTTTTATTTTCGATTATTATTATATTTTTAGGATAGATTTATTTTCTTCTTTTATCTTTTTAAGTTTAAGAATCCCTTTACACATCTTTATTTATTTTCTTTTATTAGTTTATCTTTAATTTTAATCCTTATTTGATTTGTCTTTGAATTGTAGGAAAAGAGTTCAAGATAAAGAGGAATTTTGATCCAAGAAGGAAAACATCTTCAACAAGGAAATTAATGGGCTGAATCTAAGGCTTATATAAAGCCTCCAACTTACCCTAATTAAACCTCATTGCCATCACCCTTCCCCTAAACCGAAACCCCCTTTATTCTATATCCAAAATTAATCTCACCCACCATATTTACTACCTATCTTTTCTATATAACCCATCACCCTTAACTTCCAAGAAACCTATTCCTACTTTTCATCTTGCAACTCTTTAGTTTCTTTTATTTTCTTTTCTTTGTTTTTACAAAACTCACAACCAAGATCATCCATGGCATCCAAAATTAAATTTTTGGTTCATCCAAGTTCCTCCAAAGAACCAAGATACAAGAAGTTTGCTACACCGGTGGTTCAAGAAAGATTTCACTATGGAATAAGTTTGTTAAAACTTCTTTAATCCCCACCACACACAATACTACCGTTGATATACCACGTCTTTTGCTCATACATTCTATTTTGCATAATCGCATCATTAACATTGGAAAAATTATTTGTGATGAGATTTTTGTATGTAGCTCAAAAGATAAGGGTTCTCTTTTCTTCCCTTGCTTAAGTTCTAATCTTTGCAAGGAGATGCACGTCCCAAGTGAGTCCACCGATGAAAAGGCCCTACCAAAGTCCGGTTGGAATCAAGCACAAATCCGAAAGCTAATGGGAGAGGCACCGGAAAAATCCTCAAGGCCTCCAATTTCCGCAGCAACTCCTGCCGCCCTGGCAATCCCTAATGCCCAAGCACCTAACGCCCGAGCAACTTGGCCATCAACCCCGGGACACTTTGAAGCACTCTTGCAACCATTTGCGAGCCACCTAAGGCAAATTGAAGACCGGCAACTAATGTTCATGCGGTACATGAAGGAGCACAACAATGCCATCACCCAAGTCATCCTAGAAAAGTACCCGGACAGCCGCGTGTCGTTCCCAATCTTTCCTGCCGAGATTCTTACCCCGGTAACCAATGAAGAAGTCTCCACGGCAACCGTAACAGATGATGCCACGGCAACCAACCCTAAAGATGCCACGGCAACCAAAGCTAAAGACATCCCGGCAACCACTGCAAAAGCCAAAGGTAAAGCACCTATGCCCGAATCAACTCGTACGGAATCATTGTCTGATTTTTCAGATTCGGACGAGTCCTCCATTGCACCAACAAAGACCGCACCGATTGAATCCTCCAAGCGAAAAGCCAATGACATTGATGAAGAGGACGATGAGGATAACCCTGTACGAGGATCGATTCCACCATCGGCAACAAGGAAACAACCATCGCGTTCAAGCAAGAGAATCAAGATACCGACCAAAAGGAAACTAATCATCCTCGACGACGAACTCTCAGAGTAAGTCCTCATTTGCATTTTATTTTTCATTATTTTTATTTTTCTTTAATGCATGCATTGAGGACAATGCCTCACTCGAGTTTGGGGGGATTGTTGTTAGTAGTTACCATGTTTAGTTGCATTCATCTTAAGTATTGCATTTAGGATACATAAATTGCTTGCCATGCCTTTAGTTGGAACAAGAATTGCCTAGATTTGATGAATATCCGATGATGACTTTGCCAATGCACTTAACTGATAGAATTTTTATTCTAGGATAACCATGGAAAAAACTTAGAATTTTACTATGATGCTAAATTTGATGAAACACTATTGTGGTTTGAATGATTTATGGAATTCTAGTGCACTTTGCCAAATTGCAATTCTAGAAAATTACATGGACTTAATCCATTTTGAACTTACCAAACCTTAATTAGTCAGGTTTCATACACACATGTCAAAATTCAGCTTAAAACAACCATCCAAACCCATTCAATTGCATACATAACATCCAGGGACGAAAACAAAAGAATATAAAACTCAGACTACACTTTAACTAACAAAACAGACACCGTATAGGTACACGAGCAGGTGTATCAGTACACTTGCACCATTACAAAATTCCAAATTCCAATATCTCAAAATTGTACAGATACATATTCCTGAGTACCGATGCGCCATGCCAAAAATCAAAGGCTCGTACCGAAATGCCAATACGCGTACTGAAACCTAGGCTCAAATTTAGCCTACATGAACTGGTACACGACCCCGCGTATAAAAAATCTTGGGCTTGAAATGTCCCAAATTGCTGTATTTTTATGCTTTTCAAGGATTCAATCACAAAACAACATGCCTCAAATATAACCACAACTACATTAGGGGACAATCCATGCTAAAAACATCACAAGTTCAAGACAAAAACAAACCATGATGCTTCAACCAAGAATCTAGAGGCATGCTTCCTAGAATCAAACTATCAAAAACATGAAACAAAAATCCAAAGCATTAACAAAACATATAAAGCCAATTACAACTCCAAAACAACATGGCAAACTTGCTCAAATAGAGAGTTTAGCAAAAACCCTCCCCAAAACACAATGAACCCCACTGCCTTTATTACTACTAGTCTAGCTTGAAACCATACTTTCGATTAGCCGAAGTCCTTGGATTGATTTTGCTTACTCGCTGCCTCCAACCTTTAATTCTATGCATTGATGGACAAATAGAACGTAAGCACACTAAGCTTAGTGAGGAGTGCTCAAACAACACACCATCAAAGCATTTTAAAACCATTTTCCAAAACCACATTGAAATCACCATTTCAATTATCTTATAAAACATCATGCCTTGAAAACCATGCACTTAACACTTTCAAAAACCAACATATTAAACCATATGCAACATGTATCATGGATCAACAGCAAATCCCATTTGCTAACCCTCAATTTAAGCCTTCCCATGCATAACAATCCCTATGCAAAGCTTAAAGAGTAAACATGTATAAACCAACATTATACATCAACATCCATCAACGTGATACATAAACCGGGAATACTTTCTAAAATATTACATTGGATACACGGATTCAGCAAGTGTCCTCTCAACACTTCATGCCATCTTAACCGAAATTAAGGTCCACTCAGAACCGGGAACTATCACAATCTATCTAATCGGTTAGATGCATAATCCACTAACGAGAGTTTCCGATACCATATAACCCCTCAACCGTTAGGGCACTCGTGGTGGAGTATTTGGTACACATAAATCCCTCAACACCCGAGGTGACTCTTTATAGTGCACTATCAATCCTATGGCCGACCAACTATATTTGATAACATTTTAAACCACATCACTTGCAAATATAATCCATTATTAACCATGTACCTCACTGTTTTTATATGCATCAAATCAAAACCATTTCCAAATAATTAAACTATGCTTTCACAAGTTTTCTACATGCTTACATGGATCATTTACCAAATGCATCCATCATCGTTTCATGATCAAAAATAATCTAAAACATACTTTAAATCATTCTTAAATAGTATGTACTATAACATCCCCTTCTCGGCGTAGTCGAGAACCGGGTCGGATAGTGCTAGTGGTGAACAATACGGTGATCGGCGCGATAAAATTTCAATTAATGACCAACTCTTAAATGATATTATGCTTCTTAAAAATTACCCAACATAAGCATTAGTCCATTTTGTTCAATATGAAACAAAGATTCATCACTTATGACCAATTCTTAACTAATACAAGTTTTAAGGACTAAATTATAATTTTAAAAATTTAAGGGTCCTTTCATGCAATTGACTATGGAAAACTGAAATTCAAAATAATAATAGTGGACTTGTAAATTTTCATGTCATTCCGATATCATTTACCCCTCCAATTAAGCCTAACATTATTCAGTGACCATTTTATAAACATTGTAGAACTATAATCTATATCTTTTAACATAATTAACTACCACCGTATCAAAACACCTTAGTGTCGTAACGATACGGATGCACATGAATAAGAATTTCATTTGAAACTACCAAACCCCATATTGATATAGATAAGCCCATATCGGTACGGGTTGACCAATGTTGACCCATTTCGGTACACCCTAAGGCTGTACCAATACAATTTATTTACCAAACTTTACTATCAAACTCCGTATCGATACACTTTAAGACCTGTACCGATATGCTATGGTTGACTCACCTTTGACTTCGCCAAATATGCAAGGCCGTACCGAAATAGGTGAACTCGTATCGGTATGCCCTACACTGTAATGATAGATTTCTTCTGGTTCTTAATCAATTTAACCCATTGAACGATGTCCAAATCCAATAAAATTGTACCAGCAAGATTTAATCACTATAATAATTGCAATAACTTAAACTTTTGGGCCTAAATCCCATGCAAGAAAGATCACATAATAATTTTCTCTTATAATCCCATTAACAACAATTTGTATTTAAACACAAGTCAAGGAAATTTTAGAAATGATGTGGGATTCACTCTATTCTTTGGAAATATTAACACATTTTACAGCAATCCCCACATATTTCAAAAAAATGATAAAATCAATTGAGAATAGTTTAATTGAGTATTCTAATATAATGCATTCATTATGGTGTTTTTTTCGACTATGAAACAAAACTCGGAGAAATGAGACATAGCCTATTGAGTAATTGGTGAAACATGTTTGTTAGAACTAGTAACTCATTATTGTTGTTGAACTAATATTTTGATATAAAAAATTAAAATAAAAATGTTTTTGAACTTAATCTAATATATTAGAGTTCTCAAAAATAATTCAAGGTCAAAACAAACTTTAAAAAAATTGTTTCGAATATTTTTCAACTTAGTCCAACTTTTTTAAAATCAATATGTTCATTTTTGCACTTTAAAAAAATCGTTTTCCATACTTCAAGGCAAAAAGGATTTTCCCCTTACAGCAAGGGAACAATCCCTTGATGAACTGAAACGTTTTGTATTATTCTCCCATCCTCCAAGTGCAAAAGATCAATCCCCTAATTTAAGGGATTGATCCCTTGACTATAACAGTCATAGTTTTGTGAAAAATGATCGATTCATTTCTTAAAAGGATTGACCCCTTGTTTTATAAAAGTTGTATTTTTTGTAGGTAACAACTTTATTCCATCATTAACGACTCCAAACGGCTAATATTCATAAAGATGATATAAAAACAAAGACAAAGCATCTCAGAAACACAAAGAAATACATGAGAAAGAAAAGACTAATATCAAAGAGTCTTAGAGTGCTTAATTGTTGTATACTATATTGTAAACAAACTTCTGAGCTATTGACTGATCCCTTGTTTTATAAATGTAGCGACCTCTACTTTATTTCTGAAAAATCATATAGGGTTTCATACATTCGGTGCTACAAGTTGTCTCAAAACTATTCTTTGAAAATTTGTTTTAAAGGGATCACTTTTGGAAATCTTCATTTTTTGAAAATGATAAAAAATTTGGAGTCGCCACCGGCCACTTGGGTAAGGTAGGCCGGACACCATAGAAAACCAGAGCTTCATTATGAAAAGGTCCTGGAGTTGGTTACGCGTGGGAAAGGATTAGCACCCCCACGACGCTCGGAAATCGGTACCTGAATATTTGTTGCTTTCAAATTGATGGAATTTGTTGGAATTTGAATTGAATTTAAATTGGCGTATTTAGTTGAAAACTTGTCCTTAATTACACGAGCTTTATCAAATTAGTGGGTCAAAATTAATTGGACATTTAATTAATAAGGTTGACGATACATTGGACCATAGATTAAACCGACATCAAATAAGCCTGATTGTCGTGTTAATTTATGGTTCGAATCCCGCACGTCACCCTTATACATGATGCAAGCATTTTAAATATGATGTAATGATTTGGTTAGGTTTTAATTTTACTTTGAGTCGGTAAGGATTAATTCAAACATTTGGTCAACATCCTTTAAGCTCGGACTATTACGATACAATTGTCGGAATTAATGACTACCTCCCTTTTTATGAGTGAAATTAATTAACAGGTAAATCAAATGGGCCAAATGATAAAAAATAAAATGCATGTCAAACAAGGGCTTGGAAATTAAACACACAAAGGCACACTAAAAGCCTTAACCTAAAAGGCCCAAATTATGAAAATTTAATTAGTGATCTAATTGCTAATTAAGTGATCCTAGTATTAACCCTAAATTAATTAGCCCTAAAAGACTAAAAAACCTTAACAAATTATGAGTTATCTTGTGATACGATAATTAATTCAATCAATTTTAAATTGGTGTTCCAATAAGCCAAGAACACTGTTTAAAACAAATTGAGTTAATTCACCATAGTTTTAAAATTAAATGTCAATCTAACTTTGCAATTGATTTTATCCTAAAAATGATTAAGAAATGTTCAATTAATTTAATAAATTTAATATTTATCCCAATAAGCCGAGGATAAATTTATATTCACTAAATTAATCCAAACCTAAATCTAACTAAGGCTCTAAAGAGTCTAATCCTAGAATTAAGTTAATTAATTCAAGGATCGTGTCCCTATTAGACGAGCACACGACCTAAATTAATTAAATTAATTCCTAAATTAACCCAAAGGCTTTAACAAAGACAAAGCTCACCTAAACTAAGCCCAAGGCCCACTAAGCTAGGACTAAACCTAAGCCCAGAAACACAACAAGGCCTAAACTATCCAAACTAAGCAAGCCCAAAGCCCAATCACATAAAAATATTCCACTACATAAAAAAACAATATATATATATATATATTTAAAACCATATTATAAATATATTACAAAAGCTATGTATTATACATATTATAAAAACTCACATCATATATATATTATAAAAACTTATATTATATACGTAAGAGAACCCCATATTACATACATTATCATATAAAAAACTATATAATACATATTATAACAAATATACATTATACTTTATGTAAAGACTATATTATATATATGTACTATATATTATATATCATGAAAATAACATATATTACATATTCCATATAAGAGAAGGTTATACGTTGTAAACTTTATAAAATTTAAAAACTACATCATATATACATCGGGTATTATATATATATATATAATGTAAAAAATACATATTACCTAACAACGTATACTACACTAGTACAACAAACATACATATACACATCAAGGCCTCATTTAACAAGTTTGCCATAAATGATCAAAACACCTAACATGAAATTAAAGACTACAAGCTAAATAAAAAGGAATCGAACATGGATTAAAAAAAGCATGATTTACCCACGTGGGAGGACCAAAGTTGTTAATTGCCCAGGCGAAAGGACCACAGGCACTATTTTGACGGACAGAAGGATTTATAAAGCAATTATACCCTTTTTAATATGGGGACCGGCTATATAATACAAAATCAAACTTGTTTTTGCTTCTTTTAGTAAAAAAGTGCTGAGCTCTCTTGTTCGCCATTCTTTAGTTCCCAGAACGACGATGAACATAGCCGTGGTGTTCATCCCCAAATCCAGAAAATGCCCTAAATTCCAGAATGCGGTGACCGGCCGCCGCGGGCCACTGCTAGCCGACATCATAACCCTAAAAAACCTTTTTAAAACCCTTCTTTTTTAGCCCAAATCTAAACCCTGATTTTTTAAAAAAAATAGAAGGAATCTTTATTTTTATAAATGATAGAAGCGGTGACTCCCCATGGTTGGCCTCTTCACCATTTCACTCCTCACAGCCTCATGGAGGCCCGATTCGGGCTTATCAATGGCGAGATAAGGCGGACCGATGATGAGGAGATGTAACGGTGAAGGTAAAAAAAGCAAAACCCTAATATGTTTATGTATGCTTTTTGATTGAAAGAACTAGAAGAAAGAGGTATACCTCAAACTGTTAGAGGCGTTCCATTGCATTTTTGCTCTATTCCTTTTGAGTTGCCTAATGAATTACTATAGTTCGGCCATTGTACTTATATACCTTGGTATTACATTCATTTGAGAAAAATGAAAATCCTGCCTAAAATCCCTATTGGCTACTGTATTATTTTGGCAGGATTCATATTGCTTCTGTTGCTGTTGGTGCGCTTCTGAGCATGCCCCCTAACTTCTTTGCAATTTTCTGTTATTCCGTTCGTTTTGTATGTAATCGAGCATTGGGGAAACGGGGACCAGAGAGAGAAATGTCGTGGGAAACAACACTCTAGTGATTCGAACCAACGTGGCGGAGCTACAGACAATGTGGTGCATGGCCGTTGGTTTCTTCTGTCTACGTAGAGGTGACATGAGAGGGAAACAGATGTGGGTGTGTGGCACATGCGCGGCCGAAAAGAGTTGAACAATCGGGCGATGCGCGTAGGGGGAACATGATGAGGCACGTGTGGAAAGATGGAGGGTCTCTCTCAATAGATCTGGACCATCAGATCTCATTTGGATCTGACGGCTGGCATTAGGCGGCTGCAAAAGATAGGAGGACATCAATATTAAGGCTTAATTAGTCGGGCCAGATATAACATATGTACGTATATTTGTTTGGGCTTTTGTATATTGGACTGATATATAAACTTGGGTTATTATTATTTATATATTGCGCTTTCTTTACTTTTGTTTGCTAATTGCAAAAACATTTGAGTAATATATACTAGTAATAATAATAGAAGACAGTAATGATAATTATAATAATAGCAATGTATAATAAACAAAAGAAGACAATAATAACTATACTAACATAATGTTATAGTAATAATCATAATAGCAGAACATATACATATATAACTAGTTAATATTTAAGGGTTTTCTCAAATGAATAATGATGTGATAACAAATAACATGATAGATAATAAATGACAATAGTAATATTTTTGGATTTTGGACTTTAAATGGCAATCATATGTACATACTATATAGTAATAACATAGATAAGGTAAATAAACAAAGCCTCTTATATGTATTCTCATATAATAGCACCATATAAGAAAGCCCGTTATTGTAAAAATAAAAGACAGGTTAACCCTCGAACAAAATTAGTGATTACGATAAACATTGTATTTTTTGCAGGTAACATCTTTATTCCATCACTAACGACTCCAAACGGCTAGTATTCATAAAGATGATATAAAAACAAGGACAAAGCATCTCAGAAACAACAAGAAATACATTAGAAAGAAAAGACCAATATCAAAGAGTCTTAGAGTGCATTATTGTTGTATACTATATTGTAAACATACTTCTAAGCTATCATTGTTTTTTTTTTGCTCAAGTGTTATTTGGGTGAGAGCTATAGTTTGTGCAAACACTTGCATTGTGAGATTTTTTTTGCTAAATTTGTATCTACTCTTAGAGAGTGTGTATACAAGATTTGGGGTATAAACCTTGTGAAGATTGTAAGGTTACACCTTGTCCTTAAAGGTAAGCAAATCTAGTATGGATAGCTAAGACAGTGTATGTAAACTTGGTTTAGAAGTCGAACTACTCTAAAATTATCGGGCAATTTGTCTATATTTTTCGGTTGCCTCCACCAATTTTTTAAAGGTCCATTCACCCCTCTTGGCATATTTCAGTTGATTATTCGAGCCCAAGAATTGTAAGCTAACATTTTTTATTTTCATTGATCATAGAACATTTGTTCTTTCTCTTCATCGTGGATGTGCTCGAACCTGAATTTACATAAGTGCATTTGTCATTATTATTGTAAGCTAATAGTCTTTTTGATCACAGAACATCTATTCTTCCTCTTCATTGCAGTTGTGCTCTAACAAGCACTTCTACCAAAGTAGGCAACAAAAAGAACAAAGAACCAATGAATACTCAACTTTAAAAGTGTGTTGAAAATGAGAAAGAGGAAAAGAAAATAAGTAGATGATCCTACTTTGTGATGATTTAAATTGTTAAACTTGCATGATATTTTGTAATGCTAAACAAGCCTAAAAATAGAAAAAACACAATGTGGTGGTGAATGAATTTAAGTATTTTTTTACGTATAAAAAAATAAAAAAAAATATTATTATCTCTGTCTCATTCGAAATGTCCAGTATTGATTTTTTTAGTCAATATGTTTTAACTTTGACTCATTACTATTTTAAATTTATTATTGAAAAAATATGTTTTAGAAACATTCAATCAAGTAGTTTAAAATATATATTATAAAATTTAAATACTTAAAATATTTAAAATAACTATGATTAAATTAAAAAAAACAATTGACTTTTAAAAAGTCAATACTATACATATTAAGTAGGACAAAGAGAGTAATAACAAATTAAAATGGAATCGAACCTTTATGGTTATACTAATTTAGACTTTTGGGCCTGAATCACATGCATGAATGATCACATATTAATTTTCTCTAATAATCTCAATATCAGCAATTTGTATTTAAAAACAAGTCAGTAGATTTTGGCAAATGATGTGTGATTCATTGTACTCTTTTAAAATATTAACACATTTTTGCAACAATCTCCACATATTTTAAAAGAATGATAAAATCAATTGAAAATAGTTTTAATTGAGTATTCTGATATATTTTTAGACTATGAACCAAAACTTAAAAAAAATGAGACATAGCCTATTGAATAATTGTGGAAACATGTTTGTAAGAATTAATAATCCATTCTTGTAAGCTAACATTCTCATTGATCAAAGAACATCAATTCTTGCTCTTTATCGCGGTTGTGCGCTAATAGACCATGCACAAGTCTGAATTTACATATTGCATATTTTATTATTACTGTAAGCTAATATTCTCATTAATCACAGAACATCTATTCTAGCTCTTTGCGGTTGTTTGCTAACAAGCACTTCTACTGAAGTAGGTAACATAAAGAGCAAAAGACTAATAACCGATAGTGTTGAAAAAGAGAAAGATGAAAAGAAAATGAGTAGATGATTTTACTATGAGATGATTTAAAGTGTTGAGCTTGCATGGTTTTTATAATACCAAGCAAGCTTAAAAGTAGAAAAGCAAAATGTGGTTGAGAATGAATTTAGGGATTTATTTTGACTTATATAAAAATAAAATAAAAAATAATAGCAAATCAAAATGAAATCATACTTCCATAATTTCAGTAATTTTGATTTTTGGACTTGATTCTCATGCATGAAAGATCACATATTAATTTTCTCTTATAATTCCAATAACAACAATTTATATTTAAAAACAAGTCAAGAGATTTTCACAAATAATGTGAGATTTATTATATTCTTTTGAAATATTTATACATTTTTGCAACATAATTTACTTCTATTAATGACGATGATGATGAATTAAATTCAATTAGTGATGCTAAAGTAGATAATGATAATGATAGTGATTAAACATATAAATTATCAATGTTTATTTCTAAGTTTCAGTCTTAGTTTTTCTTATTTATATTTTGTTATAATAATTTTTTATTAAATAAAATTTTTAATTTGAATTATTTTATTTAAATACTTTTGATTACAATACGTTTCATTTCTTTACATTATGTAAAAAAAAAATTATTAATATTTTTTGTGAGTTTGAAGTAATTTTATTAATTTTGTAACATTTCATATTGCAATATTTTTTGCTATATAAAAAATATTATTACAATATATGACAATTTAATAATTTCTCAATAAATATTATTAAGAGTGATTACTTGGCAGCAATTTAGGCATTTGATTAGTGACGTAAGATTCGAGCACAAACATGCAATTATAGTTTTACTCAAGACATTTTGAAACTATCAAATTTATATCATAATGAAAGGTTAAATTTTATAGTTACATATTCTTATTGTTATAATTAGGATTGAAAATAGTGATGACTTGATACATTTTCACTACATCACTTCCCAAGAAAAAATAACTTTACGCTAATATTAGCATTTAATTGGTGGCAAAAAAAATTAAAAGTATACTTGGTCACAGTTATAAACTTATGCTGATTATTTACTTGTGACATACTTTAACTATTGTAAGAATCATTATATTATATGGTAAATTTAATCATGAAAAAAATTTATTATCATTAATAATAGTAACCCAAAACACGTCACTAGTACACCATTTCAAGAATTTTTTTCATGTAAATTTGAATATTTGATTAACTCAAAACGATAGTGACAAGTAGATTTTATTACAATTATACATCCGCAATGACTCTATGCTTTTGATGTAAGTTACAACTGTCAGAATTCTATTATTATAGAAAGGTAAATTTACTAGTAACATACTTTTATCGTCACAATTAAGAATAATAACAATGACTCCTTGATATTTTGTCACTATAATTTTCCCACCAATAAAGAGGTTGAAACTGATTTTAAGTATTTATTAGTGACAAATTAATAATGACAACTTGATTTGGTCACAATAAGACGCTAACAGTGACGAAGTTTAAAATGGTCACAACTACTATACAAGGTAAATTTTATCATAACCAAAGTTTATTGTCACAATTATGATTAATAATTGTGACTATTTAACATGTTACTATTACATTATTCTACGAGAAAATAAGAAATCGTTGCCAAATTGAGGATTTGGTTAGCGACGAAAGGTTAATGACAAGTAGATGTCATCACAATTATATAGCTATAGTGACTATACGGTGTACAAAAGATAAGATTGTCATAATTATATTATTATAGAAAGGTAAATTTAATAGTTAAATACTTTTATCATCACAACTATAAATAATAATAATGACTCCTTGATATGTTGTCACTATTACATATTTTCCCCAAAAAGAAGGTAGTGTCATTTTGAGTATTTAATCAATGGCAAACTAATAACAACTTGATTTGGTTATAATAAGACACTAATAATGACATTTTACTAGTGATGTGATTTAAAAATGTCACAATTATTACCCAAAAAGTGATCAAAGAGTAATACATTACAATTACTAATTTCATTAGTGTTAAAAAAATAACCTCTCAAATAACTTACTTTTTGTGACAAAAATCTTCATCATCATAATCAAATGGTCACTGACTTACCTCTTATAGTGCGGTTCCCAACGCCATACAATCATACGTTCATATTGCTACAATTGAGGTTGATATTGCTATAATTGCATATAACAAAGCTAGCACCAAGATACATATTCAAGAGTCTTGAATCTCATTCACCATCTCAAGTAGAAACATTCCTAAGTAAAAATTAGCTATAAACTACATTACCATAACCAACAAGATCATGTAGATGAGGCATACCAAAAACTAATTTATTGTTCCAAAACTTAATACTTAGGCCATCCCCTATGCACCAATAGGCATTATCACATTCAAGCAGCCAAACACAAATAAAGAGCGTAAAAAATATCTTGCAACGCTAATACTCTCCATAGTGGCCCTAGCACTTTACACTGCAAACGGGGCATTTGTTCCCACAAAGCATTATATTAGGTAACCATTTTGAAACCAAATTTATCAAGGAAAACATTATTTTGGTGGGAAATATATCAAATGCCTAGTCCACCATTCTCAAGAGGTTAACAGCATTTAGCCTAGCTAACCAATGATATATTTCTTCTATCAAGTTTTGAGCCCCTAATAAAGTTCATGATGAGATTATGCAGTGACCTCTTTGATTTCAAATTCAAATGTCATATTCAATTTCAAATAGCATGATATTCAAATGTGATGATAAGATTATGTTATTTAGAATTTGTATTTGAATAACTAGATAATAACAAACTCTATTGTGATATGTATAAATAGGTTGATTGTTCTTAGTGAAGAGAATAAGATACATTTCTTTGACCTTCATAATTATTATCTTTCTATATGGTATCAGATTCAATCTCCTACAAGTTACGTTTTGATTCTAATGAATGATGAAACCACTCTTTTCGACCAATGGTCCAACAAACCATACAAACCGTCAGCCTTTTCACAACATAATCGACCTATGCGTCCCCTTTTGGGTAAATGTCAATGGTGTTAGGCTGAGGGTCATGTTATCACTCAATGCCATCGTTTTTGCTAACAGTTCTCGAATGCATCTGCACCTCGGTGCCTTGTAATTTCTTTGACACTCCACGTGCTTCTACCATGCCAAACTCAAGCCCACGTTGTCACTTCCTCTTCCCCATCCAATGATCCTTGGCTATTAGATATTGATGCCACACACCACGTCACGGTCGACCTTCAAAACCTCTTTGTTCATAACCCTTACACAGGTCTGGATGGAATAATGATTGGTGATGGCTCTAGAATTCTTATTACTCACACAAGTTCTTACCATCTTCCTTTTTTTGTCAAATACCTTCAAACATAGGCAATCCTTTTCGAAGGCCAACCTAAACATGGTGTATATGAGTGGCCCAATCTTTCTTTTTTTCCACACCACTACTTTTTTTCTCTACAATAAAGACAATGTCTCCCACCTGGCATCACAAACTCGGTCACACATCCCCACCAATGTTTAAACACATGGTTTCCTCTTTTCATTTGAATGTTAGCAAGTCCTATTTGTCTGATTTGCATTGTAATGCTTGTCACTACAATAAAATCCACAAATTACCTTTTTATGTGTCCACCTTGTCTTTTTTCCTCTCAAAATCATTTTTATCGATATTTGGACCTCTCAAAACACTTCGTTGACAACTTTAAATACTATACAGTCTTTTTTGACCACTTCAAAAAGTATATATGGTTGTACTCTCTAAAATGCAAGTATGATAGCCATGATATTTTTATATGTTTCAAAGCCATAGTCAAAAAATTTGTCTCCTCTAAAATCAAAACAATTTACTCGAATAATGGAGGTGGGTATCAAGCCTTGTCCTTATATTTTACAATCAATAGAATCTATCATCTTACCTCCCCTTCGCATACCCTTGAACACAATGGCTACTATGAACATTGACATTGACATATTGTAGAAACTGTTCTCTTCCTCATTTCCCATGCTTACATTCCTCTATCCTATTGGTCATTTGTTGTCTCCACGGTCGTCTATCTTATAAATCGCATGCCTACAATTAATCTTAATCATGAATCTCCATACTTAAAACTCTTGGGTACAATTCCTAACTGTAAAATGTTGAAGCTTTGGCTCTCTATTGATAGCTCTTTAAAGAGCATGTACTTTCCCTTAATTTATAGGTCTTATTGTCCCCACATTGGTATCCATTGCATCCATTTCTGCATTTTCATGTCTATTTCTACATGTTTTCTAACTTAGTTCTAATGGCTCGTGTTTTGTATATTTCTGCCTATTTTTACCTTTTTGT
Organism: Hibiscus mutabilis; assembly: GCA_019671005.1. Classification (NCBI taxonomy): domain Eukaryota; kingdom Viridiplantae; phylum Streptophyta; class Magnoliopsida; order Malvales; family Malvaceae; genus Hibiscus; species Hibiscus mutabilis. Next base: position 24,162,527 of record CM033718.1, on the reverse strand, counting down.
CATTGCATTGTTAATGTCCCTCCAGAGGTGGTTTTCACCACTACAGCCAGTTTAACACTGCAAATGTCAGCTATCCAACTTGCTTGGGGATATAAGAACAAATATGCCAACTGTCCATTTTTTTATAACAAATTTTGTATGAAGTTGAGCATGCAAATAACTTGCAGGACAAGTGTCTTTCTTTGGATGGCCTATAAAAGGATTATTTGAGATGAGAGACAGAGTCGCGCTATTCTTATTTTTCCACATCATCTTCAACCTCGAGCTTTCTCTCTCCATCCATGGTGCCTTAAGCTTATTTTTAGAAATCTGGAAGTGAGACAAATATATCCAAGGAAATGAGGAGTCAAGTGCTACATCGAGGAAATATATTGTTATCTTCTTAAACTCTTTTCTATTTTGATGTTTTTAGAGATTTATTTTGTATTTTGAACTTATTTTGTTGTTGGTTTAATTTTCTGTAGCTTTATGAACTTATTTAAATTGTTTCATTAGTTTAATATACATCAGTATTAGATTTTTCTTAAGCTTTAATTGTTGGATCTAATTTACATTTTGCATGAGAGTGTTAAACTAGCCATTGACATCAACAGATGCAATCATAAATCAAATTAATGAGTTTTTACAATGAAAGTTGATTTGATACAACGAAAGTTGGTCCACTTGTTAGAAGGGCTTTATACTCGACTTATGATGAAAATTGAAGCCGATCTACATTCCTAAGTTAATAGTTAAAGGTTAAATGGAAGTTAATACTCAAGCTGACCACATCATCGTTGATTAAACCAATCTTTCCCTTCAAAGTGCATTTGATCTTTCTACCAAGCTGAACCAAGGAGATCCAGGCATTATTCTAATATTTCTCTATCTTTCATTTCACTCTATTATTGCTACAACATTGAATCATTTATTCACCAATTTATCCTATTATGGCAAACACAATTGCACTCACAACTACCACTCTTACAATATTGTATTGTAGTCACATAGGTATAAGCGTAATACACCATCCTCGTGGGATCGATATTCAAACAAGATTTCCTTGTTTCTATTCTTGTATCGATGGTGTAGATTGCACTAAAAAGTGTGACGTTTTCACATCGATCAAGTTTTGGCGTTGTTACCAGGGATGGCGTTATTATGTCCTTATGTTTATGCTTTTAATTATGTTTTCTATATTTAAGTTTGTAGATGTTTCTAATAGCTTTATTTTTTTCCTTTTCTTTTCATTACCTTGTGTAGGTGTTGTATGACCAGAAATGCTAGTACACCACTATTCGTACCAGATACAGAAGTTGAGAGAACTTTTCAAACAAGATTTCATTGTTTCTATTCTTGCGTCTATAGTGTAGCTTGCACTAAAAAGTGTGACGTTTTCACATCGATCAAGTTTTGGCGCCGTTGCCGGGGATGGTGTTATTATGTCCTTATGTTTCTGCTTGTAATTTTGTTTTCTTTATTTAAGTTTTAGATGTTTCTAATAGCTTTATTTTTGTTTTTCCTTTTCTTTTCATTACCTTGTGCAGGTGTTGTTTGACCAGAAGTACCACTACACCACTCTTCGTACCAAATCTAGAAGTTGAGAGAACTTTTCAAAGAATGATTCGTGAAAATAGTGGAATGGCCAAACAACCAAACAAAAATGGGGAAATTCCTCATGCTCACGAAAACCCACCACTACACCCACCAGTTCCCCAGTTGGATGATTTGCAACCGGGAATTATTAGACCTCTTATTCAGTTTGGGAATTTTGAGTTGAAGTCTCATATGTTCCAAATGTTCAATTCCAATGGGAGCATTACAAAGGGTTACCACATGAAGACGCTCGAGAACATCTTCAATCTTTTCTTTTAATTTGTGTTTATTTAGCCAGCAAGGCGTTCCTACTGACGCCTTACGAATGCAATTGTTTCCCTATTCATTGCAGGGTAAAGCTTGCATATGGTTCAAAGGATTTCCTACTGGATCTATTACATCATGGAAAGATTTTGCAACGCTATTTGTTTTGCGTTTTAATCCATCGACAATGAACTCGTACCTAAGGAATGACATTACAACCTATTATTAGTTAGATAATAATACTCTTCACACTACATGGGAAAGATATAAATTTTTTTTGCGACGATGTCCCAACCACGACTTTCAACAGGAAACTCAGACTGAAATTTTCTATAATGGGCTGAATGCAGCCACAAGACATCTTGTCGACGAGTCATCTAATGGTCCATTACTTGATTGCACCTACAATTCCCATGTTGGTGTATTGGAGCAATTTGCTCAAAATGATTCATAATATCCCATCTCAAGGGCTGTATCATGCAAGATTGCACTGGGAGTATTTGACGTTGATGATCTATCTACTCTAAAGGCTCAGATTTCTACTTTGTAGAACAAAATCAAGAATATGGAAGGGACAAGTGAAGTTGCTCCTATCTAGTTGGCTCAACAAACAACCACCTTGTATTTTCCTCTAAGATTTGTGGTGAAAACAATAACTTTGAAGATTGCCCACAACATGAAGAAAATGCAAGTTTTGTCAGTGAAAGGCTCGATGTCTTCGACCGAAATTAGCGCCAATGAAGGGTGTAGAGGTTTCTATTGATATTGGGAAAAAATAGAAAAATATGGACATTTTGACACGATCGATTTTAAAGTGACTCAGCCTTCTAACCAAGGTCTACATCCACCACCTTAGCATCCACACTAAGGATTTCCCAATTCACTAACAATGAATTCTTCCATTTTTACGAGTTCAAGGGGTAACCTTACATCCCTATCTTTTCACGGGCTAAGATAGAATCTTCTCCCTAGTTTTCATAAGGATCAACTAGAACTTATCCCTCAACAATGAGGTCTTGACATTGTAAACAATTTACCTCTCTAGGTGGGTGTTTACACAATTTGGCTCACTATGATTGGACTAAAGAATTTACAAGAGATTACAAAATAAACAATGAAAAACACAACTCTCTTGATCTTTAAGCTTGGATGTCCATCCTCTCATTCTTCTAGTGTCCTTGGCTTGTATTTATAGTTTGAAATGAAAAACTAGCTGTTAAAAACTAGCCGCTGGGGTGTTTTAAATTACTTGAAAATATTTGTTTGAGTCAAAAACACTTTTCAAAAACCTTTCCAATGTATTTTCAAGATGAATGGACTTTGAATAAATTTTTCAATATTGGTTCAAGTCCAAAAACATTGTTCATTGAGTTATATCAAAATAAATATCTCAATAATCTCCCCCTTTTGATATAATAAAACCACTTGAAAATTTGTTTTTGAAATTTCTCCCCCTTAGAAAAATAATTTTAGAAAAATAGAAAATTTTGAGAAAATATTAAAGCTCTATTTTTCTTTTTGAAATTAAAATTTTCAAACTTATTTCTCACTCGTTTTGTTATATCAAAAATAATTCAATATTTAAGGTTTAAAAAATAACAATAGAGAGTAGGTTAATTCTTTTGAAAACAAAAGCTCCTCTTAATAAGTGCATTTCACTTTAAATTTTAGCTCAAAATACTTTGACACTTAAGAAAATCATTGAATTTCAATAAAACAACATCAAGTTTTAAAATCCATGAAATTCAATTTATCCAAGTCTTTTTAAAGTTTATGAAAAAAAATGATGAGTATATTAAACACACTTATGCATAAAAACTCTTTCGATGTCATGCATTTATAAAAATTTAACAATTAAAAATATGCATGAACTTTCAAAAAATGATTAAAAATAAGTAACCATATAATCAAAGATATTAAGCTTAGAGGTTACCCATCTTTAATATGTGAGCATGCCACCTTTGCAAATGAGAGGAAAATGGTTCATCTTGATTCCTTGAGTTTGATATCGAACAAATTATCTCTTCAAGGTCGTTTAAAAGTAGAAATGGATCGAGCACTCCTAGGATCTTCTCAATGGTTGTTAGACCATCAATTGGAGTCCTGGTCTGATGCCAATTGAAAGGCTCAATGTCTTCAACCGAAATTAGCATTAATAAAGGGTGTAAAGGTTTCTTTTGAAATTGGGAAAACAAAAATAGAAAAAGTTTGAAATTTTGAAACGGTTGATTTTATAGTGGTTTGACCTTCAAACCAAGGTCTACATCCACTACAGTAGCATTCACACTAAGGATTCTCCAATTCACTAACAATGAATTCTTTCCTTTTTACGGGTTCAAGGGGTAACCATATATCCTTATCTTTTTACGAGCTAAGAAAGAACATTCTCACTGGTTTTATAAGGACCAACTAGAACATATCCCGCAATAATGAGGTCTTGGTATTGTGAACAATTTACCAATTGAAAGAACAATTTTTCAACTAGAACATATCCCTCAACTAGAACATATCCCTCAATGGTTGTTAGACCATCAATTAGAGTCCTGCTCTGATACCAATTGAAAGGCTCAATGTCTTCAACCAAAATTAGCATTAATAAAGGGTGTAAAGGTTTATTTTGAAATTGGGAAAACAAAAATAGAAAAAGTTTGAAATTTTGAAACGGTTGATTTTATAGTGGTTTGACCTTCAAACCAAGGTTTACATCCACTACAGCAGCATTCACACTAAGGATTCCCCAATTCACTAACAATGAATTCTTCCCTTTTTACGGGTTCAAGGAGTAACCATATATCCTTATCTTTTCACGGGCTAAGAAAGAACATTCTCCCTGGTTTTATAAGTATCAACTAGAACATATCCCTCAATAATGAGGTATTGGTATTGTGAACAATTTACCTCTCTAGGTGGGTATTTATGCAATTTGGCTCACTAGGATTGGACTAAAGAATTTACAAGAGATTACAAAATAAACAATGAAAACACAAATCTCTTGATCTTTAAGCGTGAATGTCCATCATCTCATTCTTCATGTGTATTTGGCTTATATTTATAGTGTGGAATGAAAAACTAGTCGTTGGGGACTTTTAAATTACTTGAAAACATTTGTTTGAGTCAAAAACACTTTTCAGAAACCTTTCGAATGTATTTTCAAGACGAATGTACTTTGAATTAATTTTTCAATATTTTTTCAAGTCAAAAAAACATTTTTCATTGAGTTATGTCAAAATAAATATCTCAATAGTCAGCAACATGCTGTAGCGATGTCCCCTTTCTCTAAAAAAACTGAAGTGAGTTTTTGAAGTGTTTGTGGTTTTTCGGGTATTAAAATATTTATTCTGTGGGGGTTTTGAAAACTGCGTTATATTTAGAAACTGAAGTCGCCACCGGCCACTTATGTAGGTCGGACACTATAAAACCAGAGATTCAAAAACTTTGGGTTCAAGAGTCGGTTACGGATGGGGAAGGATTAGCACCCCTACACCGCCCAAAATTGGTACTTTAATAATTACCGCTTTATTAATATTAGATTTTCCGGATTAAAGTGACGATTAATTTAAAATTTGGTTATAAGTGCGGGTAAATTTTAAAGGCTCCGTTATCCGAGAGTAAACGCCCAACCACTATCACTATGCCTGATACTGGCCCCGTTTACGCTCGGATAAAAGGGCACCGCATTGACAATTTATATTCCATTATGCAATCTTAGAAAAATAATTCGGAAACATACATTTGCATTTGACAAGGTAAAGGACGAAATAATAAAAATATGGATCTCACAAAATTAAATATATACAATAAAAACACGAAAATAACACATAATAATAATAATAATAACGAGGCATGAATAAAAATATGTGGGAAATAAAAACACATACTTCGAGAATACAATCATATTAAAAATAAAAACACAATGTAACATTATGCATGACACAAAATTTCATAATACATATATATACACGCATGTAAACGTACGCGTAGATGGACACATACACATACATGCTTACGTACACATATACATACATGCAATACTCTTTCGTATACGTAATAATGACTTTAATAATACACTCATGCAAACATATATACGGATACTAATATATTGCACATTTTAATCATAGACAATCCTACATAAATACACAATGATACACATAATCAATATGAATGTCCACACATATAGATATTACGCATGCATTAATCACACGTACACACATACATATATACAAACACGTGACAATATTAACCGATTATTATATTATTACGGCACAATATTAACAAACTCGGATAAAAATGAGTGACTACAGTTGCCCTTTTTGCTTGTTCTTGTGGAACAAGAACAAAGCAAAGATCACGAGCACTCATTTTTATCCGACTTCCCTATTTGTAGCTTTGGAGTCACATGTTCTTCTGAAACTCTCCGCTGCTCCTCAGCTGAACCTTCGAGCTCGTAAGTTCTTCCTATATAGAACTTCTTTCATCTTTCGATCCTGGAGCTATAGGCTCTTTCTATATAGAACCCTTCACTCTGAAGCCTCGAGTTAGGAGTCCCTCCTATATAGGACTTTTTACCATGAGATGGTAAAGCTTGTAGTCCTTCTTATATAGAACTCTTCACCTTTAACGATGGTTTTTCCTATATAAAACCTTCTGCGTTGCAGATGGATTCTTCCGACTGGGAGTTCCTCCAATATAGAACTACTAGTCTTCAAACCCTAGAGCCGACAGTCCTTCCTATACAAAACTTTTAGCTTCTAAAATCTTGGAGCTACGGGTTCTTCCTACATAAAACCTCTCACTCTAAGACAGTAAAGCTCAGGGCTTTTCCTATATAGGACTCTTCGCCTTCAACACAGCGGGTTTTCCCTACATAAAACCTTATGTGTCATGGGTGAATTCCTTCGGCTGGGAGTTCTTCCTATATTGAACTGCTAGTCTTCACCCTGGAGCTGCAAGCCCTTCCTATATAGAACTTTTAGCTTCTGAAGCCTTGGAGCGGCGTATTCTTTCTAAATAGAACCTCTCACTGCTGGCACTTGAAAATATAGGCCCTTCCTATATAAAACTTTCATCTTCATATTTGGGATTCACGCCAAGATGGCTACCGATGTTTCTTTGAATCTGCAGATACCTGTCTAGAATAAGACAAAATACTATGACAAATGAACTAGCATGCTCCTAATCCTAGGGATATCTAACTATTCATGATGCATGAGTGTCGATATCTTGGTGGTCCTGCTTTAGCCCTCAGTCAATCTCGACCCTACGCTGCTATCTTTCTCCCTTTTCTTCTTCTAGCGGTGACACCCCATTTCCCTGTCAGGTTCAACCATTCCAACCTTTCTTTTTTTGAATTTCTGATTCGGGGTTCTAAAGTGCCCTTTCAAGTTTTCACCTTAGAGATTTTTTTTGAGCTGCTCGCTTTCTCTATTTTTTTTCTTTTCTTCTAGCGGTCATTCCTACCTTTTCTTTTTCTGAATTTTTGGTTCAGGGTTTTAAAGTACCCTTTCGGGTTTTCACCTTAGAGATTTTCCTTTTTTTAGAGGTGCCCCTCAGAGTTTTCACCGGGGGAATCTCTCTTGTTGTCTCAGATGCTTTCTTTAAACAAGTAGGGCATGTGCCATTGGTCATCTTACCCTGGTGCTCGAAACCTTCTGCTCACCCTGTTTCAGCAGACATCATATAGGCAGCTAGAGGGCAAGGTTAACATCGTTTTCTAATCACCTGCATCTTTAAGGTTAGATCACAGTAATGCTCAGAAATCTCTTGTTTATCATAAGCCTATGTTAACTTATTTGCATGATATTGATGGTAAATAACAAGAAGACAAGGAATGAAAGCTCAAAAATGTGATTTTATTACAATTAAGGATTTGGAACAATTTTGAGGGAGTCATGTCAAACATGAGGAAAAGGAAAAGCCAAACATGAAATGCAAGACCTCTCAGTATCCACAGTATGAATGATACATGATCCCGTTAATCGGCGTAGAATCTTTGCCTGAAGCATCTTCTTCACGGGGCTCATGGGGACGACCCTTCTCTCCAAAGATCCAACCTCTCAATTTATCTGAGCCGCCCTTTATGGGTTTTCGACTCGGATCCTTCCTTTGCTTCAAGATGCCCTATTTCGGGTTTTCGCCCTGAGCTCTCCATTTTTCTTTTTTTTCTTTTTTGTCTTTTTTTTTGTTGTTTTTTTATTTTTTCTTTTTCTTTTTTCAAACGTAGTATTTCTTAACAGCATCGGAATTTACAGGGCTTTTCAGCTCATCTCCATCCATTTCGGTTAAGATTAAGGCTCCTCCTAAAAAAGCCTTTTTAACCACGTTTGGCCCTTCCCAGTTGGGCATCCACTTTCCTTGAGAATCTTTCTGAATCGGGATGATCTTCTTAAGCACCAGATCCCCCTCTCTGAATTCTCTTGGGCGCACCTTCTTGTTGTATGTATGCATCATTCGTTTTTGATATATTTGACCATGGCAGACTGCCTTTAGCCTCTTTTCTTCGATGATATTTAAATGGTCGAGTCTGGCTTGCACCCATTCAGATTCTTCCAATTCTACTTCATTTAGGACCCGGAGCGACGGAATCTCCACCTCAATGGGGAGTACTGCTTTGGTACCATACACTAAGGAATAGGGTGTTGCCTTTGTCGATGTGCGAATGGACGTCCTATAGGCGAAAAGAGCAAATGGCAAATTTTCCTGCCAATCCTTGTAGGTATCTGTCGTCTTCGCGATGATCTTCTTTATGTTCTTGTTTGCTGCTCCCACTTCCCTATTCATTTTGGGACGATAGGCTGTGGAATTATGGTGTGTTATCTTGAACTGGTTGCACACATCCGTCATCATTTTGTTATTCAGATTGGAAGCGTTGTCGGTGATGACCCTTTATGGAAAACCGTATCGACAAATGATCTTCTTCTTTAGGAATTTGCATACCTTCGTCCTTGTGATGTTGGCGTAAGATGCTGCCTCTACCCATTTAGTGAAATAGTCTATGGCGACCAAAATAAAACAATGTCCGTTGGAAGCCTTCGGGTGAATCTGCCCAATGACGTCCATGCCCCCACGCTACAAAAGGCCATGGAGAATTCATGGTGTGTAAAGGTAACGGAGGAGCGTGAATCTTGTCAACATAAGTTTGGCATTTATAGCATTTCCTGGCGTAATCGATGCAATCTCCCTCCATGGTTGACCAAAAATAGCCATACCTCATAATTTTCTAGGCTATAGACAGCCTATTGGCGAGTATCCCACATTGACCGTCGTGTACCTCAGTTAAAATCTCCTTTGCCTCCCGGGCATCCACACATTTCAACAATGTCTGATCATGGCCTCTTTTATATAGGACCTCCCCATCCAGAATGTATCATGTTGCCATTTTTTAGTGTTTTTCTGTCATTGTCATTTGCCCCTTCGGGATACTTTTGAAGCTTGACATATTGCAAGATGTCATAGTACCACGGGTTGCCATTAATCTCTTCCTGCACATTACAACAATGAGCCTGGCTTTCAAAAGTCTGCATCTTAATGGGCTTCATTTTTGCCCCCGTGTTTGTTTTGAACATGGAAGCCAAGGTTGCCAAGTCGTCTGCCATCTGTTTTTCTTCTCTGGAAGGTAATTGAAGTTGATCTTTTCGAACTCCTCGGTGAGCTCTTGGATCAGTTCATAATATTTGACCAGCTTCGAGTCATTGGTTTCCCATTCTCTACGCAACTGGTAAATTACTAAGGATGAATCTCCGAATACTCAAAGTTCCTTAATCTTTCTTTCAATAGCTGAGTTCATTCCCATAACACAGGCTTCATATTCGGCTATATTGTTGGTGCAGAAGAATTCTAGTCTACTAGTGAAGGGATAGTAGACATTCTCGGGAGAAATCAGCACGACCCCTATCCCGTGTCCAAGGGCGTTGAAGGCTCTATCAAAGTAAAGCTTCCATGAGTTGTTGTCTGAAACCTCTTCATTGGTTGCAATGCACATCAAGTCTTTATCCGGGAAATTAAAGTTCAATGCCTCATAATCGTCTGAAGCACGAGTAGCTAGGAAATCCGCTATAGTGCTTCCCTTTACGACTTTCTGGCTTACATACACAATGTCGAATTCGGATATGAGCATCTGCCAGGGGGCCATCCTCCCCGTCAGTGCTGGCGCTTCCATTAGGAAGTTCAAGGGGTCTAGCTTGGATATCAACCACGTAGTATGGTATAGCATGTACTGCCTAAGCCGCTTGGTAGCCCAAACTAAAGCACAACATAGCTTCTGAACTGACGGGTATCGCGCTTGGCAATCATTGAACTTTCTGCTTAGGTAGTAGATGGCTCGTTTCTTCTTCCCCGACTCATCGTGTTGCCCCAATACGCAACCCATTGAATTCTCAAAGACTGTCAGGTAGAGGATTAAAGGCTTGTCTGGTACCAGCGCGACTAAAATCGAAGCATTTGTCAGGTACCTTTTGATCTTCTCCAGGGCTTCTTGACATTCCTTATCCCACACGTCGGGACTATTCTTTCTAAGAAGTCTAAAGACTGGGTCACACCTATTAGTTAATTGGGAAATGAAACGAGAGATATAATTTAGCTTCCACAGGAAACCACGAACCTCATTCTGAGTATGAGGCGGTGAGAGATCCTGGATGGCTTTCTCCTTATCTGGATCGATCTCAGTCCCTCTTCTGCTCACCATAAACCCCAAGAGTTTTCCAAACGTAACGGCAAAGGTGCATTTGGAAGGGTTAAGCCTCAGCTTGTATTTCCATAGTCTTTGGAATAGTTTTCTTAAGTTTTGTAGGTGCTCCTCTTCTGTTCGGGACTTAGCAATCATGTCGTGCACATATACCTCTATTTCTTTGTGCATCATGTCATAGAAAAGAGTCACCATTGCTCATTGGTAAGTTGCCCTTGCGTTCTTGAGCCTGAAAGGCATCACCCGGTAACAAAAAGTGTCCCACATGGTTATGAATATAGTTTTCTCCATGTCGTTTGAGTCTATATTTATCTGGTTGTACCCTGAAAAGCAGTCCATAAATGAGAACCATGAGTGTCCCGCGGTGTTGTCAACCAGCGTATCGATATGCGGCAGAGGGAAGTTGTCTTTAGGGCTGGCTCGGTTGAGATCCCTATAATCTACACACATACAGACCTTCCTGTCGTTCTTCAATACTGGTACAATGTTTGCAACCCATTCAGGGTATTTGGCCACTACATCTTCTTTGATCTTTAACAACATGTCTGGTCTCATTCTCCGGAGTTTTTGTTGTATTGGTTTGCATTTCGGCTTCGTCGGCAGTTTGTGTACCACTATGTCAGTATTCAAACCTGGCATATCTTTATAAGTCCAGGTGAAAACATCCTTGAATTCCTGAAGTAGGGTTATTAGTTCGTGCCTGGTTTTTGAGGAAAATGTCATCCCTATTTTTACTTCTTTTCTCTCTTCTTCAGTCCCCAAGTTTACAACTTCTGTTTCTTCTTGGTGAGGCATGATTTGCCTTTCTTCGTTGGCCACCATCCTCATCAACTCTGCAGGGACCTCGCATTCTATCTCATCATCCTCTTCCCCAATTCCTTTTGAGATCTCGGGACATTCAAAATCTACTTCGGGATTAGATTCAACATCATTCATACAGTCAATCATGGGAAACCTGCATTAAATGAGAATGAATGTATTGGGAAGAGAATGGTTTTATATGAAGTGAATGAACATGAAGAATGAATGAATGAAATAAATAAGACGTTTGCCATTTAAGAAAATGGGGATGATATTTTCATTTCAAACAAAAAGTTAACATAGGTGCCCTATACAAGAGGTCCCCAATGTTTATGGGCAAAATCAAATAGGTTGATTCAGAGTATTACTCTGATCTAGTCCTAAAAACCACAGGTAGATCAACGTGGCTCCTGTTATCAAGAGTTTCCCCGGGATGGCAGGGCGGATGTTGGTCAACATACTGCTGACTTGGTCATTTTCAGCTATCATGTTGATGGACATCCCCTCAAGTGATTCATTAAACATTTCTTTCTCGTTGAGTACGCCATTTTCCTTAATTGCCTCTTCAACCTCCTGTCCTGGTTGGCAGAATCCTTCGGAGACAAAAGTGGTTTTCAAAGTAGGGAAAGACATTGGTCTCCATGGAATGTCTTCTGCCTTAAGTCTGGCTCTTCTATGTTCTTCTTTTCTCTTGTATTCTTCCTTTCTTTGTTGGACACTTGGTTTGTAACCCAACCCAAAATGGTCTTTCTTGGTTATCATACTATTGGCTCGTAGGCTCCATTGCAATCTTCTCCCTAGCCCTCTTCCTGCTTTAGCTCCTCAGCCTAAAGTTTCAGCAACGGTCATCTTGGTACAATTACATAACATGGGGTAGGAGATCCGACTACCTTCCGCGACGAATGTGGCATTCACTAGCTTTAACGCTCGAAAAGAGCATTCTGTAGCATCCTCATCATTTTGAATGTAGGGGGCATCTGATGCCACTGAAGCAATAATTTCCTGCTCGACCTCTACTGCGACCAACTTGCTTTCGATTATGAATTTTAATTTATGATGTAGTGATGAGGGGACAACTCCTGTAGGGTGAATCCATGGCCTTCCCAATAAGCAGCTGTAGGATGGTTTTATGTCCATCACCACGAAGTCAATCACGTACTCAGTTGGCCCGATCAATAGAGGCACCTCAATTTTTCCCAGTGTTCCTCTTTGTGTGTCGTCAAAGGCTCTCACGGAGTTATTACATGGCTTTAGGTGAGAATTATCTATTGGTAGCTTTTGCAAGGTCACCATAGGCAGTACGTTCAGTGCTGACCCCTTGTCAATCAATACCCCCGGTAACACATACCCTTTATAGTGGGTTGTGATGTTAAGAGCTTTGGTGGACCCCATTCCGCCCTCGGGGATCTCATCATCACTGAATGTTATATGGTTATAGGCAGTGATATGCCCCACTATCCTGTCCAGTTTTGATACAGAAATGTCGTGGGGAACAAAAGTCTGGTTTAGTACTTTTAATAGTGCCTCACATTGTCTTTCTGAACTCAAGAGCAACTCTAGCACTGTGATCCTAGCCGGTTGCTTTCGTAGTTGTTCCGGTTACTTTTAATAGTGCCTCGGTTACTGGTTCATTTATCTTTGGGAGTGGTTCTTCACTGAATATCTGCGCGGGGGTAACCGATGTATCCTTTTCTTTATCTTTGGCCACTTCAGCAGCCCTCAAGGTCTCAGAAGAGTAGCATCTGTTGCTCCTCGTGAAATGGCCCACCTCACCGACATTCACATCACTCTTGCCTTGCTCGTCTTTCGGTGTAAGCTCTTTTACCTCACCAAATTTTTGGCTTTTCTGGTATGGTCACATTTACAGCATAGTTCCAGGGAGTTTGCCGCATATCCTTGAATGGGAACGGGGATGGTGCTGAGATGATGATCTTGGGAGTTATCATAGTAGTTTCTCCTCGGAAGGCACCTGCACTCTCCGGCCTGGAGGAGATGATAAGAGGTCTATCTCTCCCGTATTTAACATTGGGGCTGTCCGTCATACGTAGGTCGACCCCTTCCTTCCCGTAGGCTCTTCGAAGAATTCTATTTGTTTGTCATTCATCAATTGTTGCACCAATCTCTTAAACTCGTCGCACTATTGGATATTGTGTCCTCTGTTCTGATGGAATTCGCAATACACTCCACATCCCTTTTGTATTACTACCAAGCCTTTGTCGATCAAATGGGTCATGCACAATTGCTGAAATACCCACCGCAAAGGAGATTTGATTTCTGACACATTATCCTTAATCTTCCTGGTAAAGCATTCCTCAATAAAATTTACTCCCCTATTCCCATGATTAGGCAATGGGTTAGTAGCTACACTTGGTTCTTCAAACTTCAATATCCCATAATCGATTAAGTTCTGCACAAGCTTTTTGAAAGCAAGGCAGTTCTCGGTGGGATGACCAGAGGCACCACCGTGATAGTCGCAATGCACGTTCGGGTTTATACCAGGACGGGAATGGCAGTTTGAACGGAGTAACGTAGTATGGACGGACCAGGTCCGCTTCATACAACAGAGAGTAGAGCTCAAAGTACGGAATGGGTAGTGGAGTAAAAGTTTGCCTCTCTTTCTCCTTTCTCGGGGTTCTCTCCTCTCTTTGATTCGAGTTTTACACTTTCCCCGTAGGCGCTTGTGGCTGCGAGACTGTAAAATTCTTCAGGGCAGTGTAAGTGCTGGCGGTGTTTACCTCATTCTTCTTATTGTACTTTCGAGACCCTTCCCCGCTATCAATACTACCGCTCTTGATTGACAATTCAAGGGACTCCCTGATCCTAATTAAATCAGCAAAACTCTGTGTTGTGTTATTAATAAGGCGATCAAACAGTGTCTCCTTCAGAGTATTAACGAATAATGGCGTAATTTCATGTTCTGGGAGGGGTGGTTGAATTTGGGCGGCCACTTCCCGCCACCTCTGAGCATACTGCCGAGACTTTCGTTGGACTTCTGCCCCATATTTTCCAACATAATTCTACTGGGTGTCATGTCTGTTACATGCTTGTATTGCTCGATGAATGCTCTTGAATGATCTTTCCATGTTTTAATGTTTACCCTGCTCAATTGGGTGTACCACCGCAACGCCGCTCCAGTTAGGCTATCTTGGAAATAGTGAATTAATAGTTTCTCATCCTTAAGGTAGGCCGCCATATTTCGGTAGTACATTGTTACGTGCGCGGAAAGACACGTAGTTCCATTGTATTTGTCGAACTCTGGTGTTTTGAATTTTGGTGGCAAGACGAGGTCGGATACCAGACTCAAGTCACTGGCATCATTTCCTGATTCTTCCATAGTTTGCAGGGCTTTAAATCTTTCCTCCATGAGGCGAAACCTCTCTTCCCACTTCTTTTCTACCTCTGTCCTGATCTTTTCGACCAAGTTCAGGTCTGGCACCTCCTCCTCATAGAGTGCTTCAGTGTCAAGGGGTTGAGTCTCAGATGCCCATACATGAAGGTTAGCAGACATCCCAGCAGGGTCGATATATACCCTTCTGGCCAAATTCAGCGTAGCCGGTTAAACCTTACTGTGAACTGGGGTACTTTTCGATTCATGAGCGACTTCTCCTTCAACTCTTTTTCTGAGGCTCTTAGCCAACAACGCGGTTATGTTAGACACTATCGACGCTTGTGACTGAGCAATCTGGTCACTGAGGCTTCTTTGGGCCTCATCAAATCTTGCTTCCAGCTCTCTTTGTCCCTTCTCTAGGCTGATTATCATATATTCCATGAGCTTGCTTTGTAGTCGGGTAAGATATGGATGATGAATGATTGCAGCTTAACTTCTATTTTCACACTCACAATATTTATAACATTAATATGATTGCAAGGAAAATAAATGCGTGTATAATGATGCAATGCAAGAATGTATGCAGATAAAGGTACCGATTCCGCTCGTAATCACCCTTTTGAACTACTTCCATGGGAATTAAAGGATCTAGATTACAATAGAGTTCATATTACAAAATGAAGGTCCCTAATACAAAAGAGTCCTAATTACAATACAGAGTCCTGAAGATAAGCCCTAGCTCTATCTCCTAATTTTCCAATAGCCCTGAGCTGCTTGATGAACATGGGTGCTTCTTCCATGCCTGGGGCTACGGAAGGTCGGAGTGCTTCAGCTTCGACGGCTAAGTCACTCACATGCCTGGTGACTCGTTGTATGTCCACCATTAGGTTCGCGTAATATTGGTCCCTATCCTGCACCATCCGGGCAGCGTCACGCAGTCTTCTTTACCAATAAATGTCCCCTCTGGCTGCAGCCTCTTCGAATACACTCATTCTTTCCTTATAATCCTGAACAGTTGCTTCAAGGGACTCAATTCGGGTTCGTAACGTGCCTACTTCACGATCCCTTTCTTGTAGCTCGGTGAACCCATTCCTCTGACAGTAAGTTCGAAAGGAGTGTTCTACTTCTGCCACCTTTCCTTCTAACTCGACATTCTGACTTCGGCTCTGATCTAGACTTTGGATAGTGTCGTGGTACAACCTTTGCATCTCTAACAGTCTATTCCGGCTACTCATGGACCTTCTTTTCCAAGCGGCGACGTTTTCTCTCTCGTAGTTGACTTCTTGTTTTCCTTTGCTAATCTTATGCCTAGTTCTTTCCTTTTCTTGATCAACGGCCTTCTTGAAAGACTGTCTTTCTTCCTCAATAGCCAACATGCAGCTTTCTATCTCCTTCTCGATTGCTCCCTTGCTGATTTCTCGTTCTTCTTCCACCAAACGGATACCATTCATTTTTTCCTTTTCCACGGCTGTGAACTGACTTCGACCGGCTTTCTGTACTTTCGCTTGGAGTATGAGGGTATCCTTATGGTAAAGAGCGTTCTTCTCGCTCAAATCCGCATTCAATTTCTTCAATTGCCTAATGATCCCATCCCGTTCGTCGACCTCTAAGCTCACTTTATAGAGCTCACCCGCATGCTGAGTCTGTTGGGTGTCCATCTTCCTCTTAACTTCTTCGAGTTCATTCCATAAAATATCAGTTTCTGACGGTACCACCTTTGTAAGCTCCTCAAGTAACACAACCGGTCCCTGATCGGGTTCCGAAATCACATCATTAACCCTCAAACTCCTCCAAAGATCGTAGTCCGGGGTGGTCATATGCTCGGTGTCTCCTTCCACTCTGATCCAGTAACAATGGTCCCAAGCCCTCATGATAGTCTGGACTTTTTCCTTAAACTCACTTTTGAAAGGAAATTCAGTTCGGCTTAACCCGTTGGTATTTGGGACAAACTGTCATGATCCGAATTGTCGGGACACCAGAAGCGAAGCACAAGCAATCCCTTCATGCAGTCCCAACATCATCAGCCAGTCGAAATCACCGCAACTGTACATGAAGTAATTAACTCTACCAAGCCACAGGGCCCTCCATACCATGTCTTCATCTTGAATGTTTCTAAAGAAACTAGACCATTCCCTCGTTTTCAAGTTTTCTCGCCACTCTTTTGCTAAGTACTCCCGTAAGGGCGAAAAGCCTTGGAAGGATATCTCTGGTAGGACCCTTGTCGGTGTCTTCCACATGCGGCTCTGAACCCATACCTGTAACAGCTGTGCACATCCCCTAAAATGCCCTTCTTCATACTTTCGACTGGCATTTAAAGAATTTAAGGTCTCGGCCAAGATTGTTGTTACTGGATTTGCCCGCCGTTTCATATGCTCGAACAGGTCTAGAATGGCTACATCAATGTTTCCAAGAGTTCTTGGAAAGATCACCAACCCATATATTCCCAAGGCAAACATGTCTATCCTTTTCCCCTTATCTGGATGTGCAGGTATGATGTCTCGAATGTTCTCCCATGCAAAGACTATATTGTCTCCTCAAAGTCAGATCAGACCATTAACCCAATCGTCACTCATCCCGATAAAGGTTTTGAGCTTCGAAGTGTAATTCTGATTCCTCGGAGGTTTTGCGTAGATCCAATCTTCCTGAACGTTCTTCTAATTAAGTAAGGCGGTGTACTCTTCTACTGTAGGCATCATGTCCTTTCTATTGAAGGTGAAGCAGCAAAAGGCAGGATTCCAGAACTGAAAAATAGCTCGGAGTAGGGGCTGGTTGACCCGAACGTATAACAACTGTGCAATGTCGCCATAACTATCACGGAACCTGTCTTGTAGTCTTTGATCCCATCCTTCCCAGATGCTTTGAAGATCCCATAAGTTGTTATGTTGAAGACTCACGTAGGTGTACCCTGCTACTACGCGTTCGCTCGGTAAACAGTCCTCTTGGGCCTTCTGGTTGACCTCTAACCAATGCCTGACTGACAAGTTAAGCTCTTCTTTTCTAAGACACCTTTTTTCCATGGTGAAAGACTTTCTGATCGGGCAAACCACTTGATACAGTACCTTTATGTAATGCAAATGCAATAATGTATGAAAAAAAACAAAAGCAAAAAAGAAAACAAGTCAGTACCGGATAGAATTAATAAATACGTAAATGAAAGGACAAATTAAATAAGGTAAACAGACAAAACAACCATATTTATCCTGTCTAAAACACCTAAGGTTATCCGCATGGCTCTAAAGGGGTGGGTTTCTATATATTCTCTACATGCAGTCTTGGTTCTAGGAGGTACCCGAATTGTCCTTGCTGTCCTCTACTAAGAGTAGCAAGGCCCCCGATCATCACCCATTATAGGCTCCTTTCAACCGGGTTTAATTCGGGGGGACCTATTCGCTTATGCCTGCACAAAGGAATGATAATCTTACGAAAGCATAAGGTACTCGAGCCCCGAAGGTACTTGTTAGGCCTACACGGGAGAATGATATCTCCACAAAACATTAGCGTTTTCCCCCCACTTAAAAAAATGGTTTTATATGCCAAATTTTAAATACATTAAAATAATCGCGAAATTACAACCGAATATTAATTTAATAGTCACTTTAATCCAGAACTTCTAATATTATTAAAGCGGTAATTATTTGAAAAAGCTTGACTCTCAATTTTGTTTTTGAAAAAAAACAAAAATAGTCCCCAGCGGAGTCTCCATCTGTAGTGATGTCTCCTTTCGCTAAAAAAATCGAAGTGAGTTTTCGAAGTGTTTGTGGTTTTTCGGGTATTAAAATATTTATTCTGTGTGGGTTTTGAAAATCGCGTTTTATTTAGAAATTGGAGTCGCCACCAGCCACTTAGGTAGGCCGGACACCATAAAACCAGAGATTCAAAAACTTTGGGTTCGGGAGTTGGTTACGGATGAGGGAGGATTAGCACCCCCACACCGCCCAAAATTGGTACTTTAATAATTATCGCTTTATTAAGATTAGATTTTCCAGATTAAAGTGACGATTAATTTAAAATTTGGTTATAAGTGCGGGTAAATTTTAAAGGCCCCGTTATCCGAGAGTAAACGCCCAACCACTATCACTACGCTTGATACTGGCCCCGTTTACACTCGGATAAAAGGGCACCGCATTAACAATTTATATTCCATTATGCAATCTTAAAAAAAAATTCAGAAACATACATTTGCATTTGACAAGGTAAAGGACGAAATAATAAAATTATGGATCTCACAAAATTAAATATATACAATAAAACACGAAAATAGCACATCATAATGATAATAATAACGAGGCATGAATAAAAATATGTGGGAAATAAAAACACATACTTCGAGAATACAATCATATTAAAAATAAAAACACAATGTAACATTATGCATGACATAAATGCATTATGATGTTAATTTCAGAAATCAAAACCACATGCTGATAAAGAAACTAATACCTAGGGCATAACACATGGCATAATTTGCATACGCAAATAAATAAATAAAGACATGACATTATATAAAAAAACACACTAACATGTATCCTACGAATATAAAACACATGCTAACAGAAACAAGCATACTATGAAAACCAGGCTAAAGTATGACATTTACAACAAATATATACCATGGATAAAAAGGTTAAGACACGAAAAATAATGCATCAAAAAACATAAACAAGGATAATATATGAGCTTATACGGAAACGGAGAATAACATGAACATGCTAAGAAGAAAATAAAAGAAGCATACACAATCGAATATAATAAGGGACTGGGTTGAAACAAAATGAAATTGAGGACCAAAATTAAAAATAACTGGAAGTATGATTTGAGGATGGTATTACAAACTGACAGAAAGTCCAGAGGGCCAAAGGTGTAATATGCCCATGCGGCACGCTTGAAATGAAAATTTCATAAACGCGGAGGTCCTCGGGGCTTAATTTGACCATTTGAAAACTAATTTCAGTTTAATTTGGGGCTAAATTGAAATCTTTGGCAAACCAGAGAGGACCGAGATTGTGATTATACCAAGGGGCAGGCTTGCCTTGAAAAATACCGAAACGCGGGATGGTTTAATGGGTAATTTGATCATTTTAAAAAAAAATCCGGGACTCTATATAACAAACCCATTCGGCTGAAATCCAACCCTTTTCCCAAAATTTTTTGCCATTTGAATAAACCTTCCCTTTCTTGTATCCTCTCTCAAAACCGAAACAACCCTTTGGATGAACCCAGAAACCGGCAGCCAAACGCCGTATCCTCTACCGCCGGCCGCCGCTAGTCGATGCCGGCGAACCTAAAGAGACCACCAAAACAAACCTTACTCCAACCCAAACTCAAATCCAAACTTAGATTTTAAAAGAGGACCTCCCTTTTGCTCAGATATGAGGAAAATACGAAAGCGAAAACCATTTTTCTAAAAACCCGAGACCAAAAGAAACATCTCCCTCTTTTCAGTTCACCATGTTCAGTTTTGGAAACTGATGCGGCTTATTACTGGCGAGGAAAGATCCACGGACGACGAGGGTAAAGAACCTCTCAACTATTCTCCCTCTATATTATTTCGTATATATTTTACTTTATATGCATGTAGGAAAGAAAAAGATTGAGAAAGAGATTGCCACTGAAACTTGGTTTTTTTTTTCTTTAGAAACTCTTTTTTTATTTTTCAGAAACTTCCCCCTGATTTTTTTGCTACATCTACATATATATCTCTTCTTTTCTAATCATCTTTTTAGTAGACCTAATATCTGAAAATACATATACTTTTGATTGGGTAACTGACATAATCTCTGCTTTTTGGCGACTTTGGCACGAGTGATTTGATGCGGTGGTTGGTACGGCTAGCATAGGGAGCGACGTGGTGGAGATGACCGCTCGGCTACGCAGACTGGCGTCTCGGGAGATGAAACGATTATTACTGCCAGAACCGTTCCTATCCATTGGATCAAATCTGATCCAATGGTTAGGACCGCTTGATGATCAGACGGGTGAGATGAGGCCTCGAGAATGGTGTAGCGGCCCCGGATCGCACCACGTGGCCTGGAGAAGATGGCTGGCCTTGTACGCGTCTCACACGCGCGAGTGGATAATCCAACAGCCCGCGTGTGGGCTTCACGCGGCAGATGAGGGGTCTTCATGCTTCATCCGTGGCCGTTGGATCCAGATCTGATCCAACGGCCCTCGTGCAGCTGCGCAAGATGAAAATAGGGCATTAGGGTTCCAATATTTGATATGGGTTAGGGTTTCTTAGGATGTGGGCCGGCCGGTTAGGGCCCAATGTAAAAGATTATGGGTTTGTGAATTATAATGGACTGGATATTAATTTATTTATTTATTATTTTTATTTTTATTTTTTTGGGTTTATGACATTTTATCTGTTTACACTAGTAATAATAATGTTAATAATAATAATTAATACGTATATATACACATATGTAAACGTACGCGTACATGGACACATACACATACATGCTTACGTACACATTATATATACATGCAATACTCTTTCGTATACGTAATAATGACTTTAATAATACACTCATGCAAACATATATACGAATATTAAGATATTACACATTTTAATCATAGACAATCCTACATACATACACAATGATACACATAATCAACATGAATGTCCACACATATAGTTATTACGCTTGCATTAATCACACGTACACATATACATATATATAAACACGTGACAATATCAACGATTATTATATTATTACAGCATAATATTAACAAACTCAGATAAAAATGAGTGATTACATATGCGAGGCAACAATATGGGTGCATCTTTAAACACAATTAATAGACAGTCTTAGGATAACTCTAATCATGCATAACACCAAGGAGTATTTCGCTCTAGGAATAATTCCTTTCAAGGAAATTCTATGTGCGTCAAGGAAATTTCGGTTACTCGCTACAACAATTCATACCGCAAACTCCATTGCAGCCACAATAGAATCATATGCGGCCATAACATATTGCCTCACAATCTCAAGAATCGTAGTTCACCATGCAATCAAAATATGGAGCACCATCTCAAACTTAATCTTAGATGAGTCATTATACTCCATCAACTATCTCTGGCCCCTTTGCTCTTTCTCGAGGAGATGATGTGTAATCATTTGTCTCTCACCGAAGCTATAGTGCAAGGTCACTCTTCATCAATGCACACTTTGGAAGCTCAATTGGGACAATTTGCTACTGATATGAATTCTAGACAACCAGGCACATTACCTAGCAACACTAAAAGTACAGTGAATAAAGGTAAGGAGCATTGCAAGGATGTTACTCTTCGTAGTGGCAAACAAACTATTGACTCGATGCAATCAGTTTCCATCGCTGCTCGTGAACGGGGAGAGTCCTTTGTACCTAATCATACAGTAAAAGATAGAGAGAATGATAGCAAGACGAGTAATATACCTCCTACTATTACTCCAATTCCATATGTTGTACAATTGCAGTTATCGCCACAATGTTCAGTGTCGACACAACAGTCAAATAATCCATCTTCATCTTTCCCTCAATGATTTAAGAATATTGAGTTAGACATTCAATTTCAATTCTATCATGATACTTTGGAACAACTTCCAGTTAAAATTCCTTTGATTGATACTCTTACACAGATTCTAAACTATGCAAAGTTCATGAAGGATATCCTGTCCAAAAAGAAGAAACTCAATGTAATGGAAACCATTGCACTCACTAAGGAGTGCAGTGCGTTAATCTCTGCACCTCTACCGAGAAAGATGAAGGATCCATGCAACTTCATCATACCTTGCTCAATTGGTAATCATTACTTTAGTAAAGCTCTTTGTGATTTGAGGGCTAGTATTAATTTAATTCTATTATCTACTTTTCAAAAGTTAAGCGTTGGATATATGAAGCCTACTGTAGTCACACTATAGTTGGTTGATAGATCTTTGAGTTATCCTAATGGTCAAATCAAAGATGTGTTTGTTCGTGTGGTAAGTTTGTTTTCCCAGCAGATTTTGTTATACTAGATTGCGATGGTGACAAAGATGTACCTATAATCCTTGGTTGCCCATTCTTAGCTACTGGGAAAGTGGTCATAGATGTATCGAAAGGAGAGCTTACAATGAGGGTTGAAAATTCCCAAGTTACTTTTGGGATGTTCAGCGCCGATATGGAAAGAAAGTCTAAAGAATGACATCATATTAACATTCTTGAACATATTATTCAAGAAGACCTGCATCATCGTTGTATTCTCGTTGCTGAAGATACTGCATGGAAAATGGTAGAAGAAGATCTCCTAAATTGTGACCACATTGTTGAGGTTCTCACACTGTAGTTCATCACAAATGGCAAGTTAAATCTTTGGATCTAGCTTATTGGACAATTCATACCTTTAAACCGTTTAATTAACAAGTTCCTACTCTAGAACTCAAGCGATTGCTAGCTAATCTCAAATATGTATTCCTTGGAGATGTAGAAACACTCCCAGTCAATGTCACTATTACTCTAGACGCAATACAAGAAGCTAAGTTGATAGATATTCTTAAACGCCATAAGCATGTTATTGCTTGGACAATTACTGATATCAAGGGCATTAGTCCATCCTTTTGAATGCACAAGATTAAGTTGGATGATGAGAACAAACAGTCTATTGAGTCGCAAAGAAGATTGAATGACAAGATAAAGGAAGTGGTCAAGAAGGAAATTCTTAAATAGTTGGACGTAGGTATCAAATATGCAATTTCTAATAGTGCATGGGTGAGTCTAGTACATTGTGTCCCTAAGAAAAGTGGCATCACTATAGTTTGTAATGATGCTAATGAGCTTATTTCAACTCGCATTCCTATGGGTTGGCAAATTTGCATGGACTACAGGCGTCTCAATGCAGCAACTAAGAATGATCATTTTCCTCTTCCTTTCATTGATCAAATGTTAGATCGACTCGCGGTCAAGGAGTATTATTTTGTCTTAGATGGATATTCTGGCTACAATCAAATTGATATTGCACCTGAGGACTAGGAGAAGACTACTTTCACATGCCCTTGGTCATTTGCTTTCCGTTGCATGTCTTTTGGTCTTTGCAATACACTAGCTATATTGCACCTGAGGACTAGGAGTAGACTACTTTCACATCGCTATGATTTTCCAGTATATAGGTATAATTTTGACCATTACGTCAACAATCTGGAGAAAGTATTATAGCGATGCGAAGACACCACTCTGGTTTTAAACTGGGAAAAATGTCACTTCATGGTCACTAAAGGGATTGTGCTAGGCTACATAATTTCAAAAGCTTGAATCGAGGTTGATAGATCCAAAGTGGATGTAATTGAAAAACTACCACCTCCAACAAATGTGAAAGGTATTCACAGTTTCCTAGGCCATGTTGGGTTTTATAGAAGATCTATTTGGGACTTCTCAAAGATCACAAAACCTCTATGCTTATTGTTGGAGCAAGGTAGAAAATACATTTTTCATGATGCATATCTAGATGCATTGAATAAAATTAAAACACGTCTTGTGAACGTACCGATCGTTGTTGCACCCAATTGGAAGAAACCATTTAACCTTAAGTGCGATGCCAGTGATTTCACCGTGGGCGCGATTTTGGGACAATGTAAGGACAAGGTATTTCATGCAATCTAATATGCTAGTAAGACTCTAACTAAAGTTCAAATCAATTATACTACTACTGAGAAAGAGTTACTAGCAGTAATTTTTTCTTTTGATAAGTTTCGTTCTTATCTTGTGGGTGCAAAAATTACACTTTTTACTGATCAATTTGCTTTGAGATACCTTTTTGCAAAGAAAGATTTGAAACCTAGACTAATCCGCTAGATCTTATTGCTCCAAGAGTTTGATATTGAAATTAAAGACCGTAAGGGGTCAAAAAATCAAGTTGCCGATCACCTTTCGAGGTTGAAAGTCGGCAACAATGACGACAATAAGTTGTAAATTGTCAATGCATTCCCTGATGAAAAGTTTTTTGTTGTGAATACAACACCGTGGTACTCTGATATAGTGAATACATAGTTTACGGAAAAGATTATTTTGCATCAACGATTTGAAGTAAGATAGTTAGTTTTGCTATTCAACTCTAGACTAAAATTGCACCCAGGAAAACTGAGATCACGGTGGTCTTAACCTTTTGAAGTTGTGGAAGCATTTCTATACAGTGTTGTCACAATCAAAGACACAAAAGGGGAAACTCTGTTCAAAGTCAATGGCCAAAGACTAAAACTCTATTGTGGTGACTCTCACCTTGGAAATATTGAGACCATTAAATTGGTTGAATTTTTTTAGAAATTCTCTTTAATTGCTTTATTAGATTTAGATTTTATTTTCCTTGTTTTTCATTTAATTTCATTCATTTCCCTTTTTATAGAATAAAAATCTCTTTGTTTTTTTCTTTTCTCTAACAACTTGTACAGTGGAAAGACTCACAAGATATGCACGAAAATTTTTGGGGCAAATTGGGTAATTCTATTATACCAATTTATCCCTAATAATCAAAGCCTTTCATCACAAGAGTGGGAAACACAATGAACAAGCATGATTTTTGTGCCAGGACCAAGTCATTGAAACTCATCGCATCAAACGGTAACAATTATGCCTCTTTATCTCCCTTTTTACACTAATCATTCTACTTTGAGATGCATTTTTGCAAAGAAAGATGCAAAACCTAACTAACTCGTTGGATCTTATTGCTTCAAGAGTTTGATATTGAAATTAAAGACCGCAAGGGGTTAGAAAATCAAGTGTCGATCACCTTTTGAGGTTCGAATTAGGAAATGATGATGACAATAAGTTGCAAATTGTCAATGCATTCCCTGATGAAAAGCTTTTTGTTGTGAATGCAACACTGTGGTAGGTTGATATAGTGAATTACTTAGTTTGCGAAAAGATTATTTTGCATCGACGATTTGAAGTAGGACAATTGGTTTTGCTATTCAACTCTAGACTAAAATTGCACCCATGAAAACTAATATTACGGTGGTCTAGACCTTTTGAAGTTGTGGAAGCATTTCCACAAGGTGCTGTCACAATCAAAGACACAAAAGGGATGACTCCGTTCAAAGTCAATGACCAAAGACTAAAACCCTATTGTTGTGACTTTGACCCTGGAAATATTGAGACCATTAAATTGGTCGATTTTTGTTAAATTCTCTTTAATTGATTTATTAGATTTGGATTTTATTTTCCTTATTTTCATTTAATTTCCTTTATTTCCATTTTGTAGAATAAAAATCTATTTTTTTTGGGCAAATCGAGTAATTCTATTACATGATTTATCTCTAATAATCATAGTCTTTCATCACAAGAGCGGGAAACACAATGAACGGGAATGATTTTTGCAATAATCAAGCCGTTGAAACCCATCTCATCGGACGGTAACAATTATGCCTCTTTATTTTCCTCTTTTCTTTTTCTTTATTAAGTAGCTTGGTTTTTCATTGAATTCTCACTTATTTCCATGCTTTCTCTTAGTTTTTAAAGCTTTAATGTTTCAATTTTTCCCTAAAAAATATGTCATTCTCATATTCTTTCTTATCATCCTCCATGGCCAAGACGAGAGTAGGCCAGAAAATCTTGAGAGAAACCATGTTCAAGACATTCTAAGCTCTAAATCAAACTATCCATCGGAAAACCCTATTGCTTCGGAGGAAAATCTTGGGTACGAGGCTTTTCAAACTAGGATTACGGGTGAACGCTTCATAGAACACGTCCAAACAAGAAGCATCCATCCGAAGCAAGGAATCAAACTATTTGTTGATGAAGAACTTGGGAAATCCATCCACAACATCATCGCCCTCCAAAATTGGGTAGATTCTGCACTCATCTGAGCAACTACAACGCTGCCATGGTAAGAGAATTCTATTTAAATTTGTACGAGCCCTCTTTAAAACTTGCTTTTGTGCGAGAACACTCTATTCCTTGGAGTGCTTGTTCTATTAACAAGATATTTAATATTACTATGAATGTGGATGAACATGCACTATTTGTGGATGAGATAAATGATTTAAAGCTTGAGCTTTTAGTTGAAGATTTATGCGTATCAGGTGCATTATGGTCGGGAACCAATACTGAAAATTATAATATGCTAAAAAAATGACTTTTCCTACCAAGATATGGTTTTAGTTCAACTCCAGGTTGCTGCCTTCCACCCATAGCGCGACTGTTTCTCTGGATAGAATGTGTCTGATACATTTTATCATCAAGGGGAGAAAATTGATGTGAGGGAAATCATACACAAAGAGATTAGGGGTTTTACTAAAAAGAAGATTGGTATATTGGTTTTACCATCTCTATTCATGCGATTTTGTGAATTAAAGAGGTTAAAACCCCAGAAAAATAAAGAGAAGGCAACCAATAAGGGGCCCGCCAACAAGGTTGCCATATAAAGGATGATTCGTGCTTCAAAATTTCCTATACCAAGGCTGGGTACTGCAACGAGGGAGGAAAGGGTAAGGCTAAAGTTGATGCTACTATAGAAAATGTCCCATCGAGTGATGAAGTCTAGAGAATGTTTTGAAAATAGAAGACAAAATCGATGCAGTGCTGAGTAAACTGGGAGTTGTTGAGGCCACAATGCGAATCATGGATCTAGAACAGAATTTATTTTATGTCTATGTGAAGACGTGACACAAGTCTGCACTTGTTGCCCTGAGCCAATTCAATCCAGTTGATCTACCAAAATTTCCTGTTTTTCCTCCCATTATCTGAGGTTATGATTTTTCCTCTGATGTTGCCACCAATGATATACCAGCAAAGTCAGTGAATTCCCCTAACAATGTCAATGAAGCTGATGACCCACCACGAGAAGAGTCATCGAGTATAATCATCTAGGATTGCTTATTTGATTTGAATGTTCTTACGGATGTTGATGCTATACCCACTACTGATGAGCATGATGAAGTCTATGTTTAGGATCGATTAAGAAGAAGAGGATGATTTCGATGTTGAGATGACTGTCATCAAGAAGATTATTAAGAAATATTTGGTTGCATCCAAGAGTGTGGATGCAACCACATAAAGACCTGAGATGAAGCTAGTTGTGGCAAGACCGGTGGAAGCTGCGCCCATAGTAGATGAACAAGAGGCAAACCCTCTTGCAATGGTGCTATACAAGGTACCGCCCCAGTTCATCCTATTAGAGGTTGCGGCCAATGATGCTTAAGTGGAAGAGGAGTCTAAAAGAGAATAAGTTGACCAAGATGAAGAAGAGACTCATTGGCCCAAGAAAGAAAAGAAAACGCTCCAAGTCTACAAAGAAGAGCAAGAAGAAGAGAAAAGGAGCAAGAAAAAAAGAGACGCTCCACCACCTCCTCTTCCCATGAGCAAGAAAACTGAGTTAGTTTATTTTTAGTTTTTATAGGCATGCATTCTATATAGTGTAATTTCATTTTATATTGTCATTTACATTGTCATTGTAACAACATATAGTTGTAATTGCATTGCATTCACCGTTGTAACAACATTATGTTATTGCATTTTCTCATTACATTCTGTCATTGCATTCCTTTATTCCATTTTGTTTTCTTTTTCATTAGGGACAATAAAACCTTTATGTTTGGGGTTATACGTCTAGGAGTTGAAATGTACCCCTATTTCAAAAATTTTATGAATTTTTTATGCAAATACAAGGTTCCTTGGTTTTGAAAAAGTTGTTGCTTGCATTCGATGTGTATATCTTGATTGTTCTAATCATTGATAAGTTTGTTGGATATACATGATAGATGGTTGCATTTCTTAACTCTACATTGATATATTTGTTGGTTTGATTAGATAATATCTTGCATCATTCCTTTGATTTTTTATGACTTTCTCATATTGCAGCATGTGTGTTATATATCTATATATGTATATCTTATTAAGTATAAATAAAAGGAATTCCAAAGTAAGTGCATCAAAATAATTAAAGTATCTTTAAGGGGGAACACTCCCCGTATGCGCTAGAAAAATGAATCTAGCGAAAGGTTGTCGCTGCATGAGTGTGTGTCATTACAATGGAGTACTTCCTGGGGTTTCGTTTCACAATATCTTACTCCTCAGGATCTAGGGTGCATTCATTTCTCGATATCCTTTGCTACATAAAAAAAAGAAGAGAAATATGAGAAAGAATATATATATATATGATATTCATATGTGTGGTGCTAAATAAATGTTGATAGGAGAAATGAATATGAGATGTTAGGGATGATGCTAGATATTCTTGAATTACTTGCTTATCTATTGATGTGGAGTTGATTATGCAATTTTCTCTCTTGTCGATGCATCAAATTTATTGATCAATTAGAACGATTCAAGTATCTATAATGTCTTTGATATGTTGGTTGGACCTTGCTGTTTTGATCTTTACTTGAGGACAAGTAAAAACTCAAGTTTAGTGGTGTGATAGCTCTTTAAAGAACATGTATTTTCCCTCGATTTATAGGTCGTATTGTTCCCACATTGGTATCCATTGCATCCATTTCTGCATTTTCATGTCTATTTCTAAATGTTTTCTAACTTAGTTCTACTGACTCGTATTTTGTATATTTCTGCCTATTTTTGCCTTTTTGTCATTGCATTGCTAATTTCCTTGCAGAGATGGTTTTCACCAAAGTAGTCAGTTCGACACTGCATCTGCCAGCTCTCTAGCCTGCTTGAGGATAAGAACGAATATGCTAGTTGTCTAGTCTGTTATAACAAATTTTGTATGACGCTACGCACACATATAACATGTAGTACAGGTGTCCTTCCTTGGGTGGCCTATAAAAGGATTATTTCGGAGGAGAGAGAAAGTCACGCTATTCTTAATTTTTCACATCATCTTCAACCTTGAGCTTTCTCCCTCCATCCATGGCGGCTTAAGCTTGTTTTTGGAAATCCAAGGCAAAGTGAGGCAAATCTATCCAACGAAATGAGGATTCAAGTGGTTGAATCGAGGAAATATATTGTTATATTCTTAAACTCTTTTCTATTTTGATGTTTTGGAGATTTACTTTGTATTTTGAACTTATTTTGTTGTTGTTTTAATTTTCTAGAGCTTTATGAACTTATTTAAACTATTTCTTCAGTTTAATATATATCAGTATTAGCTTTTTCTTAATCTTTAATTGTTGGATCTGATTTACGTTTTGCATGAGAGTGTTAAACCAGCCACTAACATTGACAGATGCAGTGATGAGTCAGGTTAATGAGTTTTTACAGTGAAAATTGATTGGATACAACGAAAGTTGGTCCACTTATTTGAAGGGCTATAGAATCGACTTACGACGAAATTTGAAGCCGATCTACATTCCTGAGTCAATAGTTGAAGGTTAAATGGAAGTCAATACTCAAGCTGACCATATCATTATTGATAAAACCAATCTTTCCCCTTATAGTGATTTAATCTTTCTGCCAAGATGAACCAAGGAGATCCAGGCTTTATTCTCATATTTTTCTATCTTTTATAACACTCAGTTATTGCTACCACATTAAATCATTTATTCACCAATTTATCATGTTATTGCAATCTCAATTGCACTCACAGCTACCACTCTTACAATATTGCATTGTATTGTATTTTATTGTATTGTATTGTATTGTATGTTGGGTCACGTCGGTACACCCCATGGCGCAGCGAAAAAATTATCTGGCGATTACCACCAGAGATCCATGTACAAGGAATAAATCGGGTGAATAAGGGTGAAGAATTACCTGTTTAAAATCTGGAATTTTGAATTTGAAGGAGATAGATATCTAATCACGATTCTACGATGTCGATTCCTAAGCCGCAACGATAACGCTCCGACCTCTACGTAGTTTATCCAATTGAAACGAGCATATAAAACTCTATAAACTATTTAGAAGGTTTTTCCAAAAGCATTAATGATTGCTAGATTTCTCATGCCTTTATATAGCCTTTAAAATCCTAATTCAACTCATATTAAGATTTTAATATATATATTATTATATATAATCATAATTTAACTTTAATTAGGATTTCAATATATATTAAATATATATAATCCCAATTCAACTTAATTAGGATTTCAATATCTATATATATATATATATTAAATATATATAATCCTAATTCAACTTTAATTAGGATTTCAATATATATATATTAAATATATATAATCTCAATTTAACTTAATTAGGATTTCAATATATATTAATATATATAATCCCAATTCAACTAATTAGGATTTTAATATATATATATATAATCTCAATTAAATTTTAATTAGGATTTCAATATATATATATATATCAATTTAAATCGAATTATATTATTTACATATATTAAAAGAGTCATAATTAAAATAATTATTTTCTTTAAATATTTATCCAATAGTTAAAGTATATATATATATATATATATATATCAAATATATATTAATTTAACTAAATTCATGTACAACAAATTTGTACATATATAATTCATTTAATATATACTTATTTCAACCGTGGGTGTGATCCTGTAGGTTCATGTAACGTTAGTAGTAAATATTAGAACATTTCTAATATTACAATCAATGAGTAGCATCAAGCAATATGTCATTGTCACCTAAGTTACAAGAAATCATGATTCGGCATAACTTTTTCGTGATTAACACTTTTTCATGTTTTACATCCTTTTGTCCTTTATATCTAGATTGGACACAAGTCATGGAACAATCACACTTGTATAGTCCATCTAATATTTTTTTGATATCTTGAGTAGATTATTATAAACGAATAACTATGATATCCCATATCAACTTATTCGAGCATGGCCTGCATTTCTAGTCTCACTCAATCAAGTGACCTACGATATTACTCCTATTATGTAGAAGGGACAAATCCTCTCTTGATCAACCATATCCCACTGCATAGATTGTGATATATCCTATATCAGTCTTTATAGAGTAGTCGGTTACGACACACGTTGGGTTGTATCAAAATATGTCACTTACGTTGTTGAAATAATGGTGATCTCAAGTGTGAGGATCATACATGTAGTTATCACTATGAGAGATGTTGTGACTGTCACATAATAATTCAAGAAATATGCTCATAAAAGGTCAATCCAATATGTCGTTCTCTAACACATACTTATGTATTGATTTTGACATATTCTGTCAATGACAACACTTTGTCATCAATCAACTACATATTAGTCTTAATGTATTATTGTTGTCCATTCCCACAATAATACTCGACTAAGAACATTTAAGATTAATCATATTATTCTAAAAACTTTATTATAATTCAGTTTATTTATGCACGCAGAATTGTAACTAAAAATAATTATGGCAATGCCTCTCTATGAATGAACAAGGTAAAAAAATGTCATTTACAATCATCTTATGATTGGTCTTTGGGTATACTCTAATATTGTATTGTATTGTATTGTATTGTATTGTATTGTATTGTATTGTATTGTATTGTATTGTATTGTAGTCACATAAGTATAAGCGTAATACATCATCCTCGTGGGGTCGATATTCAAACAAGATTTCCTTGTTTCTATTCTTGTATAGATAGTGTAGCTTGCACTAAAAAATGTGACGTTTTCACAACGATCATCTATTTTATCCCTAGCTTTGTCCCTATGCCTCTAACATGCTTGAACCTAGATCTAATCCTTGTCTTTTTGTCGGATACTCGTCTACTCAAAGTGCATATCTTTGTCTTGATGCACCCTCCATTATTTATACATTTCTCTTCATGTTCGCTTTGTTGAAACCATCTTTCCATTTACCAAAACTGCTCCCATACTTCATAGATTAACCTCCACCACATATGAATGGTGTTTCATGACTTTACCAATCATTATTTCATCATCAAAAACACCTAAATCCACACATATCGCAAATATTCCATCTCCATACCACTATGCTTGACCACAACCTTCCACCACCACCCCCTCCATTATGTTTTACCACAACCTTCCGCCACCACCCCCACCACACTCACCCAAAACCATTTCCTCAATCACTACCCATCCTTCACTCAAGCTAAACCTACAACCTCCACCTCCAGTCACCCACCATCATCCCCTCCTGGCATTATTACTCATTCCAAAAACATTATTCGCAAACCAATCCAAAAACTCAAACTTAATACTGAACTACACCACCCACCCTTGGACCCATCTTAGTTACTCAAGCCTTAAAATACCCTCGGTGGAGGCATGCCATGTTTGACGAATTTAATGCCCTTCTCCGCAATGGGACATAAGAGCTTGTTCTATATCGACCTACTCAACACTTGGTAAGATGTAAGTGAATCTTTCACACTAAATATCATTCTGATGACTCTCTTGATAGATAAAGAGCATGATTAGTCGCGAAGGGCTTTCATCAACACCTAGGGGTGAAGTTTACAAAAAGTTTTAGCCCATCCATTAAACCAATCTCTCTTGATGGTGAGTTCCTACTAGGTTCCTTCCACCATCTTGCATCGAAATAAGGCCTTAGAGGTCTCATACCTCTCTTGACGGGCTTGCTTCTCGTATAATTCTTTGAGATTTGGAACCATCTCATAGGGAAAAGGTATCCTCATGTTGCTTCTGAATCTCATGAGTCATGGTTGCAAGCATTAAACATCCAGCATCTACCATGTCGACAGTATATTTCTTATGGGAATCTTTTTCAACCCTGAAGCCAATAGCATTAAACATCCAACATCTACCATGTCGACAATATATTAGCTAATCAACATTTGTTAATTACATCCCATGTAACTCTTTCATTTGATGAACAACCATTGTTCTTAATCAATTTATGGTTATCCAAATCGTTAGCCTTTAGGTTTCTAATCCTATTAGAGTAACCTGGTTTAACCAATATTACAACTAGTGAATATCACTTCTTATTCATCATGTTTAATCAGGATAGATACGAGTATTTTCCTCTAGAAGAACCTATATAGTATTGATCAAGATTTTAACGAGGATTTAAAATTGGGAGGCAAATATTGAGGGGTTTTGTTTTTTAT
Organism: Hibiscus mutabilis; assembly: GCA_019671005.1. Taxonomy (NCBI): domain Eukaryota; kingdom Viridiplantae; phylum Streptophyta; class Magnoliopsida; order Malvales; family Malvaceae; genus Hibiscus; species Hibiscus mutabilis. Next base: position 24,128,955 of record CM033718.1, on the reverse strand, counting down.
CTTATCAATTTATGTTACTAACTTGTTCTATAGCATTCATCGTATCACATACATGAAAAATAATAAAAGGTCTATGCAATGGTTATAGTCCGTAAAACTAAGGTAAACCATCCCAAGCCAATTGAAAAACCATAAATAATCTAAGGTGGAAGTCACTTCATAAGCATCTAATCCACTTTTGAGCGGCTCATCCTTCTACTCTTTTGATCCACGCTTTCTTCGTATGAATTAAAATTTTAAAAACCCGTTTTACATACAAGAAAGTAAGACAAGAAGAGATTTACAATAGAAATAGAGAGAGACATGACACACATGTCGTATTTATAAAACCTTGTAAATCAAATTAAATGGGCTATTGGGCTATAGACATGCATTTGAAACACCGTGCATATCAAACATAATGCACACAAATTTTATCTTGATAATTAAAAATTACCGGTATATACCTATGACCTTTGTTGCTTACGTATGGTTAAAGGGCAAAATTTAAAACTAAACTTATAGTCCATGTGGGAAAAGCTCACGATTTGATAAGTTTTATAAACAAATTCGTGTTTTCGGGATTTTTAATCCCTAAGATTTTTTTTCGTATAGAACAACTTCTGTTCATGTACAGAAAGTTATCAGCCCTAAAACTCTATATTCATAGTAACCCTCTGATCGAATAAGGGCATACCCAAATATGTTTCCCGTGTTCAAAGTACGGAAATGCAGTATGTTGCAAATTGAGGCTGCTACATCTTTGTGACAAACATTCTTTGAGAATAACACTTGTGCTTTCTGCGAACTAACTTTGTGATCCGAGAATTGAAAGAAAATATCTAGCATTGTCATTACAAGATTAGCCTGAGTAAGGTTGCCCTTGCGTAGGACCAGGTCATCACCCAAAAATAAGAGGGATAGTGAAGGATCGTCCTAAGAGAGAACCATAAACTCCCATAAACCAGCATCAACCGTCTGTCGTATACAATATACCAAATATTCTATACAAAAAACAGAAAGAAAAGGAGAAAGAGGAACCCTTTCGAATACCTCTCGTCGGTTGAAATCAAACATTTTTTACTAATATTTTTTTTTTATAATTCTTTGACTTAATTTGCGAATATACTAAAATTCTTGTGGACTTCAAAAAGAGAATCTGAATCGGCTTGTATTCTAACATGTTGTAACTTGTAATCCTTGGAATTGGAATATTATAAAACGGAATCTACTTTAATTAAACATTGTAAAGATAATTACTATGATTTCCTTTTGTGACATGCGATGAGGCATTGAGAATAGGGATTTAGGAATCATTAGAGTTCTGGTACGTGGGAACAAAAGCTGGTCCCTTTACGCCACTTTGTCTTTGCTTAGAAGGCACGTTCTGTCCCCAACCCAAATCCAAATTTGGTCACAATTACCATTCCATACTTTTCCTTGTTAGTACTCTTATTATCTTCAGAATAATACTATTTTATGTATAAACTGTTAAAGATAATATTTTAATAAGTAGCCTCAATAGAAAAGTAAATGTTGTTTATCCTTAGGAGACTCAAATTCATTCGTTTTGTCTGCAATGTGTATGTGCATCAATGACAAAGCCAAAGGGCTTGGGAGGGGTGCAATTGCAGTCCCATAGATTAGGGAAATTCTTTTTAGTGTTAAATTTTTTATAAAAGATTAATTTAATGTGTAGAGGAGAAAAATAAAAACTTGCATCCCCATTTTAAAAATAAAATTATTTTGAACCTTATTCTTGAATTTTTAAATCCGCCACTGATGTGCGCTGTAAAAAAATTTAAAATATATATGAACATATACTACTTTATAATCATATTTAGACTATTAAAAAATCAATCTTCAACAAAATTCAGTAAATATAAAGTATATACGTGTCACCTGCAACCTTAGTTGCTGTTACATAGTTTTGGCGTTATGCTTGGGTTGCTTTATTTTCTGATTAATTCCGTAATCTAGAACCGGTCCATGGTTTGAGTCTCGAGGTGCAACAAGTTATGTCTCTCAATGATCTTATACTGTTACAAAGGAGAATGCATGCCCTTTGCTAGTTGATAAATAATTTTTAGTAGTATAATTGACATTGAAAATCTTACCCATAATTTTTTTATATACGTGTTAACTCCTCAAAAGCACTAATTTTTATGCTTATTTTATAATGCATTTGCTTGTCTTTGAGAACATTTAGGTGCATTTAGTTGTTAAATTCATGCATTTAGTTGTTAAATTCATGCATTTACATAAGGAGTTAGGGAGTGGTGTTTATGCCAATGCGAAGGGTTGCTTTGTTAGTATTATTACAAGCTTGGCGGATCAAGACAGGCTTGGCAGAGCAGAGCAACACAAGAGGAAAGAATGCCAGAGAGAATGCCGAGATGATGTTGACAAGGATGGACCAAAATTTGCCAAAGCTCGGTTAGCATAGAAGAGGTGTCTGATGCCCTGCCAGGTAGCCGTTGGACCTTGTACACGTCAGCCCTAGGATTCAAATTTTGGATAAGATGATCACATCCATTATCCCTTGCGCATTCAAAATTCAAATTTCAAGGTTTATCCTAGGCGTCCCGTGTTTTCCTATTTAAAGAGGATCGATCATTGATCCAAGAGAGATTGGATGATCGGATTGAAAGGAAGGCTGTACCGAGGAGCGACGTTGTTCAACCAGTTTGACCAAGAGCTTGGAGCCATTGAAGGGTTGCATCGACGGACCCCCTTCTAGCCCATTCTCTTTGTTTTAGCTATTTTTATTTTTAATGATGATGATGTCGAGCTACGATGAAGGTTTTTGGATGGATACCCCACCATGAACTAAACTTTTATAGTTGGTGGGGGATGTTTTCATTTAACGCTGTTTTTATGTTTAGTTTTTAATAAATCAAATGCATTGGCATTGTTTCCCTATCTGGCATGTTCTTCAGTTTTTATTAAATTCTTTACCAAGCGACCGCTGGCATTGTTTGCTTATTGCACCTTAATATCTTAACAGAATTGAGGGGCAGCGATCGTTGCCAGGTACTAAGGAGAGAATCTTCGAAAAAAGATGTTCAAGTAGATGAGCTTACTTCTGAAGTGAATCTACCCCTTATGAGTATAGATTGGAACCTAATCAAATTATTTAATGAAAAACTTCACTATAGACATAGAGATTTAACATGGTTAATTTTGGGCATTGGCACCATCTTTGAATTTGCTCGGCAATAATTCCAAGGCAGAACATTATTAAGGTTGTCATGAATAGAGTGAAAACCAGACATCCCTTGCCAACGCTCATCAATCATTTGAAAACTCCTCTTGCCAATGCTGTTTTACTTTCTTTCCATTTCTTTAAATTACTTTCTAAAACAACTTCAAATCAAATCAACATTTTTCCTTGACAAGTACTAATTGAAGCAATCAAATTCCTGGTCAATCCTTGTGGATCTGATACTAATCTTACTTCTGTATTACTTGTTGACCGTGTATACTTGCATTTTCTACCCTTTTTCCAAGCGTTAGTACAGTCGACAAGTTTTTGGTGTCGTTGCTGGGGATTACGACGGAATTTATTGTTTTTAAATTTTTACTTGTCTTTATTTTGTTTTTACTTTTTATTTTATTTCTTTGTTTTGATTCGTTGTATGACCAAAAACTGTCTAGTGGTGGAAGATTGGTCAAACGATCCAAAAATTGAAGAAAAAAAACCTTGCAAAGGTTAAAGAAAAAATTTTAAGAGATGGCTCAACAAGGCAATAGAGGAAATAGTGTGTTAAACAATGAGGAGAATCCACCTAATAACAATGGGATACCACCAGCTCCTGTTGCCTCAGCCTTTAATGTGGAGGAAGTGAGACCTATTAGACAACACTCGGCACCAAACATTGACAATTTGATGCTAGGACTGATTGGTCTCGAGGTAAATACACCTAATTCTGAACTCAAACCGATAATGATACAAACGCTTTTGAATGTAGGACAATTTGATGGAGCACCTACTGGAGATCCTATTAGAGAACACTCGGCACCAAACATTGACAATTTGATGCCAAGACTGATTGGTCTCGAGGTAAATACACCTAATTTTGAACTTAAATCGGTAATGATACAAACACTTTTGAATGTAGGAAAATTTGATGGAGCACCAACTGAAGATCCGAGGCAACACTTGAAGTAATTCATGGAGGTTTGCCAACTATTTCAGTAGCCTGGAGTATCGGAGGATACAGTGAAGCTGAAGTTATTTACATTTTCCCTGAGAGATAGAGCAAAAACGTGGTTAAGTTCTATGCCACCTGGTTCTGTCATCTCATGGGGAGATCCATGGCAAAAAATTTTGCTACGATTCCAGCCACCTAAACTTACTGCCAAGCTGAGAAGTGAGATCATCACATTTAGGCAAGCTGATGATGAGACCCTATATGATGCCTGAGAGAGATATAAAGACCTGTTGGGGAGGTGTCCCATGCATGGATTCCCAAAATAGACCTAGATGGAGACCTTTTACAATGGACTTAATGCACAAGCCATAATGGTTGTTGATGCTTCGGCAAATGGCTCACTGGTTGACAAAAAGTATACAGAGATAGTTTGCATCCTTGAGAGGATTTCAATCAATGATTTTGAATACCATACTGTCAGACTTGGGAGCGGAACTAAAACTGGTGGGAAATTACAGATAGATGAACTCACATCCATCCACGCTGAGATTTTCAATCTTACTAGCATGGTGAGAACTTTTCAAAAGAGTAATGAGGCCCAAGAAGTTAAGGACCCATTCTATACAATATATGGAGAGGATCGTCACAAGGAAGATTGCCCTGCCAACCCTGAGTTGATAAATTTTGTTGGCAATTTTGATCGTAATTATAATCCAAAATCCAATACTTACAATGCAAGATGGAGACAACACCCAAGTTTAGCTTTGGGAAATCAAGGAGGTAACCTATACAATGCGCAGCGTCAGAACAACAACATTCAAAGGCAAAACAACAATGTCATGCCAAGGGTCAACCAGAATAGCAACTGGCTAGAGTTTGGCAGCATCTATGCGAAACTTGGAGGTTCAAATTGTCAGTGCACTCAGTAATAGACCCAAAGAGCTTTGCCAAGTGATATAGATGATGCCAAGCAAAACAACAATGAGCAATGCAAAGTTGTAACTCTTCAGAGTGACAAACAATGTGAGGTTGAGACGTCTGTCAAGTAGCCAAATAGTTTTCAGTAGGAGAAGAAAGGGCCAGTAAATCAACTAAAAGAGGGAAAAAATTAACAAGTACAATATTAATATTTGATTGCTTATTTGCTTGTAAATTGTAATTTTGGTTGAGCAGTAAAAAAACATGTTCAATCGGTTATAAAAATTAATAATGAATTATCCTCAAAAAAATTATGATATGTGGGCCCGCCATGCAGCCAATTTCCAATTTTTGTCGTGCAGCCTTTACCCATAATAATGATAGAACCGCCATGCATCAACTTTATTCCAATACTCGAATATATATATATATATATATATAATTATTGTGATGAGTCCTCAAAATTTTTTAAACTTACCCTAAGTCTCTAGTTAATATATTTAGGTATGGACCATGGATAAGGCTAGACCCTGGGCTATCGCCCTTATTGTCTTGGCCCACGGACGACTCTGCTCATGATTCTCGAAAGATTGAAATGGAATTTTGCGTGATTTTTTTTCAACGGTCGTTGGATTTTTTTAAATCATGTCCAATGATTGTTTGATTTTGAAAATTATGTCCAACGGTCGATGAGGCTTTGAATTTTTGTGGGGCCTCAAATATTTCCCCCAAATATCGGGCACCTCTACTCCTGTATGCAAACACTAGTATGAGACCATTAGTAAGCCTACATGCATGGATGGCAATACGTACATACATGCCTCCTACTTGCATGGAACCCCCTCTTAGGACACATGGACAAACATGGATATCCCATATTATCATCTGAACCTGGGCGAATAGGTGGACCTCCACTGACTACTATAAACGTTCTAAATGTTAGACATTTATGTTGCACTATGCCTCTCTCAACTTGCAAGCTCTCTCTGCTACCATTATCTCTTTCTATAACCTCACGGTGGAAGCTCTTCTTGAACATATGTATGACCTTTGCTTCACCAATGAGGAAGGAAAGAAAGTTGTCTTATCAACATCTTCTATGGAGATCGCGGTGGAGGATTCTGCTCACTCTCTCCTTAGGTAAGATGGGGGGAATTCCTATGTGTCAGAGTCACCATAGACACTTCGAAACCCTTGAGGAGATTTATTGCACTCGGTGTTCAAAAAGGAAAAACAAGAATGTGTTCCTACGTTATGAAAGGCCAACAACTTTTTGCTATGGTTGTGGGCTCACTAGACACCAAGTTCACTCATGCAAAACCATCACAGTTGTTGCGCGTAATAAGTGCTACGCAATTGTGCAAGTATACACGTCGCAAGTAATAAAGTGATACGAGTATCGAGTATCGTCTCCACAGGGATTGGTTTGGGCCACTTTGCTTTAGTTATCGCACTGTAAAAGTAAAAACACAATTGATAGTAGGAGTTGATTTTAACGAGTAAAGTAAAAGCAATAAACTAAAAGAATAGATGAAAGCAAAAGAAAGAATAGGCCAGGTTATCGTGAGTTGAGGTGTGATAGCCGATTGGATCGTCTTGGTGATTGAGTAGCAGCCATATTGCCAGGGCAATTCTGCTATGATTGCCTAGTCGATTGCCAGGACAATTTGGTTGCAATTGCCTGGTTGATTGCCAGGGCAATTCTGCCGTGTTGCCTGGTCGGTTGCCAGGCCAATTCCCCCTCGTTGTCTGATCAGATTGCCTAGGCAATGCTCCCGCGATTGCCTGGGCAATTAAGGATGGGTCGATTGCCTGGGCAATTGAGCATTCACTTCCAAAGTTCGGCGAAGCGTTCTTCAATGGTTTCTTCTTATCCATAAATCGAAACTCTAGCTATTTGTGCATGCCTTGATAATACATCCCTGCGTGAATCAAGGGTGAACAACAACCAATCTTGCGCTCCTCTTAGCCGTTGAAATCCTAAACTTATTCCTAAGCCAGATTAGTCTTCACCACCAATTGATTGAATAAAGACCATGCTCATTCGTTTCTTGAATCTAACTCTCCCGATATTAGATAAATAGATGAAGTTACGAGATCCTCTCCCAATTCACTCGCAAACAAGATTGAGAACCAAGAATGAACAAACTTTGAAAATTGAATTGCAACTCAAAAACCTAAACAAAATCCAATTGTTTTTCACAACAACAAAACACAATAACCCCAACCAATCAAGTTAGTTCATGGTTTGGTTCAAAAGATATACAAAGAATAATCCCTAAACCATGAATCTAATGGAAGCAAAGAAGAAGAAGAAATCGATCAGCCCTCTTTGGAAAACCTCTCAATTGAACTCTCCATCCAAGCCTTCTCCCTTGTCGAAATCTCTCCCCTCTTGCCCCTTTGGAGTTTTGTCGAAATTTCTCTTTTCTTGCTCACCTCTCTTTGACGGCTTGGTCCTTTAAATAGGAGATGGCTAGGTCAAAATCCTTCTTGAGAAGGAAGTTAAGTTGGAATTAAATTATCTTTAAAGAATATAATTCTTTATTATATTTAAATTCCTTTTAGAACTTCTCCTATCTTCTTGGGATTTAATTTCTTTTTAACCTCTTCATGGAAATCAAACTCCTTTGGGATTTAACTTTGCTCCACGTCATCTTGGGCTTATCTAGTCATCAATTTTGACTACCATATCATATTATTCTTTGTCGAAAATTGCCTTGGCAACTAGATCGGCATCTCCTTCATGCATTGCCCTAGCAACTGCGTCGGCATCTCCTTCATGTACTGCCCTGGCAACTGGTTCTAGCCTTATTTAGGCAAGTGATTCTGCACACACACAAAAACACACCAATGCAGCATCTTTTTCCACAAAAATCACCAAGTTATGTAATCAAGCTCAACGGTGGAAAGAAACATGAATTAATGCATGAATGACTAATTATGCAACTAATATGAGCCTAAGTCTAACAATAATATGAGTAAAAAGGGTAATAAAAATAGTACTTTTGAACACTTATCACACCCCCAAACTCAAACTATTGCTTGTCCTCAAGCAATGCAAACTAACAATTACCTACCAAGACTTTAATCATCAAAGACATGCTTCAAACTTGAATTCAAACCTTGGAACCGCGGCACAAAGTATGATCAACTTTTTAATTTTTCGAATAGCACAAAAATTACATGGAATCGAACTATAATACTTGTGACAATATGTGTGCGTAGTTTTGTACAAGTTGATTTCCAAGATTCTATGTGAACAATAGGATTTTATCAATTTAATCATCGAGGCACTTATTTTTATTTTCACTAGAGCCAATTTTGGGCACCTCTAGCAAAGTAAGCAATTTCTCATTTTATTTTAGTCGACTAAAGCCAATTTCAGGCACCTCTAGCGATTCTTTAATGTGCATTAACTACTAGAGCCAGTTTCGGGCACCTCTAGCAAGAAATTAACTTTTAATTTTCAATTTTAAATATACCCAAATTTTAAGCAACCTAAGTTCAGTAAGTTTCTTTCAATCAACAAGCCACAACCGTGTAAAAATTCAGCGTCATAGTGAAATTCTAAGTTCTTTTCATGCAATCCTAAAATTAAAGGTTCTTTCAATTAAGTGCAGTGGCAAAAATTCATCATTGGATATTCAACAAGTCTTAAGCAATTGAATTTAATTAAAGGCATGGCAAGTAACATATACAACCTATATGTGATTGCTAAAGATGAATGCAACTAAACATGAAACTAACTATAAACCCACACCCCCCAAACTCGAGAGAAGCATTGTCCTCAATGCATGTAAAAGTGAAACAAAATTTAAAAGAAACTAAATGAAATAAGTTAGTCAGAGAGGTCGTCACCTCGAGTGATAAGTTTCCTTCGTGTCGTTTGCTTCATTCATTTTCCGGTCAGTGGTTGAATGCTTGTGGCCTGTACCGCGTGAATAGCATTGCTTTGATTTGATCCATGTTTGCCGAGGCAGGTTCACTTTCCTGGGCATCAGTAGTTGTCGAAGCCATTGTTGTTGCCTGGGCATCGCTAGTTTTTGTTCCCATGGCAACTGCTGAGGTAGTTGCAGGGGCATCCTCTGTTGCGGTTGTCGTGGCAAGTAGTCGATAGTGAATTTCCTTAGCATGGTGGTTGTGAGTCTTGTTGTGGAAAAGAAAAGAAAACAAAGAAAACCTGGAAACTAAAGATAATGAAGAAAAATAAAAGAAAATATCTCCTAAAAATAAAAATGAAAATAAAAAGAAAATGTTGAAAGGAGAGCATGCTCATGCATCTCCTAAGGTAACCACTTCTTTGTTACGTTCCACATGGGCCCCGTTGTAGGTCTTCAATCTTTGTCCGTTAACTTTTGAATTCATGTTCGTCAGTGATGGACTTGATTATCACGGCACCATGGGAGAATGGTTTGACAACTTCGAATGGTCCCGGCTATATTAATTTCAGCTTTCCCGAGAAAAGTTTTAGCCGAGAATTGAATAAGAGAACTAGTTGCCCTAACATGAATTGTCGCGGCAATAGTTTCTTGTCATGTCATTACTTTGTTTTCTCCTTGTAGATTCGTGCATTATTATAGGCGAGTGCATGGAATTCTTCTATCTCGTTGATGTCCAACAAACGCTTTTGTACGGCACTTTCCCAATCCATATTCACGGTCTTGATTGCCCAATATGCCTTGTGTTCGATTTCCACCGGTAGATGGCATGTTTTGCCATAGATAAGTCGGAAGGGGGCATACCTAAGGGTGTTTTGAATGCAGTGTGATATGCCCAAAGTACGTCATCTAGTCTTACTGACCAATCCTTCCTAGAGGGAATTACATCTTTCTCGAGTATACCCTTCAATTCTCGATTGGAAATTTCTACTTGCCCATTGGTTTGTGGGTGATATGTCGTGGCAATCTTGTGAGATACACCAAAGCGTTGTAACATCTTGGCGATGAGTTTGTTGTCGAAGTGCTTACCTTCATCACTAATAATTGGTCTTGGTATCCCAAACCGTGTAATATGTTTTTCTGCAATAATAGTTGCACGGTCTTGGAATCATTGTTGGGAACTGCAGTTGCCTCAACCCATTTAGACACGTAGTCAACGGCAAGTAGAATGTAGAGGTTGCCGAATGAAGATGGGAAAGGTCCCATAAAATCGATCCCTCATACATCAAATAATTCAACCTCGATGATGTTTTGGAGCGGCATCTCATGTCTTCTAGAGATATTGTCCATCCTCTGGCAATGATCACATTGCTTGTAAAACTCTTGGGCATCTTTGTACAGTGTTGGCCAATACAAACCGGGTTGCAAAACTTTGGCCGTGTTATGAGTTCCTCCAAAATGTCCTCTATAGGGTGAAGAATGGCATTGCCGGAGTACATTCTGTTGCTCTTCTTCAGGGACACATCAGCGTATAACCTGATCTGCACATTATTTAAACAAAAGAGGCTCGTCCCAAAAGTAATGCTTAGCATCATGGCGGAACCGCTTCTTCCCTTGGTGAGTAAGGCCATAAGGTAAAATACCACAAACAAGGAAATTAACTAAATCCGCATACCAAGGTATTACCGAGGTATGTGTTGCCGTGGCAATTTCTTCCATGGTTACCGAGGCGTGTGCACCTAGAGTTTTCGCGGCATGCGCGTCGAGGGTTGCCGAGGCGTCAGGGGTTGTCGAGGCATGCGCATCCATGGTTGCCAAGGTGTGCGCATCAAGAGCTGCTGTGGTGTCGAGGGTTGCCGAGGCATGCGCATCCATGGTTGCTGAGGCAACTAAAATTTGCTCATCTGGGAATGCATCGCATATCTCTAAATCTGTGTCCTCCTCCCTATTGCGTTCTAAACGTGATAAGTGATTGACCACTTGATTTTATGTTCCTTTCCTGTCCTTAATTTCAATATCAAATTCTTGTAAAAGTAATATCCAAAGAATCAAACGAGGTTTGGAATCCTTTTTAGCAAATAGATACTTAATTGCCGAACGGTCCGTATGAACAATTACCTTTGTACTAATCAAATAGGATCAGAACTTGTCAAATGCGAAAACTACAGCTAGTAACTCTTTCTCCGTTGGTGTGTAATTCACTTGAACACTATTAAGAGTTTTACTAGCGTAGTATATCACATGAAAGGTCTTACCTATGCGTTGGCCTAGGACTGCTCCTACCGCGAAATTACTTGCATCACACATGAGCTCAAAAGCTAGTGTCCAATCTGGTGGAACGACAATGGGTGTCGAGGTGAGCTTTTCCTTTAGGGTTTCAAATACTTGGGCGCAAGAATCATCAAAATTGAAGACTTTATCCTGTTCAAGCAAATTGCACAAGGGTTTAGTAATTTTAGAAAAATTATGAATGAACCTCCTGTAAAAACCTGCATGTCCAAGAAAGCTTCAGATTCCTTTAACCGAACTTGGTGGGGGTAATCTCTCAATCACGTCCACCTTTGCTTTGTCTACTTCAATTACCTTGGATGAAATCTTGTGGCCGAGCATTATTCCTTCATCAACCATAAAATAGAACTTCTCCCAATTGAGGACTAAATCCATTTCTTCACATCTTGCCAACACCTTTTCTAAATTGCAAAGGCAACTGTCGAAGTTATTACCAAAAATGGAAAAATCATCCATGAAGATCTCAAGGAAGTCTTCGACCATGTCTGAAAAAAGTGCCATCATGCATCTTCTAATGTTACTGCATATCTGAGAAAACTTGAGGAGAGTCGTTTCTGATACTTCTTATAGTCCATCCATACCCTCCATCGGGTGACAATATTGCCCAAAAAGAGTTGGGACAATGTGCTTGCAGCTACTCCCTGTTGCGTTACCATGGTGAAGGTGTCTTTCTTTCGTGTTCCCTTGTAGTTCATGCATGCCCTCCACCTTGCTACTATTCCTAAAGGCACAAATATATTAATAGGAAAAATTATATCAACATTCAACCATTTAATTACCTCATTCTCGTCGGGCTCCATCATGGTTGTATGTAGCCTTCGTTGTCGTGGCAATTGCTGTTCTAGCCAATTGTCGTGGCAATCAGTTGCCAAATTTGCTGTAAGTCAAGGGAAAAACCAATTTTCTGAAAAGCTTTACGAATCCAAACACCTTTTTCTTTTGGCCTCTCAAACATCTCCATCAGTAGAGATTTCGATGGCTTCAAATCTACCAACATCGGTTCCTCAAGACATACCTCCAATGGACGAGGTGACTTTTTAAACAATTCAAAAGGTTCAACCATTACCTGCTCATATTCCATTGGCAAAGTATTATCATCTCGTTGATCTTGCATGTGGTCGTGCAATTGTCGTGGCAACTGTAGATAAGAGCAATCTACAGATTCCTGCTTCAGCATCAACGTTGTAACCTTCTGGGCATCAGGTTCCTCAGAATTTGTTGTAGTATTGTTGTTCTCGGCTTCACTGAGTGTTGTCGCGGCATTGTTCTGTTCAAGCTCCTCAATCATTGCCGAAACAATTTGTTTCTCAGGCTCATCAAGTGTTAGGTAGTCTTTCTCATCAACATACTCTCGACTTTGAGGTTTTAGTTGTTCCTCACACATCGGAGAGCTTTTCTTGCATTGTTCCTTGTCCTCTTGCCTTGGGACTTCAGTATCCCTAGGAATGAATTGTTGGTGCATGTTATCCATGACATATGTAGATCTCCTCAATTGATCTTCTAAATCCCCTAAGGTTGCATCCCATTGAGCTATCCTCGTATCCATGAAATTTGATAGCTCTCGAATCTCTTCACTTGATCCGTCAAGTCTAGCCAAGGAAGCTAGCAACGTTTCCTCCAAGGAATTGGAATGCTCTTGAAAAGGACTACATTTCCATGGCATATTTGTTGCTGCGGCAAAATTGTTATGGTAAAAACAATTTTGAGCTTTTTGACCATACCGTGAAGAATTTTGCTGTTGATTCCCTCTATGGTCCTCCATGTAGTCATATGCACCGAAAATGTGAGGGCAATTTTCAAACACATGATGTTCTCCACACATAGCACAAGATTTTCCACGGTATATGCTTTTTGGGCTTTTCGCGGTTGGTATAGGTAATCATCAAAGGGTGCAAGAAACTCTTGATTGGATTGATTCATATCTTCCAACATCAACTCTCGAATAGATCGGCCTTTATTTCCCGACATGTTGATGTCCCTTACTTGTAGCGCACTTAATTAATTTTTTTTGATAAAAAAAATAAAAAGAAAAGTTAGTAAAACTAAGAAAAAATGCAATAACAAAAACAACTAACACCAATTGTCAATCCCCTGCAACGGAGCCAAAAACTTGTTGCGCGTAATAAGTGCTACACAATTGTGTAAATATACACGTCGCAAGTAATAGAGTGATACGAGTATCGAGTATCATCTCCACAAGGATTGGTTTAGGCCACTTTGCTTTAGTTATCGCAATGTAAAAGTAAAAACACAATTGATAGTAGGAGTTGATTTTAACGAGTAAAGTAAAAGCACTAAACTAAAAGAATAGATGAAAGCAAAAGAAAGAATAGGCCAGGTTATCGTGAGTTGAGGTGTGATAGCCGATTGGATCATCTTGGTGATTAAGTAGCAGCCAGATTGCCAGGGCAATTCTGCTATGATTGCCTAGTCGATTGCCAGGGCAATTTGGTTGCAATTGCCTGGTTGATTGCCAGGGCAATTCTGTCGTGTTGCCTGGTCGGTTGCCAGGGCAATTCCCCCTTGTTGTCTGATCAGATTGCCTGGGCAATGCTTCCGCGATTGCCAGGGCAATTAAGGATGGGTCGATTGCCTGGGCAATTGAGCATTCACTTCCAAGGTTCGGCGAAGCATTCTTCAATGGTGTCTTCTTATCCCTAAGTCGAAACTCTAGCTATTTTTGCATGCCTTGATAATACAACCTTGCGTGAATCAAGGGTGAACAACAACCAATCTTGCGCTCCTCTTAGCCGTTGAAATCCTAAACTTATTCCTAAGCCAGATTAGTCTTCACCACCAATTGATTGAATAAAAACCATGCTCATTCATTTCTTGAATCTAACTCTCCTGATATTAGATAAATAGATGAAGTTACGAGATCCTCTTCCAATTCACTCGCAAACACGATTGAGAACCAAGAATGAACAAACTTTGAAAATTGAATTGCAACTCAAAAACCTAAACAAAATCCAATTGTTTGTCACAACAACAAAACACAATAACCTAGACCAATCAAGTTAGTTCATGGTTGGGTTCAAAAGATATACAAAGAATAATCCCCAAACCATGAATCTAATGGAAGCAAAGAAGAAGAAGAAATCAATCAACCCTCTTTGGAAAACCTCTCAATCGAACTCTCCCTCCAAGCTTTCTCCCTTGTCGAAATCTCTCCCCTCTTGCCCCTTTGGAGTTTTGTCGAAATTTCTTTCTTCTTGCTCACCTCTCTTTGACGGCTTGGTCTTTAAATAGGAGATGGCTAGGTCAAAATCCTTCTTGAGGAGGAAGTTAAGTTGGAATTAAATTATCTTAAAGAATATAATTCTTTATTATATTTAAATTCCTTCTAGAACTTCTCCTATCTTCTCGGGATTTAATTTCTCTTTAACCTTTTCATGGAAATCAAACTCCTTTGGGATTTAACTTTGCTCCACGTCATCTTGGGCTTATCTAGTCATCAATTTCGACTACCATATCATCTAATTCTTTGTCGAAAATTGCCTTAGCAACTAGCTCAGCATCTCCTTCATGTATTGCCCTGGCAACTGCGTCGGCATCTCCTTCATGTACTGCCTGGCAACAGGTTGTAGCCTTATTTAGTCAAGTGATTCTTTACACACACATAAACACACCAAAGCAACATCTTTTTCCACAAAAATCACCAAGTTATGTAATCAAGCTCAACGGTGGAAAGAAACATGAATTAATGCATGAATGACTAATTATGCAACTAATATGAGCCTAAGTCTAACAATAATATGAGCAAAAAGGGTAATAAAAATAGTACTTTTGAACACTTATCAACAGTCACCCCCAACCAAACTTCAATATGGAGATTGGTGCTGCGTGATTTAAGTGCAACACAAATGGGGCAAGTATACACCTCGCAAGTAATAAAGTGATAGGTATCAAGTATCATCTCCACAGTGATTGGTTTAGTCACTTTGCTTAAGTTATTACTCTGTAAAGAAATAATATTGGAGGTGATAAATATCAAGTAAAATAAACTAAGTAAATAGAGTAAATAGAAAGAGATAATCGATATGAGAGATTAGGTCGGGTTATCGTGAGTAGTGGTATGGTTGCTGAATGAATTGTCATGGCTTGTAATTGTTGAGGCAAGTCAATTTCTATGGCAACTGGATTTAGTAGAATGTCGTGGCAAATGGGTTTCCTAGAATGTCGTAGCAATTCAGTTTCCTCCTTCAATGTTAGTGGAGTGTTATTCAATGTCTTCGCGTTACCCCTAACCGAAGAATTGATGTTTGCGCAAGCCTTGGTGATACATCTCTGCGTTAACCTTGGGTGACCAACATCGATCTTGCACTCTTCTTAGCCGCTGAAAATATTCAATATGTATTCCTAAGGTGAATTATTTCCCACCAACGGTTGTTTAAATGGAAACTGTGTCCACTCGTTTTATGAATCTAGCTCTCTCGAGTTTAGATAAATGGATTCACTCAAGTTCCTTTCACAATTCCCTTAAAGCAAAAATCAAGAACCAAGAATGGACAAACAATAAATTTATTGAATTAAAAACCAAAACCATTCATTCGTCTCTACACACCAATAAAACCCAATAACACAAGCCAAATTAATCTAGTTCATGGCTGGGTAAAAAGAAAATACAAAAGAATAAATCCTAGACATATGGATGGATCGCACGATACAAGATAAAATAAATGGAGAAGATGAACTTCTCAAATCTGCGTTGATGGCTGCGTGGAAATCCCCCTTTTAGATTTGATCTCTCTCTCCCGATTAACTCCCTCATGTTTGTTGTTTCGATCTCCTTAAATAGGTGAGAAAAGAGAGTCCAAATGCGTGTAGAATCCGTGTAAACAGATCTCTATTTGATTAGAGATTTCAATTTGAATATGGGACAATTACCTTTTACGTTTGAATAAATCTGCAGATAATGGTTTTTTATCGCCACTTCCCGTGCATCCCACGGAAAGTGGTTTCGCAAGTCCTTCATCCTTATCTGAACTTGCCATGGCATCCTTTGGCAAGTGGTTCGGCAAGTAAACCTGCACAAAATAAGGCAAACCATCAGCAATTTCTCCACAAAAACCATTAAAACATAAAGCCAAGCTCGATAGACAAGAAAACTATGAAACTATGCATAAATGGCTAATAATGCAACTAAAATGAGCCTAAGTCTAACAATAATATGAGTACAAAGGGTATAAAATATAGTACTTTTACACACTTAACAAACCCCCAAACTCGAACTATTGCTTGTCCTCAAGCAATACAAAATGCTAACAATTACCTGCCAAGGCATTTACCACCAAAAACATGATTCTTACCTGACTTCAATCCTCAGAACCGTGGCACAAAGAATTGATTACCTTTTGATCATTGGAAAGCACAGAGAATTGCTCAAAATTAAACTACAGTGCTTGTGAAAATGTGTGTGCGGAGTTGTGTACAACTCAATCAACAGGATTTCAAGCAAACCTTAGGTTTTATTATTAACTTGCTGAGGCAATTAATTCTGCTAGAGCCAGTTTGGGCACCTCTAGCAATTTCTTTTAATTAATTCGACTATAGCCAAATGTGAACCTCTAGCGATTCTTAATGCGTGAAAACTAGAGCCAGATAGGCACCTCTAGTAAGAAATTATCCTCTCTTTTTTTTGCTAGAGCGAGATAGGCACCTCTAGCACAATTTTCCAATTTTAATATCCTAAAGTTCACTAGTTCTCCAGCAATCAACGAGTTACAACAGTGTCAATAAAAGAATCATCATAGTAAAATATCAAGTAAATTCCATGCCAATTCTAAAATTCTAGGTTTTCTCATCTAAGAGTAGTGGCAAAACTCATCATATGATATCACATCAAGTTTCAGCAGTTTTATCAGATAATTGTCATGGAAAGTAATATCTGCAAACTAACATGAGACACACAAAATAAATTCAAATGAACATGAGAAAAACAAAAAAAACTCCTCCAAACTCTAGAGAAGCATTGTCCTCAATGCATGTAAAACTAAATAAAATAAAAACAAAGTGCAAATGAACTAATCAAAAAGGCCGTCACCTCGAATTTGTAGTTTCCTTTGAGTTATCTGCTTGGTCCGTTTTCCAGCTCGTGGTGGTTGAGTTGGTGCATGATCATTATTCGCAAGTTCCTCTACCTCCTCAATCGGCTCACCCTTCTTCTCGGCTTTGTCTAGTGGTAAAGTTTTTCACGTTGATATTGCCTTTGACGTAACATTCAGAGGTGGGGACGTCAATGGTGTAGAGGTGGTGTCTTTGAAATCTGAAAAGTCATGAAAAAAGTCAGTGTGTTGAGAATCCTGAGCTGGTTTTTTACCTTTGTGCGTTGTGGGTGGTTGTCGTGGCAATGCACTCGTAATTGGCACATAATTGCTAGCTTTAGTTGTCGCGGGCAAGTAATGCAACAGGGAACCCTATAAAAGGTATATTGCAATTTAGATTATCCTCCAATATAACATACTCTAGAGCGATATCATGATCCTTCACATAACTCCAAAACAACTGCGGCTTTGTTGCCAATTGATCCAATCGTTGCAATAATGGACGAACAAGGTTAGCCGGCACCTAAGGAATTGTCGTGGCATGTGCACTTTCCAGGGCAGGTATATGAACCTTAGCTCCTTTTGTCATGAACAATGATTTTTTTACTTGGCGATATGATTATTTATTAAGAAAGGTTTGATCGTACATGCCTTGAGTCTGTATGTAAGCCTCATTAAAAACCACCCTAAAAGTAAGTGGAGGAAAAGAGTACTACACATATAAAGATAAATACACAATTGCAATTAGGAAATATGAGAGTCAAGTCATGAAAATCACACTAGAAACACTATCAAAAACCAACACCTTGTAGAATCAACAATCTAATTTAGATAACAACCTACTGTCGTGCATATAGGACCCAAACTGCAATCTAAAAATAGAATCACCACCAAGCTTTGAAGATGCTCTGCCTTATAGACCAACAATTTAACAACCTCCTCTAAAATAGAGCATCACTGCCAAGGGTGTAAGGAATAGGAAACAACCAATTTAGCACTACTTAGGAGTCAGATTCAATAATTAATCCAGCTATAGCCAGCCAGTTTGTATCAATACAAATTTCTAGAGTAGTTTTGATGGCTATCAGGACTGCGAAATCATCATCTAGACCAGAAAATAGGTCCCGAGAATACTACTTTAATTTCACCTAATTTAATTCGAAAGATCCCTCCACAACAGCTTAATTTTCCACATACGCTTCGAGTATGGTGAATTTATCCTAACCAAGCGTTGGGGAATCTGTGGTGTTATAGCTCTAGGATTTAGGCTAGATGGGGTGATACAAGCTTGAGGGTTCTCCCACCAATGAATATCATTCGAGAAGCTATCTTCGTTTATTACCTTACACCAAAAGAGAGTTCACATCTTGGTAAAGGAAGCTAAGTCCTTGAAGTAGTGCTTGGCCATTGATGAATTTTCATTTCTTGCTAATAATACCCCCAAGATGCAGCAGCTATCGAGACGGGTCAAACAAAGTTTATTACACAAGAGTCAAGTGAAGCATAAAAAAATCTAATAGGACATCCACATTATTTGGATTAACCCAGGTAACATTCCACATCCTACAAATTAGTTTCCAGAAGAACACAACAAAGTGACCTGTGACAAATAGATGATCTGATTAAAGGCTAAAAAATCCTCTCCTTTCGGAAATGTTTCTAATTATTGGTCATTCTTGCATCATCTTCATGTAATAGCTTTTGGACCAACCTTCTTGCAACTGCAACTTCTCGTCCGTTGCATTTGATGGCACCAACACATCTTTTCAAGGTGACGTGATCAAATTTGGAAAGTAAAATGAGCCCACATCCGTCTTGTTGTACGTACAAATTTCATTAACAATTATACAACCAATATTAATAGTGCATATATGCAATAAAGAGTGAAATAAAAGCAAACAATAAGAGGAAACGGTAGTGTTATGCGTAGTTGCATCAAATGGGTTTTAGCAAAAACTTATTAAGCGTCCCTGTCATGTTCCCTTCATTCCATGTGGCTCCTCTAACCATGATCCGGCTTCGGGCTTAGATTTCTTGGCCATGATGTGAATGTGGCGAACAAGCATGAAAAGAAAAATCTCAAGAGTTGCAAGAAGATAATAAAAAGGGTGATTAAAGAAGATGAAGAAGATGGATAAATGGTGTCTTTAATGGTAGAGTGATGGTGGGTGATTGAGTAATGGTTGATCAATGGAGTAAAAAGGTTCAATGGTGGATGTAAGAAGAATGAGATGTGCTGCTAGGGTTAACTTAGGTTGGAGGGGAAAAAATTGGGTGAAAATTTCAAAAGGTGTTTAAAACCTTTGCAACCGTTGATCCTTATCTCCTTTATCATGTAAACCCAATCTTCAAATCTCATTGAACTCTTACCTAAAGAAAATCAAAAATAAAAGGAGATAAATTAAAAAGATAAAATAAAGTTAAAAACAAATCTAAACAAAAAAATAAAAAGAATAAAACAAAACGAAATAAATAAAATAAAATAAAATAGAAGATTAAAAATGACTAGAAGTTGCTTTTTTATGCATCACCTAAATTCATTTATTATCGTCCTTAATGGGTGTTGATTTAGTGCCACAGAAGCTACCGCTCTGCTTCAATTTGTTCCAATTGATTCAACAATAGGATCAAAAGTTCTTCTGGGATCAGGGCAGTTGTCGTGGCATGTTCCTGTGTCGTGGCATGTTTCTTTTCCGTGGCAAGTCTAATTTTCTAGGCTTCTTCCAACACCATGGCTTTATCAAAATGGAAAACAGAACAACAAATAAAATCAAAATAATCATAAAAGAAGAAAATTGAAGGGAATAGGGTTTCCTTAAAGAAAGCTTGAGGAGGGTCGTTTTCAATACTTCTTATAGTCCATTTGTACCCTCCATCGAGTGACAAAATGTGCTTGCAGCTACTCTCCTTTGTGTTACCATGGTGGAGGTGTCTTTCTTTCGTGTTCCCTTGCAGTCCATGCACACCCTCCACTTTGCTACTATTCCTGAAGGCATGAATATATTAATAGGAAAGATTATATCAACACCCAACCATTTACTTACCTCATTCTCATCGACTTCCATCATGGTCAGATGTAGCCTTTGTTGTCTTGGCAATTGCTACTCCTGCCAATTACCGTGGTCTTCTTCTACCAAAATTTGCTGTAAGTCAAGGAAAAGACTAATTTTCTAAAATCTCCAAGAATCCAACCAATGCTTCCTCTACGCTTTTCAAACATCTCCATCAGTAGAGATGTTGGTGCATCACTAATAGTGTCGTCTCCCAAACGATCATATGCTACTTTTGATGGCTTCACATCCAATATCGTTGGTTCCTCAAGAAATGTAATCCTCTAAACCCAGCCTAAAAGAAAAAATTGAATTTAGAAAGTTACGATCAAAAAATTAACCCTCAAGAAAACCAATTTAAAAATATATATACTTTAATTTAAAATAAAAGAATAAATTTCACAATAATTTAATAAATATCTTATAATAAATAAACACATAAATGTCATAATAAATATTAGAATGTTTAAATAAAATCATAATAAAAGAATGCTTAAATAATTCAAAAAACATAAATAATCTCCCAAGTATGAAATTACATCAATATCCTAAAATAATAAATAATAATATGAATAACTAAAAATAGTTTCGTACTGATAAATATGATAACCGTCTAAAATATGAGATCCTCTAAGTATCACATAGACCAAAGTCCAAAGATATCTGTAAGAAGAAACTATGGGGAGTGAGCTATAACGCTCAGTGTATTTCTATAAAGTGCAAGAATCACAAACTCATTTTCACAACAATTTTTACAAAATCATGTTTAAACACAGTTTTATGAAATCACAATGCAATACACCCATACTGCATAGTCACCAAAAGAGTATGTTCCTCAGAGCCTCTCACTACATAGTCGCCAAGGCAAGTGGTAAAACCATTGAACTTCTTCCATACAATCTCAATCCATGATAACACAGTAAAAAGATGTTACGGTTTTCACAGTTTCAACACATTTCGATAATAGATCAGGGATTCACATCTCATTTATTTTAAATCATAGTTTTATTTACAGTCTGAAAACTATATGCATGAAAAACATAATGTAAAATCATAACACATTTGAAAATTACTCAAGTGTAAAACACTATCACAAAATCAAGTATGTAAAGAGAACACAAAAAAATCATTTATTTGTAGCACTGAAAGAAACATCTTAACAAAAACAAACTCAACCTATTAAATAACGTGTTTCAGACTATCGAAAATATTGAGCTCAATTGTATTAAAACCGAAACCAAAGGCGTGCTCAAACAGGGCAGAGGTATGCTAATCGTATGGTTGGGGGTTCAGTGTAACGATTGAATGGTGTTGGTTCACCAGGACCGTAAACGGCGGCGGTTAATCACAACATTTGCTAATGTTTCTGACGGCTAGGGAAAGTAAGGAAAGCCAAATCCAGGCTAACATGTGAAAAAAAAAGGATAACATATATATATATAGGTTTTAAATATATATATATATATATATATATATATAAGAATAGAGGTTTATAAAATAACTGGAAAGATAAATAAATAAAAACAAACTAATATAAAAGGATTAATTTCGACCGTGGGAAGGGAAATAGAATTCAATTAGAATTTAAAACCACAACAACTCCTTAAAGTTTTTAGAAAATTATCAAATAGTTTCTAAGCTTTCAAAAATTATGAATTATTCCTCAAAAGTGATTAATTTTATAAACTGATCTCAATTTCTAATTTTCGGAACAAACGTTTTTTTAATAAAAATACTCAAATGTTAGGGTTTAATAAATTGAGAGATTAAAATTAGAGCTTTTAATTTGGGGCCAAAAACCGGGTTGTTACAAGAAATACCTACAATAGATGTGGTGATTTTTTAAAGAATTCAAAATGTTCAAACATTACCTGCTCATATTCCATTAGCACAGTATTATCATCGTGTTGATCTTGCATGTAGTCGTGCAATTGCCGCGGCAAATGTGGATAAAAGAAATTTACAGATTCCTTCTTCAGCATTATCATTGTAACATTCTAGGCATCAGATTCCTCATAATTTGTTGTAGCATTACTCTTCTCAATTTCATTCAGTGTTGTCGCGGCATCGCTTTGTTTAGGCTTCTCAATCTTTATCGTGGAAATTTGTTTCATAGGCTCATCAAGTGTTGGGCAATCTTCCTCATTGGTAGGCTCTCGACTTGAAGGTTTCAGTTTTTCCCCACACATTGGAGAGCTCTCGTCGCACTGCTCCTTGTCCTCTTGCCTTGGGATTTTAGTATCCCTAGGAATGAATTGGTGGGGCATGTTATCCATGGCATATGAGAGTCTCCTCAATTGATCTTCTGAATCTCTCAAGCGTACATCCATCCTAGCTATCCTTGCATCCATGAAATTTGATAGGTCTTGAAAGTTACCACATCGTGGTGGTAATTGATTGAAGCTGATGAGAGAATCAGGTCTAGCCATGAAAGCTTGAAACTACCTTGCCATGGCATATCTATTGTCGTGGCAAAACTATCACAGTAAAAAAAATTGAGCTTTTTGACCATATCATGAAGGATTTTGCTGCTGGTTCCATCTATGGTCCTCTATGTAGCCATATGCATCGGGATTTTAAGAGCAATTTTCAAACACATGAAGTTCTCCACAACAAGCGCAAGATTTTTCCACGGTATGGGCTCTTTGGGCTTTTCTCGGTTGGTATAGGTAATCATCGGTGGGTGTAAGAAATTCTTGAGTGGATTGATTCCTATCTTCCCACATTAATTCTCGAATAGATTAACTTGTATTTCTACATATGTTGATGTCCCTTTAATCTATAGCATACCTGGTTTTTTATAAAACAAAAAAAAGAAGTTAGTAAAGGTAATAAGAAAAATGCAATAACGAAAACAACTAACACCAATTTCCAATCCCCGGCAACGACGCCAAAAATTTGTTGTGTGATTTAAGCGCAACACAAATGGTGCAAGTATACCCGTGGCAAGTAATAAAGTGATAGATGTCAAGTATCGTCTCTACAGGGATTGGTTTGGGACACTTTGCTTAAGTTATTACACTGTAAAAAAGAAATAATATTGAAGGTGATAAATGGTGATAAATATCAAGTAAAATAAACTAAGAAAATAGAGTAAATAGAAAAAGATAATTGATATGAGAGATTAAGTTGGGTTATCGTGAGTAGTGGTGCGATTGTCGAATGAATTGTCGTGGCTTGTAATTGCTGAGGCAAGTCAATTTCAGTGGCAACTAGGTTTAGTAGAATGTCGTGGCAACTGGGTTTCCTAGAATGTCGTGGCAAGTGGGTTTCCTATTTCAATGTTTGGCGAAGTGTTCTTTAATGTCTTCGTGTTATCCCTAACCGAAGAACTGATGTTTGTGCAAGCCTTGGTAAAATATCCCTAAATTAACCTTGGGTGAGCAACATCAATCTTGCACTCTTCTTAGCTGCTGAAATCCGATCCTTATTCCTAAGGTGAATTAGTTCCCACCAACGGTTGTTTAAATGGAAACCGTGTCCACTCGTTTCATGAATCTAGCTCTCCCGAGCCTAGATAAATGGATTCAATCAAGTTCCTTTCCCAATTCCTTTAAAGCGAAAATCCAGAACCAAGAATGGATAAACAATGAATTTATTAAATTAAAAACCAAAACTATTCATTTGTCTCTACACACCAATAAAACCCGATAACCCAAGCCAAATTAATCTAGTTCATGGCTAGGTAAAAAGAAAACACAAAAGAATAAATCCTAGAATGGGTGGATTGCACGATACAAGATAAAAGAAATAGAGAAGATAAACTTCTCCAATCTACATTGATGGCTGCGCACAAATCCCCCTTTTAGATCTAATCTCTCTCTCCCGATCGACCCCTCATGTTTGTTGTTGCAATAGTCCAAATGCATGTAGAATCCGTGTAAACAGATCTCTAACTGATTGGAGATTTGAATTTGAATCTGGGATAATTATCTTTTGCGTTTGAATAAATCTGCAGATAATGGTTTTTTTATCGTGACTTGTTGTCGCATCCCTCGGCAAGTAGTTCAGCAAGTCATTCATCCTTATCCTAACTTGCCATGGCATCTTTCAGAAAGTAGTTCGGCAAGTCAACCTGCACAAAATAAGGCTAACCAGTAGCGATTTCTCCAAAAAAAACATCAAAATATAAAGGCAAGCTCGATAGACAAGGAAACTATGCATGAATGATTGAGAATGCAATTAAAATGAGCCTAAGTCTAACAATAATATGAGTAAAAAGGGTAGAAAATATATTACTTTTACACACTTAACAATTTGCTTCATGTGAAAGAACAAAAGCCTCAAAAGAAAACCTCGACATAAGTGAGATATAGAGTATTTACACACTACAAATTTTGTTGCCCTATCATACAAGTAAGCCTCTACGTCCACAGCTCCCATGACAACCCAGACTGCTTCTTAGTTTCCACGTATAACTCCCAATTGTGGTCATGTTGAAGCTGACAATACTATATTGTAGGAATCTGACCAACTAAAAGCCAAGACAAAGAAGCAAACCTCTACCTTGAGGATTCTACCCCCTCTGCCAATGTTGCTCATATAGTTCAAGAGAAAGACAAGGACATGTTGAGGCAACCTTCGAAACTAAGGAAGAGAAGGCTTTTTCAAGCCTTAAAGCTATACAGGGCTCTAAAGTTACTAAAGATATGAACCCAAGAACTACTACAAGCACTAAAGTAATACTTGTGACTATTAAAGCTCCTAAAAACCATACATCAAATAAAACAGTAAAATAATTGAAGCCTACCTTCTCAAAGGCTCTATGAAAACCTACATGGGTGATAATGCTTCTCGAGTGCACAAGAGAGGCCTATAGGTCAAACATGAAATAAGCAACATCTTAACTAAACGAACTCGGTTCTCTACCACACTAGACATGCAAGTTACACAAATTCAAGAAGTTGGGATGAGCAACATTACCAACTCTTCGGTAGAGGTTGTTAAGTGTCCAAAAGTACTATTTTATTCACCCTTTCTACTCATATTATTGCTAGACTTAGGCTTATATTAGTTGCATTATTAGCCATTCATGCATGCTTTGCATTGTTTCCTTGGAGGTCGTACTTGATTTTATGTTTTGGTTAATTTTGTGGAAAAAGGGTGTTGTCAGTAGTTGTTTTTGTGTGTGCAGAATTAGTTGTCAGAGCAAGACTGGAACTAGTTGCCAGGGCAGTACAAGAAGGATATGTCGAACCAGTTGCCAGGGTAGTGCAAGAAGGATATGCCGAGCTAGTTGCTAGGGCAATTGTCGACAAGAATAGATAAGATGATGTGGCAGCCGAAATTGATGACTGGATATACCCAACATGAAGAGGTCAAAAAAAGATTAAATCCCAAAAAGATAGGAGAATATCTAGTAGAAATTTAAATATAATAAAGAATTATATTCTTTAAAAGTATTTAATTCCAACTTGACTTCCTCCCCAAGAAAGACTTTAACCTAGCCATCTCCTATTTAAAGGACCCTAGCCGTCAACCTGGTATGCGATTGAGAGGAGAGAAATCGACAAGAGGCTTCAACATCTTCATCTTTTTCCTTCTTGTTCGATTAGGTTTATGCTAGGAGAACTTTATTTTTTGTTTCTTTTGAACCTAGCCATGAACTAAATCTATTTGGCTAGGGTTATTGTGTTTTGTGGTTGTGAGAAACGGTTGAATTTTGTTTAGGTAATAGAGTTTGCACTTTCAATTCAAGGTTTACTCATTCTTGGTTTATATTCTTGTTTGCGAGTGAATCGGGAGAGGATCTCGTAAATTTATCTAATATCGGAAGAGTTAAATTCAAGAAACGAATGAGTATGGTCTTTATTCAATCTATCGATGGTGAAGACTAATCCGGCTAAGGAATAAGTTTAGGATTTCAACGGCTAAGAGGAGCGCAAGATTGGTTGTTGTTCACCCTTGATTCACGCAGGGATGTATTATCAAGGCATGCACAATTAGCTAAAGTTTCGACTTAGGGATAAGAGGAAATCATTGAAGAATGCTCTGTCGAACCTTGAAGTTTGCTGCCCAGTCACCCAACAATTGCCCAGTCAGTTGCCCAGGCAACCGTTCTACTAGTTGCCAAGGCAACCTATCTGTGTCAGTTGCCACGACAACTGAGTTGCTGGTGCACTCTTTTACCAAGACAATCCATTCGACTATCACTCCTCAACTCACGATAACCTGACCTACTCTCTCTCTCATTTGATTACATCTTCTTTTACTTTATTGCTCTCTAGTTTAGTTGTTAATTAGAACTCCAACAATCACCCAATTGTGTTTTTACTTTTACAATGCAAGAAGGTAGATTCTCGAAGTAGCACCAATCCCTGTGGAGACGATATCTTTTATACTATAACTTGCGACGTGTACACTTGCACAATTGCGGAGCACTTATTACGCGCAACAGAGGTTGAGATTCAACCCTACTGAGACCAATGAGGATCATATGTTGGAACTATTGAGGCCTTGAGAAACCTCGGGTAGTTTGTTCCTTTGGGCAAATAGTTGCTCGAAAAGTCCCACATGCAGTATTCCTTTGTGAAACGAGATTGAAACAACGCAATAGTGATAGAATTAGAAATACTTGAGGTAGAAAATATTGTATTACTTTCGCTAATGGTAGAGGATGCACCAGTATGATTCTCCCAAGGAATAATGAAGTTACTATTGATTTACTCTTATACTCGAATATTGACATAGATGTTGTCATCCACTCTAATTCTAAGCACTTCCATTTCTCTAGTATTCATGAAAGTTCTGAGCCAACCTTGAAATATATAAGACATAGGATTTTCTTGATCGACTTCATGGCTCTTCCTCGCTGCCATGGCTCGTGGGAGAAGACCTACATGAGATTTTGTCTGATAATGAAAAATAGGGAAGCAAACTTAAGGCTCGCTCCCATCTTTAAAATTTTAAAGATTTTTTGAATCGCAATAATTTGTTTGAAGGAAAACCTACCAAAGGATGGTTCACTTGGACACACTCTGGCCCAACAGCTTCACACATCCATGTACACCTTGACAGATACATTGTCAATCATGCCTGGCTAATGACCTGCCATGATTACTATGTGATATATGAGTACACTGTTAACTCCACCATTGCTATATAATTTTAGAAACATTTGGGGTTTGAAAATCACGAGAATATTGGAGCAAAGGGTATTATTTTTTATATGAAAATTGTTGGCTTTGGAGGAAACATGCATTGCATAGGTGCAGGATGTTTGGTCCTATATTGCAGGTAATGTTATGGATAAGATCCATGCTGTGGGAGGGACTGTTAAGATGTGGTAAGATGACCAAAAGGATATTTCTAAGCACCTCATCAAAGATTTACAAGACTATATCAACTATTGCCTCACTCGCCACCTTTCCGACACAGAGATGGATGATTTTCTAACTGCCAAAAGAGAACTTAAAGATCTTCTTGACATAGAAGAGACTTACTAAGCACAAAGATCTCGTGTAACCTAGTTGTCACAAAGGGATAGAAATACTACTTATTTCCATGCAAGGGCTTCTCGAATGAGGAAAAATAACTACATTAAGGGCCTTTTTGATCAAAATGGACAATGGAAAGAGGGAATAGAAGACACCATGTAGATTGTCACCAACTATTTTTAGAACCGTTTTGCCTCCTCATATCCATCTACCAACCAACTCCTATTTGAAAAAATAGATATTAATGGGTTACCTACTGGCTTCTTCAAAAAAAAACATTGGGACGCTATTGGTTCTGATGCCATCAATCTTTGCATAGATCTAAATGGTAAAGCAGATATGTTGATTGTTAATAAGACTTATCTCGTACTCATACTAAAGTGGTTGAACCCACCAATATGAAACAACTTCGCCCCATCATCCTTTGTACAGTGGAGTACAAAATTGTCTCGAAGGTCCTTCTCAACCATATGAAGCTATTCTTTCTTTCTAAATCAGTGATAATCACATTACGTTCATCAAGGGAAGAATGATTTCAAACAACATTCTAGTTGCCCACGAGTTAATCCATTTCTTCCATTCCTCTAGGACCGGCTCCAACAAGGGTGCAACCTTTAAACTTGATATGGAAAAAGCCTTTGACAAGGTAGAATGGCTCTTCTCGTGTAATGTTATGCTAAAACTTGGTTTTAATTTTCCGTGGTTTTAATTTCTTCATAAAATCAGTTGTTCAAGCCTTGCCTTAGTACTTGATGCCTTGCTACCTTCTTCCTTAGTCCTCGATCGATGATATGGTACAATCAGTACACAATTACTATTGGATAGACAAAACCAATAATAGGGGTTGGCCACTCATTTCCTGAAACTGCGCTTTCACACCCAAGAGTGCTGGAGGAACGAGCTTCCGTGACATATGATGCTTTAACCTTTCCCTTCTAGGTAAATAGTCATGGAGAATGATTATATAACCTAGTAGCCTCATTTCTCATCTTTTCAGGGCTAAATACTTCCCCTCAGGGAACATCTTCGATGCCAAAATAAGTGACATGGTCTCTTTTGCATGGACAGGCTTGCAACATGACATGAGTGAGCTTGATGATGGCTTTTTCTAGATGATAGGGCTCGATAGCAATGTATGCATGCATGTTGATCGATGAGGAGGCTCAACAATCGTAAACTTCTTGGTCCCTTATGGTGAAAACCTAGTATCTCATGTTTGATTCCATGAATGCATTCACCAAGGGCAAGCAAGATGGCATGATGAGAAAGTTCAACGTATATTTCTTCCAAGTGATGCAAAATCCATCCTACGTGTCCTAATCTCCCCCCACACAAGGGAATGCCATCATCTGGGACACCACGACACATACAAATACATTGTTAAATCCAGTTATTGTTTCTTACGACATCCTCATTCTTCCATTGATAGGCTATCAAGCGCGTGGAAGATTATCTCTAAACTTTCAGGCCTCCCCAAAGTTTACATCTTCAGTTGGAGCATTACTCATGAATCCTTTCCCCTTGGCAGCAGATACAAGCTATAAACCTGGCCCCATGACTATGTCCCTTGTGTTGAAATGCGACTGAAATGATGATGCATGCTCTCAAAGGCTGCCCCTTTTCTAAGAAAGCCCTTACTCTCACCAGTTTTCCTAATGACCCCATCAACAGCCAAGCATCTCTAACCCTGGCATGGCTTGAGGACGTAACAACCATCCTAGATTTCAACATCTTTTCAAGCATCATGGTCATGCTTTGGAAACAAAGGAACACCCTAGTTCATGAATATGTTCTTCACCCCTCTTGGGTTATTGTCACCAATGTCCAAACTCTACTTCGAGATTACCAAGCATCTTGACTACCTCAGGTGTTGGCCAGGCCTGCGTTGACCATGTTAATGTTGAATCGAGATGGAAGCCCCCTGAACATGATCATATAAAGATCAGTGGTGATGGTGCCTACAGTCCTGACCGAGGGGCTACACCGATCGATTTTATTGTCCATGATGAGCACAGTTTGATCTTTGGTGGGCTTGTGCAACACACAATAGGATACACTAAAGCCACCATTGTCGAGATCAATTTCATTTCTATTAGGATACGGCTAGCTTGTAATAAAGGGTGTCAACGAGTCACCTTAGAATCATACTCGACTATAGTTGTCAACAAGTTGGAATATCCGACTAGTGATCTCTTAGTCTTGAGCTCTCACCTTGATCCAGCTCAACTCCTTCTGCATGCTCACAACAATTTCCACATTAATTTTGTAAAAAATAACAACACATGTAGTTGCCCATTCTTTGGCAACTTGGGCTATTCGATCCAATGCCTCTATCTTCTTCGACTTGATTTTTTCTCGAGATCATTACTTCGATAGTAAACAATGGTGTACCACCCCTTTCTACGTAATGAGATCCATGGGTACTCATTTTCCCCTTAGGTGACCAACACCAAACCCTGATTTGATGTTGACTTTTGAGGGTAGTGTTAACGAAACCCGTATTTTTTATAAAAAAAATATTTTTCTTTCCAACTATTATTTTTGGCAAAATCATTCCTTATGTTATGCTTTTTTTATTTTAATCACCAATCATTAAAAATTAACGACAATGCTAACATGGTTCTTTTTTATTTTTGTAATTTTTACATAAATTTTCTTTCTAAGTCAATGGAGGATATGTTGTTTTTTATTATTTTTTTTCAAAAAATCAAGTGGTGATGAACAAAATCAAAGAAAATAAAAGTGTTGCTTGGGAAAGGATTCAAACCCAAGACCCTTGTGCAAGGTATCCAACTTTAAGCCACTAAACTAGGCATGGAGCCTATTTTAATTCCATGAAAACACATATTTAACTTAAATTGTGTCACCTCAAATTTAAGCCAAAATACCACCAGCATGCTCTTCAACAATAGCAGAATACTTGTGTGACTCTAATCCCTTTATTTGACAACAAATTTCATCTTTTTTGTAATTTAATCCCTTCACTTTATATTTTATTCAATTTGGTCCTCCAATGACAACTATTTGTAAACTTTTTCTTGTTTTTATGTTTCTAACTATTGTTTTTGGCGAAAACATACTTAACGTAATACTTTTTTTCTATTTTGATCTTTAGTCGTTAAAAAATAACGACGATCCTAGCATGATTTTTATTTTTATATCGTTTTTTCTTTCCAAGACAATAGATCCCATGTTATTTTTTATTAATTTTATTCTATCAATCAAGTGGTGACAAACAAAATCAAAGAAAATGAAATTCTTGCTTGGGAATGGACTCAAACTCAAGACCCATGTACAAGGGATCCAACGTTAAGTAACAAAACTTGGCATGAAATTTGTTTTTATTCCATCAAAACATATTTAACTCAAAGTGTGTCAACACTTTGAATTTAAGCTAAAATGCTAACAAAAGTAATTGAACTTGGGACATCTTGCATGAGTCATGTGCTTAAACATTGAGTCCAACTAGAAACTCATATAAATCTACCGAAGATAATATTTGACTTGTGTCACAAAAAAAAACTAATTAAATATGTATTTATTTATTTTGTAAAACTAATATTAAATATTTCTAGAAATTAAATTTATAATATTCATTTATGATATAATATAAATTTTAAATTATTTGAAATAATTTTTCAGATTTAAATTTATTATTTTAATTAGTATATTTTCTAATACAATATATTCTTAATTTTAATAAAATCCAAGAAATCACATTCGGTGAGCGACCCAAAACATAAAATACATATAACTTAATTTTTTGTTAAGACAATTTAAAAATCATAAGTAGTAAATCAAATTAAAATATTTATAAAAATAAGAGCTTCAGTATATATATAATAAAGTGACAAAATCCGGAAACAATACATTAGAATTTCTAACATAAATACCTAAAGGATTAAGGTACTATGATATACAATGTCCACTAAATGAATAAGTACATTACTTTGAAGTGATGGTTGTTGGAACTTTTGTCAGATGTCGACGCCCGAAGCAATGCTCAAACCTATTTACCTGCGAGGAAAGGAAATTCAAGCACTAAACTTTTGAAGCCCAATAATACACAAATACATTATCAAAGCTACACAGACAAGCTAGTGTGATTTACCTGGTATTATCTAAAAAAAATAAACAAGTATGATGATTAAGCATAAATATGACATATCATTCATGTCATTATTGTAACTAAAATAAAGTCGTACGATAACGGCTTCAAGCCTAACATGCTTTAGAAATTAAGTAATAAAAAGAATAAGGTAGGTCTTGTAGTAGTTAAACATAGCTAGGTTATTGAGGCAAGCATCAATTTTCATAATGTAATAAAGATTCACCATACAAAAAAGACATTTATCCATCCACAATTATTTTTATATATATATCATAATATATACATGTGTGTATATGTGTGTGCACGCGCGTATATGCGTATATTAATAATGTACTAAAGCTCTACATGCAAATATGTGACATTAGTCGTTCGAAATCAAATATAAATAGGTTGGCGCTCTTCCACAAGGGCATAAAAATAGGCGTATGTACGCAATTCAAAATATCATATAGAGGGATGGCGTATCAAAACGAAAGAACAAGAAATGGTGGCCGGCGGCAAATGACACTCTTTATTCAAACCTATAACAACATATACATTGGAAAGGTTTGTGGCAAGTTCACGATTGACATGGAATTGTGTTTGATGTTTTCATCCCCACCAAGAGAGCAAAGGACGGATCCAGATTTGGATTTGTGAGAATGGAATCAGTGTAACACCCCCTACCCCGGTTTAGGAGTAAACCGGCTCGGGAGCGTTAAACACTAGAAATACGAATCGTTTAAAATTATTGAGAACTCATCACTAAGAGATGAGATGAGCAGCTAGCAAGGAACTTAACAATCATATTCAATCACACAAGCATTCAAATAGCACTTATAACTAGAACCTAATCATTTCAGTCTAATATCACATGTGTACGCAGCTTGAACATTCCATTCACATGAACTTTAATTCAAATTACTAAGCATAGGCATATGTGCATACATTCGAACCATGATTCAAGAAGCATTTAGTGTGTCATTCTTTATACATTCGGTAATATGCTAGATCATGATTATCATGGATTACTCATATCGTTCATGAAGCTAGATTAGGTACATTTCCATTCAATTTCATATACATATGCGTAGCAAGATATAAAAATCGAGTTTGATAACATTGAAAGCCAAAATATATACATATGTATGAACTTTCAAAGTAGCAAGATGCATAATCTAGCCTTAGCTATATACAAGCCTAGGTTCCACCAACTAGGAGTATTACAAAACAAGTATAGATACATACTCTAGCTTGTCTTGTGTTTGCTTCAAGCTCAAGGAATAGGCTTCAAAATCAGGAAGATTGCTCGAATCTCTTAACCTGTAGTTTGGGAAGAATAGGAACGAGAGTGATAAGTACAAGTTGTACTTAGTGAGGTAGTAAACTAGTTTTATCCAATTATTGAGGCAATTATCAATTAGTCAAGTTTGAACCTAGTCAAGGTTTGTAGCAATCGAACTCAAGCTTTATACATACTTTTATTTCAAGTCACGTAACATATCATTTCAAGCAATACATTCAAGTACACATTGATTCAAGTGAGATCATAAGCCATTCAAGTAACAAATCATATAGCAAGAAATTCAAGTATCAAGTAATTCAAGTATCAAGTAATTCAAGTATTAGGTAAGCTTTATGCTTCAATTATTTCTCGTTTGCTTTCTTTAGTTTATGCCTTTGGTATTTAGTTGTCCAGGTAATCGAGTCACCAACCAAACTGTCGCCAAATAACAAGATACTGGTCAATACCCTCCAACTGTCGCCAAAGACCATTCACACACCCCTCCTACTGTCGCCATTTACGGGCCTTGGCCCTGGACCGTAGTCCACCCAACACAAAAGAGCTCTAGACTCCATGGCATGCCATTCTACCTATGACCACTAGCACTCCAAGGCTTTGTTTCAATAATTTATCACATTTTCAAGTAATTCATGTTCAAGTCAAGATATCATCTCATTCAAGAATCAATTCAAGCAAGGTATATCAAGATCCAAGCTTAGCCCTTAGGCCAATTGAGCCTTACCTCTACATTTCGCAATTTATCTTGTCATTCAAGCAAGCAATTAACATATGCCATCTCTAGGCATCAAGCAAGGTCTTTAATTCATTATTTATATCATGTTAACAAGTATCTAAATCATGGAGATACATTCAAGCTCTATTCGAATTGATCACAACCAAGGCATCAAGAATCAAGCATTTGTTTTCACTTTTCTTCCTAATTAATTTAACAATATTCATGTTACTATTAAATCTCAAGATTTAGCTTAAGCCATTCTTCCCTTTTAATCATAACCAAGTTTAAATCAAGTTCATTAACGTGGCATAGAAATAACAAGAAAGTAGACATGCATCTTTTGTTAGGACCTAAGTCCTAACCCTATATTAAACTACACTCACAATACTCCAAGCTATTTTTGGTCTTGAATCCAAATCCCATTTTGTTTTCCACTAGCTTGAACAGCTCTTTCTTCTTCAACAAGGTCCACTCCTTGTTCTAACAATGCACACAAGGCTATAGAATCAAAATCAGCAACTATTTAAATCATTACATGGCTCCAACATTCAAGCATTCATTTCAAAACATCAAGACTACTGCTGCCAGGCAGCATGTGCATTACTTGCTTAAATGTTCATATCTTTCATTCTGTAAGTCAGAATTTTGAATCGTTTACACCGTTAGAAAGCTAACTTAATTATATTTCTAACCATATATGCCTTGAACTTTTATTCATTGTGAATTAATACAGTTTTTAGTCCTAAGATGCACCAAATCATACCATTGGACAGTTTGCATTGTCCTTAGAGATTAACCTCTACAAACTGTTTTATAGCTCATAATTTGATTCCTTTTGTTGCTTACGAAACTAGACATACTCATGATTCTGTACATATAAGATTTATTCCCTAATTTGATCTATGTGATTTTCTACAAATTTTTAAACTTACTGCCCGAAACAGAGTTTTCTAGATAGAT
This sequence comes from Hibiscus mutabilis, assembly GCA_019671005.1. Classification (NCBI taxonomy): domain Eukaryota; kingdom Viridiplantae; phylum Streptophyta; class Magnoliopsida; order Malvales; family Malvaceae; genus Hibiscus; species Hibiscus mutabilis. Next base: position 24,094,133 of record CM033718.1, on the reverse strand, counting down.
TTCCTTAAGCTAGATTCTAGCTTCATTAGTCACTTAGACAAGAATTCTAACATGGTTGTTCAACATATATACTCACTCATACATGTCTAAGTCAATCCAATTATGTGTCAAACATATGAAAATAGGGCAATTATGCAATATTTTCGAATCGGTTCATTAAGACATCATCTCAATAGAATTTCTAGCAACAAGAATCTCAATTTACATATTAATCCTCAATTCTAATTATCATCTAAGTTTTTCCAGCAACTAACATAACATTTCACCATCAATTTGGTCAATGACAACATCAATTTCAAAGGCCATTCGATTCTAATATATTTTCACTAGACATGTGTACCAATCGGTTTAATATAAGAACACATACAAGACTTTTAATCAATTCCTAATTTCCAGCAATCAATCTAACATTTCTTAAGCAAATTAAGTTGTTAGAATCACAAAATCAAAGAGGAAATTCATGAACACTAAACATTACCTTAAAGTTGAACACAATTTCAAAGCTCTATCACAATCCCCACATTGATTAAGCTTGCATTTTCTCTCATTTCTCTCTCAATGGTGTTTTCGGTTTAGCTAAATAAGAAGAAGAAAATGACTATCCATCTCCCTTCATCTTTATTATCTAATGAGCATGTGTTAAAACCCCACATAATTCTCTTTTTAACATGCAAACTCTATGTTTAATAAATCATTCATTTTAGTCACTATAATTGAGTGTTCTTCTTTTTAATTCTCACAATTAACTCCCTTCTCCCATTCGATTAGGAAACAATTTAACTAGCTAATAAATTTAAATACTGGTAACAATTTCTAGTCCTGGTTTAGAGATATCACAATTCCCTAATTTAAATTAAGTTACCACTTTTAGTAACATGTTACTAGGCTCGGGTTTGGGGTATTACAATTCCCTCCTCCTTAAAAATAAATTTGCCCTCGAATTTTACCTGAATTAAACATGTAAGGGTATTGTTCCTTCATGACTGCCTCTAATTCCCATGTTGCTTCTTCCATCTTATGGTTTCGCCACAAGACTTTAATGGTATGGACTTGTTACGAAGCCTTCTGACTTCTCGAGCTAAGATCCGAATTGGTTCTTCTTCATATGACAAGTCAGGATTCAGTTCGACTTCTTCGGGTTCAAGGACGTGGGATGGATCAGATATGTATCTTCTTAGCATAAATACGTGAAACACGTTGAGAATCATATCAAACTCACTAGGAAGAGCCGAACGATAGGCCACTGGTCTTATCCTTTCAATGATCTAAAGGGTCCGATAAATCGGGGATTGAGCTTCCCCTTTCTTCCAATCATGAAGACTTCTTCCAAGGAGATACTTTAAGGAAGACCTTGTCTCCTACATTGTACTGAATGTCTCTCCTTTTTAAGTCTGCATAGGCTTTATGCCTATCAAAAGCTGCCTTCAATCGGCTATGAATGATCTGCACTTGTTCTTCAGTTTCTCTGAGCAGTTGAGGTCCCAAAACCTTGTTTTCTCCCAATTCAGACCAACATAAGGGAGTTCTACATTTCCTCCCATATAAGGCTTCAAATGGTGCCATCTGAATAGATGTATGGTAGATATTATTGTAATCAAACTCTACTAGGGGTAGAGACTTTTCCCAGTTCTTACGAAAGTCTATTACACAAGCACGCAACATATCTTCGTGTATTTGAATTATCCTTTCTGATTGTCCATCAGTTTGAGGATGAAAGGCTGTGCTAAGATGCACTTTAGACCCTAAATCCTTTTGCAAGGATTTCCAAAAATGAGAAGCAAATCTGGGGTCTCGATCAGAGATTATAGCTGTAGGTACACCGTGCAACTGAATCAATTCACGAATATATAGCTCGGCCAAGACATCCAAGCTCATGTTCATTCAAACATGGATGAAGTGTGCAAATTTTGAGAATCTATCAACGATCATCCACACAATATTGTTTTTTCTTGGGGTTAAAGGAAGACCAGTAACAAAATCCATAGTTATAAGGTCCCATTTCCATTAAGGAAATTCGATAGGTTAAAGCAGTCCTATAGGGGCTCTATGCTCGGCTTTAACCCTTTGACAAGTCAGACATTTTGGTACAAAGTCTATAATGGCTGACTTCATGCTTGGCCACTAATACAGGGGTTTTAGGTCTTTATATATTTTGACTGATCCTGGATGTATCAAGAAAGACCATTGATGATCTTCTTGTAATATGTCTTTTTTGAGTTCTTCATTATCGGGAACACATACTTTATCCTTAAAATATAGAAGTCCATTCGGCTTAATGGATAATTCAGGATTAGGTTTTGAATCTAGCTTTAACATGATCTTTCGAAGATCTAGATCAGTTTTTGGAGATCCTTGATTCTCGAGATTAGACTAGATTGAACTTGGAGTTTAGATAGGAATTTCTGTCGTTTGTATAAACATAAATGAGCATTGATTGCCAAGGAAGCTATGAAAGAATTCACAAGGTTACTTATACGAGTTAGGAATGTATTGTTTCAAGATAACATCTAATATTTAGAATCGAGGGTTTACCCGAGTATGGTCTGCGGCTAAGGAAATAAGCAACCACATTTGCGTTCCCCAATGGTAGTCTATGACCAAATCGTAATCTTTAAGCAATTCTAGCCATGTTATTTGCCTTAGATTCAAGTCCTTTTGAGTTAGGAGGTACTTGAGACTTTTATGATCCGTATACAAGTTGCATTTCTCTCCGTACAAGTAATGTCTCTGGATTTTGAGTGCAAACACGATGGCTACCAATTCCAGATCGTGTGTAGGGTAGTTTGATTCTTGTGGCTTGAACTGACGTGAGGCATAAGCTACTACATTCCCGTCTTACATTAGGACACAAGCTAGCCCCAAATGAGATGCATCACTATAGACGGTGAACTCTTTTCCTGATTTTGGTTTGATAAGAACCGGAGCATGAGTAAGGGCTTGTTTAAGCTGGTCAAAGCATCTTTGTTGGTTCTCCGACCAAACAAATGGTTCATCTTTGCGGTGTAGCTTAGTCAAGGGTCTGGCTATAGAGGAAAATCCTTTGACAAATCATCGATAGTACCCAGCTAAACCGAGAAAGCATCAAACCTCACCCACATTTCTTACAAGTCCCCAATCCAAGATAGACTGAATCTTCCTTGGATATACTTTGATCCCTTTTACCGAGATAACATGTCTAAGAAACGGCACTTCTGATAGCCAAAATTCACATTTGGTAAACTTTGTAAATAGTTGACATTCCCGAAGGGTTTGCAACACAATTTGAAGGTCTTTAGAGTGTTCCTCCTTGTTCCGAGAGTACACCAAAATATCATCGATAAAGAAGACCACAAACTTACCGAGATAAGGCTTGAATACACGATTCATGAGATCCATGAATGCAACCGGAACATTCGTTAAACTGAATGGAATTACAAGGAATTCATAATGTCCATAACGAGTCCGAAAGGCTGTCTAGGGTACATCTTCTTCTTTTACCCTCATTTGAGAGTATCCCGATTGAAGATCGATCTTTGAAAACACTGCAGCATCCTTTAGTTGATCGAAAAGATCTTTAATCCTTGGTGGAGGATATCTATTCTTGATGGTGAGTTTGTTCAATTGTCTATAATCAATACAGAGTCTCATAGTCACATTTTTCTTCTTCACAAACAAGACTGTAGCACCCTAGGGAGACAAATTGGGTGTAATGAAACCCTTGTCTTATAACTCTTGAAGTTGCTTCTTGAGTTCCTTCAACTCAATTGGTGCCATTCGATAGAGTGTGATGGACAATGGATTCGTTCTAGGCTGAACATCAATCTTGAACTCTACTTCTCTGGTTGGAGGGAGACCAGGGAGTTCCTCGAGAAAAAACATTGAGAAATTTAGATACAATTGGCATGTTTGATAGGCCAAAATCAATTTCATCTTGTATAACCATGGCAACAAAGACTGAGGTAGGTTTCTTATCAATAAGAAGGATGGATTCCTTTCCTAAACTTCAGAGATAAAGTCCCAATACTAGATCAAATTCACAGGATGGTAGTACGTAAAGATCAACAAGAAAGGGTATGTTTCGAATGTACAAGGGATAATCTTTACAAATGAAGTTTATGGTTATAATTCCCCCTATAGGGTTCGAAACAACTAGACCTTGGTTTACAGTTTCTGGCTTTAAATTTAATTTCACAATCAAGGATGAACAAACAAAGGAGTGTGTAGATCCCGAGTCTATTAAAGCATAAACATAACTTGTATTTAACTGAATGGTATCTTCTATGACATGGGGTGATTCTTCATTTTCTTTTCCCTAGATGTGGTGGATTCGAGTAGGAGACCGAGATTCCTAATGAGTAGTGTTCAGGTTTTGACCCTTGTTCTTTCTCAAATTCCTATACTGAGCTTGTCTAGGTCCTCTCTTCAGAATGATGGCGCAGAGCTACCAATTACAGGAGTTTGGCTTGAAAGCTTGTTAGGATTCTGGGGGAAATCCCTTATGTAGTGATCCAAATCTCCACACAAATAGCATAGATTCAATTGAGTTCTACACTGGCCCGAGTGGTGCTTATGGCAGAACTTGCAAGTAGGAAGTTGAGCAGCTTAACCAAAATTCCCTATACTATTAACAGAAATACCCAAGGCCAAAGGATGGGATACCAATTGTGGTCTCGGTATGAAATTACTCTTCTGAGCAGCAGTATAGGTCGAGGAGTTCTCTTTGTTATACTTGGGCTTCTTAGACTGTCAATGAGGCTTGTCTTCCTTCCTGGATCTTATATCCTTCTAGGTACTGCCACTCTTGCGCCTCTTTGAGGCCTTCATCTTTGCCTCGGTTGAAATAACTCGATTCACTAGGCTTTGGAAGTCAGTGATACACAGGGCAGTAAATATGGGACTCAATTAGTCATTGAGTCTGTCAATAAACATTCTACACTTGTCTGCATCTGTCTTGATATACTCTAACCCGTACTTGCAATACTTGCAAAAGTCATTCACGTACTGTTCAATTGGTCGGCCTCCTTGCTTCAAGTACAAGAAATGCTTTCGACGCTCAGCTAGGTATTGTTTACTGATATACTTCTTCTTGAATTCTTCGAGAAAGAATTTCCAAGTAACAGCGTCAAAAAGAGCAGTCAGTGTTGTAGTTTTCCACCAGCTCAAAGCTTCGTTTGCTAATAGGGCTATGGCACATTCGAGTTTATGCTCATTAGAACAAGGTAGTTGCTTGGTCAAGATTCGAGTAGTAGCCTCTAGCTGATACTCAGCTACTTCAGGGTTGGCTTCATCAGTATCGGTGAATGTATAAGCCCGGTGTTGAGCCAGCTTATCGATTGGAGCTCTGTTTGGCACAGTGGCAGGAGGTGGAACAAGATGATCCCATTTCAGAGTTGTTACTAGCTGATCGAACATCTCCTTCACGCTAATGAGACATTCTCGTTGCACAAGATTTATAGTAAGGGCTTCCTATTGAGGAGCAGCTTGTTCTCGAGGTTCAGCTTGTTATGGAGGATTTTGCTCTATCCTTACACTATCTCCTTCATTCGAGGAGCCCTCGGGACTTTCATCATCCTAAGCAAGCCTTATTTCAGACATTTCTTCGTTTAGATAGAACAATAGGGAGTTCAGTTGAGCAAGAACACAAGCCTATACAGTACATTGTCTCCTAGGTGGCACAAGTATTCCTATATGATGCAATAAGGCCCAGTTTAGTCCTAGAATAGACTAAAAAGTTCTTAAGCCCATAAATTGTAACACCCCCAACCCGGCTTAGGAGTAAACCGGCTAGGGAGCGTTACGGGGTCATTAAAAACACGAACAATTTAAAACTTTCAAGAACTTATCCCTAGTAGATGAGTTGAGAACGAACAAGGCACTTAATCATTCACGTATAATCATTCAAGCAAGGACATGTTTATCATGTATGGCATTCGGATGGCATACTTAACTAGAACTTAATCATTTCAGTCTAATATCACATATGTATACACAGCTTGATCATTCCATTCACATTAACTTTAATTCGAATTACTAAGCATAAGCATAAGTGCATACATTCGAATCATAATTCAAGAAGCATTTAGTGTGTCATTCTTTATACATTCGGCAATATGCTAGATCATGTTTATCATGGATTGCTCATATCGTTCATAAAGCTATAATAGGTAAATTTCTATTCAGTTTCATATACATAAGCGCAACACGATATAAGAACCAAATTTGATAACAATGAAAACCAAAATATATATACATATGTACGAACTTTCAAAGTAGCAAGATGCATGATATAGCTTTAGCTATATACAAGCCTATGTGCCACCAACTAGGAGCATTACAAATGTATAAGTATGGATCCATACTCTAGCTTTGCTTGTGTTTGCTTCATGCTCGAGGAACATGCTTCAAAATCAAGAAGATTGGTTGAATCTCTTAACCTATAGTCTGGGAAGAATAGGAACGAGAGTGATAAGTACAAGTTGTACTTAGTGAGGTAGTAATCTAGTTCTATCCAATTATTGAGGCAATTATCAATTAGTCAAGTTTGAACCTAGTCAAGGTTTGTAGCAATCGAACTCAAGCTTTATACATACCTTTATCTCAAGTCACATAACATATCATTTCATGCAATACATTCAAGTACACATCGATTCAAGTGAGATCATAGGCCATTCAAGTAACAAATCATATAGCAAACAATTCAAGTATCAAGTAAGCTTTATGCTTCATGTAATCTAGGTAATCGAGTCACCAACCAAAATGTCACCAAATAACAAGATACTGGTCATTACCCTCCTACTGTCGTCAAAGACCATTCACACATCCCTCCTACTGTCGCCATTTACTGGCCTTGGCCCTGGACCGTAGTCCACCCAACACAAAAGAACTCTAGACTCTATGGCATGCCATTCTACCTATGACCACTAGCATCCAAGACTTTGTTTCAATAATTTATCACATTTTCAAGTAATTCTTGTTCAAGTCAAGATATCATCTCATTCAAGAATCAATTCAAGCAAGGTATATCAAGATTCAAGCTTAGCTCTTAGGCCAATTGAACCTTAGCTCAACATTTCACAATTTAATTTGTCATTCAAGCAAGCAATTAACGTATTCCATCTCTAGGCATCAAGCAAGGTCTTTAATTCATGATTTATATCATGTTAACAAGTATCTAAATCATAGAGATACACTGAAGCACTATTCAAATTCATCACAGCCAAGGCATCAAGAATCAAGCATTTGATTTCACTTTTCTTTCTAATTACTTTAACAATATTCATGTTACTATTAAATCACAAGTTTTAGCTTAAGCCATTCTTCCCTTTTAATCACAACCAAGTTTAAATAAAATTCATTATCATGGCATAGAAATAACAAGAAAGTAGACATGCATCTTTCGTTAGGACCTAAGTTCCTACCCCTATATTAAACTACACTCACAATACTCCAAATTATTTTTGGTCTTGAATCCAAATCCCCTTTTGTTTTCCACTAGCTTGAACAGCTCTTTCTTCTTCAACAAGGTGCACTCCTTGTTCTAACAATGCACACAAGGCCATAGAATTAAAATCAGCAACTATTTAAACCATTACATGACTCCATACATTCAAGCATTCATTTCAAAACATCAAGACTGCTGCTGCCAGGCAGCATGTGCATTACTTGCTTAAATGTTCATATCTTTCATTCCGTACGTCAGAATTTCGAACCGTTTACACCTTTAGAAAGCTAACTTAATTATATTTCTAACAAAATAGGCCTTGCATTTTTATTCATTGTGAATTAATACAGTTTTTAGTCCTAAGACGCACCAAATTATGCCACTAGACAGTTTGTATTGTCCTTAGAGATTAATCTCTACAAACTATTTTATAACTCATAATTCGATTTCGTTTGTTGCATAAGAAACTAGACGTACTCATGATTCCGTACATATAAGATTTATTCCCTAATTTGATCTATGTGATTTTGTACAAAATTTTAAACTTACTGCCCAAAATAGAGTTTTCTGGACAGGTTTCCTTAAGCTAGATTCTAGCTTCATTAGTCACTTAGACAAGAATTCTAACATGAATGTTCAACATACATACTCGCTCATACATGTCTAAGTCGGTCCAATTATGTGTCAAACATATGAAAACAGGGCAATTAAGCAATATTTTCGAATCGATTCATTAAAACATCATCTCAATAGAATTTCCAGGAACAAGAATCTCAATTTACATATCAATCATCAATTCTAATTATCATCTAAGTTTTTCCAGGAACTAACGTAATATTTCACCGTCAATTTGGTTAATTACAACATCAATTTCAAAAGTCATTCGATTCTAATACGTTTTCGCTAGACATATGTACCAATCGGTTCAATATAAGAACACATACAAGACTTTTAATCAATTCCTAATTTCCAGCAATCAATCTAACATTTCTCAAGCAAAACAAGTTGTTAGAATTACAAAATCAAAGAGGAAATTCATGAACACTAAACATTACCTTAAAGTTGAACACAATTTCAAAGCTCTGTGACAAGTCCCACATTGATTAAGCTTGCATTTTCTCTCCTCTCTCTCTCAATGGTGTTTTCGGTTTAGATGAAGAAGATGAAGGGAGGAAGAAGAAAATGACTATCCATCTCCCCTTATCTTTATTATCTAATGGACATGTGTTAAAATTTCACCTATTTCTCTTTTTAACATGCATACTATATGTTTAATAAATCATTCATTTTAGTCACTATAATTTCTTCCATTCGAGTGTTCAATTTTTAGTCCTGGTTTAGGGATATCATAAGTCCCTAATTTAAATTAAGTTACCACTTTTAGTAACATGCTACTGATCGAGGTGGTTGACGAGCGCAATGTGGAAATTTTGCGATACAGTGCAGTGGGTAGATGCATCAGATCCTCAACACTGTCAGAATTGGCAAGGAAATTTACCATGGTAAATTGACGTGGTTTCAGACACGAGCAAAAACATTGGAATCCCGTAAACTATTACAATGGTTTGAGAGTGTGCAAGAAGGGTCATCGTCAATGAGGTTTGATACCATATTTACTTGGTTAGCCATTGGAGGGATCCCTATCCAGGCATGGTCCACAAGTACCTTCAAAAACATAGTGGAGGCTTGGGGAAAGTTTATAAAAATTGATTTGAGACAGAGTGGATAGATAGAATTTCTGAGACAATTGAACTTAAAGTGAATGGTCAGTTATACCCAGTCATAGTACACAAAATTGAATCTACCATCTGCAATGAAGACATTGAAGATGTGAATAGAGAGAATAGTGAAGGTAAGGAACGATCAGTGTCAGAACAAAAAAGTTTGTATGAGTCTGTAGTGAAAGAAGATCCATCGGTGATCAAAGTAGATGAGACTCCCTTTGAATGAAAACATGAAGTTGAACATAGATGCACTAAACTCACAGGAAACGGTTATTCGTAACTCATGTGAGGTGATAGAATCTGGGCCAAAACAATCAATTTTTGAGGTAACGAGATGTATTTAATTAGGAGTGTTAGATAGCCAAGATAGAGGTACGGAGGAGTTTTCGGATGCAAACGTGGGTTTAATTTCACAAAGTGATGAGGAGCACATAAATTTTGATGTAATGTAATATGAAAAAGAGCCCGATAACCCAGGATATACAAGTCAAATGCGTTTCGACTGGGCCAAAGAAAAAGGTGGGTGCGGTGGATAACTCGTCTAGGGCAATAATGGTTAATATATGGGGTGTTAATCGTAAAGTTTGATACATGCCAGAAATTCTTAACAGCTCCTTGCCACCGGAAAAACAACATACAATAGTTGAAAACGAGATCAAACGAGGAAGGGGAAGGCCGCAAAAAGACCAAACAAAAACCCAGAGAGTGGTGAATGGATCACTCTCCGACGAAGAAATCATTTCTGAAAGAAGCACGAGAGACTATAGACTTTGGGAAACTTGTGGGTGCAGTGACCACTGGTAACGAAGAAACAATCGTGAAAGACATTGCAAGACTCATCGAAAAGCGAGATTGGGATAGTAAGAGCAGAACATGAAGGTATTGTCGTGGAACATTCGAGGTTTGGGCTCTAGATTAAAGAAGAAAGCAATACAAAATCGGTTAGGACAATACCAAGGTAAAAAGGTATGTATACAAGAAACGAATTTGGAAGACATCTCTTCAACGATGGAAAGTAAGATTTAGATTTCAAATAATTTTGATTTTATTTTTGCCCCTATACTAATGGTTTGGAAAGTATCCAGGTTCAAGATAGAATCCTGACGAATCTTGGAACATTGTGTTATGATAACATGATTCTGTTTGGCAGAGGCGTAGTGTTGTGGATTTGTGTATTTATATGCGCCATGCTCGGTGGAAGGGCAGAACAACCCGTGGGCACAATTAAGTGATGATATTCAAGAGTCTAATGTCCTGCGGTCCCTCTATGGGGACTTTAATGTTGTTCAATTGGATACGAAAAGACAATGATGTAGTGGTAGTGGAATCAGCACGGAAAACTTTGTGAATTTTTTGAATGAGGCTAATTTGTTGGACATTGTGATGCAAGGAAAGCAATTTATATGGTTTGGATCGGGAAACAAATACAGTCGTCTTGAGAAATTTCTTTTCGTGGGTGAATGGGTGGATCATTTTAACTAATTGAAATAGATTAACTTACCGTGAGGTATCTCTGATCATAAGCCTCTTTTGCTAGTGGGTGCTGATGAGGACTGGAGTCTGATAACTTTCTGTTTCATCAATTGTTGGATGGATCAAAGAAAACATGGTACTGATATGGAAAAGGAGTGGTTGAGATTGTCAAATGTCACAAGGTAGCAGCAAATAACAAATAAGCTCAAAGAGATGACGGCTACGAGTTCATGGGAGATAGATTTTGAAGTCGGGTGGCCTTAAACGCCAATTCTTCAAAGAATTCAGAAAACATTTTCAGTACCTTCTTATTCAGGCTCTATTGATCTTGCTGTAAATTTTTGAACCATTTCGGAGGCTTGAAATAAAATGCTTGGGCCGAAATTAATGAAGATGAGGTAAAAAACGGTTTGGAGCTGTGATGGAGAAAAAGCACCTGGACCGAATGATTTTAGTTTCACTTTTTTCAAGAAAGGATAGTCGTTTTTGAAGAATGATGTGATGCACATGATGAAGACTTTCTTCTCTGAAGGTACGCTTCTGAGAGGTATTAACTCCATTTTTGTTACTTTAATTTCGAAGAAGAATGAACCATTGGACATAGGGGTTTATAGACCTATTTGTCTCCTTAACTCGGTGTATAAAATTCTTTCTAAAGTGTTGGCTGCAAAACTTTAGTGTGGAATAGATGTGGTTATTAGTGACACCCGATCAGCTTTTATACGGGAATGACAAATCATGGATGGAATCTTGTTGACAAATGAAGTGATCTATTCTATGAGGCACAAGAAATACGGTGAGGGAGGCATTATATTGAAGCTCGATTTTGTGAAGACATACGATTGTATCCGATGGGATTTCTTGGATCAAATTATGGAGAAAATGAATTTTGGCACGAAACGGAGAGGTTGGATATCTGAATATATTAGAACAGCTCGATTATCAGTTTTGGTCATTAGTAGTGCTACGAATGAGTTTGAGATGAAGCGTGGTTTGAGACAAGGAGATCCACTTTCTCTGTTACTTTTTTATCATGGTAGCTGAGGCATTACATCTGTTGTTGGTCGAGGCCAAAGAACAAGAATTGATTAGGGGAGTTCTAGTGGTCGATGGGGTTTGACTTTCACATTTGCAATTTGTCGATGATACAATGTTATTTTTCCAAGGTGATGTTTGTTATGCACATAATTTGATGAAGTTGTTAACTTGCTTCCAATATGGTTCAGGTCTAAAGATTAATTTCGCAAAGTCATGCCTATATTCAATGGGGGTGAAGGAGGATCGAGTGAAGGAAATAGTTGATGTATTGAGATGCAATCAAGGAGAGATTCCTTTTCAATATTTGGGTTTGCATGTGGGTGTCAATCCTCGTAGTATGAGTGTATTGTTGCCATTAATTCAATGTTTTCGTTCTCGGCTATCGGGTTGGAAGGGTAAATCAATGTCGTTTGCGACAAGACTGGTATTGGTGAATTCGGTGTTATCGGCATTACTGCTTTATTATAGTAGTGTATTTATGATGGTTAAGGGAGTGATCTTGAAGATGGATAAAATCCAAAGACAATTTTATGGGGTGGTTCAAATGTGAAAGGGAAAATGAGCAAAGTCAATTGGTCCATTGTGTGTCGTCCACGTTATTTGGGTGGACTTGGGGTAGTAGGTTTATGAAAAAGAAATGTGTGTTTATTAGCAAAATGGTTTTGGCGATATTCGACTTTGGAACATTCATTGTGGCGCTCAATTATCATTGCCAAATATGGCAAGCAAATTTTGAATTGGAGGCCTAATCAAGTGCGGCAGAACACTATGTCGCGAGTTTGGCATCAAATCTTGGAGGTCAGCAATGAGGACGATGTTCAAGATTTTATGGGAGTGGAATGCTTTTCTTGGATCATTAGGGATGGGTCATACATCCTATTTTGGCATGATAGGTGGTGCCTCGATATGCCTTTGCAGATTGCGTATCCTCGCTTGTTTCGAATAGCCTCAAATAAATTAATTTTGGTGAGTTTGGTGTTGGTCTTGACGATCCAAGGAATACATAGCTAGATTAATCTTTTTGGTCACCAACTTGAGGAATTGAGAGCTTTAATTTGTGTGATGTCGATGCCGAGTTCTGAAGAAGATAAATTGATTTGGAAACAAAGTATATTGGGTGAGTTCTCACTGAAGGATTTATTGTCTCATATGTAAGCCTTTAATCTGGAAGATGAGTGCTTTGAACATTCTATGATTTGGCAAATAGAAGCTCCACCCAATATTAAGTGTTTCCTTTTGTTTACACTTCTTAGTAGACTGCTAGCTATGCATTTTTTGCCTGCTAGGGGTGTTCAAATTAGCTCGATCTCTACGCAATATGCGTGGTGTGAGGTTGGAGAGGATGAGATAAATCATGTCTTGTATACATGCCCGAAAATGTATGAGTTATGGTCCTATTTTTTGAGCTGGTGGAAGGTAGATTTGGTTGGGCCACTTTTGCTAGTAGACTTTCTCAATATTTTAACAGCCAGTTTCATGGAGCTGTTCACCAATGGTAGATTGTGGCATGTGCAGCCGTGTTATGGACTTCTTGACTCGGGAGAAATGAATTCATTTTCAATAAGAAGAAGCTATCGATTGATGATCTATTGTTCCTTGTTAAACTTTGTTCTATGTATTGGATGAAAGCATCTAAATGGTCGGTAGATATTGTTGAGGCTCAATGGTGGTTATGTCCATGGTGTGGGATGTCGATGTCTCCAAGAAGATCTAAGCATTCGGGTGTTCGTTGGGAACCTCCCATGCGGGATGTCTCTAAGTTCAATGCGGATGGTTCAGCAAAAGGTAAGTCGAGTCTGGCAGGTTATGTGGGTGTGTTGCACGATTCGTTGGGTAGAGTGCTTGCTTTATTCTGGGGGCCTTTGGGTGTAATTGAGTCTAATGAGACAGACTTATATGCTATTCGTGTTGCTTTGGTTTTTCTTTTTGCATCTGACTCTATGGTCACCGTGGCGTGGGTTTTACATCGTGGGCATCGTCCTTGGCATCTTTAGCAATGTTTCCATCAAATCGATGAGGCTTCTGTGCAACTTCCCCGTCTTTGGTTTAATAATGTGCCACATGAAGCTAATTCTATTACGGATGCTCTAGCAAATAGAGGTGTCCAACAAACCTCTTGGCTTAAGGTGGTCTATTAACAACTTGTTTTGGGGTGGCATGTTTGGTGCTGCATGTGATTTACTTTGGCACCTTGATATGGTTTGGGCGTTGGGGTTATGTTGCTTGTATCATGTTGGGTGTATTGTCTTTTTTCCACCTTGTTACATTATCATGAGTACTCTTTTCCTCTATTTAGGTGTAGGGAGGTGTTTAATGAGGCTTATGATAATGAAGGATTATATGATTTATGCATCAATAAAATCATATTTTGTTGATAAAAAAATTCAAAATATCATATAAATTCATAATTGCAAATGTAGTAACCCATTTCGTCCAGGCCTCTTAAGCCCAATAATATTATATCCTATTATGATAAATAAATGATCTATTACAACCAGACCCAAATTTAAAATCCAAACCCATGCCCAATAACTTGACCCAGACTAACCCTAGCCCATAACCTAAAACCTAGCCCTAATCATCAACTACCGTCGCCATTGTCTGTAGCTGTCGTCGTCGTTCGATGCCAAGCCACGACGCCGCGACCTCATCGGCTCCAATAACCGCTGCCGACAGTCGAAAAACCCTTAAAAATATAATTATCTTGGATAATTATGCCTTTGTCATCCACCCCACTAATTCCCCTTTTAAACTCTTCATCTTCAGCCACTACCGCCTCTACTGTCCAAATCCAAAACCACAGAACGCCACATGTCCCTTTGCTTTCCAGATCACCCTGACTATGAACCCTATAAAAAGATTCGAATAGGTAGAAAATAGAGAGATTATAGATTGAAGTCAGACCCAAAATACTAAAAAAGGGAAAAATTGAAAGAAAAACATATTCGAAAAAGGTAAAAAAAGATATAAAAACTTTTCGTTTTCTCAAATCTAGGAGATTAGGAGGAGATTTAAGAAAAATCAAGAATAGATCCGACTTTAGAAATCGAAACCAAACCGCCTTTCTGCATGAACTTCGACCATCGTTCGCGACAGTTCTTTATCGCCGACGAACGACAGCACACGACGAATAAATGGCCGAAGTCGGGCTGGGCAGAGAGTGAGGAAGAGAGAGTTGAGAGAGCTTGTGTAATTTTTTTTTTGAGTTATCAAATGAAATGAATTTTTTAGGTGAAATATGAGTATTTATAGATAGATGAAATGAAGTCGTTTTAGGTCCTGCTGTACCCGCGTGCGGACTCGACCCGAATAATAGGATCCGCACATTTTTAATGGAATGGGATAATTGCAGCTTCAGTCCCTTTGCCTTTGTATCATTACAATTTCGACTTTCAATTCTTGCTTTATTTTTCATTCCAGTCACTGTTTTTAATTTTTGTTTGTTTATTAATACATTATTTTTATAAGTATATTTAGTATTAATTAATATTATTATTATACCGTTATTGTCATACTATGCTACTATTATTATGTAGTATATATTATACGACTATTCTACTAATTAGCACTATTGTATTATATACTACTATTAATATAATATATATACCACACTATTATGATTTTTATTATATTGCTATTATATTCGTATGTTGTTATTACCATCATCATTTTATTAATATTATTATTGTTATTACTACTAGTATTATTATTTACTTATTAATATTTTGATATATTTTGTATCCGTGTGTATATATTTTATATTCACTCGTTCTAACCTAATTTTAAATTAAATCTTTTTGTTAGGGATTCTCGTGAAAAATGTGCCTCGAACTTAAAGGGGTGTCACTTTCACGTTAATCTCTAATATAATTTTTTTTTCTTTTTAATCCTAAATTTTAATATTTAAAATGGTATTCCTTTAGTTGAGGATCTTGCAAAAATTATGTCTCGAACTTAAAGGGGTGTAAGTTTCTCGTTAGTCTCGTATAAAGGAGTATTGCTCTTAAATACATTTTATGATAAAATTCATTCAGTGATCACAATTTTTAAATTCGAATTCATAATTTCCATCATTAAAACAATTTGTAATCGACTAGGTATCAATTTTGAGCGTTGTGGGGGTGCTCACCCTTCCCCACACGTAACCGCGAACTTATTTTTCTGGTTTTGCATACCCAAACTCGTCATTTTAGTACAAATGACAAAACTAAGTTTTATTAAGATGATCGGGCTTTCAGGTGATCCAACCTCACCTAAATTAAAAAAATTAGTGGCGACTCACTTAATCCAAAATATAATTTCTATAAAAAAACGCATCAAGCTTGCCGCGGGCCCGTTATTACAGCTTGGCAACTCCGCTGGGGACTATTTTTTTAGAGAGTCAAGCCACAAGTCAATTACCTTTTGTTTTAATAGATGGAAATTATGGCTTCGGTTTAATTTAATTTTGTGATCCTCGCTCTTTTATTTCTGATTTTTTTACAACTATATTTTATTAAATTTGCTAAGTTTTCATATCATGAGCTCTGTCCCTTTTAAGTAGGAGCAAGAAGCTACTCCTTCGTGAGGTACCACTTCCGTGCAGGATAGTGGATTGCTTCTGGGATATAGGTCCCTTTGTCTTCGTGAGACCTTCGTCTTCATGCAGACCTAGAGATACGTATCCCCCTGAATTGGACTTTTCAAGCCTTAGCAGGCGATAGCATCAGCGATTTGGTACCTTTGTTAGAACCGAACCACATGTAATGAACCGTAAGAGCCTACCCTTTAAAGCCATACCGAACCTCTGCCCGTTTAAAGAGCCACCTGATAGATGTATGATAGAGAGAGATAAGGGGTTTTAATTATACTCTTTAATGTCAGTAATGTTTATTTATTTATTTCCTTTTCGAAAAGTATGCTAGATACCATGCCTATATTTATACAAAACAAGCATTTGAGTAGATATCATGATGAGATAGAATTTTTGTTTTCTGAAAGCATGTGGGGTAGAAAAGCATGTTCTAGGTTTGTTTTAACTCAACTCTTATTTATTATTTCGATATTATTTATTCATTTATATTGGGACTAACATGTTTGCTTTGTCTTTGTTTTTTTTCCTTTTTCTTGCCCTTGCATTGTATTTTTTTTAATTAAAAGGTGTTGAGGCAAGTTCAGCCGTTATAAAGGATCAGCTATGGAGAACCGATTTCTTGATAAAGTGGAAGGAAACATAGGCCTGCGAAGATGGTTAGAGGAAACTCAACACCAAAAAGGAGATAGTCTAATGGAAGGCGAAGAGTCAGAATTGTGGGACCTCACTAGTATTAGAATGACACAAAACCAGTTGTGAGAGGTTGGAAGAAATTTGGGATCAGTGGGACGAGGAGAACAAACGGGTGTTCTATGACCACTATAGTGATTTGACATATTTGTTAGATGTCAGTATTGACAAGAATTTGTTCCAAGCCTTGGTTCAGTTATAGAATCCTGTCTACAGTTGCTTTACTCTTGGACAAGCTGATTTGGTACCCACCATCTAAGAATACACTGCCCTAATCCGGTGCCCAAAAATCCAGGCTACTAAGGCTTATTTCAAATCTACTAATTCTCTAGTGTTCCAGAAGAAACTGCTAAAGGTGACCGATATCGATGAACAGTGGACTACAACTAGGATAAAAAAAGTAGAAATCGAGTGTATCGCTTGGAGATTTATACGAGAGCTAATCCAGAGTCAGCCCAAGTGGGAGAAGCAAGGCAACATGTTTGCTTTGAGCATTTACGGTTTGGTTATCTTTCTTAAGGCTTGGGGATACATTGATGATGCTACCATGGAATTGTTCGATCGTCTTGAGAATGGAGTTACCCATGTTCCAGCAATTCTAGATGAAACTTTCAGGTTCCTCAGTGCATGCAAATGAAACGGTGATGGAAGGTTTATAGGTTGTGCACAGCTATTGTTGGTTTGGTTCCACAGCTATTGTTGGTTTGGTTCCATAGCCACTTTTGGAAGCCAGAATGACCCTCTTATCAAGCATGCTTCGAAGGTTATTCACCACTAAGGGATCTAGCATCCACATAGAGACAAGAAAACGTCATTCATGACAAATGGATGGTCATCTTTTGAAACCTCCAAGAGAAAGATATCGTCTGGAAAGCGCACTGGTTCTTCCCTGATAGAATCTTGTATAAGTGTGGAGATTATGATTGGGTCCTTTTGCTAGGAATATGGGGTGGAACTGGATATGCCCCCTTACTAGTATCCAGGCAATACAAGTCCTGATAGTTCATCCCGGAAACAAGAGGGCTTGCTACGTGTGAGTTCTTATACAAGGGCAAAGACTACAAGACGAATATTTCTATGGTTTCTAAGACGTGGAGTCGTACTTTTAAGATGGAACCTTTCGATGAATAGCCCAGAGTCACACCAAAATATTGATGTTGGAGGAATAGGAGAATCAATGATAATATCCCTACACCAGATCCGAAAAATAATGTGTCGATAGAGGAACTGTTGCGAGTAGATCCCTTAGAGATGGAAACTGCGAAGTACGATTTCAAAAGGAAATGCGCCAAGATGGAAAGATAAATATCGAGGTTGGAAAATGAAAAGAACCAGCGGAAGATCGGCAGGTAATCCGAAGAACGGGAGGTTGAAAGACTAAGGAAAGGTAAAACCAAAGCTGAAGAGGATCTAAGTGGTCTAGAAAGTGACTGCAAGAAGCTTTGCGCATTAGCAAAATATGCCGGACTCAGAAAGTCATCCGCGAAACGGAAGCTTGAAATTCGAGAGGAAAATGAGATGTCCAATATTTGGAAAAAGAGATTCCAAGAGGCTCAAATACAACAAGCTGCCATGGAAAAAAAGTTATCTGGAAATCGAATCAATAATATAGACCTGAGGGGCCAGATTGCTAAATTAGAAGACTTTGCAAAGACATCATAGCCAAAACTCTATAGCTGAATTAAAAGCGAGTAAGGAGAAGAACGAGACTCTAAAGAAACAAGTTGAGGAATTAGAAACAACTTTGCAGAACTGTTAGGGCAAATTAAAATTTTTGAAGAAATCCAAACATGGAATAATCAGCGTTGGCAGGCACAGTTGGAGCAATCCCGCGATCAAGTTCATAATAGAGATTGCGTTATGACAGAAGCCCTTGTCCAAGTACGAGAAGTGGCAGACCACTAACAGACTCTAGCCATTCAGGCTGATGTCCTAAGCCTGCAAACTGAGTCAGAATCTAATAGGGGCAATAAACTGACGTGGCTCTTCAAGAAGATCAAGATTCTGGGTGTTAAAACCAAGCATTATATGTGAAATAGGCTCAGCTTATGTAAAGAAATTGGTTCTGATGTGAGTTTCCTTTTGAAAGTGGTACTGAAATCAACACATTTTGTATAAAATATATTAATATAATATGTGTTTTGCATATACATCATATTTGTTTATTTACATTCGCATCATATTGCACTATTTTACTAAGACTTTAATTCTTAAAGAATTATTATCGCAGTAAATTCTGGGGCTAACAAAACCACAGACTCAACACCCTTACTTCACCAGAAGCAAAGCTAGAGACATAGAAGAAAGATTAGCGAAAGTTGAAAAAGCATGCGAAGACATTAGGAAGAATATTGAAAGCAAATTAGAGAAAACACAACAGGAAACTCGTGACCACATCTCACAGTTGCAAGAAGACTTGTTTGCCAGGATAGCCGCAATGCTAGCCGAAAAGGGTTCAAAGAAGAAGAAGGAGTTTTTATAAATCCTAGTGCACTGATTGAAAACCCGAGCCATCCTTTTAAGGAATATCCGTCAATAGAGACTCCAATGGCAAAGCAGCCAGTCATTGAGGCTGAGTCTTCCTTGCAATGAGGAATGATAGATCATGATGACCCTAACGAGTATGTTGTCCCTAATTTCAATGAAATTGACAAACTAAAAGTCGAACTACCCAAAGAGTTCGAGGATCGGTGCAAATAGTTGGAAGAAAGTTCAAGGCTATGGAAAGTGTAGATCAATTTCTGAGGATGGATGTAAGAAAGTTAAGCTTGGTTCCTGACTTGGTGCTACCTCTGAAGTTCAAGATGCCTGTTTTTGAAAAATATAATGGTACCACTTGTCCTGAAGTTCACATTACAATGTTCACCAAGAGGATAACGGGATACATCCATAACGACCCCCTCTTAATTCACTGCTTTCAGGATAGCTTGGCGGGTTCTACTGCAAAATGGTACAACCAATTAAGTCGTGACAAAATCAACTCTCAGAAAGACCTAGCTCAGGCATTTGTAAAACAATACAACCATGTTATTAATATAACGCCTGACCGGGTTATGCTACAAAACATGGAGAAGAAGCTTGACAAGAGTTTCAGGCAATATGCACAACGATGAAGAGATGTTGCAGCCCAAGTACAACCACCACTATTAGAAAGAGAAACGGTGATGCTCTTTTTTGGAAAACTGAAGAAACCCTTCCTAGGCCGTATAATAGGGGTGCCACAAAGGACTTCTCTAACATAATAATGAATGGAGAAATGATTGAAAACACAATCCGAAATGGAAAAATTAAAGATGAAGAAAACACAAAGAAGTTAAACTATAGGAGAAAAGAGAGCGAGGCTAGCAATATAGGTGTCTATAATGTCGGCTATACAAAGCAGCTGACGGTCGGACAGCCCAAAGCTGCAACCTCAAATACCTAAAATTCCCCAAAATAAGGGTCAAATCAAAGAGCAAAAGTAGAAGATATGGAATTTACTCACATCCTTATATCTTATGGTGAGCTATACAAGAACCTGTACAATTTACACGTGGTATCTCCATCTACACGAAGCCAATACAACCCCCTTACCCGAAATGGTATGACCCCAATGCTCAGTGTGACTATTACGCCTAAGTCGTAGGACACCTTATTGAGAACTGCATTACGTTTAGAAAACTCGTGGAAAAATTTATACAGACGGGGGTCGTGAGATTCGATGACTCTACATGATCAAGTGCAACTGGGAATCTATTACCTAATCATGCTGAGTCAGGGGTGAATGCAATTGTCGGTGATGGGAACAGAAGAATCAAAACTAGCATCGAAGAGGTAGAGTCTCCACTAAGGTGGGTTTGGAAAAAGATGGTCGAGACGAACCTGGTGCAACAAATCTCGGGAGATATGAAAGAAGCCTCCAATAACCGTTTTCCATAGCATGGCCAAGGAAATCATGATATACAAAATTGTACAGAGTTCAAGGCCATCGTCCAGAAATTGATTGACAACAAAGAGTTAGAATTTTTCGAAGAAAGGAAAATAGAGGAGGTAGACATATGTACTTCAGAACAAAGCGCCCCTAAGAATAACTATGGGGGCAATTTCCCAGTTATTGTCATCTCAGGACTGAGGAAATATGAAGAAAGTGAGAGTTTGGGAGCAAAAGTCACGGTTCAAAAACTAGGACCTTTACCTTACAATGATAGCAAGAAAGTCCCGTGGAAATATGATTGCAAAGTAACAATTTAGGGAGATGATGCTCCGAAGACCACTTCAAAAGAGGTGAATGACGTTTGTCACTTTACCAGGAGCAGAAGATGATATGTTCCCAAGGAAACGAGAGATCCAAAAGGGAAAGCCTTGATAAATGAACCTGAAAAAGCAAAAGATGTTGAGCCTGAATCACCAATCAATGAGCCAGTTAAAGAGGATGAGATAAAAGAATTCTTGAAATCCCTGAAACACAGTGAATATAGTGTCGTGAACATCTCCGTAAACTACATGCCCGTATATCAATATTATCTCTACTTTTGAGTTTGGAAGCACATCGAAATGCGCTGCTGGAAGTGTTGAACGAGACTTTTGTTTCTAGCGACATTTCAGTGAACAAATTGGACAGGCTCACAAACAATCTGAATACTTATAACTTCATCTATTTCATTGATGATGAGATACCCTCAGGTGGTATGGGATCCACTAAAGCCCTACACATTACTACTCGATGCAAAGGCTATAGGTTGCCATGAGTCGTGGTTGACAATGGATCCGCTTTAAATGTCCTACCATTGGCTAATTTGAATAGGCTTCCAATAGACAGTTCTCGCGTGAAGGCTTGTAGCACCCTAGTTCGAGCTTTCGACGACACTAAGAGAAAAGTGATGGGAAGAATCGAAGTATCGTTACTAGTGGGCCCAAAAACATACGATGTAGACTTCCTAGTAATGGATATCAAACCCACATATAATTGCCTATTGGGAAGACCCTGGATCCATTCAACTGGGGCAGTTCCATATTACTCCATTAGAAATTAAAGTTCGTCTCTGATGGATGACTGGTCATTGTGAATACTGAAGAAGACATCATAGTTTCCATCACTAGTTACGCCCCTTATATAGAGACTGGTGAGAAAGCCCTAAAGTTCTCATTCTGATCATTTGAGTTTGTCAATGCAACCTTCATAGTTGAAGGGAGTCAGATTCCCACCCCTAGATTGTCTAAAGCCACAAGGATGGGAATCAAACTGACGATGGGAAGAGGAGCCCGGGTCGGTCATAGACTAGGTAAACATCTATAAGGTCGGGTTAGTGTGTCGTTTATGATCAATAAACAAGATCATTTTGGCCTCGGATACAAACCAAATGTCAAGCAAAGAAGGAGTGAGGTAGTGAAGAAGTAAGAAAGAATGAATATCCGTCTCAAAGGAGAATAGGTTAACTGGGAACCTATGGCTTTTCCTCGCTTGTTTGAAACTTTTGTGTCAAGGGGATTTATCCATCCTAAGCAGGTTAAAATGATGAAGGAAATGAGCTAGGAAGAATGTTAGAAGCTTTGGATATTGTTGCGTGTTTTGAGTGTTACACAAATGGTGCAAGTGAACACGTTGCAAGTAATAAATGATAAGTATCGAGTATCATCTCCTCAGGGATTGGTTTCGGCCACTTTGTTTAAGTTACTGCATTGTAAAAGAAATAGATTGATGGTGATGAATAATAAGTAAAATAAACTAAGTAAATAGGAAGAAAAGAAATAGTAAGCGATTTAAGAGAGTAGGCCGAGTTATCGTGAGTAGTGGTATGATGTTCGAATAGTCTTGGCAATTGATTGCTGAGGTAACTTGATTGCTGAAGCAATTGTTCAATTGCCAAGGCAACTGGGTTCCTTCCTTCAAAGCTCGGTGAAGTGTTCTTCAATGTTTTCTTGTTATCCCTAACCCAAAGAACTGGTAAACTGTTCGTGCCTTAGTGATACATCCCCGCGTTAACCTTGGGTAAACAACAACTGATCTTACGCTCCTTTTAGCCGTTAAAATCCAAATCTTATTCCTAAGATAGATTAACCTCCATTTAACGATTTGTTAAATGAAGATCATGCTCATTCGTTTCTTGAATCTAACTCTCTCGTTGCTAGATAAATGGATAACTCTCGAGATCCTCTCCCAATTCACTCGAAATCAAAAGTAAAAACCAAGAATGAACAAACTTTGAATTTATTGAAATCAAAAACCTAAAACATCCAATCGTTTATTACACCACAAAACCCAAAGAATCCCGGCCAATTTAAATCAATTCATGGTTGGGTTCGAAAGAAATACAAAGGAAGAATTTCTAGCCATGGATCACATGAAGAAGATGAAGAAGGTGTGTGCGATCTTCTCTCTCTCTCTCCAATCAACTCTCTTTTATGTTGTTGCTACGATCTCTTTATATAGATGAAGAAGAAGAGTTTGAATGCATTGAAATCTATGGGGAAATTACCTTTATCCAGCTGTGTATTCGAATTTAAATATGGAGAATTATCTTATGTGATAAGGATAAGAATAAGAGATAATTCTTGGGAAAATATAAATAAATTCTATTTAATTGTGAAATAGAATAATCATCCCCTTTTATCTCTCTTTATCTTCTGTCTTTATCTGCAGTAAATTCCCATTTGAATCTGAGCTTTATCTTTTGTGATCTGGATAATCCTGCGGATAATGTTGTATTTATCTAGAATTATCCAAATATGCCATGGCAATTAGCTTCGATAACTCTTTCAGAAATGTCCCTACTTGCCACGGCAATCTCTACTCTTCATTACAATCCTGTCATATACAAAATAAAGCATACCAACAGCGAATTTCCCACAAAAACCAACAAAAATGTAATACCAAGCTCATTGACCAAGGAAACTAGGAAACTATGCATTAATGTCTATCAATGCAACTAAAATGAGCCAAAGTCTAACAATAATATGAGTAAAAAGGGAAAGAAAAACAGTACTTTGACACACTGTCACACCTCCAAACTCAAACTATTACTTGTCCTCAAGCAATGTAAAACACTAACAATTACCTACCAAGGCCCTTACCACCAAAAACATGCTTCTCACCTGACTTCAATCGTCAGAATCGTGGCGCAAAGAATTGATTACCTTCAAATGTTGGAATGCACAGAGGATTACTCAAAATTAAACTATAATGCTAGTAAAAATGTGTGTACGGCGTTGTGTACAAGTTAATCAACAAGATTCTATGCGAATAGTAGGTTTTATCGAATTATTTGCCGGGTCAATTAAGTCCGCTAGAGCTTGTTTTAGGAACCTCTAGCAAAGCAATTTCTTTATTAAATTTAATCAACTAGAGCCAGTTTTAGGCACCTCTAGTAATTCTTAATGCGTGACAAACTAGAGCCAGATTGAGCACCTATAGTAAAAAATTATCTTAATTCAAATTTTATTTCATTTAAGTTAGAGCCAGTTAGGCACCTCTAGCTTATTTTACCCAATTTTAATAACCTAAAATTCACTAGGTCTCCCCCAAATCAACAAGTCACAACAGTGTCAATATAAGTAGCATCATAGCAAAATCCCAAGTAAACTTTATGCTAATCCTAAAATCTAAGGTTTTCTCATCTAAGCGCAGTGGCAAACCCATTATAGGATATCACAGCAAGTTTTAGCAGTTTTATCAGGTAACTGTCATGGCAAGTAATATATGCAAACTAACATGAGCCAATAAAATGAATGCAAACTAATATGAGACAAACAAAAACAAAAGCAACCCCTTCCCAAACTTGAGTCAAGCATTGTCCCTAATACATGCAAAATTAAACAAATGAAAAGAAAAATGAAATACAAATAAGTTAGTCGGAGAGGTTGTCACCTCGAATAACTAGTTTCCTTCCAGCCATTTGCTTGGTCTTTTTTCCGGCTCGTGGTGGTTGTTGATGCAAAGCTGGTGGTAGATCCTGAACCATGGTTTCTGCAACCTCCTCACTTGGTTTATTTTCCTTGGCGACCTCCTCTAGTTTAGAAGCTTTACGCTTTGATGGAAATTTTGATGGTGCAGCTGGAGGGGACTTCATTGGTGTAGAAATGGTGTCGTATGAATCTGAAAAATCATGTAAATATTCAGTACAGGTTGGTTCAATAACAGGATTCTTACCTTTATGTGGGACAATGGATGTCGCAACAATGTGAGATCTACCACTCATGTAGTACTTGCTGCGACATGTTGGCTTTTCGAGTCATGTTCATTTGTCTTAACAGGTCTGATTGTCTGGGATTCTTTCAACACCCTGGTCTTATTAGAATGGAAAACATAACAAAAAAAACTAAAATCAAAATAAACATAAAAGAAATGAAAAGTTGAAGGGAATAGGGTTGCCTTAAAGACAGCTTGATGAGGGTTGTTTTCGATACTTCTTAAGTCCATCTGCACCCTCCATCGGGTGATAATATTGCCCAAAAAAAGTTGGGCCAATGTGCTTGCAGCTACTCCCTTTTGCATTACCATGGTGGAGGTGTATTTCTTTCGTGTTTCCTTGTAGTCCATGTACACACTCCACCTTGCTACTGTTCTTGAAGGCATGAATATATTAATAGGAAAAGTTATATCAACACCCGACCATTTAATTACCTCATTCATCATGGTTGGATGTAGCCTTCATTGTCGAGGCAATTGTTGGGCCAGTAAATTGTCGTGGCAATCATCTGCCAAAATTCGCTATAAGTCAAGGGAAAAACCAATTTTCTAAAAAGCTTCACGAATCCAAACATCATTTTCTTTATGGCTCTCAAACATCTCCATCAGTAGAGGTTTCAATGGCTTCAAATCTACCAGCATCGGTTCCTCAAGAAATACCTGCAATAGAGGAAGTGAGTTTTTAAATAATTTAAAAGGTTCAGTCATCACCTGCTCATAGTCCATTAACACAGTATTGCCATCATGTTGGTCCTACATGTGGTCGTGCAATTGTTGTGGCAATGATGGATAAGAGCAATCTACAGATTTCTATTTTAGCATCAACGTTGTACATTCTAGGCATCTAATTCCTCAGAATTTGTTGTAGAATTACCCTTTTCAGCCTCAATGAATGTTGTTGCGGCATTACTCTCCTTAGGCTCTTCAATTGTCATGGCAATTATTTGTTTAGGCTCATCCAGTGTTGGGCAGTCTTTCTTATCAACATGCTCTAGACCTGAAGGTTCTAGTTGTTCCCCACAAATCAGAAAGCTCTCTTTGCATCGCTCCTTGTCTTCTTGCCTTGGGACTTCAGTATCCCTAAAACTTAATTGTTGAGGCATGTTATCCATGGCATATATGAGTCTCCTCGATTGATCTTCTAAGTCACACAAGAGTGCATCCATCCTAGCATTACTTGCATTCATGGACTTTGATAGCTCTCGAATCTCCTCAATTGCTCTGTCAGCTCTAGCCAAGAAAGCTGAAACTGTTTCCTCCAAGGAATTTGAATGCTCTTAAAAATGACTATATTGCCATGGAATATATGTTGTTGTGGAACTTGGCTGCTGAAAAATACTATATTGCCGAGGCATGTTTATTACCGCGGCAAAATTGTCATGGTAAAAAAATTGAGCTTTTTGTTCGTACCATGAAGGATTTTGCTGGTTTCATCTATGGTCCTCCAGTAGCCATATGCACTAGGATTGTGAGGGCAATTTTCAAACACATGATGTTCTCCATAATAAGCGCAATAGTTTTTCACGGTGTGAACTCTTTGGGCTTTTCTCGATTGGTATAGGTAATCATCAGTTAATGTAAGAAATTCTTGATTGGATTGATTCCTATCTTCCCATATCAACTCTTGAATATATCAACTTTTATTTCCCCGCATGTTGATGTCCCTTAACTTTTAGCGCACTTGAATTTTTTTTGATAAAACAAATAAAAAGAAAAGTTAGTAAAAATAATAAAAAAAATACAATAACAAAAACAACTAACACCAATTGTCAATCCCCGACAACGGCGCCAAAAACTTGTTGCGTGTTTTGAGTGCTACGCAAATGGTGCAAGTGAACATGTCGCAAGTAATAAATAATAAATATCAAGTATCGTCTCCTCATGGATTGGTTTGGGCCATTTTGTTTAAGTCACTGCGTTATTAAAGAAATAGATTGATGGTGATGAATAATAAGTAAAATAAAGTAAGTAAATAGGAAGAAAGGAAAGAGTAATCGATTAAAGAGAGTAGGCCAGGTTATCGTGAGTAGTGGTATGATGTTTGAATAGATTGTCTGTGCAATTGATTGCTGAGGTAACTTGATTGTTGAGGCAATTGTTCAGTTGCCGAGGTAATTGGGTTCTTTCCTTCAAAGCTCGGTGAAGCATTCTTCAATAGCTTCTGGTTATCCCTAACCGAAGCACTAGTTAATTGTGCGTGTCATGGTGATACATCTCTACGCTAACCTTGGGTGAACAACAACAGATCTTACGCTCCTATTAGCCGTTGAAGTCCAAATCTTATTCCTAAGATGGATTAACCTCCATTAACGATTCATTGAATGAAGATCATGCTCATTCGTTTCTTGAATCTAACTCTCTCGATGCTAGATAAATAGATAACTCTCGAGATCCTCTCACAATTCACTTGAAATCAAAATAAGAACCAAGAATGAACAAACTTTGAATTTAAATTGCAATCAAAAACCTAAACAATCTAATTGTTTATCAAAACCACAAACCCAAAATAACCCCAGCCAATTTACATTAGTTCATGGCTGGGTAAAGAAGAAATTACAAGAAAAATAACCCAGACATGGTGGGATTACAAAATAGAAATAAACTGGAGATGAAAAACTTTTGGTGCATTAATCCCCTTCGCTCGATCTCTCTCAAAATCGGCTTTCCCTCTTTGTCGCATGTTGGATCTCAATTTAAAGAGATGATCTGATTGGTTGTTTGCTGATAAGAGGAGTTTAAGTTGGATTTTATTCGAGTTCCATGGAGATAGGATCCTCATCCGATTTAAATTCTTCAATTCTGCAGCTTGTTGATGAGGATATGATTAACTTGATTT
Organism: Hibiscus mutabilis; assembly: GCA_019671005.1. Lineage (NCBI taxonomy): Eukaryota > Viridiplantae > Streptophyta > Magnoliopsida > Malvales > Malvaceae > Hibiscus > Hibiscus mutabilis. Next base: position 24,066,215 of record CM033718.1, on the reverse strand, counting down.
AATTTGGATAAAAGATAATTAATCTTTTTCCATCTTTATCTCCAAGAACTCCTCACAAATCAGAGTCTTAATCTCCATCAAATTTTTCTTGTAAATCCATATTTTGGGGAGTTATCCCTGTCTTTTTAAGTTTATCCAAAACTGGGCAGATTTATCCAAAATCGTTAGCAAGCAAGTCGGCAAGTCCTTCAGAAATTAGCTTCACTTGCCATGACAAGCCCTTCAGTATTCTCCTCATTTTCCACAACAATCCCTATTTGCCATGGCAATCCTGTCCTACACAAAATAAGCAAACCATCAGCGATTTTTCCATAAAAACCAACAAAATGTAATACCAAACTCATTGACCAAGAAAACTAGGAAACTATGCATGAATGCTTATCAATGCAACTAAAATGAGCCTAAGTCTAACAATAATATGAGTAAAAGAGCAACAAAATAGTAATTTTACACATTTATCAAATATCAATGTTGTGACTGAATAAGGAAATGAAGGAATGTACCTAAAGGGGATCCATCCTTATGACCCTGAATTTGTTCTAAACAATTGTGCTACTAAAGAACTCCCTGTATTTTTTAGGAGTGTTTCAGAGTAATGTCCAGAATACACGTGTTACTCTTGCCGAGAGCAACAAGGGTTTTTTTGTAAAGGGCATATGCTTATGGTCCTTATGTCAATGAAATAATACTTTTTGTATGTATCATCAAGCAAACATTTCTTTTAAGTTTACTCTTATCCATATACTTATAGTATTGACCATTCTCAATTCATTTATTCCAATGGACATCATTATTTTGTGTCAGGTCCCCTGATATCAGCGTATCAATTGACACCGAAATTGAGCTGGAACTCATTTTTGGGCGAGACGTGTGTCTAGATGGACCTTAGGACTTTGAAGAAGATCAAGATTGTGATCTATCTCCTGATCTATTGAGAATGGTTGAGCAAGAGGAAAAACAAATCTTGCCTAAAAAAGAATCAGTAGGGATGGTGAACCTGGGAGATGAAAATGAGAAGAAAGAAGTGAAGAATGGGACATGCATTAATGCAAAAACACGATGCGGTCTCGACAAACTTCTCTTGGAATTCAGAGATATCTTTGCATGGTCCTACCAAGATATGCCTGGGTTGAACATCGATGTGGTTGTACATAAACTCCCTATAAAGGAAGACCACAAGTCGGTCCAACAGAAACTTCGAAAAATAAGGCATGATATACTCTTGAAAATAAAAGAAGAGATAAAGAAACAATATGATGTTGGGTTTTTGCAGGAAGTCAAATATTTGGAGTGGGTAGCTAATATAGTTCATGTCCCGAAGAAAGACGGCAAGGTCCGTATGTGTGTTGATTATCAGGATCTAAACAAAGCCAGCCCGAAAGATAACTTCCCACTTCCTCACATTGGCACTCCGGTCGATAATACAGCAAAACACTCATTGTTCTTCTTTATGGATGGTTTTTTAGGCTATAACCAGATAAAGATGTATTCTGATGATATGGACAAGACTACGTTCATGACACAATGGGGAACATTTTGTTACAAGGTAATACCTTTTGGACTTAAAAATACATGGGCGACATACCAACGAGTTATGGTCACTCTGTTTCATGATATGATGCACAAAGAAATTGAAGTGTATGTCGACGACATGATTGCCAAATCCCAAATGAAAGATGAGCATGTGGCAGTCTTGAGAAAACTATTCTTGAGACTAAGAAAATACCAATTAAACCTAAATCCAGCTAAATGTACCTTTGGGGTTGCATTAGGAAAATTGTTTTGTTTCATAGTCAGCGAAAGGGGCATTGAAGTTGATCCAAATAAGGTCAAATCCATCCAAGATCTTCCACCCCCACGCACTCAGAAAGAAGTGAGAGGTTTCTTAGGAAGATTAAATTACATTGCTCAGTTCATTTTACAATTAACCGAAAAATGTGATCTCATCTTTCGTCTCCTCAAAAAGCATAACCCAGGGGGAATGGAACAGTGAATGTCAATAAGCTTTTGACAAGATCAAGCACTACTTGTCGAACACCCCAGTTTTAATGCCGCTTTTCCCAAACAAGCCATTGATTCTGTACTTGACTGTATCCGAGAATTCTATGGGATGTGTACTCGGACAACATGATGAGTCAGGAAAAAAGAAAAGGCAATCTATTATCTCAACAAGAAGTTTATAGAATGCGAAGGGAGATATTCTCCAATCGAGAACTTGTGTTGTGACTTAGTTTGGACTACTAGGAGACTAAGATAATACATGTTGTATCATACAACCTGGCTAATTTCAAAGCTCGGTCCCCTTAAATATTTGATGGAGTCGACCGCACTAACAGAAAGAATGGCCAGATGGAAAATTTTGTTATCCAAATTTAATTTGGTTTATATAAGCCAAAAATCCGTAAAGGGGGGTGCAATAGCCAACTTCTTAGCTAGCCGAGCTCTAGAAGATTATGAACCTCTAAACTTTGATTTCCCAAATGAAGATCTGATGTGCATTACAACTGTGCTGAAAGGTACCCCTGAAGTTAAATGTTGGAGACTGGACTTTGACGGTGCCTCAAATTCCGTAGGCAAAGGAATCAGGGCAGTGTTAGTCTCGCCGAAGGGGGAGTCACTACCTTTTGCTAGCAAACTTGATTTTGATTGCACCAATAACATAGAAAAATATGAAGCATGTGTCACGAGAATTCGAGCTACTATTGAGCGTAAAGTTAAATCTTTGAAGGTATACGTGGACTCTATGTTCGTGATCTATTAGCTTTGAGGAGAATGAAGGACCAGAGATTCTAGGTTGATGGATTATCGGAATCTCATTCGAAATCTAATCAAGGAGTTCTATGAGATTACCTTCCATTATCTTCCACGAGAGGATAACCAAATGGCGGATGCCTTGGCTACTTTGTCTTCATTGATTAAAGTCAATAAACAGTCTGATTTGAAGCCTAAACAAATGAGTATATACTAGACTCCAGCCTATTGCTATAACATTGAGGAAGGAGAAAAAGGCGAACATCCTTGTTATCATGACATTTTACAGTGTATAAAAAGTCATGAATATCCGGAGCAAGCTACTGAGAATGAAAAGAGGACACTGCGAAGGCTAGCAAGGGAGTATGTCCTTAATGGAGAAATCTAGTACAAAAAGAGGAAAGGTCAAGTGCTATTGCGATGTGTGGATGCTGTCAAAGCCAAAAAGATTCTTGAAGAAGTCCATGAGGGTGTCTGCGGAACTTACGCCAATGGGTTCACAATGGCAAGGCAAATTATGAGATTTGGCTATTATTGGTCAACTATGGAAGAAGACTGCATCAATTATGCCAAGAAATGCCACAAGTGTCAAATTTGTGCCGACAAGATTCATGTTCCTCCATAACCACTACATGTCATGAACTCTCCATGGTCGTTTCCATGTGGGGCATGGATGTCATCGGTCCTATATCACCAAAGGCTTCCAATGGGCATCAGTTTATATTTGTGGTTATTGATTACTTCACCAAGTAGGTAAAAGCAGCCACTTACGCCAATGTACAGATTCCTAAAGAAAAAAATCATATGTCAGTATGGGATGCTGGAAAGTATCATATCAGACAATGCATTGAATTTGAACAATAAGACCATAGAAGAATTGTGCAAACAATTCAAGAATATCAAGAATATTGTTGGAAAGATGTAGAAACTTATAAAGATTAGCATGAAAAACTACAATTAGCTCCGTATGCTTATCATACATCAGTCAGAAACCTCTACTGGGGCTACCCCTTTTTCCCCTAGTTTATGGGATATAAGCAGTACTACCCAACGAGGTCGAGATTCTTTCCCTCTAAATTTTTTCAGAATTAAAATTGGATGAAGCATAATGGATTCAAGGTAGACATGACCAACTTGCTTTAATTGAAGAAAAAAGACTGAAAGCTATTTGGCATGGTTAAATGTACCCAAAAATGATAATACAAGCCTATAATAAGAAAGTTCGCCCAAGAAAATTCTAGGAAGGGGACCTAGTGCTAAAAAATATCTTGCAGATTCAGTAAGATTCTCGGGGGAAATGGACGCTGAATTGGGAAAGCTCTTACATTGTGAAAAAGGCCTTTTTCGGAGGAGCCTTGATTTTGGCAGAAATGGATGGTAAAGATTTGCCTAACCCTGTGAATTCAGATTCAGTAAAGAAATACTTTACTTGAAAAAAGAGAAGAGACAACCAAATGAGGTTTTTAAGTTGAAAACTGGAGAAGGACGATACAAATTTTGATTGGTAGGAAATGAATTTTGCAAGTTGAGATATCGACAAAGCATCCCGAAGGCTCCTGGACATGCTAATTTGGTGAGGCTCGTTCGTTTGATATCTGGGGCTCCCAATTTTGTTTTTTTTTTTTTGCTCTATTCTCTTTCAATGTTTGCCACCTAAATGTCAGGAACTTTATTTTCAATAAATTCTTCCTTTCATTTTATATATTTGCTTACGCAAGTATTATACATTGACATAATGATCAATAAGCTAACAAATACAAGAAGATTTCTCTACATTGCTTTTGAAAGATTCCTAAAAAGTATAGGGACCAAGCGCAGCCCTGATTGAAAAAGAGGCATTCTTGTAGATAAACAGCTCAAGAGAAAAAGAGACACTATCCGGACAGAATCTGTGGCAAATAGTTTTCTTGCGATCTAATCTGACCTAAAAAAAGAAAGTCTGGTGACTCAGACTAAACAGAGTCCAAACAGCCGATGATGTTAGTTTCAGAGCAGATACAGATGCTTAAACCAACACCAAAATCCAGAATTTTTTTTCCGAATGGCATTTTGCATTCACGCTAGAGTTATTCATGCATTCATTAGACATGTTTAAGCTAGGATTATTTGACTCATTCTAATTATAGCATCCTGAACGTGTCTATAAAAAGTTTTACAGATTCTGTCTCTCCAACAAGTGGTGGAACAGATTAGCGGAAGGAGCACAACAATTTCATCTCCCTGAATTTGCAATGGAACAGATAAAACATGACAACAAGTTCATCTCCTTGAGATTGCAGCAGAACAAACGCAACAAGTAAATCACATCGCCCTGGGGATGCAATGGAATAGATCATCTAGTTTACTTACCCCAAAAAAGGTAAAATAAAAGAATGATTAGAGAGTTCTATGCTCTTTTAGAAGAAAAGACAAGATGACCAGAGAACATGAGGGTCGTGACTCCCCGCCATGATGTACCATATCCCACATTCTCTAGATCTCGTTTTGCCATTGATGATGTAGCGGGTCATATTTTCTAGGTCTAGTTTCGCCGTTGATGGTGCGACTAGACTAAATCCTTTTTTCGGATCTCATCTCCAGACTTATAAAAAATCAAAATCAAAGAAAAATATAAAAAAATGAAAAGAATGAAAAATCAAAAAATGAAAAAAATCCCCAAAAAAAGAAAACCAAAGCTCACTTCAAATCACGCCCCTTCGTCAGAGTGGAAGCCTAATCAAACTGTATGCTCCAGAACATACACCTTTGTTAGAATGGAAGCCTGATCAAACTTTATTCTCTAGAACATGCCCATTCGTCAGAGTGGAAGCCTGACAAACTTTCTTCTCCAGAACACGCATTTTCGCCAGTGGTGTAGTAGATCAAACTTTTCCCAGATCTCGCATCTCCGATAGTGGTGTAGCAGATCAAACTTCTTTTCGATCTAGTCTCTCTGTCAGTGGTGTAGTAGATCAAACTTCTTCTAGATCTCGCATCTCTGACATTGGTGTAGTAAATCAAACTTCTTTCCGATCTAGTCTCTCCGTCAGTGGTGTAGTAGATCAAACTTCTTCCAGATCTCGCCTCTCTGTCAGTGGTGTAGTAGATCAAACTTATTTCTGACTCAATCAGTGGTGTAGTAGATCAAACTTCTTCTAGATCTCGCCTCTCTGCCAACGGTGTAGCAGATCGAACTCTTTCTCAGTCTAGTCTTTCCGTCAATGGTGCAATGGATCAAACCCTTTCCAGGTCTTGCCTCTTCGGTAATGTTACAGCTAGACCAAAATCTTCTCGGATATCACCTCAAAATCATAGCTAGTTTCCAAAACAAAAAAATTATCAAACGAAAAATCAAAACTCCAATCCTGGTTATGCCTCTTCGTTAGAGTTGTAGCTTGATCATAATCAAACTCTCAGATCTCGCCTCTTCGTCAGTGCTATAGCGGATCAAGCTCTCCGATCATGCCTCTACGTCAGAGTTGTAGCTTTATCAGAATTGAACCCTCAACTCCAGCCCCTTCTTTAGAGTTATAGCTTGATCAGAACTTTCTCCAAATCACACCTCTTCGTCAGTGTTGTAGCGAATCAACCTTTTTAAGATTTTGCCTCCCCGTCAGTGCTAGAGCAGATCACCCAAATTTACAGATTCTACTTCTCCAAGATTACGCGGAGTATATGAACCACCTTATCATCAACCCTTTTAATTTTTTAAAAAAGGGAAAATGGGAAAAAAGAAAGAAAAAGGAATAAAAAAGGAAAAAAAGAAGAAGAAAGAAAAGAAAAATTTGTCAGGTCTTGTTTCTTCGTCAGTGTTGCAGCTGGGTCAGACATTGAAGCCTTCATTTTTCGATTTTGTTTCTTCGTCAGCAGTGCAGCTGAACCACATGTTAGAGCCTTCATCACTCGATCGTACCTCTCTGTCAGTGTTGTAGCTAGATCAAGCATTAGAACCTTCATCATTCGATCCTACCTCTTTGTCAGTGTTACAGTTGGATCAAGTTTTGCAGACCTCGCATCTTTATCAATGTTGCAGCTAGGTCAAATTTTCTCAACAGATCCTCCATTTTGAAGATTTTGCCTATAAGAGCAGTCGAGCAGATCAAGTGGAGCAAAAGAAGAAGAGTTATGCCAAGAAAGAAGAAGTTCAACCATACAGGACAAAATGGGTTCCTCTTTGTCTTTGTTATATTGCCGTTATACAACAATGAGCAAAGAGGGGCAGCTGTAGTAACTTATTTCATCTGGGCCTCTTAAGCCCAATAATATTATATCCTATTACAATAAATAAATGATCTATTACAACCAGACCCAAATTTAAAATCCAAACCAGGCCCAATAACTTGATCCAGACTAACCCTAGCCCATAACCTAAACCTAACCCTAATCATCAACTTTCGCCGCCATCGCCTGTAGCCGCTACCGCCTTTCGATGCCAAGCCACGGTACCGTAACCTTATCGGCTCTAATAGTCGTTGCCGACAGTCGAAAAACCCTTAAAAATATAATTATCTTAGATAATTATGTCTCTATCATCCACCGCCCTAATTCCCCTTTTAAACTCTACATCTTCAGCCACCACCGCCTCTACCGCCCAAATCCAAAATCACAAAATGCCACATGTCCCTTTGCTTTCTAGAACACCTCGAGTATGAAACCTATAAAAGGATTCGAATCGGAAGAAAATAGAGAGATTAGAGACTAAAGTCAGACCCAAAATACTAAAAAGGGGACAAATCAAGAGAAAAATATATTCAAAAAAGGTAAAAAAGATATAAAAACCTTTCGATTTTCTTAGATCTAAGAGATTATGATGAGATATAAGAAAAACTAACCATAGATCATGCTTTAGAAACCGAAACCGAACCAAACCGCCTTTTTACATGAACTTCGGCCACCGTTCGCGGCGGTTCTCCGTCACCGACGAACGGCGGCACACGACAGATAAACAGCCGAAGTTAGGCTGGGCGGAGAGTGAGGAAGAGAGGGTTGAGAGAGCTTTGTGTAATTTTTTTTAGTTATCAAATGAAATATTTTTTTGGTGAAATATGGGTATTTATAGACAAATGAAACGACACCGTTTTAGGCCCTGTTGTACCTGCGTGCGGACCTGGCTCAAATAATAGGATCCGCGCATTTTTAATAGAATGGGATAATTGCAGCTTCAGTCTCTTTGCCTTTGTATCCTTGCAATTTCGACTTTCAATTCTTGCTTTATTTTTCATTCTAGTCACTGTTTTTAATTTTTGTTTGTTTATTAATACATTATTTTTAGAAGTATATTTAATATTAATTAATATTATTATTATACCGTTATTATCATACTATACTACTATTATTATGTACTATATATTATACGATTATTCTACTAATTAGCACTATTGTATTATATACTACTATTACAGTATATTTATACTACTATTAATATAATATATACTACACTATTATGATTTTTATTATATTGCTATTATATTCGTATGTTGTTATTACCATCATCATTTTATTAATATTATTATTGTTATTACTACTAGTATTACTATTTACTTATTTATAGTTTTATTTTGTATCCGTACGTATATATTTTATATTCAATCGTTCTAACCAAATTTTAAATTAAAACTTTTTGTTAGAAATTCTCGTGAAAAACGTGCCTCGAACTTAAAGGGGTGCCGCTTTCTCGTTAATCTCTAATATAATTTTTTTTAATCCTAAATTATAATATTTAAAATGGTATTCCTTTAGTCCCGGGTCTCGCGAAAATTATATCTCGAACTTAAAGGGACGTGAGTTTCTCTTTAGTCTCATATAAATGAGTATTGTTTTAAATACATTTTACGATAAAATTCATCCAGGGATCACAATTTCTAAATTAAATTCGAATTCACAATTTCCATCGTTAAAACAATTTGTAATCGACTAGGTACCAATTTTGGGCGTTGTGGGAATGCTCACCCTTCCCCGCACGTAACCGACTCCCGAACTTATTTTTTCTGGTTTTACAGTCCCAAACTCGTCGTTTTAGTACAAATGACAAAATCAAATTTTATTAAGATGACCGGATTTTCAGGTGATCTAATCTCATCTAAATTAAAAAGATTGGTGGCGACTCCCACTTAAACCAAAATATAATTTCTGTAAAAAAAAACGTGTCAAGCTCACCGCTGGACCATTATTACAACAAAAACTTATCAAATTCTAGAGCAAGTTCATCACGTATCAATTCCATTGTCATAAAGTAATTCAAAGTCTATTGAACTCTAAACGAAGTTTAGAAATGTTTTATTCATCAATCTTAACTCAAGGGGTACCTAGAAGCATTATGGGTCAAAATATAGTTTTTAAGACCAAACTGGTTATTTCAGCTTTAAGGGATTAGTTTGGTAATTTGATACACTAGAGGATACTTTATAATTATGCAAGTAATGTTGTTCTGATCGTTTTAGTACATAAAGGCATCTAAATCATTTTTAACTTATGGGAAGATTTTTGGAATTCTTGTATACTCAAGTTTTTAAGACTTCAAAACCAATATTTAAGCATTAGAGGTAAAATAGTATCATTAACAAAAAAAAAAAGTAAAGGATCTAACCACGAGAAAAAATACAATAAAAAATCAAATAGATTTCTATATATAATTTTTTATTTTAAAATAAAAATGATTTATGATTATGATATAAGTTGTACCCATAATATATTGCCAATTATGTTTTTTTTCTAAACAGAGCCAACAACAGTCGGACGGGTGGAGAATGTTGGGGTGAACTAGAAAAATTTGGGTAGAGGCAAATCTAAATGATGGCTAGGTAAACGTCCTCTACCTGCATTTTTGGTCGATATGATAGAGAGATCAAATGATATAGTTCTTTTGTTGGTAGCTTGGAGCATTAGAAATATGGTTATTAGTTTTTCAATTGGTTGTTTTTGCATTATTTGCTATTTCGTCAATCTTACTGATTATTGTACATGTTGTATTTGCTTCTCCTGATTATAACAACTTAAGGGTATCTTGAACATTTGACACCCAAAGGAATTTTAGAAATTTGGTCTCTCAATGGTGATATAATAATTTGACCTCACAAGGAAATTGAGAAATTTTGCAAACTAGAGGCTTCTTATTAATTTGAGCAAAGTTCACAAATAATCACGAAACTATAGTAATAAGTTTATTTTGGTCATTCAAATTTTAAATATTATATAATGATTATTAAAGTTTGATTTTTTGTTACAAAATGGTCACTAAGCCGAGAATCATGAAGGGGTGACGTAAAAGTTAATAAATTTTGTATAATAACACATTTAGTCCATATTTACACATTAATCCATTTAGTTTTAATTAAAAAATCAATAAATTTAGTGTTATTATTTACACGTTTTATCAATTTGGTAATGTTTTTAATTAGAATTAACTTAATAAATTTGATATTATAAAGGATTTTTAAATTTAAAAAATAAATTATAAATAATTTCTCTTTTACACATTTTTTCTTTTTCTTTTCGTCCTCTTTTCTTTCCTTCTTCAACATTCAACGTTAAAACTCAGAAACTGATGGCCGGTCATTTTGGTCGTGGATGTCCTTCATCATCGACATCACCAGTGGTCATACATATTCGAATTTTACATTCTGCCCTAAATTTCATCATTTTCGTAATCATTAACCTTTCCAAAACCTGACCACCATATATTATTGTCAACCACCAGTCAAAAATACCTTTAAATTTCATCCATTGATTCCTCTTCTGAAGTAATGCAAGCAATTGAAGCAATCCAAAACAATAGAAATTGGGCTCATTGCCTAAGCACATGAACCCCTTATGCAAGAGGTCCCAATTTTGATTCTTCTTGATAGCATTTTTGCTTAATTTTGAAGAGGTGGCACGATTTAAGTTAAATATTTGCTTTGGTGAAATTAAAACATGTATAATGCCCAGCTTAGTGGTTAAGTGATAGTTATGGTAGGCAATAGATCTCGGGTTTTAGTCTATTTTATATGGATGGTGATCAAATTAGAAAAAAAATGCAACTTTAGACATGATTTTGTCAAAAAAATAATTGATGATCAAACTAGAGACACGAGAATAGATGGATGTACCAAATAGGTAGTTTGTCCAAAATTATATATATATATTGCATATAGTTAGATTCACGTTTAAATCAAAATCAATCAGTATTATAATATTACAAATAAATACAATTAAACTTGGACAAAAAAATAAATAAATATATTTTATTCAACGTAACTTAAAATTTATAAATTCAATAAAAATATTTAAAAATTAAATAATAAATAATATTCATAAATTCGACAAACGCAATTTTTTTCTTAATCGAAAATCCATCCTTGAATTTTTATTAAAAACATTCTCTTTAAAAAATAAACAAAGAGATAACTGGCGGAAATTATTTATTTCATCTCTTTTCCCGATAAAAGTATTAGAGTAACGAATGGGTATGAGAAAAGATAAGAAAGGGATTTTAAAAAACGGGGCAGCAATACTATTTTGATTTTCGGGGTCTTTTCGGGGATAATTTCATAATAAACTAAATAAAAAAGTGACAAATATATATATTTTATTGACAGGGAAAAGGAGAAGAGTTAAACCATTGAACAGGCAAGACGAGCGGCGATCAACGCGGGTATGCAAAATAACGTAAATTAGTCAAAAGAGAGGGGCCAAACTCCAAAACAAACGAAAAGTAAAAATCAAAATTATAAGGGTAAATTACACCACAAGTCCCTTAATTTTAAGTTTAGTGAGAAATAAGTTACTTTTTTTCTAAAAGTAAAATTTTAGTTAATGAAAATTTTGTGACAAATATGTCATTTTTCTTTAAAAATAATAAATTGTAGTCACTCAAGCAAAATTTTGTGACAAACATGCCACTCAATTAAAATTTTGTGACAAATATGTCACTATGTCAATATTATAATTTAAACATACGACATGGTATAATAACAATTCTAGTATCTAAAACTTATATATTCTATTAATTTTTGTCTTAATTCAAAATAATTCAATAAGTTTAACTTATAGTTAAAAGTTTCATTAGTAAAATGATTGTGTGTATTAGCAAACGACGTTGAAAAGTCAATTTCATTAGTTTGTCAATTTTGTCTAGTAGTGAAATAATTGTCCGTTGAGCTATCACATTTTTCGATTATCAAACTGATGGATATGGATGGCAACGGGGCGAGATTTTGGCCGTTCTGACCCGACCCATATAATTTAATAAAAAACCCGACCCACCTCGAAAAAAATTAAAAAATTAAATATAATATATAAAAATATATATGAATATATCAAATGAGTCCAGGTCGGGAAATTTTCACCATAAACCTGAACACGCCCCGACTTTACTTTTTTTCATAACCTATCCTGAACCTAATTTTTTAATTAAAAATGCCCCTATCGGGTCAGGTTGAGACCCGACATGGACGAGTTGTTTTGTCGTCTCTATCAAAGGACAATAGCACAAACTGTGACAAGTGATCGAAGGGTATGTTAAGAGAGCACAATGCCAAATTTTTTAAATAAGAATGTCTAAATTTATTAAATTATTAGAACCATATTAATAAAATGTATAAAGTTTATAACTAAAATTATTATTATACCAAAGCACGTTTCTTTTTTAATGATATAATGATATGTTTGCCACAAAAATTTAATTAAATAATTAAAATACTTTCTTTACAAATGTCTTATTTATGATCAAATCTATAATTAAGTGACATTATATGTATTTTGCCCAATTAAAAATATAGGAAAAGGTGGCGGTTTTCTTAAGTTTTCAGTCACGATCTTGGTTTTTGTTAGGCCGGACCGGGCAACACCCCTCTCCTTTTTTTTCTTTTCTTTAAAACATATTTAAAAATCGAGAATCTGAAATTTTGGTCCGACCTGACTGACAGCATTCCTCGTAAATTCTGTAAATTTATTTATTTTTCTTAATTTCTGCCGTTATTAATAGAAAAAAGTCTTGACGTATAAATAAATAGGAATACAAGAAATCTTTTGTTCTGTTTCTGGATGTAGAAGAAGAAACAGTAGGAAGGGAGAAAAAGTGAAAATTAAAGAGAGAGCTTCACCAAACTCATCTCCAACCCCCTTTTATTTATTTACTATTTTTCTTCTTTACCTTCATTCTTCGCCCCTCTCTCACCTTCAACACCCCGTTCTTCTCTCAGGTACTCGATTTTACAAAATCTTTACTTTTTGTCCTTTTTTTTCAAGTATTTTCTTTTGGGGTTGTTTTAAGATCCTTTCTCTCTTTCTTTCATGTGTTTGTTTCAGGAAATGGAATGCGTTGAGGTAGCCTTGAAGAGCAGCTTTCGAAAGGAGATGGCTATGAAATCAAGCCCCCAAGCGTTTGTGGAAGATGTCTGGGTTGTTAATGGACAAAACTGTGACGACTTCTCCGTTGACGACCTCTTTGACTTCAGTAACGAAGAGGGTTTCCTTCAACAACAACAACAGCAGCGGGAACATGAAGAAGAAGAAGAGGAACAAGTACGGGCTTCTTCTTCTTCTCCTAAGAGACAAAAGCCAAGCCAGGACACTTTCTTTTCCAGCGTCACTACTAATTTCGATTACACTTCCTTATCCACCGACCAACTCGCTGTTCCGGTACTTGAAAACCGAACAAAAGAACTTTTTTTCTTTTAAGAATTTTTTTTTTTGCTATGTTTTTTTAGGAGTTACGGTTGTAAATTGCGAAACTGAAAAAAGGTGACATTTTTACAGGCGGATGACGTTGAGAACCTTGAATGGTTGTCTCATTTCGTTGAGGATTCCTTCTCGGAGCACTCTACGGCGTACCCCACCGGAGCGTCAATGGAAAACCCCAAGTTACTCGGCAACAAATTGCCTGAACCGGAGATACCGGTTGCCACATGTTTTGAAACACCTGTTCCGGCGAAAGCCAGAAGCAAGCGTGCTCGGACCGGTGGGCGAGTTTGGTCCCTTGTCGCTTCCCCTTCTCTTACAGAATCATCTTCGAGTTCCACGTCATCATATTCCTCCTCCAGCCCTTCTCCTTGGCTGCTTTACCCAAACAGCGGTTTGGGTTCAACCTTTGAACTCTCTGAACCGATTTCTGTCGAAAAGCCGCCGGTTAAGAAGCATAAGAAAAGGCCGTCGACCGACTCGACAGGTTGTAATGGGATCCAGCCGACGCGTAGGTGCAGTCATTGTGGAGTTACCAAGACGCCACAATGGAGAGCCGGTCCAATGGGGGCCAAGACCTTATGTAACGCTTGCGGGGTCAGGTTTAAGTCGGGCAGGCTTTTACCCGAGTATAGACCGGCTTGTAGCCCGACGTTTTCAAGCGAGCTGCACTCGAACCATCACCGGAAAGTGCTAGAGATGCGGCGCAAGAAGGAAACATTGGGTGAGGCCGAACCCGGTCTATCTCCTCCAGTTGTGCCAAGTTTTGGATAAAACCAATGTAGCAGGATTTTAGAGCAGTAGGGAAAGAAAATACTGAATAGGAAAATAGAGAGAGAGAATGAGATGAAAGAACCCGGATAATTGTGTCCGGTTCGAAAGGCCCGGGTTAGTTTCAAAAGGGAAATCAAGGGTGGGTGCGGTAGGTTTCTAGCATAGGGATGTAACTGATTTAGAGATGACTTTATTGTATTTTCTTTCTTTATTTGATTTTCCCACTATTATTCCTACGTTTTTTTTTATTTTATTTTTTGCCATTAATGGGTGTGGGTTGAGTTTGAAACGATTCAACCTTTTAAAAGGAAAAGGGGGTTGGAAAGCAAAAATATTGTGAAGGGGGGAAATGATGCGGTAAGCAAAGGGGACTACTTTTTGGCGTGAGGACTACGCACCCTTAACAAGTTAGTGTATTTTAAGGTTTGTTGTTTGGGGCCGGGGGGTTGTTTTCCGAGCACAGCTTCGTGTTTGGTGTTTTTGATTGTTTGGACGGAATTTGGTGTTTTCGGACAAAGCTTTTAAGAGAGAGGGGTTGGTTGGTTATCGGTAATTCGAATTGAAGTTACCCAAAATAAGTGATAATAATAATGTATGTTGAAAAGAGTGTTGAGCCCTTTGTTTCCTTTGCTGTTTCCCTCCCGGATGATTTAAAAAATTTAAAGTTTGTGTGGTGTGGGGACGGTGATGGATAGATAGAGACTTGAGGTTTTGGAAGGTTTAAAAGTGGAGCCTCATAGGCAGAGGGAGAAATCTTTAAGTGGAACACCCTCTCCGACCAACTACGATAAATGTTAAAAAATTTAATTTTTAATATTATAAATTCAATAAGTTAAATTATAAGGATTATTTTTACAATGAGTGTCCATAACACCTAATATAGGTTAATCAGTTATTAGATCAAATATTAATAATTATAAAAGAAATATAAAATTAACAAATTTGAGGATCATTTAAAATGTTTTACTGTAATTACATTATCACGACTTTTTAACTGTTATAAATAACAAGACAGAAGAGAAGGTGTTTCTTTGTTTTAAATCCTACTCTAAAAATCAATTTTCTCCAACTAATCTCTAAAAACTTAACCCTACTCTTTCAGCCATCTCGGGTAGCATCGCTTTTGGCTGTATCAGCGGTAACCACCCCTACAACCACATTTCTCTCTTTTTTTTCCTTTCTTTTTCCTTTCTTTGTTCTTCTTCAGCGTCTAATTTATTTTGACCAACCAGTGGTCATTTGGTTGCGGAGCTTCATCTTCTGGTGGCCAGAGCTCTATTTGGGTCGTTGTTTGTGAGGAAAAGTTTGAGTTTCACAGATGAGAGGTCGGTTTGGCCCTTGCTTCCGGTTCTGTCGGGCTTTTTCGCCAGTGGTCTTGTATTCAGCCTTCTTGTTCGTCGTTCAGCTTGACCTTGACCCATTGGCTTCGCCCTCTTTTTGTAAACACTACTTTCATATCTAGAAGCGTTTTTTCAGGTGGAGTTATTGTTGCATCGCCTACTCTCTGTTCAAATCCTTCTACGCTGCCAGATTCGAATATGCCGGTTCAAGATGGTTGCTGGCTTGGTGCCCTCTCCTTCCCTCGCCAATTTTCTCTTCCTCTCATGTTGGGTGTGGGGCGTTTGTCTTCTTTGTTTTGATGTTTATGTTTTTCCCGTTCTTATATTTTGTCCTATTTTAGGCTCTGTTTGTTTTGTGTTTCGGTTGTTGTATTTTTATCTGCCCCATGTTTCACTCTGTTTTGTCACTGTTTTTTTTCTTTGTTAATAGATATCGGCTTGTTTTAGTTAAAAAAATATCAACAAATAGTTTAAAGCAAGGATAAAAGATTTGAAAGATTAACAAAAAAAAATTAGGACCATAAATCATGAGATTTAGGTGAGATGATAATTTTTTTATTTTAATTAGTGGTTGAATATTCAATTCACGTTTTGAGTATTAAACATTTTTAAAATTTGTGATTAACGTCTATCTCAATATAAATTAACAAAATACGAAAAATTAATTATTAAACTTGTTTTATTGAATACCTTAAAAAAACAAACAAAATAGAATCATAGACTAGAAAATTATATTGGTTAGGCGATTAATTCGACCTTTCTAAACCATCATCTACGGGTCTCGTAAATATCGTAAAAATATATCAGCTTGATTAAACTATGGATGATCTTACAATCATCGACTTAATAAAGTTGTGCACCAAATTTTTTTTTTTTTAAAGTACCAAAAGATAAGATTGAATTACAAGTAATTATTTGAATTATACAAATTATATGAATAACCCGTTTTATATTTTCAATCCAAACCCATTAATTTCTAAGGGAAAATTTCATGCACTGGCGGTAGAAATAAAAATTTTCATATGCAACTAGTTTTTAGGGTACGAAGGTTTGAGTTTAAGATTATGATTTTAGTGTTTGTGATTAAGTTTTAAGAATTGTAAATAGATTTTATGGTTTAAAGTTCAGAGTTTAGGGTTTAAAATTTAGGGATTAAAATTTAGGCCCTAAAAGGAATATGTGGATGCTTTAGAAGTCTGCTTGTAAAAAAATATTTCACTGACGGTGCATTAAATAATTATTCTTAATAGCTATTTTTATGTATTTTATGTCCGTCCGATAGTTTATGTTTGATATTTGCAATATAACAATCTTGTTGGTGTGGTTATAGTTAAACATTTTTAAAAAAATCCAATACTATAAACAAATGTTGGGTAAATATAACTTTGATATCTAACTTTGAAACTTATATGTAACGTGGAACCCTATTTTTTTCTCGCAATTAAGTACCTAAAATTTTTAAGGATGTATTTGCGTTTTTGTTTTTATTTTAAATTACACGTGTTCAAACAAATTTTAACGGCTAACTTTTGAATCCGTAACAATTCAACTAAACAATGTTAAAATTATTATCAGAACCGAGCACATGTAATTAAAAAATATTAGGTACCTAATTGTACCAAAAAATAAAAAATTATATATCTAATTACATCATTAAAAAAACAAATACCTAATTGCACAAAAAAGATAAATTAGATACGACATTTATACACGGTGAACTTGATCTAAACCCGATTACCCAAATTAGTTTACTAGATTAGAGACTTGATATGAATTCAAGCATGATGACCCAAATTTGATCCAAAATATGAAACAACCTGAACTAAATAGAAACAACCTAAATTTTAGTTGAACTGATATGGATCCGAATCGATTTTCACCCGAACAGAAAGTAACTCGAATTTAATTTACTCAAATCATATATGAACATCAAACTGATTTTAACCCGATAATTGAGTTGAAGTGAACGAATAATTTATTTTTACTATTATCTATTTTTAGCAATGTGATAAATAGTAAAAAAGATGTGTTATTTATTCTCTTTTGTATTATACTAGTAGTTAACAATTATCTTTGGTAATAATTTAATGGTTCAATATCATCTTTCCTTCTTTAAAAGTTCGTATTCATATATGATATGAAAGATATGTTTTTGTAAGATATATAAATAAATTGGACTCATATTTAATTCGACCTGATGTTGACCTGACCCGAAGTTGACTGATTCGATATTGGCCCAACCTAAAACTTAATCGATATGACTAGAAACTGAACTCTACTCGACTTATCATAAACCCAAACTAAATTCAAATCAAGTCCAACTCGACTCAAATCAAACCTAAACCGAATACAACTAAAACCCAAAATAATCTGACCCAAAATAACCCTAACCGAACTTGATCCGAAAGACCCATTACCACATCAAACTACACACATAAACATCAAAAATTAAATACCAAGAGTTAGAATAAGCAACATTTAAAAATGTAAAATTGAAAAGTCTAGATACTCATTTATCTCTGATACAACAGGAGTAAGTAAATAGTATTAATGGTTATTAAAAACTTGAAGACTGAGACTTGAGAAACCACAATGGCCATTCAAACAGAATCTGCAAATGAGTTTCCGGCATTATTTTATATACTGGTTTAGGTCAGTCACCAACCCAGAATTCTTAGGCTCATGAAAGATATAAAAGAATTGAAAATTTCAGGGAGACAAATGCTTATGGTCAAGGACGGACTAGGGTGAACTTATAAAAATTTAGAGGGCGAAAATAGATTTTTAATAAAAAATATATAAAAATATTCTAAAAATATTTTAAATCACATAGGAATTTCAAATATTCTAAAAATATTCCATGCCTGCTTAGGGTAAACCGTGATTGATATGGATGGAGATCAGCTATTAAGTTGAATGTTTGGGAGTTTGTAGGGATAAGAACAATGTTTCCCAAGGCATGAATCCAAAAAATAAAAAAACAACCAGAAAAGCAATGTTTTCGGAAGCATGTATATTGAAGAACAACCATAAATAAAAATAATGTTTCGGAAAACATATGGTGGTGAGTGCGATAATGTAATCAGGGAATGGACCCAGAACTTTATGTCAGAGAACAAACCTATAAAATTCTAAGGAGGCGAACTTATATAATTTTAGGAGGCGAAAATAAATTTTAAATAGGAAATACATAATAAGTTTTCAAAAAAATCTAAATTATATAGAAATTTCAAATTTCTAAGAAGACGACTGCTCCTTCTAGCCCTTCTAGATCGATCCCTGAATTTAATTAAACTGTATTTGGGCATCGTATTCGTAATATGAGGTAATGTTCATGCTAAAAACCAGAAAACT
Source organism: Hibiscus mutabilis (assembly GCA_019671005.1). NCBI lineage: Eukaryota > Viridiplantae > Streptophyta > Magnoliopsida > Malvales > Malvaceae > Hibiscus > Hibiscus mutabilis. The sequence continues at coordinate 24,047,358 of CM033718.1, read as the reverse complement.
GCATGACATATGTCGAGCTTTGTTGCTGAGACTTCTTCAAAGCCCGCCTCTGTAAAAATAAATAATAAAAATGCAAGTAATATTACATTGATCCAAGTGCTGGCTTATCCAAGAATACACCCCCAAATCGTTGTCATATATTTTTGGCGCCCGCAATACCCAAACATTATGAGTTTGAAGTTTTGAAAAATATATATTAGGTCTAATAGTCTTGGTCTCTCAGCTATGTTGAAATCTGTAATTTTACATCTTATATTTTTATTCGAGATAATTTCTTTTTTTTTAATTTTTAATATTAACGTATCCAAATTAATAACACCATTTGTTTATGATGTTAAGGTAAGGGTAAACTGCATAAATAGTCATAGAACTTTTAGGGTGATTGCATTTTGGTCACTAAACATTTAAAACTTGTGATATGATCACTAAATTTTTAAAACTTGCGATATAGTCATTGGAGTTCTAGTTTTCTTTTATTAAAGTCACTCTCGTTAACTTCCGTTAGAGGATGATGATGTGATACTTTAACTTTTCTTCTTTCTCCTATTTCTTCTTCTTTCTTTGCTCTTTTTCTTCCATAACTGAACCTTTATAGCATTTAATGAATCTAAGCAAAAAAGGGTTATAAATGAAATATATGGACAATAAGATAAGCAAAGCACAAGGATTCAAGGTTTTTACTTCACCACATTAAAGCCTCACAATACAATCAAAAGTTGATATATAAGTCAGAAAATACTTAGATGCAGAGACACTTTGAGAGAGAAAGAGAATGAGGTGGGGGTGGTTATACAATACATTTTTCTCTTGGTTGTGGAAGACAAACTCTTTTTGAAAATTATCAACAATGGAGATTAAGGAATAGTTTTAATGTTCCTTGAGTGCTAAAAAAACTTTTTGAAGTTGGAATAGGAACAATATTGGCAGCTCCATCAATGCAAACATCAATATTGTTTGATGTAGCATTGTTTGTGATTAACAATTCCTTGATATTCTCATCAGTTTATGTGTAACACCCCTTTCCCGATCTAGTAGAGAACCGGGTCGAAAAGCGTTAACGGTGAACAGTATGGTGAACGGTGCAATATCTTTCAACAAGAATTCAATGCAAGATAATACAATGCAATACGATATCAATACACTGAGGCAACGAATCGATATGGAACTACAATAATCAAATTAGGGCCAATTTTAAACTTTTACAACTTTTATGGACTAAACTATAAATTCTAGGAATTATGAGTCTTTATCTGAAATTAACCACTCGACTATGTAACTCAATCAGTAAAAAGTAAGTATGTAAATGTTCATGTTAATCCGATGTCATTTACCCATCCAGTTAGACTTACCAAGATTCAGTGACCAATATGCAAAGTTTCAATTCTGTGCTTAATGACTTATAACGGAATTAACTGCTCCCGTACCGAAACACTATAGCCGTATCAGTATGGCACAATTGAATTATGTAATCCAGACTTCACTACCCAAACTCGTTTCGATATAGTCGAGGACCGTATCGGTACGACATGCAAGAGTGATAACCCAATTTCCAGCAACTCAAGAACTCGTTTCTGTACAACTCAAGATGTACTGATACCCATTGACCCGTTTCGATACGCCCCTAGGGCGGTATCAATGCGATTAAAATCTTAAATGCTTTTGTGAGTTTTCGTGTCAAAACACCTGTAGGTCGTTTCGATACGCCTAGGTTGACTTGAGCTTTGACTGACCAAATATGCACAGCTGTACTGAAATAGGTGAACCCATATCGGTACGCCCTACACTGTAATGACAGATTTGATCTGGTTTTTAGCCAATTTAACATGTTGAACGATGTCCAAATGCAATGAATTTTTTACCAGCAATATTCACGTACTATAATCTACTAGCATGTCAAATTTTGGGGCTATTTGAATCCGTTTACTAGGTTTTCACCTTTTAGTGCCAAATATTCATATTTAGCCATTTTTAAGCTATACTAAAAAGCCATTTAGAGCCTTAAACACTATTACAAGGCAAGCATAACTTATACACACCAAAAAGACCACATATGACTAGTCTAGCTACTTTGCCACCATCCTAGGAGTTCATAGAGACAAGGTATATTACTTTAGCCTTGCTTGTGACTTGCCACAATCTTCAACTTCACTAATCTTCGACTACGAACCTCTTAACTTGAAATGTGTGAAATGAAATGCATTAGACATACTTTACCTAGTGAGGTAGTCAAGACTATTAACAATATCAATGAAATGCATTCCAAATCATATATTAGCAATAACGATGCAATGGATCAATGTAAACAATGCAATAATCATGTTCAATAGCAATAAGTCCATATTTTAATATTAACCCTTGGATCGATTCGAGATGGTGGATACGCGAATTCCTACGCCTCGCCAATACAATGAATGGTCTAGTCCATCGACCTCGCCAATATGACAAATAACACATACATCCCTCCGCCTCGCCACAATAAAGGCCGTAGCCCTAGGGACCGTAGTCCATGTTAGAGTATGCCCAAAGACCAATCATGAGATAGTTGTAAAAGACATACTTATTTTATTTTGTTTATTAATATAAAGACATTATTATTATTTCAGTCTTATTATGTGTGTTTATAAATAAACTGAATTATAGTAAAGTCCTTAGAATAATATAGTTATTCTTAGAATGTCCTTAGCCGAGTATTATTGTGGGCATGGACAACAATAATATATTAAGACTAATATGTAGTTGATTGATGAAAAAGTGTTGTTATTGACATGGAGATGTCAAAATCAATACATAAGTATGTGTTAGAGAACGACATACTGGACTGGCCTGCTATGAGCATGTTCTTCGATTATTATGCGAAAGTCACAATATTGCTCATAATGATAACTACATGTATGATCCTCAAACTTGCGATCATCATTATTTCAACATTATGAGTGACATATTTTGATACAATCAAATGTGTGTCGTAACTGACTACGCTATAAAGACTGATATTGGATATGTTGCAATCTATGTAGCGGAATATGGTTGATCAAGATATGATTTGTCCCTCATACATAATTTGAGTAATATCATAGGCCACTTGATTGAGTGAGACTAGAAATGCATGGCCATGTTCGAATAAATTGATATGAGATGTCATAGTTATTCGTTTATAATAGTCTACTCAAGATATCAAGAAATATTAGATGGACTATACAAGTGTGACTATTCCATGACTTGTGTCCGATCTAGATATAAGGACAAAAGGATGTAATACATGAAAAGAGTTAATCACGAAAAAAGGTTATGTCGAACCACGACTTCCTGTAACTTAGGTAGCAAAGATGTATTGCTAGATGCCAATCATTACTTGTAATATTAGAATTGTTCTAGATATTACTGCTAACGTTGCATGAACCTACAAGGTCACACCCTATGGTTGAAACGAACAAATATCGACTAGATAGCATGTGTACAAACTTGTTGTGCACGAAATAAGTAAAAAATCAAAATTATTATGATATTTGTAATTATAGATAGTTTTGTTTATGTATATTTTAATACTAGATAATTATTGTAATTATTAGATACTATTAAAATATATATATCCCTAAAGAAATCTAATTGAAGTAGAATCAGATTCTACATATTTAATTATATTCAGTTAAATATATTGTATATTTAAAGAATCCAAATTAAATTAGAATTAGGGTTTTGAATGCTGTATAAAGGCATAAGGTTTAACATCCAAAGTATGCTTTTGCAAAAAGCCTCTCTAACAGTTAGAGAAGAGAAAATATTGTTCATTTCGTTTGGGTGAACTGCATAGAGGTCAAAACGCTATTGTGACGACTTGGATTCGATATCGGGCTAGAAGAATTAGATTCTCCCAACTCCCTGCGGTTTTCAGATTTAATTAAAGTAATGTTTCATCCTTTTCACCCTAATTTTTCTGCTACGCCATAGGGTGTACCGGCGTTTCCCAACAATCCACCCGTACACCGAGCTCATGAATTCTATGGCATGCCAATTGTATCCAAAGTCCTTTTGAATCCAAGGTCCAGTGACAATATCAATATTCCATGTTTAGTAACAATAACAGTATTCAATGTTCTTATCAATAGGCAATGTTCTGGTGCCAATGTTCAATGGAAATATCAATGATAGTGACAATGTTCAATAATCTCAAGGATAATAACAATGATCGATAAAAATAACTATGCTCTATGTCCAATGTTCAATGCTTCTATACTTCAATAGCAATAACAATGGCAAAATCGATAACGATGCTCGATAGAAATGACTATAGCAATATCAATGATCGATATTCAATGTAATAACTTACCTTAACTTACCAATGGAATCCACTAAGTGGTTCAATACAATATTCCTTTAGAATAATGTTAGTCATGCTATAATCATTGATAATAAAATCGGGAAAGACACCTAGCCTAATTTCGAGACTCCGACTACACTCACCTCGCTAATCCAACACACCTATGGTTCTCGAATGACAATCCTCTTGTTTCTAGCCTTCGACGGTGATGATGGATGTTCTTTCTCCACTTTTTGAGCTAGGTAAACAATAGGGAAATTGTCAGAATTCACCATACGATATCGAAATCAATATAACAATATCAAAATCAATATCGAAGCTTAAAATAGCTATTAGCTATCAAATTCCATGGATGACTAAAACCCTAAATTAAGATTAAGCTTGTTTTATCCATGGACTCAAGGATTATTTGGAGATTTTAGCTTACTCGGTTGATAGAAATAATTCGATATTGATAAACCGAAGAAAACTCAAGCTTCTCTAACCTCAACAATAGAGGTGCTTGCTTGGAGAAAGACGATGAAGACAAGGAGGTGCTAATTTAGTTTAATCAATCGAGTAAAGCTTCTAACTTTGGCTATTCTCTTGTTTAATAAATTAGCTTTCCTTTGTGTGAAGAGATTCAATCCTGATCACCCACGTACGCGGTGATTATAATTGAGGAGGGGCTAATCGCAAGGTTAGTCCCTCAACTTCCAATTCTCTATACTTGTACGCCCAAACTTTATATTTCTATAATTTAGTCACTAAGTAGATTTTCAATACATTCAATAAGGTCCTTAAACAATAATTTGACTAAATTGGACTCCATTATCGATGCAATTGACCTTGCGGTCAAAGTTAGTACGATATTTGGACCTTTTTGATATAGGGTTTCCAATCACCGAAACCCAATTCCAACTAGACCAATTTTTGAGATGTTACAACTCTCCCTCTTAAGAAAAATTCGTCATCGAATTTTCACCTAAATCGAATAGATGGGGATATTGCTTCTTCATCAATTCCTCTGGTTCCCAGGTTGCTTCCTCAGTAAAGTGGCTCCTCTAGAGCACTTTAACCAAAGGAACGGACTTGTTGCGAAGTCTTTTAACTTTCTTTGCCAGAATCTAAATCGGTTATTCATTATAGGACAAATCCATTTGGATTTCCAAAGATTCGGCTTCAATGATATGCGAAGGATCAAAATGATATTTTCGAAGCATGAATACATTAAACAAATCATGGATCTTACTAAGTTATGAGGGAAATAATAAGTGATAAGCCACAAGGCCAACTCTTTCGATAACCTTGAAAGGTCCAATGAATCGGGGACTCAGCTTCCCTTTTCTCCAAAACCTTAAAACTTTCTTCTACGGTGAGACTTTAAGAAAAACCTTCTCATCTACTTCATATTGTATATCCCTTCGCTTAAAATTAGTATAGGGTTTTTGTCGGTCAAATACAACTTTTAATCGATCATGGATAGTGGTAACCCGTTCTTCAGTTTCCCAAAGTAAGTTAGGGCCCAACACCTTGCCTTCACCGAGTTCAAACCAACACAACGAAGTTCTGCTTCGTCTGCCATACAACACTTCATACGATGCCATCTTGATGGAAGTTTGATGACTGTTGTTGTAGGCAAACTCGATGAGAGGTAGGGATTTATCCCAAGAGCTTCCAAAATGAATGATGCATGCTCGAAGCATGTCTTCCAAGATTTGGATTACCCTTTCTGACTGTCCGTTAGACTGAGGGTGGAAAGCAGTACTAAGATAAACTCTGGTACCCAGAGCTCCCTACAACGACTTTCAGAATCGAGATGCAAATCATGAATCTCGATCGGAAATGATTGACTGAGGCACTCTGTGGAGTTGAATAATTTCCTTGTTATACAAGTCAGCTAGCTTAAGAAGACTGTAATCCATCCGAACTGGCAAAGAATGGGCTGACTTGGTGAAACGGTCTACAATGACCCAAATGGCATCATGTTTAGCATGAGTCAAAGGTATACCATTAACAAAATCCATAGTGATCTTCTCCGACTTCTATTGCGGTAGATCGATGGGTTGTAATTAGCTGGTAGGAACACAATGTTCAGCTTTAACACACTGACACGTGAGACACTTGGACACGAATTCAACTATAGCTTGTTTTATGCCTGGCCACCAGAAAAGCTCCCGTAGGTCCTTGTACATTTTTACTGACCCCGGGTGGACAGAGAAAGAGCTCGAATGAGCTTCTTCAAGGATATCAACATAAAGAGATTCATCATTGGGTACACAGACCCGATCATGAAAACATAAGAGCCCTTCAGAATTCATTCTAAAGTCGGGGTTATCTTGCAGCATGGAAATGATAACTTGAAGCTTAGGATCTTGTTTTTACAATGCTTGAATTCTCAATACGATAGTAGACTAAACTTGAAGTTCAGCTACGAGATAATGATGCTTCCGAAGATAGAAGTAAGCAATGATAGCTCGAGGGACAAGCAGAGGTTTGCGGCTGAGTGCATCAGCTACAACATTGGCCTTTCTCGGGTGGTAATTGTTGCACGTAATAAGTGCTACGCAATTGTGCAAGTATACACGTTGCAAGTTATAGTATAAAAGATATCATCTCCACAGGGATTGGTGCCACTTCAAGAATCTAGTCTCTTGCACTGTAAAAAGTAAAAACACAAATAAAGGATTATAGGAGTTTAACTAATAACTAATCTAGAAAGCAATAAAGTAAAAGAGTAGATGAGATCAAATGAGAGAGATAGGCCAGGTTATCGTGAGTTGAGGTGTGATAGCCGATTGGATCGTCTTGGTAAAAGAGTGCACAGGCAACTCAGTTGCCGTGGCAACTTGCACAATGGGGTTGCCTTGGCAACTAATCGATGGTTGCCTGGGCAACTAGTTGGGCAACTACTTGGGCGTCTGGGTAGCAACCTTCAAGGTTCGACAAAGCGTTCTTCAATGGTTTCTTCTTATCCCTAAGTCGAAACTCTAGCTACTTGTGCATGCCTTGATAATACATCCCTGCGTGAATCAATGGTGAACAACGACCAATCTTGTGCTCCTCTTAGCCGTTGAAATCCTTAACTTATTCCTAAGCCGAATTAATCTTCACCATCAATAGATTGAATAAAGATCATATTTATTCGTTTCTTGAATCTAACTCTCCCGATATTAGATAAATAGATGAAATCACGAGATCCTCTCCCAATTCGCTCGCAAACAATAATAAGAATCAAGAATGAATAAACCTTGAATAGAAAAGTGCAAACTCTTATTACCTAAACAAAAACCAATAGTTTCTCACAACCACAAAACACAATAACCATAGCCAAATAGATTTAGTTCATGGCTAGGTTCCAAAGAAACACAAGATAAATAATCCCTAGCATGAACCCAATCGAACAAGAAAGAAAATGATGATGAAGGAGGCTTGTCGAAATCCTCCTTGCCCTAGATGCTTGTCGAAAATTCTCTCCTCTTGCCCTCCTTGGACTTGTCGAAATTCCCCTCTCTTTTCTCTCTATCGATTGTCGAAATCTCCATCTTATTTATAGGGCTAGGCCAAAGTCCTTCTTTGAGGAGGAAGTTAAGATGGAATTAAATTATCTTTAAAGAATATAATTATTTATTATAATTGTATTCCTACTAGAACTTTTCATATCTTCTTGGAATTTAATTCTTCTTTAATCTCTGCATGGCAATCAAATTCCTTTGGGTTTGGGCTTTGCTCCACGTCATCTTGGGCTTGTCTAGTCATCAATTTCGACTACCATATCACCTTTGCTCTTGTCAAAAATTGCCATGGCAACTAGCTCGGCGTCTCCTTCATGTATTGCCCTGGCAACTAGCTCGACGTCTCCTTCATGCATTGCCCTGGAAACTAGCTCTAGCCTTGCTTTGGCAAGTGATCCTGCACATACACACAAAACACACCAAAGCAGCATCTTTTCCCACAAAAACTACCAAGTTATGTAATCAAGCTCAACGATGGAAGGAAACATGGATTAATGCATGAATGGCTAATTATGCAACTAATATGGGCCTAAGTCTAACAATAATATGAGTAAAAAGGGTAAGAAAAATAGTACTTTTGAACACTTATCACACCCCCAAACTCGAACTATTGCTTTCCTCAAGCAATGCAAACTCATAATTACCTGCTAAGACTTCAATTTTCACAAACTTAGCTTTGAACTTGATTTCAATTCTCTGAACCGGGGCGCAAAGTATGATTGGCTTTTTATTTTTCGGAAAACTTAGGAGTTACTCGGAATCAAACTATAGTGCTTGTGAGTGTGTGTGGAGTTGTGTGCAAGTTGATTTTTCGGATTCTATGCAAACAATAGGTTTTCAGATTACTTCATTGGGTTCTTTTTAACATGTTTTAACTAGAGCCAGTTTTGGGCACCTCTAGTGTTTTGTTTTTAGTTTTATTTGACTAGAGCCGGTTTCGGGCACCTCTAGAAAAAATTCTATCAAAATTTTTTTTAGCACATACTAGAGCCAGTTTCGGGCACCTCTAGTGATCAATTTTTTTTAGCATATGCTAGAGCAAATTTTGGGCACCTCTAGCATTCATCCAATTTTTATTCTAATCCCCCAATTTGTTAATTATCAACCTAAGTTCACTAGAATTCCTTAAATCAATCAAACCACAACAGTGTTTCATCAAATTTAGCATCATAGTAAAATTCTAAGTTTTTCCATGGTTATCCTAGAATAAAAATTCTATCAATTAAGTGCATTGGCAAAGTCATCATCGGATATTCATCAAATCTAAGCAATTCTTGTTCCAATTAAAGGCATGGCAAGCAATTTATGTATCCTAAATGTAGTATTTAAGATGAATGTAACTAAACATGGTAACTACTAATAACAATCCCCCCCCAAACTCGAGTGAGGCATTGTCCTCAATGCATGCATGAAAGAAAAATAAAAATAACGAAAAATAAAATGCATACGAGGACTTACTCCGAGAGTTCGTCATCGTAGATGATTAGTTTCCTTTTGGTCGGTGTCTTGATTCTCTTGCTTGAACGCGATTGTTGTTTTCTAGTTGCCGTTGGTGGAATAGATCCTCGTACGGGGTTGTCCTCATCGTCCTCTTCATCATTGTCATTGGCTTTTTGCTTGGAGGATTCAATTGGTGCGGTCTTTGTTGGTGCAATTGAGGACTCGTCCGAATCTGAAAAATCAGAAAATGATTCCGTAGGAGTTGATTCGGGCATAGGTGCTTTACCTTTGGCTTTTGCAGTGGTTGCCGGGATGTCTTTAGCTTTGGTTGCCGTGTCATCTTCAGGGTTGGTTGCCGTGGCGTCAGCTTGTCCAGGCACGATGTAGGTTACCGTGGTGATTGCTTCATTGGTTGCCGGGGTAAGGATCTCGGTAGTAAATTTCCTTAGCATAGTGGTTGTGGGTCTTGTTGTGGAAAAGAAAACAAAGAAAACCTGAAAACTAAAGATAATGAAGAAAAATAAAATATCTCCTAAAAATAAAAATGAAAATAAAAAGAAAAAGAAAAAGAAATATTGAAAGGAGAGCATGCTCATGCATCTCCTAAGGTGACCACTTCTTTGTTACGTTCCACATGGGCACCATTGTAGTGCTTAAATCTTTGTCCATTAACTTTGAATTCATGGTTGTCAGAGATGGACTTGATTATCACAACACCATGAGAGAATGGTTTGACGACTTCGAATGGTCCCGACCATCTTGATTTCAGCTTTCCCGGGAAAAGTCTTAGCCGAGAATTGAATAAAAGAACTAGTTGCCCTGACATGAATTACCGTGGCAATAGTTTCTTGTCGTGCCATCGCTTTATTTTCTCCTTGTAGATTCGTGCATTGTTATAGGCGAGTGCACGAAATTCTTCTATCTCATTGAGGTCCAACAAACGCTTTTGTTCGGCACTTTCCCAATCCATATTCACGGTCTTGATTGCCCAGTATGCCTTGTGTTTGATTTCCACCGGTAGATGGCATGTCTTGCCATAGACAAGTCGGAAGGGGGACATACCTAAGGGTGTTTTGAATGCAGTGCGATATGCCCAAAGTGCGTCATCTAGTCTTAATGACCAATCCTTCATAGAGGGATTTACAACTTTCTCGAGTATACCCTTCAATTCTCGGTTGGAAATTTCTGCTTGCCCGTTGGTTTGTGGGTGATATGCCGTGGCGATCTTATGTGATATGCCGAAGCGTTGCAACATCTTGGCAATTAGTCTATTGTCAAAATGCTTGCCTTCGTCACTGATAATTGCTCTTGGCATCCCAAACCGTGTAAATATGTTTTTCTGCAAGAATCGTTGCACGGTCTTGGAATCGTTGTTGGGAACTGCAGCTACCTCAACCCATTTAGACACGTAGTCGACGGCAAGTAAGATGTAGAGGTTTCCGAATGAAGATGGGAAAGGTCCCATAAAATTGATCCCCTACACATCGAACAATTCCACCTCGATGATGTTCTGGAGTGGCATCTCATGTCGTCTAGAGATATTGCCCGTCCTCTGGCAACGATCACATTGCTTGTAAAAGTCTTGGGCATCTTTGTACAATGTTGGCCAATACAAACCGGATTGCAAAACTTCGGCCGCGGTGCGAGTTCCTCCAAAATGTCCTCCATAGGGTGAAGAATGGCATTGCCGGAGTACATTCTGTTGCTCTTCTTCAAGGACACATCGGCGTATAACCTGATCTACACATTGTTTAAACAAAAGAGGCTCGTCCCAAAAGTAATGCTTAGCATCATGGCGGAACCGCTTCTTCCCTTGGTGATTAATGCCATAAGGTAAAATACCACAAACAAGGAAATTAACTAAATCTGCGTACCAGGGTATTGCCGAGGCATGTGCTGCCGTGGTGACTGCTCCCAAAATTGCCGAGGCATGCGCGTCAAAGGCTGCTACGGCGTCGAGAGTTGCCGAGGCAACTAAAAGTTGTTCATCCGGGAATACATCGCATATCTCTAGATCCGCGTCCTCCTCCCTATTGCGTTCCAAACGTGATAAGTGATCGGCCACTTGATTTTCCGTTCCTTTCCTGTCCTTAATTTCAATATCAAATTCTTGTAAAAGTAATATCCAACGAATCAAACGAGGTTTGGCATCCTTTTTAGCAAATAGATATTTGATTGCCGAATGGTCCGTATGAACAATTACCTTTGTACCAATCAAATAGGATCGGAACTTATCAAATGCGAAAACTACAGCTAGTAACTCTTTCTCCGTTGTTGTGTAATTCACTTGAGCACTATTAAGAGTTTTACTAGCGTAGTATATCACATGGAAGGTCTTACCTGTGCGTTGGCCTAGGACTGCTCCTACCTCGAAATCACTTGCATCACACATGAGCTCAAAAGGTAGCGTCCAATCTGGTGGAACGACAATGGGTGCCGAGGCAAGCTTTTTCTTTAGGGTTTTGAATGCTTGGGTGCAAGAATCATCAAAATCGAAGACTTTATCCTGTTCAAGCAAATTGCACAAGGGTTTAGTGATTTTAGAAAAATTATGAATGAACCTCATGTAAAAACCTGCATGTCCAAGAAAACTTTGAATTCCTTTAACCGAACTTGGTGGGGGTAATCTCTCGATCACGTCCACCTTGGCTTTGTCTACTTCAATTCCCTTGGATGAAATCTTGTGGCCGAGCACTATTCCTTCATCTACCATAAAATGGTATTTCTCCCAATTGAGGACTAAATCAGTTTCTTCACATCTTGCCAAAACCCTATCTAAATTGCCGAGACAGCTGTCGAAGTCATTACTAAAAACAGAAAAATCATCCATGAAGATCTCAAGGAAGTCTTCGACCATGTCTGAAAAGAGTGCCATCATGCATCTTTGGAAGGTTGCCGGGATGTTATACAATCCGAACGGCATCCTTCGGAAAGTATAAGTACCGCATGGGCATGTGAAGGTTGTCTTTTCTTGATCTTCTGGTGCTATGGCAATTTGATTATAACCTGAATAACCACCAAGAAAACAATAAAAGGGTTTACCTGCAAGACGGTCAAGCATTTGATCAATAAAGGGTAATGGGAAGTGATCTTTCCTAGTGGCTTTGTTTAGCTTTCGATAATCCATACAAACCCTCCAACCGGTCACAATCCTGGTTGGAATGAGTTCATTGTTTTCATTACTTACCACCGTTATACCTCCCTTTTTTGGTACACATTGTACCAGACTTACCCATGTACTATCAGAGATAGGGTATATAATGCCGGCGTCAAGCCACTTGATGATTTCTTTCATTACAACCCCTTTCATGGCATGATTCAGTCTCCTCTGGGCCTCAATTGAAGGTTTGTGATCATCTTCCAACAAAATCTTGTGCATGCACACTTCTGGGCTAATTCCCTTCAAGTCGGCAATTGTCCACCCTATTGCCTTTTTGTGTAGCTTCAACATCTTGATCAGCTTCTTTTCCTGCTCAGGCTGTAACTTAGAAGAAATAATTACAGGCAATGTATTATCGGTTCCTAAGTATGCATATTGTAGTTGCTCTGGCAATTGTTTCAACTCAAGAATCGGTGGTTGTTCAGTAGAGGGTTTTTCGAGCTTACCTTCTTTACCTGAGTAATCCAGTGGTTCAAAGTATGTACCTGGTCGATTGACTAGCCAATTTGCCTCTTCTTGTTGTTCCTCATCGACCGGTTCTTCATACTCCTCAGGTTCCTCTTGTTTGGCAATGTAGTTGCCGAGGCAACTAAATTCCTCGTCAAAGTTAAACTCTGCCGTGGCATGAAGAAGTTGGCATTCTTCTGGATCATCGGCATGCCTTAGTGTTTGGAACACATTTAATTTAACTTGCTGGTCATTCACCCTCATTGTGAGTTCTCCCTTTTCAACATCGATCAAGGTTCTCCCTGTTGCTAGGAGTGGTCTCCCGAGAATGATGGGTGCATGCTCATCTGCTTCACAATCCAAGACAATAAAGTCAGCGGGAAAAATAAATTTATCAACTTTTACCAGTATGTCCTCGATTTTTCCCTCTGGATGCACATAGGATCTGTCGGCTAGCTGTAGCATAACTATTGTAGGTCTTGCCTTCCCGATCCTAGTTTCTGGAAAACCGATTTAGGCATCAAGTTTATGCTAGCCCCAAGGTCGCATAATGCTTTCCCAACATAGTGGTTTCCAATGGAACAGGGTATTGTGAAACTTCTGGGATCCTTCAACTTGGGTGGCATACGATTGTGCAACATTGCCATGCATCCCTCTGTTGCGGCAACTATTTCAAACTCTCCTAGCCTTGTTCTCTTGGACACAATGTCTTTAAGAAACTTGGCATAGTTTGGCATTTGTTCAATTGCTTCCACCAATGGCAAGTTGATGTGGACTTGCTTTAGGATATCAAGAAACTTCTTGAATTGGTAATCTTTCTTTTGTCGCTTCAACCTTTGTGGGAATGGTGGTGGAAGTCGGATATCTTCGATCCTTTCATTGGTTTAGAACCTGATTGACGGCATTGCCGGGACAAATGGAGTTGCCGAGGCATTATCAACTGAGGTTGCTGAGGCATACTTATCGCAAGTTGCTGAGGCATCTTTATCGTCGGTTGCCGAGGCATGCTTATTGCCGGTTGCCGCGGCAATTCCTGGTTCAGCATCTGAGGCTTTGTCGCTAGGTTCATCTTGATCTTTTTGTAGAGTTTTGTTTGATGAGCGGGTTTGAACCTCTCTAAGTTGTTGGCCACTTCTAGTGGTGATTGCCTTACATTGATCATGGCCAGTTCCTCTTGCGACTTCAGTATCGCTAGGTAAACCTCCTTGCGGTCTAGTATTCAGATTTTGAGCAATCTGTCCGACTTGATTTTCCAATGATTTGATTGCCGCCTCTTGGTTTTGCAATCTCATCTCGGTCCTGTTAATAAAAGCATCAGTTCTTTTTATGAAGTTACTATTCTCAGCCATATAAGATTCAGTTTTCATCATAAAAGCATTTAGAGAATTTTCCAAAGAACTAGATGTCGTCGGTTGTTGCAGCGGCAACTGTTGCCGTGGCATATTCTGCTGGAATCCCGATGCTTGTGCATTATGATTGTTCTAGTTTAGAGCATTGTTGGGATTACTCCATGAAAAATTTGGGTGCTTCTTCCAAACTGGATTGTATGTATTGGACATCACGTTGTTGTTCCGATTGTAATTCCCCACATAGAAGCTGGATTCCGGATTCTGCATACATTCAGAAGAATTATGGTTATCACCACATAACTCACAAAAAGAATCCATTACCTTGACCTCATGTGTGTTGTTTGGTTTTTGCATCTTCTGGACCATCTTGGTTAAAGTGGCCAATTGTGCCGAAATTGAATCTGATGATCCTAGTTCATGTATTGTGGCTTGGCGTCTAACTGCTCCTCCTCCAGTAGATGAGAATTGATAATCATTCTTGTCCAGCCTATTTAGAATTTGCATTGCTTCCTCCGACGACTTATCTAGGAGTATGTCGTTTGCCAAGGCATCTAGCATCATCCTTGTTGGTGTATTTACGGCGTTGTAAAACATTGTTACTTGAGTCCACACAGGGAATCCGTGTAGGGGGCATTTGTGTAGAAGTTCTCTATATCGCTCCCAAGCCTCGTACATGGATTCATCATCTGCCTGCCGAAAAGAAGTAATGTCGTTACGAAGCTTATCAGTCAAATTTGTAGGATTAAATCTAGAAAGGAAATCACGACAAAGATCAGTCAAAGATGCTATAGATCCGGCAAAAATGCTATTCAACCATGCTTTCCCCTATCCCTTAGTGAATAGGGGAATAATCTTAATCATAATACATCGGGGGTGACTCCGTGTATCTTGAACGAGTTGCAAATCTCGAGGAAAGATTTCAGATATTGCCGTGCATCTTCAGTTGCAAAGCCGCCAAATTGACCAATTGTGTTTATCATATTAAACATTATTGGTTTTAACTCAAATTGGTCGACATCAATTTCAGGTGCGACAACTCCTGGATTAAGTCCATCAAGATATTCTTCAAGATAGTCTCGAATAGTTCTGTTTCGTGCAAGAATCACTCCTCCTCCTGCTAGAACATCTTGATTCATATTGCCGTCTTGATTAGCCATTGCTACTCTTATCCTTCGTCTAAGTCTTTGTAAGGTTTGTTCGATTTCTGGATCAAAGGGATATTCTGGTGAAGTCGGTCTCGCCCTGGTTATATACCAATGCAAAACCAAAGTTTGTTAGCCCTTTTAATTTTAAACAAGAAAAGTAAAAAGAAAGTGCAAGAAAATAAAAACAAAGTCGCTATTGCCAATCCCCGGCAACAGCGCCAAAAACTTGTTGCGCGTAATAAGTGCTACGCAATTGTGCAAGTATACACGTTGCAAGTTATAGTATAAAAGATATCGTCTCCACAGGGATTGGTGCCACTTCAAGAATCTAGTCTCTTGCACTGTAAAAAGTAAAAACACAAATAAAGGATTATAAGAGTTTAACTAATAACTAATCTAGAAAGTAATAAAGTAAAAGAGTAGATCAGATCAAATGAGAGAGAGATAGGCCAGGTTATCGTGAGTTGAGGTGTGATAGCCGATTGGATCGTCTTGGTAAAAGAGTGCACGGGCAACTCAGTTGCCGTGGTAACTTGCACAACGGGGTTGCCTGGGCAACTACTTGGGCGTCTGGGCAGCAACCTTCAAGGTTCGGCAGAGCGTTCTTCAATGGTTTCTTCTTATCCCTAAGTCGAAACTCTAGCTACTTGTGCATGCCTTGATAATACATCCCTGCGTGAATCAAGGGTGAACAACAACCAATCTTGCGCTCCTCTTAGCCGTTGAAATCCTTAACTTATTCCTAAGCCGGATTAATCTTCACCATCAATAGATTGAATAAAGATCATATTCATTCGTTTCTTGAATCTAACTCTCCCGATATTAGATAAATAGATGAAATCACGAGATCCTCTCCCAATTCACTCGCAAACAATAATAAGAACCAAGAATGAATAAACCTTGAATAGAAAAGTGCAAACTCTTATTACCTAAACAAAAACCAATAGTTTCTCACAACCACAAAACACAATAACCATAGCCAAATAGATTTAGTTCATGGCTAGGTTCCAAAGAAACACAAGATAAATAATCTCTAGCATGAACCCAATCGAACAAGAAAGAAAAGGATGAAGAAGGAGGCTTGTTGAAATCCTCCTTGCCCTATATGCTTGTCGAAAATTCTCTCCTCTTGCCCTCCTTGGACTTGTCGAAATTCCCCTCTCTTTTCTCTCTATTGATTGTCGAAATCTCCATCTTATTTATAGGGCTAGGCCAAAGTCCTTCTTTGAGGAGGAAGTTAAGTTGGAATAAATTATCTTTAAAGAATATAATTCTTTATTATAATTGTATTCTTACTAGAACTTCTCCTATCTTCTTGGAATTTAATTCTTCTTTAATCTCTGCATGGCAATCAAATTTCTTTGGGTTTGGGCTGTGCTCCACGTCATCTTGGGCTTGTCTAGTCATCAATTTCAACTACCATATCACCTTTGCTCTTGTCGACAATTGCCATGGCAACTAGCTCAGCGTCTCCTTCATGTATTGCCCTGGCAACTAGCTCGACGTCTCCTTCATGCATTGCCCTGGCAACTAGCTCTAGCCTTGCTTTGGCAAGTGATCCTGCACATACATACAAAACACACCAAAGCAGCATCTTTTCCCACAAAAACTACCAAGTTATGTAATCAAGCTCAACGATGGAAGGAAACATGGATTAATGCATGAATGGCTAATTATGCAACTAATATGGGCCTAAGTCTAACAATAATATAAGTAAAAAGGGTAAGAAAAATATTACTTTTGAACACTTATCAGTAATCAATGACAAGATTATAATCCTCGAGGAGCCATCTCCGTTGTTGAAGATTCAACTCCTTCTGAGTCAATAGATACTTGAGACTTTTATGATCGGTAAACATATAACATTTTTTTCTGTAGAGATAATGTCTCCAGATTTTCAATGCAAATACAACTGCAGCCAACTCCAGATCATGAGTGGGATAATTCATCTCATGTGGCTTAAGTTGTCTCGACGCATATGCAATAACCTTTCCTTCTTGCATCAATACACATCTTAACGTGAGATGCGAAGCTTCACTATAAATGATATAGTCATTTCCAGACTCGGGTTGGGTTAGGACTGGTGCATGGGTTAACACTTGCTTCAATTGATCAAAGCTTCTTTGTTGATCCGCAGACCAAACGAATGGAACTTTCTTTCTCAACAACATAGTTAGAGGAGTTGCTCTCATAGAAAATCCTTTGAGGAATCTTCTACAGTAGCCAACGAGACTAAGAAAACTTCTCACCTTACCAATATTCTTCGGTGGATGCCAATCAACAATGGCTTGGATTTTCTTCGGATCCACCTGATGCCCAAAGCCGATACAATGTGCCCAAGGAAGGCAACTTTGGTGAGCCAAAACTCATATTTGGAGAACTTAGCAAACAACTGCTTCTCACAGAGGATTTAAAGTACAATTCGAAGGTGATTTCGATGCTCGGTAAGATTCTTAGAATAAATTAGAATGTCATCAATGAATACCACTACGGATTTATCAAGGTAGGGCTTGAAAACCTGATTCATTAGATCCATAAAGGCTGCTGGTGCATTGGTTAGCCCAAAAGGTATCACCAAGAATTCATAGTGTCCGTATCTTATTCAGAAAGTAGTCTTGGGTACATCACATTCTTTGACTCTTATTTGATAATACCCAGACCTTAAATCGATCTTGGAAAACACAAAGGCATCCTTAAGCTGATCGAATAGGTCATCTATCCTTGGCAAAAGATATTTATTCTTGATGGTTACCTTGTTCAACCGTCATTAATCGATACACAATCTCATGGAACCATCATTCTTCTTAACAAAAAGAACCAGTGCTCCCCAATGAGAGGAACTCGGTCGAATGAAAACTTTATCCAAAAGGTCTTGAATTTGAGCCTTTAGCTTCTTGAGCTCAACGGCCACCATGCGGTAAGGTACAATAGAAACTGGGGCAGTACCAGGTTACACTTTGATGCCAAATTCGACTTCACAGGTTAGAGGCAATCCTAGAATTTCATCAGGAAAGACATCAAAAAATTCACATACGCTGTCAACATCCACAAAACGGGGTTTGTCCTTGGTTGCCGATGTTAAATCATATAAGGAAGAATTTCTCGAATTCATCAACACTATACTTTTCTTATCAAGGCCTCAAAGGTATAACTTCCTCTTACTACAATCTACCCACACTTGATGTTCACTAAGCCAATCCAATCCCAGTATCACATCAAACTCGTGGATCTCTAGAGCCAACAAATTGGCCGAAAAAGGGGACAGTTCTTGCACAGAAAGCTTATGGTGACACAATCACACAATGGATTGGTTACAAAAATTATTAATGCTATAGGTTCATAAAACAATCCATGTTTCTTGACTAACACGGTACTTATAAAAGAATGAGTAGAACCAGGATCAATCAGTGCATACAAAGGGTTTGAGTACAATTCAATAGTACCTGCAATGACATCAGGTTCGTTCTCCTCTTCCCTACTCCTCACATGATACATATGAGTAGGAATTCTTGATTGCTGTCTACTCGATGCTTTGCCAGAGCCACTAGGTCTCCTGGTAGCTCCTGATGATCTTTGCTTCGACCCCTTGCCTCTGAAGGACTGAGTAGAGGTGGCAAAATTAGCCAATGTAGCAGTAGACTTGGTTGTATTCAGAGAACAATCACGGATGAAGTGGCCTTGCTCCCCACAAAAGAAGTAAGCTCTAGTCTGCTTACAGGACAGGCCTACTAGATGCCTATTCCGACAGTAGTTACAAACTAGATGTTGTGTACTTCGTTTTGAGCTTCTAGTACTTTCGACTGAAGTGGTTCTAGAAAAAGATAGAGTTACAGACTGGGGCCTCTCAATATTCTTGGAACGAGGAGGCTGTGGGAAGACATTCTGCTTAGGGCCAGAATATTTCCCTCTCATACTCCACTTAAGAGGTCGAGAATCATCTCAGAATCTCTTCTCAGACTTACCCGACCCACCAATCTTTTGGGCTCTTAGTGATACTTCGGTAGCCTTGACCCGATTCACCAGGTCCTAGAAATCAATGATGCTCAAATCAGTAAACATGGCGCGAAGCTTGTCACTAAGCTCGGTAATAAACATGCAACACTTCTCCTCTTCCTTCTTAATGTATTCAGCACCATATCGGCTATACTTGCAGAAATCGTGAATATACTGCTCGGCTTTTCGTCCACCTTGTTTGAGGTGGAGAAAGGTGTTGCGTCTTTTTGCGAGATAGAACTTGCTAATATATTTCTTTCAAAATTCTCGAAGAAAGAACTCTCGGGTCATAATGTCTTCGGAGACAGTAAGAATAGTAGTTTCCTACCAATGTAGTGCCTCATCAATAAGCAACGCGAGGGCGCACTCCAATTTGTGTTCATCTGTACATTACAACTGTTTATTTAGGATTTAGGGTGTTATCCAGGCAATACTCGGTGGCCTCAGGATTGTCATTATCTTGACCGGTAAAAGTATAGGCCCGTTACTACGATAATTTGTCAATTGGGGGCCGAGTATATTGGACAACAAGAGCAATAGGTTATGTAGTCTGCTTGGCCCTCATAGTAGCCATAAACTACTTATACATATCAGCCATGTTCCTATAACGCTCGACCTGAGCAGTCGACACCTTAGGTCCGATGTCTTGAGCAGGAGGATCTTGCTAAATTAGAGGATCTCCCCCTTTTCTCCTCGCCATGGGTCGAGGAGCCGGTAGCAGGCTCATTGATATGACCTTCATTTGTTTCTGATATATCTATAATATAGGAAGATTGGATTAGTCGACAAGTCACAGTATATACAATATATAACTCCTATGTGGCAAAGTAACACAATAACAATGCAATAGACTTCAGTTTAGTCCTAGAGTCGTAAAACTCTAGCTCTAATACCACAATTGTAACACCCTTTTCTCGGTCTAGTAGAGAACAATGTCGAAAAGTGTTAACGGTGAATAGTACGGTGAACGATGCAATATCGTTAAATAAGAATTCAATGCAAGACAATACAATGCAATACGATATCAATACACCGAGGAAATAGATTGATACAGAACTACGATAATTAGATTAGGGCCAATTTTAAACTTTTACAATTTTTAGGGACTAAACTATAAATTCTAGGAATTAGGGGTCTTTATCTGAAATTAACCATACGACTATGTAACTCAATCAGTAAACAGTAAGTCTACAAATTTTCATGTTTATCCGATGTCATTTACCCATCCAATTAGACTTACTAAGATTCAGTAACCAATATGTAAAGTTTCAATTCCGTGCTTAATGACTTATAACGAAATTAACTGCTCCCATACTGAAACACTATAGGCCGTATCGGTATGACACAATTGGATTATGTAATCCAGACTTCACTTCCCAAACTCGCTTCGATACGGCCTCGACCGTATCGATACGACATGCAAGGGTGATAACCCAATTTCTAGCAACTCAAGATCTCGTTTCGGTATACCTCAAGATGTACCGATACCCGTTAACCTTCATTGACCCATTTCAATACACCTCTAGGGCCATATCAATGCGATTAAAATTTTAAATACTTCTGTGAGTTTCCGTATCGAAACACCATCAGGCTGTTTCGATACGCCTAGGTTGTCCTAAGCTTTGACTGACCAAATATGCACAGCCATACCGAAATAGGTGAAACCGTATCAGTACGCCCTGCACTGTAATGATAGATTTGATCTGGTTTTTAGCCAATTTAACATGTTGAACGATGTCCAAATGCAATAAAATTTTACCAGCAATATTCACTCACTATATCTACTAGCATGTCAAATTTTGGGACCATTTGAATCCGTTTACTAGGTTTTCACCTTTTAGTGCCAAATATGCATATTTAGTAATTTTTAAGCTATACTAAAAACCATTTAGAGCCTTAAACAATATTACAAGGCAAGCATAACTTATACACACCAAAAGACCACATATGACAAGTTTAGCTACTTTGCCACCATCCTAGGAGTTCATAGAGACAAGGTACAATTACTTTAGCCTTTCTTGTGACTTGCCAAAATCTTCAACTTCACTGACCTTCGACTAGGATCCTCTTAACTGAAATGTATGAAATGAAATGCATTAGGCATACTTTGCCTAGTGTGGTAGTTAAGACTATTAACAATGTTAATGAAATGCATTCTGAATCATATTTTAGCAATAACGATGCAATAGATTAATGTAAACAATGCAATAATCACGTACTATAGCAATAAGTCCATATTTCAATATTAACCCTTGGATCGATTATGGATACGCGAATTCCTATGCCTCGCCAATACAATGAATGGTTTAGTCCCTCTACCTCACCAATATGACCAATAACACATACATCCCTCCGCCTCGACACAATAAAGGTCGTAGCCCTATGGACCGTAGTCCACCCGTACATTGAGCTCATGAATTCTATGTCATGCCAATTGTATCCAAAGTTCTTTCGAGTCCAAGGTCCGGTGACAACATCAATATTCCATGTTCAGTAACAATAACAATATTCATTGTTCTTATCAATAAGCAATGTTCTGGTGCCAATGTTCAATGGGAATATCAATGATAGTGACAATTTTCAATAATCTCAATGACAATGAAAATGATCGATAACAATAGCGATATCTATGTTATATGTCCAATATTTAATGTTTCCATACTTCAATAGCAATAACAATGGCAAAATCGATAATGATGCTCGGTAGCAATGACTATAGAAATATCAATGATCGATATTCAATGCAATAACTTACCTTAACTTACCAATGGAATCCACTAAGTGGTTCAATGCAATATTCCTTGACAATAATTTTAGCCATGCTATAATCAATGATATTGAAATTGGGAAAGGCACCTAGCCTAATCCCGAGACTCCAACTACACTCACCTCGATCATCCAATACACCTATGGCTTTCAGATGACAATCCCCTTGTTCCTAGCCTTCGACGATGATGTGGATGTTCTTTCTCCACTTCTTGAGCTAGGTAAACAATAAGGAAATTGTTAGAATTCACCATAAGATATCGAAATTAATATAATGATATCAAAATGAATATTAAAGCTTAAAATAGTTATTAGCTGTCAAATTCCATGGATGACTAAAACCCTAGCTTAAGATTAAGGTTGTTTTATCCATGGACTTAAGGATTGTTTGGGGATTTTAGCTTACCCGGTTGATAATAATTCGATGTCGATAAACCGAATAAAACTCAAGCTTCTCCAACCTCAGCAATGGAGGTGCTTGGTTGGAGGAAGATGATGAAGACAAGGAGGTGCTAACTTAGTTTAAGCAATCAGGTAAGGCTTCTAACTTTGGCTATTCTCTTGTTTAATATAATAACTTTCCTTCATGTGAAGGAATTCAATCTTGATCACCTACATATGTGGTGATTATAATTGAGGAGGGGCTAATCGCAAGGTTAGTTCATCAACTCTCAATTCTCTACACTTGTACCCCCAAACTTTCAATTTCTATAATATAGTCACTAAACAGATTTTCAATACATTTAATAAGGTCTTTAAACAATTATTTGACTCAATTGGAGTTTATTATCGATGCATTTGACCTTGCGGTCAAAGTTAATACGATATTTGGACCTTTCTAATATAGGGTTTTTGATCATCGAAACCCAATTTCGACTAGATTGGTTTTTGTGATGTTACATTATGAGTCTCTCTAATTTTTGAAGTTCGAATAGTATAAATTCCTTTTAGCACTCAAGGAACATAAAAATAATTCCTTAATCTCTATTGTTGATAATTTTTAAGTACAGCTGTTCTTCCACAACATAGAGAAAAAATGGGTACTATGTAACCACCCACTCCATTCTCTCTTGCTCTCTCAGCATCTGTGAATCTAAGTTTTTCTGACTTATATATCATCTTTTGATTATACTGTGAGATTTTAATTCGGTGAAGTAAAAACTTTGAACCCTTGTGTTTTGCCCATCTTATTGTTCATATATTTCATTTATAGCCCTTTTTTGGCTTAGATTCATTAAATGTTATAAAGTGGTTAGTTTTGGAGGGAAAAACAACAAGAAATAAGAAGAAAGTGGAGAAAGAAGGAAGGTTAACGTGCCACGTCAATATCCTCTAAAAAAAGTTGACGAGAATGATTTTTAATGAAAGTGAATTAAAAGTTAGTGATTATATCAAAAGTTTTAAAAATCCAATGGCCAAAATGCAAGCACCCTAAAATTCAATGACTATTGATGTAGTTTATCCATAAAGTAATGGTGTGAGTTTTTTTAACAAAAATTAATTTGACTTGGTATGTAGATTTATTATTATTTTTGAATTGAAAGAAGCTTAGATAAAAGGCTTATAAAGGAGCATGAGGGTGGCTGGAGGTAGCTTGGAGATCTGCAACAAGGATTGAGGTGAGCTTAGCCAGAGGAGAAGCATAAGTCAGCATGTTGAATTGGTACGGAAAGGCCAACTTAACCATTTTATCAACAGCCTAGTTTCCATCACAAGGTATCCATAAGAAGGCAGTCGTCCAAGCACGACTTCGAAGAGCCACAATCGCGCGTACAAGCAGAATTGGGCTATGGAGCACGTTATAATCCTAGAGCAGTTGTACAACTTGTGCATTATCAGATTGTACCTGTAAATTCAAGATGCCAAGAGACCAACCAATCTTCATTCCCTCATAGATGCTAGAGCTCACATTAAAGGTTGGTTGAGACACCGACGCACTTGGTGAAACCCAACAACCAATGTCCCGAGGAATCACAGATGACACCACCTATGGTAGCAATTTTGGTGGGTAACGTAACCCCACCATCAGAATTTAAACCCAGGGCGGCGATAATAGCATCTTCCTTACGCCCACTAATCCGGGGATCAACAAATCAGATGACATATGGCTTATTATCTCGAAGATATTGAAGGGCGGCTAGGAGAAAATTTGAGTGACCACATCCCTAAAATTTCCAACAAAATATTTTAAGATTCATGATTAAAGTAAAAAAGGGAGGGGGTCAAGTGCTAATCATGCATTAGCACTGAACTCTCGATGGTATTTCCCATAAAATCATTCATTGTCGGTTGTTCTTGCGCAAGCTCATGCAGAGTAGGGGTAGCAGACTTGTCTAGAAAAATAATCACCAAGGAAGAAAAAGAGGTAGTGGATTATTTCAGAGCAAGAGGCATTATAGGAGTAGAAAAATGAGCTTGGAAGATTGATTTCCCAACAACTGGATCATCAGACTCAGAGATTACAACAATAAAGTGCTTTTGGGCATCAATGGGGTACAAACCGCACCATCAGGAAGGGTATGTGTATGATGTTCTATTGGTTTTCGAATACACAAATCCCTTTTCGTGTTTTCCTTGATGACTTACATGTATTACCATATGGTTTGGAGACCTTCGGCCCTGGGTGGGCATGAGAGAGACTTGGGGTTTTAGATGAAGGAGCTGTATGGTTGTTTGAGGTTGCATTACCCACGTCATGTTGCACTACTTCAGTTTTTTGGCTGGTTAGCGTAGGTGCAACATTAGGACTAGCGATCAGACTAGTCAAGGATTTAGAATGCTTCGTAGGACTAGATTCCATATAACCTTCATTAAGGGTGAACGACTTTGTTAGAGGGGATTTAGACCTTCTGTTAGGTATGAAGAAGGATGTGGGTGAGAAGAAGAGACCTAAGCCGTCTCCAATGGGTGCTGGGTAGAGTCCATGGTCATTAAGCCCTTGGTGTTGATATCTTGGGCATCCCATGTGTCATCCCGAGCCAAAGCTACATAGCGAGAACCCTCGATAGTCTCCTTTGCTCCCCTAACATACTTCCCAGACTTGTTCTAAGGTTTATTACGATTGTGACAAGTATCAACAATAATCTATGGCCCAAAAAAGTCAGAGTTTGAGCTACTGGTTGGGGGGATTGTTCTAAGTTTTCCATACTAGTACTAGCTACAGGACTGGCTATTTATTGAACCGTAGGCAAAGCAGAGTTCTCTTTTAAATGCCCATAAATGCCACATGCAAAGAAAATGTGTTGGAGACCTTCATATTCAGGTTTTTGGATAAAGTTATCAATGCCAATATATGACAGCAAGGGTTTGTTCAGGTCTACCATGACGGCTAGACGAACGAACTTGCCTCTTTCTCTGACTTGCATATTTTAGTCAACCTTAATGATTCTTCCCATAAACATATCAATCAATATGAGAGACTTTAGAGTAGTAATGATATGGGAGTCTTGGAGCCTGACCCAAACGATTATATGAGATGGGTGCTCTTTCGAGGTGGAAAAGAACCAGCTTCATGGTTGGACAGTTAAGTAACTGCCATAGATATTCCATGGACCTTCTATGAGAACCTTAGCATAGTTTTTTCATTTGTGAATTTAACCATGAAGTAGTTGTCTTCCAGGTCGATACTGGTTGCCACATTTTACAGACCCTCGAGAGAAGAGTTTTGTAGCTAATAGCTCTTCCAAGCAAATAGACATTCACAACATGTCTCATGGTGTGATCAGTTTGATCATATTCCCAGTCAAAGAATTTAATTGTTAGAAAAGAGCCTGAACAATCAATAATGTAGTCTTCTTCGAGGACCATAACTTCTACTTTCATGCCACTAGGGTGTGCTTGTGATGACTTGGAATGGCTACCCAATATACCACCGTAGGAGATCTTACCTTGTCCATTCTGAATATCATTGAAGAATTTCCATTCAAAACTGATGGCCTTGTCTCCATAGCCATGTCAGAGTTATTGTAGTTGTTGAGCACGTTGGTATCATCCATGTCCACCTTGTCAGACGAGCAAATGTGTTCAAGGTCCACATCCACATTCTTTCCCATCTTAGGTATACTTTAGTCTTTAATAGAGATTAGAGAGTCTAATCTTTTCAAGATGTTTGATGCAAAAACTTTGGTAGCCCCTCTGGTGGTCGGCTGCTGGGGTTTTCGAATGGGTTAAGACTACGGGTGTCGTTAGGGTTGTAGGGGTTAAAGATAAAGCTCATCAGTGGTTTTCAGTGCGTAGATTTACTATTAATTAAACGTCATTCCCTAGATTTTCATGTAACCTTGGTTATATAATCAAATGTAGACATGGCAAACTTGACTCGAGAGTCGAGACCCATATCGATTTATTCCACTCGATAACGATATGGATTCGAACATGATAATCTAAACATGACTAATAGCTCTTTAAAGAGCATGTATTTTCCCTTGATTTATAGGTTTTATTGTCCCCACATTGGTATCTATTGCATCCATTTTTGCAATTTCATGTCTATTTATATAATTTTTCTAACTTAGTTCTAGTGGCTTGTGTTTTGTATATTTCTGCCTATTTTTTCCTTGTTGTCACTACATTGCTAATGTCCCTGGAGAGGTAGTTTTCACCACTGCAGCCAAGTCGACACTGCATTTGCTAGATATCCAGTCTACTTGAGGATAAAGACGAATATACCAGCTATCCAGTTTGTTATAACAAATTCTTTACGACGCTTGTCACGCAAATAACCTGCAGGATAAGTGTCCTATAAAATGACTATTTTGGAGGAGAGAGAGAGTCACGCTATTCTCATTTTTCACACCATCTTTAACCTCAAGCTTTCTCCCTCCCTCCATGGCAGCTTAAGCTTGTTTCTAGAGATCTGAGGTGAAGTGAAGCAAATCTATCCAAGGAAATAAGGAGTCAAGTACTGAATCAAGGAAATATATTGTTATCTCCTTAAACTTCTCTTTATTTTTGATGTTTTTGGAGATTTACTTTGTATTTGTGCTAATTTTGATGATGGTTTAATTTTCTTGAGCTTCACGAGCTTGTTTAAACTATCTTCTTAGTTTAATATATATTAGTGTTAACTTTTTATTAAGTGTTAATTGTTGAATTTGATTTAAATTTTGCATGAGAGTGTTAAAACCAGCCAGTGACAAGCCAGATTAGCGAGTTTTTACAACGAATATTGTTTGGAAGCAACGAAAGTTGATCCACTTGTTTGAAGGGCTATTGATAGCTTTTTAAAGAGCATGGTTTTCCCTCGACTTATAGGTCTTATTGTCCCTACATTGGCATCCATTGCATCTATTTTTGCATTTTCATGTCTATTTCTGCATAATTTCTAACTTAGTTCCAATGGTTCACGTTTTGTATATTTCTCACTATTTTTTCCCTGTTGCCGCTGCATTACTAATGGCCATGTAGAGGAAGTTTTCAGCACTTCAGCCAGTTCGACACTACATCTGCCAATTGTCCAGTTTGCTTAAGGATAATAATGAATATACCAACTGTCTAGTTTGTTACAACAAATTTTGTACAACTTTGGCATGCAACCTGCAGGACATGTGTCATTCCTTTGGTGGCCTATAAAAGGACTATATTGGAGGAGAGAGAGGGTCATGCTCTTCCTATTTTTCACATCATCTTCTACCTCCGTGATTTTATCCTCCTTCTATGGAGGCTTAAGCTTATTTCATGAGATCCGGGGTGAAGTAAGGCAGATCCATCCAAGGAAATGAGGAATCAAGTGCTAAAGCGATGAAATATCTTGTTATCTTTTTAAACTTCTCTTTATTTTAATGTTGTTTTGGAGATTTACTTGTATTTGTGCTTTTATTGACGATGGTTTAATTTTCTGGAGCTTGTTGAACTTGTTTAAACTATTTTATCAGTTTAATATATTTCAGTGTTAGCTTCTTTAAGCTTTAATTGTTGGATTTGATTTACGTTTTGCATGAGAGTGTTAAAACCAGTTATTAACATCGACAGATGCAGTGGCAAGTAATCAAAACGAGAGTTAGATAAGGATGCAACGAAAGTTGGTCCACTTGTTCTAAGACCTATAGTATTGACTTACAACGAAAGATGAGGTCGATCTACATCCCTGAGTCAATGGTTGAAGGTTGAATAGAAGCTAATACTCAACCTGACCACTACATGGCTGATTGAACCATCCTTTATCCATGAAGTGCACTTGATTTTTCCACTGAGCTGAGCCAAGAAGATTTAGGCTTTATTCTCATTATTCTCTATCTTTAATTATTCTTTGTTATTTCTACCACATTAAAACATTTATACTCTTTTTTTATGTTGGTATTGCAACCACCATTACACCCACAACTACCACTCTTACAGTATTGTATTGTAGTCACATAAGGATAAGCATAATTCACCTTCCTCGTAGGATCGATATTCAAATAAGATTTCCTTGTTTCTATTATTGCATCGATGGTGTAGCTTGCACTAAATAGTGTGATATTTTCACACTGATCAAGTTTTGGCACCGTTGCCAGGGATGGTGTTATTATGTTCTTATGTTATTGCTTCCTATGCTGGTTTCTTTATTTAAGTTTGTAGTTGTTTCTAATAGTTTTATTTTTGTTTTTCCTTTTCTTTGATTACTTTGTTCAGGTGTTGTATGACCAGAAGTGCTACTAGAACACTCTATGTAGCAGATCCAAAAATTGAGAGAACTTTTTGAAGAAAGATTCCTGAAAATAGTGGAATGGCTAGATAACCAAACAAAAGTGAGGGAATTCTTATACGCAAGAAAACCCACCATTGCACCTACCAGCCTAGAACCGAACAATCTGTGAGGTTGTTGTTCCCTAGTTGGGTGATTTGTAACCCATAATTGTTAGACCTCCTATTCAGGCTGGAAACTTTTAGTTGAAGCCGATGATGTTCCAAATGCTTAACTCTAATGGGTAGTATGTATGGTTACTGCATGAATCAATCTTTTCTTTTAATTTATGCTTCATTTAGCCAACAAGGCGTTCCTAATGATGCCTCCCGAATGCAATTTTTTCCTTATTCATTGTAAGTATAGAGCTCACACATGGTTTAGAGGATTACCTACAAGTTCTATCACACCATGGAATGGCATTGCGACACAATTTGTTTTGCGCTTTAATCCACCAATAATGAATTCGCGCATAACGAACGCCATTACAACCTACTATCAGTTAGATGATGAGACCTTTCATACTACATGGGAGCAATATAAGTCTTTGTTGCAATGATGTCCCAACAATGGCATTCAACTGGAAACTCAGATTGAGATCTTTTATAATGGGTTGAATCCAGCAACGAGACATCTTGTCGACGGGTCGTCTAATGGTCCACTACTTGATTGTACCTATCCTACTGCTGGAGCAATTTTCTCAGAATGATTCGTAATATCCTATCTCTAGATTTGTATCATGCAAGGCTTCACCGAGAGTATTTGAGCTCGATGGTCTATCTTCTCTAAAGGCTCAGATTTCTACTTTGGAGAACAAAATTAAGAATATGGAAGGAATAAGTGAAATTTCTCCTATTCAGTTAGCTTAACAAACTACAACCATTGTCTTTTCCTGTGAAATTTGTGGAGGCAACAATAGTTTTAAGGATTGCCCACAACATGCAGAAAATGCGAGTTATGTTAGCAACAAGAGAGGCAACAACTTTGGTATATTTTACAATGCAACTAATCGGTAGCCTTGGAATAATTCTACTTCTAATCAGCCTCAAGGAGCCTTTTGCTCCAGGAATGACTAATTTCAAGGAAATTCTAGTGTGCCCCAAGGAAATTTCGGTTACTCGCAACAACAGTTCACACCGCATACTCTAATGTAGCCACAACAGAATCGGATGCAACCACAACATACTGCATCACAGTCGCCACAATCACAGTTTGGAATGAAATCACAATATGGTGTACCATCTCAAGCCTTATCTAAAATGAGTCATTATGCTTCTTTATGTATCTCTGGCCCATTCGCTCTTCTTGAAGAGATGGTGCATGATCACTTATCTCGCACTGAAGCGATAGTGCAAGGTCACTCTTCATTAATACAGACTTTGCAAGCTCAGTTGGGTCGGTTAGCTACTGATATGAATTCTAGATAGCCTGGCGCATTACCTAGCAACACATAGAGTCCGGTGACCAAGGGTAAGGGGCATTGCAAGGCTGTGACTCTACGTATTGGTAAACAGACTATTGACTCAGAGCAACAAGTACCCATATCTACTCATGAACAAGGAGGGTCATCTGTACCTGATCACACAATGAAGGATGGAGAGAATAAAGACAAGCCGAGTAATACTCCTCCTACTATTACTCATGCTTCAACTGATCCACAACCAATATTGTAGCCACAACATCCAATGTCAGCACAACAACCAGATGACCCATCTCCACCTTTTCCTCAACGATTCAAGAATGTTGAAATGGATAATTAAATCCAATTCTTTCATGATACTTTGCAACAACTTGCAGTTCAAATTCCTGTGATTGATTCTCTTACACAGATTCCAAGCCACGCAAAGTTAATGAAGGATATCTTGTCAAAGAAGAAGAAGCTCAATGCAATGGAAACCATTGCACTCACTGAGGAGTAGAGTGTGTTGATATCTACCCCTTTACTACGAAAGATGAAGGATCCAAGCAGTTTCATCATACCTTGCTCAATTGGTAATCATTATTTTAATAAAACTCTTTGTGATTTGGGAGCTAATATAAATTTAATGCCACTTTCTACTTTTTAAAAGTTGGGCATTGGAAAAATGAAGCCCACTACTGATGACGCCCACCAAAAAGGATTCTATTTGGGTTGCCATTGATGTCCACTACTTTTGAAAATTTAGATTTTGTGTTTGGGTTGCCGTTGACGCCCACTAAAAATAATTTCATTTGGGTGATTGTTGATCGGTTTACGAAGTGTGCACATTTTGTGTTTGTGCATACTACGTCTACTTTGGACAAGTTGGCAGATTTGTATATTGTTGAAATTATACGGTTCCGCAGTTTACAACAAGGTTTTGGGAGTGTTTACATCGAGCTTTGGGTACACAGTTGAATTTTAGTACTTTGTATCATCCTCAAACGGATGGTGAGTATGAACATGTGATCCAGGTCTTCACGGTGATCGTGTGTTCTTGAAAGTGTCACCTTGGAAGAAGCTGATGCGTTTCGGACGTAAAGGTAAGCTTATTCTGAGGTTTATTAGACCATATGAGGTTGTGGAGTGTGTTGGTCATGTGGCTTATCATTTAAGGTTACCTCCTGAGTTGGAGAAGATTCATGATGTGTATCATGTGTCGATGTTGCGGAGGTATCAGTCAGATTCTTCGTATGTTATGCTGGTGGAGGATATTGAGTAGCAACCTGATTTGCCCTATGATGAGGAACTGGAAGAGATCCTAGATTCTAGCAGCAAAGTTCTTCGTGGTAAGATGATTGAACTTGTAAAGGTGTTGTGGCGACATTGAGGAGTTGAGAAGGCTACGTGGGAGAGCAAAGCGGACATGTTGAAACAATTCTCGCATTTGTTTCCTTCAGGTAAAAATTTTGAGGATGAAATTTGCTAACTGGAGGAGAGTTGTAACACCCCAGTTTTGGGCCTAAAGGTTTATATGCTGGTTAGACGGTCTGGTAGATCGGTTAGAGATTCGAGTCGGATTCAAGAATTAAAATCGGATTAAATATTTTTTTGATAAAAAATATTTGGAAAATATCTAAAAATTATTATTAAATATATGTATAGTTTTGATAAATTAAATTTTGGAAAATGAGTTTTGGGAATCAGACATTTTGGGCCACTGACCAAAATGTAAAGTTTAGAAACTGTTTTTAGGGATTGTTTTGTAAAAGAGTCAAAACTTTAAATCTTGAAGGAGCTAATTTAACAATTGGTCTAATCTGATTTTTCTCTTAATTAGTATTATTTTAAAGGAGTTTTAATTAAGGAGATTAAAAAGGATTTAATTAAGTGAGGTGGTTATTTCCTAAAATCACTTTTTGACGTAAATTTCTTTTCTCAAAATTTTCTCTCAACTTCTCTTTCACCAAACACTTTCTTTTTCATCAGAAAATTAAGGTAATATTCTTGATTCCTTAAACCTTTGATTTCCTAATGGATTCCTCAACTTTGTTTTCCAAAATCTTATTGTATTTCTTTGTTTTTCAAGAGAAAACATCCAATTGAGAGGAAACTAACTCAATAGAGGTAAGGTTCATTCTTCTCCTCTGATGAATGGTTCTTTATTAAAATTCCAAGTTCTTGACTCTTTATGAATGATTTCTATTAAGTTTTAATGATTTAATTATGGAATATGGTTAAATCAATGTTTAATTGGTGAGCTTAAATGATTTTTGAATGTGATATGTTTTGCTAAGTTCTCGATTGATTTTAATCAAGATTTTAATGTTTTATAATGTTAATAGATTGATTTTAACAATGGAATGCCGAAGCTATGTGAATCTCTAATTTGCTAGGTTGCTAGTTATGTGTTTTTGAGGAGTTGTGGTGTTTAATGTATGATGGAGGTATAAGGATTGTTTTGGATGGTTTTTGGATGTCAATTGATGTTAAGTGATGGATTGAAATGTTAGATTATGGCTGGGTTGTGTTTAGGTTAAGTTGGAAAGTGTTTTTGGTGGTTCTCGAAAGGTGTTTGATGGTGGTATGTGAGGCGAAGTTGGGGAGTTGAGTTGCTGGGACTATTAATGCATGATAATGTATTAATCCTCTGTTGTTATGTGATTAAAACAGGGGAGAGTGATCCTAGGGCTGTTGGTGAAGTTTCTGAGGCTTTAGACGCTTGTTTTTATATTGACAAATAAAGCTTTGCATTGTCGTTGAGTGAGAATGTGGATTTCATCTTTGAAATGGTTTAAAGGTTATGATTTGGGGTTTAAACTTAGATTGAAATGCTGGTTTAAATTCGGAAGTACGTATGACGATAATTCTCTCTCGATCGTGCTTTAATGAAATTGGTTTTATGCACTTGTTTTGAATGACATGGTACTTACTGTTTAAGCAAGATTTAAAGCATGTTTTTTAATGTTTTTGATCATATAATGATGATGGATGCATTTGGTAAATGATACTGTAAGTATGTCGAATACTTGTGAAATCATGGTTTAATGCTTTGGAAATAGTTTTGATTTGATGCATATAAAAACAGTGAGGTACAAGGTTAATAATGAATTATATTGGCAAGTACCCTAATGGTTGAGGGGTTATATGGTACCGAAAACTCCCGTTAGTGGATTATACATCTAACCGATGATTGGGTTTGGTGTCCCCGAGTTGTAAGTGGTACTATAATTCCAGTTGAGATGGCATGAAATGTTGAGATGACACTTGTTGAATCTGTGTATCCGATGTAATATTTTGGAAAGTGGATTTGTTTATTAAACACTTGAAAGCCATATAATTATTGATGTATCATGTAGACGGATGTTTATGTATAGTGTTGGTTTATACATGTTTTTCTTTAAACTTTGCATATGAGTTGTTTTGCATGGGAAGGCTTAAATTGAGGGTTAGCAATGGGATTTGTTGTTGCTCCATGATACATGTTGCATATGGGTTATTATGCTGGTTTTTGAAAGGGTTAAGTGCATGGTTTTCAAGGCATGATGTTTTATAAGTCGATTGAAATGGTAATTTCAATGTGGTTTTGGGAAAATGGTTTTAAAATGCATTGGTGGTGTTTTGTTTGAGCACTCCTCACTAACCCTTGTGTGCTTACGCTCTTTTTGTCCATCAATACAGAGAATTAAAGGTTGCGAGGCAGCATGTGGGCAAGGGATTACCAAGGACTTCGAGTATTGAAAGTATGATTTCAAATTAGACTTGTAGTAATAAAGGCAATGGGGTGTCGTTGTTGTTTTGGGAGGGTTTATGCTAAGCTCCCTATCTGAGGATGTTTGTAATGTTTCTTTGGATTTGTATTTGGGCTTTTATGTTGGTTGTGGCTTGCGTTTTATGTTTTGGAAGTTGGATGGTTTGGTTTCTAGGAAGCATGCCTCTAGTTTACCCTTTGAAGCATAATGCCATGATTCAATCTTAATTTGTAATGTTTTGAC
Organism: Hibiscus mutabilis; assembly: GCA_019671005.1. NCBI lineage: Eukaryota > Viridiplantae > Streptophyta > Magnoliopsida > Malvales > Malvaceae > Hibiscus > Hibiscus mutabilis. The sequence goes on along the minus strand of CM033718.1, from coordinate 24,013,188 downwards.
TTGGATTAATCCTTGATTTAGTTGTGTATAAGTTTGAGGCATGTTAGAATGTGTATGAATCATTGAAAGCATGAAAAATCAGTAAAAGTGGACATTACAAGTCCAAGCGTATCGATGCACATGTCTTCGTACCGGTACGGGTAAGTGTTGCGCGTAATAAGTGCTACGCAATTGTGCAAGTATACACGTTGCAAGTTATAGTATAAAAGATATCGTCTCCATAGGGATTGGTGCCACTTCAAGAATCTAGTCTCTTGTACTGTAAAAAGTAAAAACACAAATAAATGATTATAGGGGTTTAACTAATAACTAATATAGAAAGCAATAAAGTAAATGAATAGATGAGATCAATTGAGAGAGAGATAGGCCAGGTTATCGTGAGTTGAGGTGTGATAGCCGATTGGATTGTCTTGGTAAAAGAGTGCATGGGAAACTCAGTAGCCGTGGCAACTTGCACAACGGGGTTGCCTTGGCAACTAATCGATGGTTGCCTGGGCAACTAGTTGGGCAACTACTTGGGCGTCTGGGCAACAACCTTCAAGGTTCGGCAGAGCGTTCTTCAATGGTTTCTTCTTATCCCTAAGTCGAAACTCTAGCTACTTGTGCATGCCTTGATAATACATCCCTGCGTGAATCAAGGGTGAACAACAACCAATCTTGCGCTCCTCTTAGCCGTTGAAATCCTTAACTTATTCCTAAGCCGGATTAATCTTCACCATCAATAGATTGAATAAAGATCATATTCATTCGTTTCTTGAATCTAACTCTCCCGATATTATATAAATAGATGAAATCACGAGATCTTCTCCCAATTCACTCGCAAACAAGAATAAAAACCAAGAATGAATAAACCTTGAATAGAAAAGTGTAAACTCTTATTACCTAAACAAAATCCAATAGTTTCTCACAACCACAAAACACAATAACCATAGCCAAATAGATTTAGTTCATGGCTAGGTTCCAAAGAAACACAAGATAAATAATCCCTAGCATGAACCCAATCGAACAAGAAAGAAAAGGATGAAGAAGGAGGCTTGTCGAAATCCTCCTTGCCCTAGATGCTTGTCGAAAATTCTCTCCTTTTGCCCTCCTTGGAGTTGTCGAAATTCCCCTCTCTTGCTCTCTCTCTATGGATTGTCGAAATCTCCATCTTATTTATAGGGCTAGGCCAAAGTCCTTCTTTGAGGAGGAAGTTAAGTTGGAATTAAATTATCTTTAAAGAATATAATTCTTTATTATAATTATATTCCTACTAGAACTTCTCCTATCTTCTTGGAATTTAATTCTTCTTTAATCTCTGCATGGAAATCAAATTCCTTTGGGTTTGGGCTTTTCTCCACGTCATCTTGGGCTTGTCTAGTCATCAATTTCGATTACCATATCACCTTTGCTCTTGTCGACAATTGCCATGGCAACTGCCTCGGCGTCTCCTTCATACATTGCCCTGGCAACTAGCTCGGCGTCTCCTTCATGCATTGCCCTGGCAACTAGCTCTAACCTTGCTTTGGCAAGTGATCCTGCATATACACACAAAATACACCAAAGCAGCATCTTTTCCCACAAAAACTACTAAGTTATGTAATCAAGCTCAACGATGGAAGGAAACATGGATTAATGCATGAATGGATAATTATGCAACTAGTATAGGCCTAAGTCTAACAGTAATATGAGTAAAAAGGGTAAGAAAAATAGTACTTTTGAACACTTATCACAGCCCCAAACTCGAACTATTGCTTGTCCTCAAGCAGTGCAAACTCATAATTACCTGCCAAGACTTCAATTTTCACAAACTTAGCTTTGAACTTGATTTCAATTCTCTGAATCGGGGCACAAAGTATGATTGGCTTTTTATTTTTCGGAAAACTTAGGAGTTACTCAGAATCAAACTATAATACTTGTGAGTGTGTGCAAGTTGATTTTTCGGATTCTATGCAAAGAATAGGTTTTCAAATTACTTCATTGGGTTCTTTTTATCATGTTTTAACTAGAGCCAGTTTTTGGGCACCTCTAGTGTTTTGTTTTTAGTTAATTTATTCGACTAGAGCCGGTTTCGGGCACCTCTAGCTATCAATTTTTAGCACACACTAGAGCCAGTTTCGGGCACCTCTAGTGATCAATTTTTTAGCACATGCTAGAGCCAATTTCGGGCACCTCTAGCATTCATCCAATGTTTATTCTAATCCCCCAATTTGTTAATTATCAACCTAAGTTCACTAGAATTCCTTAAATCAATCAAACCACAACAGTGTTTCATCAAATTTAGCATTATAGTAAAATTCTAAGTTTTTCCATGGTTATCCTAGAATAAAAATTTTATCAATTAAGTGCATTGGCAAAGTCATCATCGGATATTCATCAAATTTAAGCAATTCTTGTTCCAACTAAAGGCATGGCAAGCAATTTATGTATCCTAAATGTAATATTTAAGATGAATGTAACTACTAATAACAATCCCCCCCAAACTTGAGTGAGGCATTGTCCTCAATGCATGCATTAAAAAATAAAAATAACAAAAAATAAAATACATACGAGGACTTACTCCGAGAGTTCGTCATCGTGTATGATTAGTTTCCTTTTGGTCGGTGTCTTGATTCTCTTGCTTGAACGCGATGGTTGTTTCTTGTTTCCAGTGGTGGAATCGATCCTCGTACGGGGTTGACCTCATCGTCCTCTTCATCAATGTCATTGGCTTTTCGCTTGGAGGATTCAATTGGTGCGGTCTTTGTTAGTGCAATGGAGGACTCGTTCGAATCTGAAAAATCAGAAAATGATTCTGTAGGAGTTGATTCGGGCATAGGTGCTTTACCATTGGCTTTTGCAGTGGTTGCCAGGATGTCTTTAGCTTTGGTTGCCGTGGCATCTTCAGGGTTGGTTGCCGTGGCATCAGCTTGTGCAGGCACGATGTATGTTGCCGCGGCATCTTCTTCATTGGTTGCCGGGGCAAGGATTTCGGCAGGAAAGATTGGGAACGGCACGCTACTGTCTGGGTACTTTTATAGGATGACTTGGGTGATGGCATTGTTGTGCTCCTTCATGTACCGCATGAACATTAGTTGCCGGTCTTCAATTTGCCTTAGGTGGCTCACCAATGGTTGCAAGAGTGCCTCAAAGTGTCCCGGGGTTGATGGCCAAGTTGCCCGGGCGTTAGGTGCTTGGGCATTAGGGATTCCCGGGGCGGCAGGAGTTGCCGTGGCAATTGGAGGCCTTGAAGAATTTCCCGGTGCCTCTCCCATTAGCTTTCGGATTAGTGCTTGATTCCAACCGGACTTGGGTAGGGCCTTTTCATCGGTGGACTCACTTAGGACATGCATCTCCTTGCAAAGATTAGAAATTAAGCAAGGGAAGAAAAGAGAACCCTTATCTTTTGTGCTACATACAAAAATCTCATCACAAATAATTTTTCCAATGTTAATGATGCGATTATGCAAAATAGAATGTATGAGCAAAAGACGTGGTATATCAATGGTAGTATTGTGTGTGGTGGGCATTAAAGAAGTTTTAACAAACTTATTCCATAGTTTTGACTCGGGTTTAAGCCGAAGGCAATTTACCGTGCCCTTGTATTTACCGTCGTTCCAATGAGTTCCCGGTTGAGTGAGTTCTTGAAGCACCTTATCGAGTTGCTTGGGAGTGATTTGATCAACGAAGGCTTGATGCTCGTCCTTCTCAATGTAAAGCCCGTAAAAGGTGTTGACGTTTTTGGGACTTATGAGTATGACCTTGTCACGAACAAAAACATAAGGATTATCCGGGTTAGGTGAGTGAGCATAGAATTCTCTTACCCATGAGATGTTACCCAGTTCGGGTTGATGGTAAAAGATTTGCCACTTTTGATGTGCAATCCTCTCGAAGATGAATGGTTCAAGGCCGAAATCTTGATGAGAGTTGGAGTATTCAAAGCCTTGTTCTTCATGAATCTTCCGGCTTTCAAACTTGGAGTGAAATCTTTCTTGAACCACAGGTGTAGCAAACTTCTTGTATCTTGGTTCTTTGGAGGAACTTGGATGAACTAAAAATTTAATCTTGGATGCCATGGATGATCTTGGTTGTGAGTTTTGTAAAAACAAAGAAAAGAAAAGAAACTAAAAATTTGCAAGATAGAAAGTAGGAATAAGTTAAGGGTGATGGGTTTTATAGAAAGGATAGGTGGGCGGGATTAGGGGAAAACGAAAAAGGGTTTAGGGCGAGGGAGAAGTTGACAACAAGGGGTTGTGATTAGGGTGAATTGGAGGCTTTATATAAGCCTTAGATTCAGCCCATTAGTTTCCTTGTTGAAGATGTTTTCCTACTTGGATTAAAATTCCTCTTTAACTTGAACTTTTTTTCCTACAATTCAAAAACAAATCAAATAAGGATTAAAGATAAAGGAAAATAAATAAAGATGTATAAAGGGATTCTTGACTTAAAAAAATAAAATCTATCCTAAAAAATTAATAATAATCAGAAATAATAAATAATAAAAAAACAAAAATTCAAAAAAAATTGAAAAATAAAAATAATAAAAGATAAATAAATAAATAAATAAATAAAAATAAAAATAAAAATGTGCTAAAAAAAGGGAGAGCATGCTCATGCATCTCCTAAGTTGAACACTTCCTTGTTACGTTCCACATGGGCACCATTGTAGTGCTTCAATCTTTGTCCATTAACTTTGAATTCATGGTTGTCAGAGATGGACTTGATTATCACAGCACCATGGGAGAATAGTTTGACGACTTCGAATGGTCCCGACCATCTTGATTTCAGCTTTCCCGGGAAACGTTTTAGCCGAGAATTGAATAGGAGAACTAGTTGCCCTGGCGTGAATTGTCGTGGCAATAGTTTCTTGTCATGCCATCGCTTTGTTTTCTCCTTGTAGATTCGTGCATTGTTATAGGCGAGTGCACGGAATTCTTCTATCTCTTTGAGATCTATCAAATGCTTTTGTCCGGCACTTTCCCAATCCATATTCACGGTCTTGATTGCCCAGTATGCCTTGTGTTCGATTTCCACTGGTAGATGACATGTTTTGCCATAGACAAGTCGGAAGGGGGACATACCTAAGGGTGTTTTGAATGCAGTGCGATATGCCCAAAGTGCGTCATCTAGTCTTAATGACCAATCCTTCCTAGAGGGATTTACAACTTTCTCGAGTATACCCTTCAATTCCCGGTTGGAAATTTCTGCTTGCCCGTTGGTTTGTGGGTGATATGCCGTGGCGATCTTGTGTGATATCCTGAAGCGTTGCAACATCTTGGCAATTAGTCATTGTCAAAATGCTTGCCTTCACATCGATAATTGCTCTTGGCATCCTAAACCATGTAAATATGTTTTTCTCGCAAGAATTGTTGCACGGTCTTGGAATCGTTGTTGGGAACTGCAATGCCCTCAACCCATTTAGACACGTAGTCGACGGCAAGTAGAATGTAGAGGTTGCCGAATGAAGATGGGAAAGGTCCCATAAAATTGATCCCCACACATCGAACAATTCCACCTCGATGATGTTCGGAGTGGCATCTCATGTCGCCTAGAGATATTGCCCGTCCTCCTCGCAACGATCACATTGCTTGTAAAAGTCTTGGGCATCTTTGTACAATGTTGGCCAATACAAACCGGATTGCAAAACTTTGGCATGGTGCGAGTTCCTCCAAAATGTCCTCCATAGGGTGAAGAATGGCATTGTCGGAGTACATTCTTGCTCTTCTTCTTGAGGACACATCGGCGTATAACCTGATCTGCACATTGTTTAAACAAAAGAGGCTCGTCCCAAAAGTAATGCTTAGCATCATGGCGGAACCGCTTCTTCCCTTGGTGATTAATGCCATAAGGTAAAATACCACAAACAAGGAAATTAACTAAATCCGCGTACCAGGGTATTGCCGAGGCATGTGCTGCCGTGGTGACTGCTCCCAAAATTGCCGAGGTGTGCGCGTCAAAGGCTGCTGCGGCGTCGAGAGTTGCCGAGGCAACTAAAAGTTGTTCATCCGGGAATACATCACATATCTCTAGATCTACGTCCTCCTCCCTATTGCGTTCCAAACGTGATAAGTGATCGGCCACTTGATTTTCTGTTCCTTTCCTGTCCTTAATTTCAATATCAAATTCTTGTAAAAGTAATATCCAACGAATCAAACGAGGTTTGGCATCCTATTTAGCAAATAGATATTTGATTGCCAAATGGTCCGTATGAACAATTACCTTTGTACCAATCAAATAGGATCGAAACTTGTCAAATGCGAAAACTACAGCTAGTAACTCTTTCTCCGTTGTTGTGTAATTCACTTGAGCACTATTAAGAGTTTTACTAGCGTAGTATATCACATGGAAGGTCTTACCTGTGCGTTGGCCTAGGACTGCTCCTACCACGAAATCACTTGCATCACACATGAGCTCAAAAGGTAGCCTCCAATTTGGTGGAACGACAATGGGTGCCAAGGCAAGCTTTTTCTTTAGGGTTTCGAATGCTTGGGGTGCAAGAATCATCAAAATCGAAGACTTTATCCTGTTCAAGCAGATTACACAAGGGTTTAGTGATTTTAGAAAAAATATGAATGAACCTCCTGTAAAAACTTGCATGTCCGAGAAAACTTCGAATTCCTTTAACCGAACTTGGTGGGGGTAATCTCTCGATCACGTCCACCTTGGCTTTGTCTACTTCAATTCCCTTGGATTAAATCTTGTGGCCGAGCACTATTCCTTCATCTACCATAAAATGGCATTTCTCCCAATTAAGTACTAAATCAGTTTCTTCACATCTTGCCAACACCCTCTCTAGATTACCGAGACAGCTGTCGAAGTCATTACCAAAAATAGAAAAATCATCCATGAAGATCTCAAGGAAGTCTTCGACCATGTCTGAAAAGAGTGCCATCATGCATCTTTGGAAGGTTGCCGGGGCGTTACACAATCCGAACGGCATCCTTCGGAAGGCATAAGTACTGTATGGGCATGTGAAGGTTGTCTTTTCTTGATCTTCTGGTGCTATGGCAATTTGATTGTAACCTGAATAACCATCAAGAAAACAATAAAAGGGTTTACCTGCAAGACGGTCAAGCATTTGATCAATAAAGGGTAATGGGAAGTGATCTTTCCTAGTGGCTTTGTTTAGCTTTCGATAATCCATACAAACCCTCCAACCGGTCACAGTCCTAGTTGGAATGAGTTCATTGTTTTCATTACTTACCACCGTTATACCTCCCTTTTTCGGTACACATTGTACCGGACTTACCCATATACTATCTGAGATAGGGTATATAATGCCGGCGTCAAGCCACTTGATGATTTCTTTCATTACAACCCCTTTCATGGCATGATTCACTCTCCTCTGGGCCTCAATTGAAGGTTTGTGACCATCTTCCAACAAAATCTTGTGCATGCACACTGCCGGGCTAAATCCCTTCAAGTCGGCAATTATCCACCCTATTACCTTTTTGTGTAGCTTCAATATCTTGATCAGCTTCTTTTCCTGCTCAGGCTGTAACTTAGAAGAAATAATTACAGGCAATGTATTATCGGTTCCTAAATATGCATATTTTAGTTGCTCTAGCAATTGTTTCAACTCAAGAATCGGTGGTTGTTCAATAGAGGGTTTTTCGAGCTTACCTTCATTACCTGAGTAATCTAGTGGTTCAAAGTATGTACCTGGTCGATTGACTAGCCAATTTGCCTTTTCTTGTTGTTTCTCATCGACCGGTTCTTCATACTCCTCAGGTTCCTCTTGATCGGTAATGTAGTTGCCAAGGCAACTAAATTCCTCGTCGAAGTTAAACTCTGCCGTGGCATGAAGAAGTTGGCATTCTTCTGGATCATCGGCATGCCTTAGTGTTTGGAACACATTTAGTTTAACTTGCTGGTCATTCACCCTCATTGTGAGTTCTCCCTTTTCAACATCGATCAAGGTTCTCCCTATTGCTAGGAATGGTCTCCCGAGAATGATGGGTGCATGCTCATCTGCTTCACAATCCAAAATAATAAAGTCAGCGGGAGAAATAAATTTATCAACTTTTACCAGTATGTCCTCGATTTTTCCCTCTGGATGCACATAGGATCTGTTGGCTAGCTGTAGCATAATTGTTGTAGGTCTTGCATTCCCGATTCCTAATTTCGGGAAAACCGATTTAGGCATCAAGTTTATACTAGCCCCAAGGTCGCATAATGCTTTCCCGACATAGTGGTTTCCAATAGAACAGGGTATTGTGAAAGTTCCGGGATCCTTCAACTTAGGTGGCATACGATTGTGCAACATTTCCATGCATCCCTCTGTTGCGACAACTGTTTCAAACTCTCCTAGCCTTGTTCTCTTGGACACAATGTCTTTAAGAAACTTGGCATAGTTTGGCATTTGTTCAATTGCTTCCACCAATGGCAAGTTGATGTGGACTTGCTTTAGGATATCAAGAAACTTCTTGAATTGGTATTCTTGCTTTTGTCGCTTCACCCTTTGTGGGAATGGTGGTGGAAGTCGGATATCTTCGATCCTTTCATTGGTTTGGAACCTGATTGATGGCATTGCCGGGACAACTGGAGTTGCCGATGCATTATCAATTGGGGTTGCCGAGGCATGCTTTTCACAAGTTGCCGAGGCGTCTTTATCGTCGGTTGCCGAGGCATGCTTATTGCCGGTTGCCGCGGCAATTCCTGGTTCAGCATCTGAGGCTTTGCCGCTAAGTTCGTCTTGATCTTTTTTGTGGAGTTTTGTTTGATGAGCGGGTTTGAGCCTCTCTAAGTTGTTGGCCACTTCTAGTGGTGATCGCCTTACATTGCTCATGGCCAGTTCCTCTTGCGACTTCAGTATCGCTAGGTAAACCTCCTTGCGGTCTAGTATTCAGATTTTGAGCAAACTGTCCGACTTGATTTTCCAATGATTTGATTGTCGCCTCTTGGTTTTGTAATATCATTTCGGTCCTGTTAATAAAAGCATCAGTTCTTTTTATGAAATTACTATTCTCAGCCATATAAGATTCAGTTTTCATTATAAAAGCATTTAGAGAATTTTCCAAAGAACTAGATGTTGTCGATTGTTGCTGCGGCAACTGTTGCCGTGGCATATTCTGCTGGAATCCCGATGCTTGTGCATTCTGATTGTTCTGGTTTAGAGCATTGTTGGGATTACTCCATGAAAAATTTGGGTGCTTCTTCCAAGCTGGATTGTATGTATTGGACATCACATTGTTGTTCCGATTGTAATTCCCCACATAGAAGCTGGATTCCGGATTCTGCATACATTCAGAAGAATTATGGTTATCACCACATAACTCACAAAAAGAATCCATTACCTTGACTTCATGTGTGTTGTTTGGTTTTTGCATGTTCTGGACCATCTTGGTTAAAGTGGCCAATTGTGCCGAAATTGAATCTGATGATCCTAGTTCATGTATTGTGGCTTGGCGTCTAACTCCTCCTCTTCTAGTAGATGGGAATTGATAATCATTCTTGGCCAGCCTGTTTAAAATTTGCATTGCTTCCTCCGGCGACTTATCTAGGAGTATGCCGTTTGCCGAGGCATCTAGCATCATCCTTGTTGGTGTATTCACAGCGTTGTAAAACATTGTTACTTGAGTCCTCACCGAGAATCCGTGTAGGGGGAATTTGTGTAGAAGTTCTCTATATCGCTCCCAAGACTCGTACATGGATTCATCATCTGCCTGCCGAAAAGAAGTAATGTCGTTATGAAGCTTATCAATCAAATTTGTAAGATTAAACCGAGCAAGGAAATCATGACAAAGATCGGTCCAAGATGCTATTGATCCGCCAGGAATGCTATTCAACCATGCTTTCGCCCTATCCCCCAGTGAATAGGGGAATAATCGTAATCGTAAGACATCGGGGGTGACTCCGTGTATTTTGAACGAGTTGCAAATCTCGAGGAAAGATTTCAGATGTTGCCGTGTATCTTCAGTTGCTGAGCCGCCAAATTGACCAATTGTGTTGATCATATTAAACATTACCGGTTTTAACTCAAAGTGGTCGGCTTCAATTTCAGGTGCGACAACTCCTGGATTAAGTCCATCAAGATCTTCTTCAAGATAGTCTCGAATAGTTCTGTTTCGCGCAAGAATCACTCCTCCTCCTGCTAGAACATCTTGATTCATATTGCCGTCTTGATTAGCCATTGCTACTCTTATCCTTCGTCTAAGTCTTTGTAAGGTTCGTTCAATTTCTGGATGAAAGGGATATTCTGGTGTAGTCGGTCTCGCTCTGGTCATATACCAATACAAAACCAAAGTTTGTTAGCCCTTTGAATCTTAAACAAGAAAAGTAAAAAGAAAGTGCAAGAAAATAAAAACAAAGTCGTTATTGCCAATCCCCGGCAACGGCGCCAAAAACCTGTTGCACGTAATAAGTGCTACGCAATTGTGCAAGTATACACGTTGCAAGTTATAGTATAAAAGATATCGTCTCCACAAGGATTGGTGCCACTTCAAGAATCTAGTCTCTTGCACTGTAAAAAGTAAAAACACAAATAAAGGATTATAGGAGTTTAACTAATAACTAATATAGAAAGCAATAAAGTAAATGAATAGATGAGATCAAATGAGAGAGAGATAGGCTAGGTTATCGTGAGTTGAGGTGTGATAGCCGATTGGATTGTCTTGGTACCACGGGGTTGCCTTGGAAACTAATCGATGGTTGCCTGGGCAACTAGTTGGGCAACTACTTGGGCGTCTGGGCAGCAACCTTCAAGGTTCGGCAGAGCGTTCTTCAATGGTTTCTTCTTATCCCTAAGTCGAAACTCTAGCTACTTGTGCATGCCTTGATAATACTTCCCTGCGTGAATCAAGGGTGAACAACAACCAATCTCGCGCTCCTCTTAGCCGTTGAAATCCTTAACTTATTCCTAAGCCGGATTAATCTTCACCATCAATAGATTGAATAAAGATCATATTCATTCGTTTCTTGAATCTAACTCTCCCGATATTAGATAAATAGATGAAATCACGAGATCTTCTCCCAATTCAGTCACAAACAAGAATAAGAACCAAGAATGAATAAACCTTGAATAGAAAAGTGCAAACTCTTATTACGTAAACAAAATCCAATAGTTTCTCACAACCACAAAACACAAGAACCATAGCCAAATAGATTTAGTTCATGGATAGGTTCCAAAGAAACACAAGATAAATAATCCCTAGCATGAACCCAATCGAACAAGAAAGAAAAGGATGAAGAAGGAGGCTTTTCGAAATCCTCCTTGCCCTAGATGCTTGTCGAAAATTCTCTCCTCTTGCCCTCCTTGGAGTTGTCGAAATTCCCCTCTCTTGCTCTCTCTCTATGGATTGTCGAAATCTCCATCTTATTTATAGGGCTAGGCCAAAGTCCTTCTTTGAGGAGGAAGTTAAGTTGGAATTAAATTATCTTTAAAGAATATAATTCTTTATTATAATTAGATTCCTACTAGAACTTCTCCTATCTTCTTGAAATTTAATTCTTCTTTAATCTCTGCATGGAAATCAAATTCCTTTGGGTTTGGGCTTTGCTCCACGTCATCTTGGGCTTGTCTAGTCATCAATTTCGACTACCATATCACCTTTTCTCTTGTCGACAATTGCCATGGCAACTGGCTCAGCGTCTCCTTCATGCATTGCTCTGGAAACTAGCTCGGCGTCTCCTTCATGCATTGCCCTGGCAACTAGCTCTAACCTTGCTTTGGCAAGTGATCCTCCATATACACACAAAACAAACCAAAGCAGCATCTTTTCCCACAAAAACTACCAAGTTATGTAATCAAGCTCAATGATGGAAGGAAACATGGATTAATGCATGAATGGCTAATTATGCAACTAATATGGGCCTAAGTCTAACAATAATATGAGTAAAAAGGGTAAGAAAAATAGTACTTTTGAACACTTATCAGTAAGCTATTTTTGAGTCTACGTTTCGGTACACGGGAACCTTTTTCGGTACGGGCAAGGGTATTTGGCAAGGCGTACCGATACATGAATAGTTGTATCAGTACGGTTTTGAGCTACTGAAATTTTGGATTTTGAGAAATGGCAAAGTGTACCGATACACTTGCTTGTGTACCGATACGAGCAGCTGTTAATTCAGTTATTGAGATGTTTTAAAGTTTTTATTTTCTTCTGTTTTAGTCCCTGTTTGATATGTATGAATTTGGATTATTTTTGAGGCTGAAACTTGACATGTGGGCATGTAATATGACTAATTAGGGGTTGGTAACTATAAAATGGGTAAAGTCCCTATAAGTTTCCATAATTGCAACGTGGTCCCTAAAATACAACAAAGAGCAATTGGACGTTAAATCGACGCCCGATTGGGTTGATTTTTCAATTGTTGCCAGTATGCACACTATAGGTTAATAAGTTGCATCTAGATAAGTTAAAGAGAAAAAAACGTACGTGTCGCGACCACTTTTGAACCGAATGTGTGAAAATAGCCTGACGATCGGTTATTATTTGAAAATTAGGGTTTTGTTCATTTTAATTCACTTAATCCTAAAAATTAGGTGTTTCATATTAAATCAGGTTTTTCTCTTAATAGACATTGCCTACTCGGCTAACTCTCGAATCGATACCTTTTAATGGATGTAATGCAATGCAATGCCATGCAACAAAACAAAACAAAACAAAAGAAAAAGAAAAATGTGTCAGTATTGTGTAATAATATTGAAGGCAAAAATTCAATAAGCTTAACAAAACATATTATATTGAGCAAAGAAGAGCAACTAGAAAAAATTGTTTAAATCTGCAGCACCCTGTCCTAGGTCCCTGTCTAGTTCTTGCGGGATAAGCTTCTAGATTTCAGCATGTGGTTTTTGTTCTAGACTCTTGGGGTACCCAAATTGTCGTTACTGTTTACTGCGACAGTAAGACACCGATTCGGTAGTATAGGTCCCTTACAACGGAGGCGTGTGCACCACAATGCATAAGGTTAGTATACCGGAAGAAGACAAGATTCCAAACTAGGAGGTGGAAAGCCTAACGTTGGATCATGTCTTTCTCCCACTTAAGGGTGAAAAGCCCGGGACGAGGACTTATGCATGAATGACAGATATATCACACACAAAAGCTACCTCCATTCTTTCTGAAAATTCATCTAACAATTCTTGGAAAAAAATAAAAAATAAATTCAAATTATTGCCCAAAATGTCACGTGAAATTAATTAACTAGGCCTGACTCTTAATTTTGAATCCCAGTGGAGTCGGCAAGCTGTTGCGACCATTTTTAAACCGAATGTATGAAAATAGCCCGACAATTGGTTATTATTTGAAAAATTAGGGTTTTGTTTATTTTAATTCACTTAATCTTGAAAATTAGGGTTTTTCATATTAAATCAATTTTTCACTTAATTAAATATAAAACTTACTTTCCATTTATTTAATCTTGAAAAATACTTTTGGAGTCGCCACCGGTCACTTTGGTAGATTGGACACCATAAAAACAACTAGAGATTATTTCTTTAAAATTAGGGTTCAGGAGTCGGTTACGTGTGGGGAAGGATTAGGCATCCCACAAACGTCCGTTATCGGTACCTTTTTAATTTCACGTGGCATTTTGGTATTTCGAACAATAATTTGAATTTAATTAAATCCTTAATCATTAACTGAATTTTATTCTGAATGGAGATATCCTTTTGTAAGAAAATACATTTTTAAACAAATATAAGTTCTGAAACATCCAGTTACTTTAGGATACTTCAATTTATATTCAAAAATGTATCTCAACACAAAAGGTTTTCAATGCATATCTATTTCTTTTCTTGTCAATTTTAAGTTCAAACTTAATTAGGGCTCAAATTGATTTAATTAATTTAAGAATCTATGAATGTTATCGAATTTAGGCGTTTATGTGATAACACCCAAATGCTTGGCTACTATCCATATTAGACACTAAATCAATAATATTCCTAATTATTTAATGACTCTAACTATTTAGACCTATTCCTAATTTAATTTTAATTAAATTAACTATGTGTGATTACAATGTTCTAAGCTTAAATGAAATATTAAATATTCCACTAAGATGCCCTCCTGATTAACATCTCATTATAATGAGACACTAATCAACTTAGAACATTAAAGTTTCCATTTAATAATCATTTATTTTCTACAATGATCTCACCTATTTAAATTATTCAAATTAATTAAAGAACATAAACATCAAGGCTTTAATTAACTACTAATCTAAGTGATTAAATTAGCTAACAAATAATTCTATATGATAATTTCAAAATCAAGCATCAAACATATAAATTAGGACATTAAATTAAACAATTAAAGAAATAGGGGACTAAATTGAATTAGATTCAAACTTGAAGAGCTAAATTACAAAGAGTTAAGTACTAAGCTGGAATGTTTACAAAATGAAAGGCCTAAATCGTGAAAAAAAGAAGTTAGGCGTGGATCCTATCCGGGTCGGGTCCGGTTCGCGGGTCAAACTCGGGTCTCACTATAAAAGCCCAAATCTGAGTTGACTCACTCATTTTATACCCTCGCACTTCTTCTCTTATTTCACTCACTCCCAAAATCCTATGAAAAAAACACCCTTAAATCCAGATTTTCCTCTCTTTTGGGATAAAAAACACAAGCTTTTGCTTGGTGTTCTTCATAGTTCATCAAGAACTTGAAGAACATCAAGAGGTCTGGCCATGAACCACCATTGATGCCACTACTTGATCCTTAACTGCCCACTTTTGACAATAATCCGCCATTAGCCGGCCACCGTAGGCGATGCTGGCAACCGTCACCCCTCTTCCGGTCGTCTTCTACCTATCTCCGACCTCTGTACGACGATTTTTGGCCGCCGTACAAAGATTTTCGACCACTATCCCTAAACTTAAAAATTTCCCCAAATTCAATTTCTGAACCCTAAAACCCCAAATCTAACCCTAATCCGTTAGGATTCCCAACTTCTCCACTTAGATCTACTCTACCCGTAACCCTTCCCTTTTCAACTCCACTATGCCTTAAACCTTCCGACCACCATATAACCAACATCGACTTCAAAGATGAGTTATGACTTCCAAATCTCATCTTTCACTTTATATTTACATATACGCACTTACTTTGTTTCTTTTTGCAGAAATGGAAGATAGATAAGGGAGGGTTTTACCTTCTCGACGGTGGTCCATTCACTTTGCCGGTGACATTCTGTAGATCCTATGACACTTCGGCTTTCGGCGATGAGTGGCCTTCTATGGTGATGGTTCAAATTCGTCCGTCTGATTCGCGATGGTGGGTGAGATTCCCAAAATACCCTATTTTCCTCTCTTGATTTTATTATTTTATTATTATCATTTATGGTAAGTAATTATGATGGTGATTAATTTTCATCTAAAATTTTCTCTTCTTTATTTATAGTGCTGACCCAAGGTGACGTCAGTGGGGTGTTGATCCAAGTGAAGGGTAATGGACCAATGGCTTGCGGCCACGTGTCCCGATTTGAGTGGGAAAAGATTATCATATTTGTTTTTGTGCTTGTTTGGAATTAAAATGGAAGGGAATATCATATGTAACTAGAATTTGGGCTTATAATGGGCTTTAGGTATTTTTATGTAAACTTGGACATTTATCTTATGGAAATTATTATATTTTTGGTTTTTATTTATATTTGATTTTATTTATATAAGATAAAATATTATCTATATACATACCTATATACCTGGGTAAAATTAGGGTATTACATTGCCCCTCTTTGCTCATTGCTGTGGAACATGAATACGGAAAAGACTGAAAAGACACAAATTTTACCTGAACCATCTGACCACCGAAGATTGTAGCGGTTCTTTTAATTATGAAATTCTTCGATCTTCTACCAAACCGTAGAATCTGAAGTTGTTCTTCTCATTATGAAATTCTTCATCCTCCAAGGTTTGGAATTGTTCTTTGAAAATCTTCATTTTTTGAGGTTTGAAGTTATTCTTCTTATTATGAAATTCTTTATTCCTTTACCAAACTGTAGAATCTGAAGTTGTTCTTCTCATTATGAAATTCTTCATCTTATAAGATCTGGCATTGTTCCTTGAAATTCTTCATTTTCTAAGGTCTGAAGTTGTTCTTCTTATTATGAAATTCTTCATTCCCCATTCATTTACTACTACACCTCTCTGTAAAAGTGTCGAATAAACAAGCTCTTCCCATTAAGAACTTCCTCATTCTTCAAAAGGGCGAACTCTTCTCGTTAGGAGCTATTCTTTCTTCATTGGACGAGTTGTTCTCATTAGGAACTCTGGGGTGAACTCTTCTCATTAAGAGTTCTTCATTCTTTACTGGTGAACTCTTCTCATTAGGAGTTCAGGGCGAGTTCTTCTCATTAGGAACTCTGTATTCTTTGTTGGAATACTGATTCACATTCTCCTATGAGGAAAAAACCGAACATGCAAAAAGAAATATCATCAATTAATAAGAATGCAAATTGAAGTGGCATGGGATATTCTCAATTTTAGCTTGAAGTGCTGGGATCTTTGGGGTCACTGTTTTTCTGTCTATAGGGTCTCGATCTTTCAATCTAAAACTCATATAGAATATCATCTCTTTTTATTTCTCTATTGACCATTTTTTGCACTTGTATGTGACTGATGAAATTCTTTTTGTAATCCGTCTTTGTGAAAGAAACATTTGTTGAAAACTGCCTCTACATTAGGAATAACTTGAGAACCACAAAATGTTTGAAAAAATCTACCTCCGCAAATGAAATATCTTGAGATCTGTCTCTGTAAACGGAATGTTTGAAGAAATCTGCCTCTACAAGCAGAATATCTTGAGATCCGTCTCTGTAAACAAAAATCCATCTCTGTAAACGAAATATCTTGAGATCTGCCTATGTAAACGGAATGTTTGAAGAAATCCGTTTATGCAAACGGATTGTCTTGAGATCCGCCTCTATAAACGGAATATCTTGCTTCATGAAATTGTAATTGAAATCCTTACTAATCTTCACTAGATATATTTCTCCAATCTCAAAGCTATAGATTGAAATCTTGCTCTTTCCTTGCTGATTCTTGTAAATTCCGCTTGGAGAGACTCTAATCTTTTTTTGCTTCTTCGTTAAATTTCCTTCTTCTGTTGCAATAGGACATCATCTCTTGAGATTGTTCTTATCAAATCTTACTTTGCTTGATCTTCTTGAGTTTGGTTTGAAATTTCTGTTGTCATCATGCCCTGGCAAAATTTGCCCCAAAATCTTGTTGTTGAGCTATTATTCTTCTTAAGAAAATATTGATTTCTTCAGTATCAAAAATTTTTAGGCTCTACATTCTTTCTTTTCCCTTCTGATCCGCACTCTTATGCACGATGATGCCCCATTAATCTCCTTGTTTTCGGCTTTGACATGTAGAATTTACCCCCTTTTCAACATCTAGGGTGAGCAAATGCCTCAGGTCCCTGAACTTTCCTCAATTCCTTGAACTTCTATCAAATCTATTCTTTAATATCTTCAATTTCCTGAGATCTTTCACTCCTCTTTCTCTGTGCATTACTCGACTTTCCTTTTTGCTTGAAACACATGTGATTGGGTCTATTCCTCCAAATCTGAAGTTGTAAGTTGCGATCTTTTCCCGTTTCTTGTTGACTCTACTAATTCCTGCTAAAATATGCAAAACTCTGAATGTATGAGTTAGCATGCTCCTATCATATGGATGCCTAACTATGTATGATGCATGAATGATGTTAATTGAGGACCACTTGGGCAAGCTTTCATCTTCAGGGAAGCTCAAAATTTCTTTGCTCCATTTTTCAAACACTCATTTTACTGCAAAAGTAACCCATCTCACACTCGGGTTCAATCTTTAGGACCTTTGTATCTTTTGCACTAAAGTTCCTTTTTAGGTTTTCACTTTAGATTGCTTTTCTCAAAGCGCCCTTTCGGGTTTTCACTTTGTTTTTTATTTTTATTTTTATTCTCTTTTTCGCTTTTCCTTTTTCTCTTTCTTTTTCTCATTCTATTTTTCTTTCTTTTCTTTTCCTTTCTTTTTCTTTTCCTTTGCAATGATATTCTCCTTTTGTTCTAGACAGGTTTCAATTCTAAGGGAAGTCATACTTGCTTTTCACAAATTCATCACATAAACTCGCACTTCAAATCGGAGAAACTCGAGTGCTGATGATAATTCCTTTCTTGTAAAGCCATTCTTGCTACGTCTTCATTCAGCTTCTTTGGAAACAATCTTTCACATGATTCCAAAAAGGATTATCACTTCCATTGTTCCAACTTGTGGACTCTATTCATTGGGTTTGCAGCATATTCTTCTATAATGTTCTTTGTAGCATTGCCCTAATCTTCAACTATCATCTTTGTTTACTTTAACATTCATAAATCTTTTTTTGTCTTGCAATGCCTCAAAGGTAATGATCTCTATTTTTGAATAGGATGAACCGCTAGCAAATTGGTATGGATGCTGCTTTTGCCCCAAAAATGGTCCATTTTCTTTCTTTGCCCCAGGGTTGTCTGTTCCGCTTTCTTGCAGCTTTTGTTTGAATATTTTTGACACTCATAATTGTTTCATTTCCTCGACATACTTTTCATCATTAACCAAGTACGGAGGCCACCTCCTATTCTACCTACACTTAAAGAATTAGTACAGCATAATAATACCCATGAAATCCTTTTTTTCTTGTATCTAATCAATTTATATGCAATATTCTTGTTGAAACAATAAGTGAAAGGCCTAGAATATTATTTTAATAAATTTGAGAAAATAGAACAATTTGATAAGTCATGGCAAACATGAGAAAGCAAAAACCAAAATTAGGCCCTTAAATATCAAATGCAACAGAGCCCTTGAACTAAACCGGCAGAGATCAACTCAAATGTGACACTTTCCAAATTATCAAACTTCAGAGAGAAACATTTCCCATGTGCCTAATTCTATCCCATTTAAGTGGCGCTCTTTGCCTCACTAACTCACCAACCCAATCTTTCCCTCTTTTCTAATCTCAATCAGGCATTAAAAGTCCGAAGATCCTTGAAGAAAGGTTAACCCAGATAAGTGGAATGTATTCTAAAGACAAACTCCCCTTACTCCAATACCCATATATGATCAAAATGGTCTTTTGAGGCTTGTAATGTAGGCTATGGCTCACGAATATGAAAGAAAGATATATAGGTTCAAATAAATGTTTAAGGTGATGAAACCAATGATCATTTCTTCCAAGTGAAGTCTTACTTCTGCACTCATTGATCTGAGTAATTTATTCTTTCCTTTTTTCTTTTTTCTTTGGATTGCTCTAAACTGCACATTTTTGGGTTTTCACCCTAGAGTTCATTTCCTTTCCTCAAATTCAGAGGTGATAAATCCTTCATTGTTCCTTTGGATAGCAATTCGTTTGAATGGAAAATCTCTCATGTGTCGCTTGTTTTTTCCCTTTCACTTTCCAACTTAGTACTTTTTTCTTCCGAATGCTTCAACTTTCATGTCAACCATTTTCAACTTGATCCGGTAGTCTCTTTGAACATAGACTTTCCACTATTTTCTCTCTCTTTTTTTCTCTTTTTTTATTTGATTTGGAATATTTGTCTTTCTTGTGCTTGTATTCAAAACATCCACTTTTACCCGTAATTTACAAGGCAGTACTATCATGGAACAATCAAACATCTTTCCCTTGCGAACAATCTTTCAACTTCTTTTCCCCCAGTGTAGAGGTGATCCTTGGTTTGGGTCAAATCGAAAGAAAATTATTAGGCTCAAAGGGGACAACAAATGGTATTTTTTTCTTACTTTCTTTCTTTGTGAAGGGAGATGAAGGAATGCCAAATTTCTTCCCATATATGGATATCTTCAAAGAAAAGCTGTTTTCTGGTGGTAGATGTTTTAGGGTTATCACTTCATTCAAGGACCTTAGTCAACAATGCCTGAAAGGAAAATTCACTCATAGTTTGTATTTGAGAGTTTCTCGTGATTCCTGAACACTCATTAATGTCTTCCTGTTGGCCTAGATAACTTAGAATAGAGTTACATTTTGAAAATGATCTCTGAATTTGATTCTTGATCACTCTTCCAACTAATATTCAAGGACATGATAGAAAAAGATGGTGAAGATATATACATATATGTATGGGAGGATAAAAACTAACCCATGACACAGAATAAATGAAATATTAGAATAATCCAAGAATGTAAAATATTTGCCATTTGAGAAAAATTATGTAGGAAACAAGCATCTAATGCAAATAAACCGATTAACCTCCTTTACAAAGGACCCCCAATGCTTACGGGCAAAAGCAATTGGGATGGTTCAGGGTATTATTCTGTAACTGTCCTAAAAGTGCAGACAAATCTTCTGTGGTCAAACTGTCAATCTTTACTTGAGAGAATTTTAGCCTTGACAATTCTTGAATTTTCATCTGCTAGTACAAGGACATGCGCCTCCTTGCTTATGTTCTGACGTTCTCATCGAGTCTAAGATCAACCTATCTATGAGTCTTCTTTTTTCCAACCAATTGCTTGCTCTTTTCAATGGAATTTTTGATCATTTGCATGTGGAAGTTAACAACTTCTTCTGGTCAAACGCCTAAATGAACTATGCTTTTCCTGATTTTGGGTAAATGTGTTCAGGCTTTCAGTGATCATGTATGTTTGAGGTTTTTTCATTGTCAGCTACTGGTTTTCAATTAATTTCACCTTGCTCTTTCTTCTCTTTCTTTTCTTGATGTCTTTCAGTACTTGACTTTCCGATTGCATTGACTCCAATCAGGCGGCTATTTCTTGATTTACAAATCTTAATAGACTGGCCATTACCATCAACTTCCAAAATCTCCTGGTTCAGAAAGTTTTGAACTTGTTGCCTAAGAGTGTAACACTCTTCGATGTCATGACCATGAGCTCCTTTATGATATCTGCAATGATTCCTGATGTTGTAATATCTTGGATAATGAGGCTTTGAAGGTTTCAAATGATACGGTGAAGCTTCGAGCAATTTGAAGTACAACTCACGATAGGAAACATGAATGAGATCCAGTTTAGCCTTTGATTTTTCGCTAAAAAGAGCATCATGAGGATCTGACTTTGGAATATTCTTTAGTAAAGGAAACATTGAAGATGTATATTTCCAAACACTACTATGACTTTGGTAGACCATGATCTGTGGTTGATTACCCGCAAAAGTTGGTTGTAGATTCTGCCCTTTCTCTTTTGTCTCAATTTTCTAGCAAATGATGGTCTCTTGTAGAATCGAGATTCTCTACTCTCGAAACATAAACTCCCGGTTCTAATAAGATCATTGACTTTGTTTCAAATCCATACCATGAAGAGACTTGTAAAACCTTGGGGCACTATCATTAAGGGGTGGTTCTATACATGGCAATGTAATAGATCTGAATATGGTATTGAGATAGGGCTAATCATCTTCTTTTTCTTACTAAATTTTCCTGCTTCTCTGTTTTTGTGTTTCCGTGCTCACTGCTTATGTTGTAGTTAATTCCTCTGCAAGAAAGGTCCAATCTTCAACTAGATTTCTGGCTTTCATCAGTTCAGAGAAAAGTTCTACAGTTCCTCAACTTCACTAGAATCATGTCCTCAAATTGCCATTAGCCAATTGATCAACATGATTTTTTTGGTAGAAACACTAGAACTTAACTTTATACAGTCCTTCTATGTTTGTCTACTGAACTACCTACCAGTGCATCAAGGTCAAGTGCTTCATTATTTCCTTCAGGACTACTAGATTTCTTGCAAATGCCCCAGCTATCTTGATCTGAACCTGCTCTTTTCCTTCTTTTTTATTTTTTAACTTTTTTCTCTTTTGTTGTCTTTTTTGTCTTTTTTGTTTTTTGTCTTTGTCTTTTTCTTTGACCTTTTCTTTTCTCTTTTTATCTTCTTTTTGTTTTGCAAAATTGAATCATTTCAAATTGAACCCTCATGTGAGATGTGATACCTCATTGCTCATCAATGTTAGAACATTCCATCAGAAACATTTTTAGCTTTCCTAATTCGAAGCAATGTGGTAACTTGAATTTTCATCTCGTTCTAAGGCTGATCAATCTTTTGCTCCATGATACCTAACCGGTCCTCAACAACCTTCTGCGATTGCCTGACACTAACAAGCTTATTTCCCATGCTTCTCACATTATTGGTTTTCAACTTCTTCACTTCTATTTGAAAAAAAGGTACAATGTAATGTTATTTGGAAAAAATGCAATATACTTTTTTTTAAATGCAACGTTATTATTATTATTACTATTACTATTATTATTATTATTATTATATGCAATGCATGAATGCAAAAGGTATCGATTTCAAGAACTAGTCTTTAGAGCAACATTCATTGGCCAAAAGGTCGAATACGAAAAATAGACAATCTGATTACAAAAAGTAGCTAGTCTTATCCCCTAGCTTGATTACTTTGTTCAGCTTCCAAGTCAGTGCTTTTCCTAGCTTGGTGTCGGTGTCGAAGTGTTGTTGTAGGTTCATGGCTTCATTGGACAAAATCTATACGTATTGGGCAATTTTTGCACTTGGTTTCCAAAGCAGATTATTTCATGATTTTTGCCTTTGGATAGTCTGGGTGGTTGTCTCAAGTTTGTCTTTTAATGCCTCGTCTTCCATTCATAGTGCCCCTACAAGCTGGTATTTCAGATGTTGTGCATTACTTTCCAATTTTGTTGCCTTCTTTTTGACTATTTATTTTTTGCTGGAGATCAGCTTTTCCCGCGTTTAGTACTCTTTGATAACTTTCTCCATTTGTGAAACTGAGGTACCGATTCTGAATTTGAAGCTTATTCTCCCTCTAATTTTCCTTGATAGACATGTGAATCTCTAATTCTTGAATTTTTCCTCGCAGCTTTCCTATTGTCTTCGTAGGACTGCTTGCATTTTGACACGTGATTTTTCTAGATACTATCCCCCTTTCTTATATTGGACTTCTCTTGACCAGGTCCTCAACCACGTGTCGTCTTCTCTTTGTCTATCAATCCCTTTAGCCTTTATAGACATTGCCTACTCGGCTAACTCTCGAATCGATACCTTTTAATGGATGTAATGCAATGCCATGCAACAAAACAAAACAAAAGAAAAAGAAAAATGTGTCAGTATTGTGTAATAATATTGAAGGCAAAAATTCAATAAGCTTAACAAAACATATTATATTGAGCAAAGAAGAGCAACTAGAAAAATTTGTTTAAATCTGCAGCACCCAGTCCTAGGTCCCTGTTTAGTTCTTGCGGGATAAGCTTCTAGATTTCAGCATGTGGTTTTGGTTCTAGACTATTGGGGTACCCAAACTGTCGTTACTGTTTACTGCGACAGTAAGACATCGATTCGGTAGTATAGGTCCCTTACAACGGAGGCGTGGGCCCCACGGTGCATAAGGTTAGTATACTGGAAGAAGACAAGATTCCAAACTAGGAGGTTGAAAGCCTAACTTTGGATCATGTCTTTCTTCCACTTAAGGGTGAAAAGCCCGGGACGAGGACTTATGCATGAATGACAGATATATCACACACAAAAGCTACCTCCATTCTTTCTGAAAATTCATCTAACAATTCTGGAAAAAATAAAAAATAAATTCAAATTATTACCCAAAATGCCACGTGAAATTAATTAACTAGGCCTGACTCTTAATTTTGAATCCCCAGTGGAGTCGCCAAGCTGTTGCGACCATTTTTAAACCGAATGTATGAAAATAGCCCGACGATTGGTTATTATTTGAAAAATTAGGGTTTTGTTTATTTTAATTCACTTAATCTTGAAAATTAGGGTTTTTCATATTAAATCATTTTTTTCACTTAATTAAATATAAAATTTATTTTCCTTTTATTTAATCTTGAAAAATACTTTTGGAGTCGCCACATGTCACTTTGGTAGACCGGACACCATAAAAACAACTAGAGATTCATTTCTTTAAAATTAGGGTTCAGGAGTCGGTTACGTGTGGGGAAGGATTAGGCACCCCACAAACGCCCGTTATCGGTACCTTTTTAATTTCACATGGCATTTTGGCATTTCGAACAATAATTTGAATTTAATTAAATCCTTAATCATTAACTAAATTTTATTCTGAATGGAGATATCATTTTGTAAGAAAATACATTTTTAAACAAATATAAGTTCTGAAACATCTAGTTACTTTAGGATACTTCAATTTATATTCAAAAATGTATCTCAACACAAAAGGTTTTCAATTCATATCCATTTTTTTCTAGTCAATTTTAAGTTTAAACTTAATTAGGGCTCCAATTGATTTAATTAAATTTAAGAATCTATGAATGTTATCGAATTTAGGGGTTCATGTGATAATACCCAAATGCTTGGGCACTATCCATATTAGACCCTAAATCAATAATATTCCTAATTATTTAATGACTCTAACTATTTAGACCTATTCCTAATTTAATTTTATTTAAATTAACTATGTGTGATTACAATGTTCTATGTTCAAATAAAATATTAAATATTACACTAAAATGCTCCCCTGATTAACATCTCATTACAATGAGACACTAATCAACTTATAATATTTAAGTTTCCATTTAATAATCATTTATTTTCTACAATGATCTCACCTATTTAAATTATTCAAATTAATTAAAGAACCTAAGCACCAAGGCTCTATTTAACTACTAATCTAAGTGATTAAATTAGCTAACAAATAATTCTATATGATAATTTCAAAATCGTGCAACAAACGTATAAATTTAACAATTAAAGAAACATGGGACTAAATTGAATTAAATTCGAACTTGAAGAGCCAAATTACAATGAGTTAAGGACTAAACTATAATGTTTACAAAACTAAAGGCCAAAATCGTGGAAAAAAAGAAGTTAGGCGCGGATCCTATCCGGATCAGGTCCGGTTCGCGGGTCAAACTCGGGTCTCACTATAAAAGCCCAAATCTGAGTCGACTCACTCATTTTATACCCTCCCACTATCTCTCTCTCTTATTTCTCTCACTCCCAAAATCCTCTGAAATAAACCCCCTCAAGCCCAGATTTTCCTCTCTTTTCGGATCAAAAACACAAGCTTTTGCTTGGTGTTCTTCATTGTTCATCAAGAACTTGAAGAACATCAAGAGCTCCGGCCATGAACCACCAATGACGCCACCGCTTGATCCCTAACCGCCTACTTCCGATAATCATCCGCCGTTAGCCGACTGTTATAGGCGACACCGCAACCGCCACCCCTCTTCCGGTCGTCTTCTACCTAGCTCCGACATTCGTACGAAGATTTTCGGCCACCGTACGGAGATTTTCGGCCACCGTTCCTAAAGTTAAAAATTTCCCCAAATTCAATTTTCAAACCCTAAAATGCTAAATCTAACCCTAATCCGTTAGAATTCCCAACTTCCCCCACTTAGATATACTCTACCTGTAACCCTTCCCTTTTCAACTCTACCATGCCTTAAACCTTCTGACCACCATATAACCAACACCGTCTTCAAAGATGAGTTCTGACTTCCAAATATCCTATTTCACTTTATATTTACATATTCGCACTAACTTTATTTCTTTTTGCATAAATCAAAGATAGATATGGGAGGGTTTTACCTTCTCGACGGCAGTCCGTTCACTTTTTCGGTGAAATTCTGCAGATCCTATGACACTTCGACTTTCGGCGATGAATGGGCTTCTACGGCGACACTTCAAATTCGTCCGTTCAGCTCCCGATGGTGGGTGAGATTCCCAAAATACCCTTTTTTCCCTCTTGCTTTTATTATTTTATTATTATCATTTATGGTAAGTAATTATGTTGTGATTAATTTTTATCTGACATTTCTGTTTCCTCTATTTATAGTGCTAACCCAAGGTGACCTCAACGGGGAGTTGATCCAAGTGAAGGGCAATGGAGCAATGGCCTGCAGCCACGTGTCCCGATTTAAGCGGGAAAATGATTATCAGATTTGTTTTTGTGTTTGTTTGGAATTAAAATGGGAGGGAATATCATATGTAATTAGAATTTGGGCTTGTAATGGGCTTTAGGTATTTTTATGTAAACTTGGACATTTATCTTACGGACATTATTATATTTTTGGGTTTTATTTATATTTGGTTTTATTTATATAAGAGAAAAATATTAACTATATACATACCTATATACCCGGGTAAAATTAGGGAATTACAGTACATAATTTGAGTTAATCTTTACGGGTTTGTTTTGACAAACCCAATGTAGCTCGCTCAGTTCGGTCTTGCGACT
Source organism: Hibiscus mutabilis (assembly GCA_019671005.1). Taxonomy (NCBI): domain Eukaryota; kingdom Viridiplantae; phylum Streptophyta; class Magnoliopsida; order Malvales; family Malvaceae; genus Hibiscus; species Hibiscus mutabilis. The sequence continues at coordinate 23,987,128 of CM033718.1, read as the reverse complement.
AGGCTGGGTCAAGGGGGTTACAACTACATTCACATTACATTTGGCTGATCGATCTTTGATTCATCTAGACGGTAAAATCAAGGATGTCTTGGTCCGTGTTGATAAGTTTATTTTCACAGCTGATTTTATTATTTTGGATTGTGAGGCTTACAAAGATGTTCTTATTATTCATGGTCATCTATTTTTAGCTACTAGGAAAGTAGTAATCGATGTCTCAAAAGAAGATATTACAATGAGGGTTGATGTTGATATAATCAGATTTGAGATGTTTACTACTACTAGGGGAAGAAAGTCTAAAGAATGCCACCATATTGATTTTCTTCAGCATATTATTCAAGAAGACCTCAATTATCGTGGTATTCTCGTTGCGGAAGATACTGCGTTGACACTAGTAGAGGTTGATTTCCCACATTGTTGAGGTTTTCACTACTACAGTGCCTCATAAGTGGCAAGTTTAATCTTTGGATCTTGCTCACTGGTCAATTCTTACATTTAAACCATCTATAGAAGAAGCTCCTACTCTGGAACTCAAGCCATTGCCAGCCAACCTCAAATATGTATTCGTCAAAGGCTCATAAATACTCTCATTCATTGTCTATGCAATTTTGGACGCAATGCAAGAAGCTAAGTTGATAGATATACTAAAAAGACACAAGTGAGCTATTGCTTGGACAATTGCTGACATCAAGGGCATTAGTCTGTCATTATGCTCGCACAAAATTGAGCTGGACAATGAGAAAAACAATCATTTGAGCCATAGAGACGATTGAATGAAAAGATGAAGGAAGTAGTTAAGAAGGAAATCCTTAAATGGATGGATGCGAGTATTATCTAAGAAATTTATGATAGTGCATGGGTGAGTCCAGTCCACTGCGTCCCTAAGAAAAGTGGCATTATTGTGGTCCGTAACGATGCTAGTGAGATGATTCCAACTTGTATCCCTTTTGGTTGGTGTATTTGTATGGGCTACAAGCGCCTCAATGCAGCCCCAAGAAAGGATCATTTTCCTCTTCCTTTCATAGATCAAATGTTGGAGCGACTCGCGAGGAAAGAATACTATTGCTTCTTAGATGGATATTCTCGCTACAATCAAATTGTTATTGCCTTTGAGGACCAAGAGATGATTACTTTCACATGCTTTTTTAGGACCTTTGCTTTTCATCACATGCCTGTCAGCCTTTGTAATGTAGCAACCAGTTTTCAAAGGTGCATGATGGCAATATTCTCAAATATGGTTGATAATTCTCTAGAAATTTTGATGGATGATTTTTGGTGTATGAGAATAATTTTAACCACTGTGTCTACAATATAGAGAAAACATTGCAGCAATTTGAAGACACCAATCTGGTTCTAGACTAGAATAAATGTCATTTCAAGGTCACTGAAGGAATTGTGTTATGCCACAAAACTTTAGAAGCTGAAGTTGAGGTTGATAGAGCCAAAGTTGATGTTATTGAAGAACTGCCACCACCAAAAAATGTGAAAGTCATCTGCAGTTTTGTAGACCACATTAGGTTTTATAGGAAATTCATTTGGGACTTCTCAAAGATCACCAGACCTCTATGCCTATTGTGGTAGCAGGTTAGAAAATTTGTTTTTGATAATGCATGTCTGGATGCATTCAATACAATTAAAATACAACTAGAGGACACATTGTTTGATGATGCGCCCAATTCTAGAAGAATTTAAATCATGATGGTCTGGACCTTCTAAAGTTGTGGAAGCATTCCCACACAGTGTTGTTACAATCTAAGATACCAAAGGGGGAACTCCATTCAAAGTCAATGGCAAAATACTGAAACTTTATTGTGGTAACTTTGACCCTTAAAATTTTAAGACCATTAAATTGGTCGAATTCCTTTGAAAATCTCTTTAATTGCTTTCTTAGGTTTAAATTTTATTTTCCTTATTTTTTAATTTCCTTTATTTCCTTTTTGCAGAACAAAAGAAGAGATGAATATCAAGAAGAAGAAAAGATGCTCCATCTCTTCCCCCCGTGAGATAGAAAACTAAGTTAGTTTTGTTTTTAGTTTTTGTAGGCATGAATTTCATGTTGTGTAACTTCATTTTATATTCGTGTAATTACATCGTCATTGCATTTGCATCTTCATTATAACAACATATAGTTGTAATTGCATTACATTCATAGTTGTAGCTACATTCTGTTTTTATCATTATAGTTTGTCATTGCATTCCTTCATTCCATTTTGTTTTCTTTTACATTAGGGACAATGAAACCTTTAAGTTTAGGGGTATACGCCTAGGAGTTGAAATGCACCCCCATTTAAAAAATTTTGAGAAATTTGTTTCTATACAAATGCAAGGTTCTTGTGCTTTAAAAATTTTACTGCTTGCATTCGATGCATAAATCTTGAATTGCTTTAATCTTTGATAAGTTTGTTGGATATATTTGATGGATAATTGCAACTCTTAGTTTTGCATTGATATATTTGTTGGTTTGATTAGAGAATATCTTGTATCATTCCTTTTATTTTTAGATGGCCTTTCTCCTTTTGCAGCATGCGTGTTATATATCTATATTTGTATAATCTATAAAGTATAAATAAAGTCATTCAAATGTGAGTGCAACAAAATAAATAAAGCAGCTTTAAGAGGGAACACTCCTTTGCATGTGTTATAAAAAAGAATTTGGACAAAGGTTGTCCTTGCATGAGTGTGTGTCGTTACAATAATGTACTTCTTGGGGATTCTTTGCACAACATCTTATTTCTCAGGGTTTAGGGTGCATTCATTGTTCGATATCCTTCGCTACAATAAAAAAAGAAAAAGAGAGAAAAAGAACAAGAAGAAAAAGATGGAAATATATATGATATTATGTGTGTTGTTAAATAAATGTTGATATGAGGAATGAATCTAAGTTGTTAGGGATGATGTTAGATATTCTTGAATTGCTACCTTATCTATTGATGTGGAGTTGAGCATGCATTTATCTTTCTTGTCGATGCATCGGATTTATTGATTGATAAAGACAATTCAAGTATCTAGAATGCCTTTGATATTTTGTTGGACCTTGTGATTTTGATATTTACTTGTGGACAAGCAAACACTCAATTTTAGGGTTGTGATAGCTCATTAAAGAGCATGGTTTTCCCTCGATTTATAGGTCTTATTGTCCCCACAATGGCATCCATTGCATCCATTTCTGCATAATTTCTAACTTAGTTCCAATGGCTCGTGTTTGGTATATTTTTGCCTATTTTTGCCCTGCTGTCCCTGCATTACTAATGTCCTTGTAGAGGAAGTTTTTACCACTACAGCCAGTTCGACACTGCATCTGTCAGTTGTCCAATGTACTTAAGGATAAGAACGAATATGCAAGTTCTCCAGTCTGTTACAACAAATTTTCTATGACCCTGGCATGCAAATAACTTGCAGCTCATTTGTCTTTCCTTTGGTGGCCTATAAAAGGACTATTTTGGAGGAGAGAGAGAGGGTCATGCTTTTTCCTTTTTTCACATCATCTTCTACCTCCGAGCTTTTAACCTTCTCCCATGGCGGCTTAAGCTTATTTTTGGAGATTCAAGGTGAAGTAAGGCATATCTATCTAAGTAAATGAGGAATCAAGTGCTGGATCGAGGAAATATCTTGTTATCTTCTAAAACTTCTCTTTATTTTGATGTTTTTGAGATTTACTTGTATTTGTGCTCTTATTGACGATGGTTTTATTTTTTGGAGCTTGTTGAACTTGTTTAAACTATCTTCTTAGTTTAATATATTTCATTGTTATCTTTTTCTTAAGCTTTAATTGTTTGATTTGATTTACGTTTTCATGAGAGTGTTAAAACTAGTTACTGACATCGACAGATGCAGTGACAAGTCAGATTAACTAGTCATTACAATGAGAGTTGGATGAGGATGCAATAGAAGTTGATCCACTTGTTCTAAGGGCTATAGTATTGACTTACAATGAAAGTTGAGGTCGATCTACATCCCTGAGTCAATGGTTAAAGGTTGAATGGAAGCTAATACTCAAGTTGACCACTGCATCGCTGATTAAACCATCCTTAATCCTTGAAGTGCACTTGATCTTTCTGACGAGCTGAGCCAAGGAGATTCAGGCTTTATTCTCATTATTATCTATCTTTTATTATTCTTTGTTATTGCTTCCACATTAAAACATTTACTCTCCTTTTTATATTGCTATTGCAACCACCATTGCACCCACAACTACCATTCTTACAGTATTGTATTGTAGTCGCATAAGGACAAGCATAATTCACCATCATTGTGGGATCGATATTCAAACAATATTTCCTTGTTTCTATTCTTGTATCGATAGTGTAGCTTGCACTAAATAGTGTGATGTTTTCACACCGATCAACTATAGTCTCGACTCATGACGAAAGTTTAAGTCTATCTACATCCCCAAGTCAATGGTTGAAGGTTAAATGGAAGCTAATACTCAAGTTGACCACGTCATCATTGATTGAACCATTCTTTTCTCTCGAAGCTCATGTGATCTTTCTGCTAAGCTGAACCAAGGAGATCCAGGTTTTATTCTCATATTTCCCTGTCTTTTATTAGACTCTGTTATTGCTACCACATTGAATCATTTATTCCCCAATTTATCCTGTTATTGCAACCACAATTGCACCCACAACTACCACTCTTACAGTATTGTATTGTAGCCACATAAGTATAAGCGTAATACACCATCCTCGTGGGATCGATATTCAAACAAGATTTCCTTGTTTCTGTTCTTGCATCAATAGTGTAGCTTGTACTAAAAAAGTATGACATTTCACACCGATCAATGAACCCAACTTGAAGCAAATCGAATCAAACCAAAACTGAACTAAATTTTAGTCGAATAAAAAATCAACCTGAACCAAAAGTAACCAAAACCGAAAATAACTGGAACCGAAAGTAACTCGAACTGAATATCTACCTGAATCAAAAGCAACATGAACCAAAAATCAACCCGAACTAAAAGCAACCAGAATTTAATTTGCTCAAATATGTATGTTTTATTTTCATTTTGTATTATATTACTAATTAACAACCACCTCTAGTAATAGTTTAATTGTTTAATATCATCTTTTCTACTTTAAAAGAATATCTTCATATATTGACTCAAACCGAAAACTGACTGATCCGATATTGACCTGAATCGAAGAATCAACTGATCTCATATTGATCCGACCTAAAATCAACTGATCCGATACTGATTCAATATGATACTCAACCTGAAATAACATAGACATGAACCAAATTGAACCTAAATCGAAAGTAACCCGACTCGAAATAATCTACCCTGAACCAAATCAAACGACCGGATTTTCCACCTCTTATCAAATGAGAATAAAAAATTCTTATCATCATTTTAACCAAAATAATTAATGATGTTATTGGTTTAAAGTATTAATAACATTTTTAAAATTAATATGGATCAAATTATACAAACTAGGATAACTTACGGGTAGTGTTTGATAGAGTGTGTTCTGTTGAAGTTGTATTAGGGATTAGCCCTTCTTTTATTTACCAAAATATTATAATAATGCAATTAAATCTCCTAGGGGGACTAAAACCATAGTTACAACATATTATAAATTATAGATATATTTAAAATCCTACCGTCGAAGTGACGACAAAGGATTATATGATATAGTCGGTATATATAATTTATATTCAAAGTCATGACATGTAATTGTTTCTAAAAGCTAAATCAATTATTCAATAATTCAAATATTAAACTAGTTATCGGATTAATTATATCATTTAATTAACACTTGTGATGTTTAATAAATATTTTTTGTATAATGTTTATATTATTGATTGTTTTGTAAATCTTGTAAATCATAATTAGTTGTGTTTGAATGTATTAAATTTATTATTTAAAAAATGATAAGTGAATTAAGATTCAATCGACATGTTTAATAAATAATCGAATGGTATGAAAGTAACATATATATTATATACAAATATTCACATGATTTTGATTTGAATAATAAAGGAACGTTAAGAGTTGAAGTTGACAAAGAGATGGAAGCAAAGGTAAAATAGGGGTGTGGATACAATACGTTCTACAAAGAATATAGAGTTGTTTAAGTCAGCCACTGGCAACTAATTGGAAAACCACACCAATAACAAATTTCTAAAAGTAGAGAGAATCGGCAATGCCCAATCCAATGCCTCTCACGTAACATAATTGTAGCGTGGCTATCACGTGAAGGCTTTCTGTCACCAGTTCCACCTACCTTTTTTGTTTTCAAGATATTAATCGATGGAAGTTCAATGACTAATCTTTGGTCTATATAGTGATAAATGTTGATAACAAATTTTAAAATTATTTTATGTTTAGAACAATGATCAAATTCTCGGCCACCGATTAAAGTATAAGATTAAACTATATAATTAATTCCAACAACTCTTTGATTGTATTTGTGCTTTTATTTTTGGTCATTTTTATTCCTTCATATTTTCTTAGGTCATGAGTTTTAGACCTACTAGGAGCGACAAAAAGATACAAATATTGTTCCCAATTTTTTTCAAAAATATCACACAAGCCAGTTTATTTCCACAAATATTGCACTTTCTACAGTGAAAATGAAGATGATACTAAAACATTCCGTCTATGAACAATATTTTCATTTTTTCGAAAAAAAATCAAAGTCGGAACCTACTCCCTCTGTCTTCAAGCAGTCCAAAAATGAAGATGATTGAAGGAGCCCCGCCTTCAAATAGTGGTTGCAATGCCACATGGCGCTAATGCAGCCGCACGACATTGTTCAAAGATAGACGGGGAGCACAATGTTACGTGTTGTGATGTATTATAAATTATACGCAATAGGTGCAAGTATACACATCGAACAAGTAATAATAGTGATAAGTAAGATCGTCTCCACATGATTGGAGGGAATTCGAACAAAGCTTAAGCACTCAAAATAAAGACTGAGAATTGTATAAAAGACATGGTAGGAAAAATTAAAAGAAATATTGTAGCAAACACTGTATTAAAAATTGGATTTAAAATATAAGACTATGAAACATCCTCACACATGTGGAAACTCTCAACTAGGATGACAGGCCGGGTTTATTGAGGAATACTAGGACTTATTTCAACAAATGCTTAACACTTTCCAACAAATATGATGCTCGACGGAGCTTAAGCATGTGTTTCTAAACTATCTCTAGCAAGAAACTGATAGTAAGAATGCTACAACAATACCTCTCAATGTACACCCTAGCATGATACTATCCATGAAGTTCTACTCCTTTTAGTTATTGAAACCCTATCTCTATCTCTAAGGTAAGTTAGGGTTTAGCTTTTCAGCTCAACCTCATTGTCCACGTAGATCTAAGATTAACACTCTCGACCATTAAGCATCAAACAAAGGTAAATGCTAACTCTGGAAAGCTCTTACAAATCTAAGGTAATAAAACAATGAACAAAACATATATAAAACTGGAAAATGCTTCAACATTCATTCAAACAAAAACATAATCATCCAACAATAAACCTAACCCACTTAAAGTTAGTTCATGGCAGGGAAAATAAGATCCAAATTCATTCGTTCAATACAACCCATTTTAGAAAATATGGAAAGAGAAAGAGCAACTAAGAGTAAAGGAAAACTCTCAAGCCGTCGTGGACTTTTGTGAACCACCTCAAGCTTGCTACTTCTCTCAAAGGCCAATAAGTTCGTCCATTGGAGCTTCAACAATGGAGGACCAGATGAAGAAGAAGAGTGACCGCCTCTTACTTTTCTCTTTCTTATCTTATAAAAGCTCCCCCATAAATGTGGGTGTCCTATTCTTTATACATTAGGGGCTCTTAGGGTTTCATGCCCTTAATTTTTGTGTCCCGTAGGGACAAGATTCTCTTCATGTGTGGGGCACAGTTGGCTGGTGGAATCACGTGTGGAGGTTGCAAAATATCTTCATTCTTTGTCCTTTTGTACACCCATAAATGTCATCTAAAATGTCGCAGCATAATTTCCTTCCCCAAGTAGTTCTCATTGACTAACCTGTACATCATCACACCGAAACAAACCCTTTCTCTCAAATCAGCACCAGTTATATAAGATTAAGCTAGCAAACACCACCATATGCATCTATATGAACTAAATGCAACTATATGCAATGAAATGAGCTTGAAACCAAACAATAACCTAAGTAAAAAGGCATGAAATATATCCCTTTTACAAGGTTAACGCATCCCCCAAACTTAAGCTATTGCTTGTCCTCAAGCAATGAGTAGTGGCCAATAAAGAGAATGCTACGGAAAAGTTCAGTTCAAGGCAGAGCTATGGCATAAATTTTAGTCCTCAGAAAATATAGGCTTCAACAGATAGACTAATTAAGATTTTAATTTTTTTTCCTTAAGACAAGATCCTTTGCATGTGTGTGCGTAATTGCATCCAATCTATGATTAACAGAGTTAGAAAATTTCTAGGCAACCCCTCTATTATAACATAGTATTTGTTAATTAGTTTAAGCGCAAGTTTACTCCCCATAACTCAAACTTTTCTCTCTCTTTTTTTAAAAAAACTGCCACGAGCAAACATTTATTCATAATTGAAATAGAGAAAACATTCTATCCCCGAGCTAGTAGGTAGAGTAATCCCGTGACTACTTTTATTCACTCATTTGTTGTTACTGCCATTTATTAAAACGTAGTATCTGGGTAAACAATGCAAAACAGAGTGTCCTTCTACAGTTATGCCAAAATATTTATTCATAATTCAACACATGCAATAAACAAAAGGGAGTCTAATAAAGCTTTTAATGCTTTCATTTATCATTCAAGTTCATTAAGATCATTCATACTAAGGCATGCAAGAGCTCTTTCATAAAAAATTTCTAACACCCATAAGCATAGAGAACATACAATCGTGTAACAATTTAATCGCAAAGCATCAAGTCCTAAAGTCAGTTCTACCATTCCCAATAGTCATGTACATTTAATCCATCCATAGCCATAAAAATTAAATGCTCATCATTGGACATCATCAATTTATTCATAACTACTAATGCACACACTTAACTATGAACGCTACCTCCCCCAAACTTGAGAGATGCAGTGCACTCAATGCATAAAAACTAAACTAAATGAAATACAAGTAAGAGGTACCTCGCTATGGTTCTACTGTGGTGGTGGTATCTTGGTCGCCAAGTGCTTGACACGCTTCTTCTTCTTAAATGTTGCAATGGGTTGCTCAACTTCTTCTGGTTTTGGTGGTGGCTCCTGATCATTGTTGTCATTCTGGTCGTCCCCAGCATCACTCTCCTCAGTGGGGGTGTTCCAAACGCTACCGATAGAATACTTCAGATGACGTCTTGTTCTCGGTGTGGTATTCGGTGTCTGATCTGGTCTAGGGATAGTTGTGTCATCAACCATCTCCTCATCATCACTCTCGATGGTGACTAGATCATCTGCATGGGTTTCGCTTGGTGGGGCTTCCATTGGGGCCTTTCTTTTGTTTTGTCGTAGCGGACGATGACTTGTTGTGGCATCAGTAGGAGCCTTCTTTGGTGTAAGATTGTCCTTCGGGGTAGCTAGAAAGGCCTTTGAGAAGGGAGGGAAATCGATGGGCATTTGCGTAACATCTCCTTAAAGTAGGAGTTCATCACGGAGTCCCTTGCATTGACATATTGGGAGAAAGTATGCAAGTTACTGCGCATCACCCCTTTATCGTTCTTCATGCGTCTAGTAGAGGCCACCAAAGAGGCATGCCTCACTGCAGCAAAAGTCTTTGCTCTACCCTCAAGAGTCTCGTCAGGAGCATCTTCATCAAAGCCCTTTAGCCCTAAGATCTGGTTAGGGGTTCCATGATAAGATTAGGAAAGATCAAGGGGCTAGATTTCCTTTTCAAGCACGCATAAACTTAATCTACAATTATCTTTCCCACATCAATTGGTCTCCCCATAAGTATGGAATGCAAGAGAAGTAGTCTATTGATGGCTACGGTTGAGTGGTGAGAGGTTGTCATCAAACGAATTTTGACGTAGTGGTTCTATAGATTTGCATTGGGTTTCGAACGCCCCCGTTCCACTATCTTGTTTGGTGGATCTAACTCAGTTCCCCTAAAGCATAGGTCATCTAGGATTTCTTTATGAGTTTGGGCATTGGCGGCTTTAACAAACGAGGTGTGTTGGTCTGCCACATTTCTTAGCCTAAAAAACTTGTTTATTGTCGCAGCGGTAAACTTGATATGGTCGCCACGCACATAGACACTCGACTGCGTGGGGCTTGTGAGATGGGTGTAAAATTCCCTCACCAGTGGAACGTATATGGGGCATGGGTGCTTTACAAATGAATCCCAATTCTACTTGGTGACAACTTCCATCACCTTGTTGTCAAAGCCTTATTCATCCTCAGAAGGAAAAAATTGATCCTTATTCTAGGTAGACTTTTCTCTCCTTGATTTGTTTGAAACATTTCTTGGCCACCTCATCTTGGAACTTTTTGATTTAGATGGATGGTTAGGCTTGTGTGCTACTTGAGGCACCGGTGACGTTCTTGTCACGGACCATTATTGAAGGAAAGAATAACAAGAGTTGTAGGTATGGTTAGGGTTTGGGTAGTTGTTGTGGTAAAGAAGAAGAAGAAGAAGAAGAAGAAGATGGGTGGTCTTGAAATAAAAATTAAAGTGAAAGGAAATATGAGGGAAGGGTGTTTTGAAGGAAGTAAACTGGCAAGTATGGGGGTGACGGTTATAGAGCTTTGGGGAGAGAAGGGATGTGATGGAAAGTTAATGAAAAGCAAAAAGGTGGAGAGAGAGAGTCTGAAAAAATGTAATGATGGGGTAGGGTTTTAAAATTAAATATCAATAAAATCCCTTTTTTTGCCTTTTCGTGCCGCGCAAAAGATTTGGAAAAGTTTAGTTTCTTTCAACTTCCTTTAATAGGGTAAAGACAAAACCCTAAACCTATTTTAGAAATATCTCACTTCCTTAAACTTTGCCCTCGTGTCACCTGCAGCTAGAGGAGACAATCTGACACAAGGTAATAAAAGAAACATAACATAATAATATAAAATAAAGAATGAAAAGACAAAGAACATAATAATAAAAAAATTATTTATGGGCATATTAAGCAAAAAGAAAAATTCTATAGTAAAATAGTAAAAAGTAGGGGGTTCAAACTCTCATGGATCATGAAGAAGCAAGGAGGACTTGTCACGCAGGATTGAGACTCCAGTATAGGCCTTCAGTCTTTGGCCATTGACCTTGAAAATAGTGCCATCGTCAAGGTTCTTGATGTCTATAGCACCATGAGGATAAACCTTGTGCCCTTGGAATGGGCCTGACCATCGTGACTTAAGTTTGCTAGGGAATAGCTTGAGCCTCGACTTGCAGAGGAGCACTTGTTGGCTTTTTGAGAAATGCCTTGGCAAAAGATGTTTGTCGTGCCACTTCTTTGTTTTCTCCTTGTACAAGCGTGCATTCTCATAAGCTTGGGCTCTATATTCTTCCATCTCATTTAGCTCCAACAACCTTCTTTCACCAGCCAACTGGATGTCCATATTGAGCTTTTTAATGGCCCAATAAGCCTTGTGTTCTAGCTCAACGGGAATGTGACATGCCTTGCCCTGGATAACCTTGAATGAGGCATTCCCAAAGGTGTCTTGAAAGCTATTCGATAAGCCGATAAGGCTTCATCAAGCTTTAGAGACTAGTCTTTCCTTTTGGGGTTGACCACCTCCTCTAATATTTGTTTTATCTCTCAATTAGAGATCTCAGCTTGGCCATTGGTTTGAGGGTGGTATGTTGTAGCAATTTTTTCCTTCACCCCATATTTTTGTAATGTTTTGGCAATGAGCATATTGTCGAAGTGTGTTACCTCAACATTTATGATGGCTCTTGGGGCTCCAAATCTTGTGAGAGTGTTCTTGTGAAGGAACTTCAAAACCGTCTTGGAGTCACTCTTCGGTGTAGCCACTACCTTAACCTATTTTGACACATAATCCACAGCTAATAAGATGTAAAGATCTCCAAATGATGATGGGAAGAGTCCCATTAAGTCTATACCCCATACATCAAAGATCTCCACTTCCAAGATGTTTTGCAATGGCATTTCATGCCTTCAAGATATATTCCCCGGCCTTTGGCATCTGTCACAAGCCTTGCAAAATTCATTTGCATCCTTGAAGAGTGTGGACCAATAGAATCCAGATTGTAGGACTTCTGCATCAGTCCTAGCTCCTCCAAAATAGTCTCCACATAAAGATGAAAGGCAATGGAATAAAATCTCATTTGCTTCTCTTCGAGGACACATCTTCAAATCATTTGGTCAGCATATTGCTTGAATAAATAAGGCTCATCCCAATAGTAGAATCGCACATCATGTCTGAATTTTCTTCTTCCCTGGCTACTCAAATCAGGAGGCAAAATACCACTAACGAGAAAGTTAACAATATCATCATACCATGGAATTGCCGCATCAAATAATATTTTCTCATCAGGAAATTCCTACTTAATTTATAGTTCATCATTGCATTCAACCTTGTTCTCTAGCCTAGAATTATGATCAACAACTTGATTTTCAATGCCCTTTCTATTTATAACCTCTAAGTCGAATTCTTGCAAAAGAAGTATCCACCTAATAAGTATAGGTTTAGCATTCTTTTTTAGTCATTAAGTACTTAATAGCTGAATGAACATTATGTACAATGACTTTAGTGCCTATCAAGTATGATCTAAAATTATCAAATACAAACACGACAACAATTCTTTCTTCGTGGTTATGTAATTGATTTGTGCATCATTTAAAGTATGGCTAGCATAATAAATAACATGAAAGATTTTACCTCAGTGTTGTCCGAGAGCTGCCCCACTCCATAGTCACTTGCATCGCACATAAGCTCGAATGGTGACGTCCAATTTGGGTAAACAACAATGGGTGCTAAGATAAGCCTCTCCTTAAGTTCCTTGAATGCGTTGTAGCAATCTTTATCAAACACGAAAGGGCTGGTTTTGATGTAGCAAAATGCACAATGGCTTGAAGATCTTGGAGAAGTGCTTTATGAATCTCCTATAGAAGCCAGCATGGCCAAAGAAACTCCGAATGCCTTTCACGGTGGTGGGAGGATGTAGCTTCTCAATCACTTTAACCATCGCTTTGTCCACCTCTATCTCTTTTTGCGAGATCTTGTGGCCTAAAATAGTCCCTTTCAGTCACCATAAAACAACACTTCTCCCAATTGAGTACTAAGTCTACTTATTCACATCGCTTAAGCACCTTTGCTAAATTACCCAAGCATGACTCGAAGTCATCTCTGGAAACTGAAAAATCATCCATGAAGATCTCCAAAAACTCTTCAACCATGTCTGAAAAGATGGCTAACATGCATCTTTGAAAAGTAGCTAGAGTGTTGCAAAGTCCAAAGAAAATCCTTCTAAAGGCATAAGTACTAGAGGGGCATGTGAAGGTTGTCTTCTCTTGATCCTCCAGTGCTATAGCAATCTGGTTGTACCCTGAGTATCCATTGAGGAAGCAATAAAAGGATTTGCCCGCCAATCGATCTAGCATTTGATCGATGAATAGCAGGGGAAATGGTCTTTCTTGGTTTCCTTGTTGAGCTTTCAATAGTCCATGCAAATCCTCCTCTCTATGACAGACCTTGCTGGTAAGAATTCATTTTCCTTATTGTTCACCACGGTCATGCCTCCTTTCTTTGGTCCACATTGCACTACGCTGACCAATGAGTTGTTGGATATCGAGTAAGTAACTCTAACATCTAGCCACTTGATTATTTCCTTCATCACTACCTTCTTTATGACTGGATTAAGGTTTCTTTGGGGTTCAAAAGAATTGTTGTGGCATTCATCAAGTAAAATTTTGTGCATACAAATAGTAGGGGTTTATACCCTTCAAGTCATCCATAGTTTAACCAAAACCAAGCTAGGTTCTTGTTCAGGCATAAGACTAGAAAATATTATCACAGGTAAAGTCTCATTGCAACCCAAATAAGCATATTTATGATGCAATGGTAAGGGCTTTAATTCTAATGTGGGTGCATGCTTAAGTGAGGGTTTTAGAGGAATAAATTCAGCAAAATCTAAAGGTTCGAATTGTGTACCTAGTCTACCTATGAGCAAGCTAGACTGCTACACCTCTAATGGGAACTCCTCGAGTTCCTCGTTGTCAAAGTCATTGAGCTTCAAATAGTCCTCAATATGCAAAAAATTATCGTAGCAAAATTCTACAGCTTCCTCATTCACCATAGCATCCATGTCTTGAAGACATTGACACTCCTCGTGATCATCCACATATTTGAGGGTGTTTAAGACATTTATGGTCACCCTCTGATCAACCAGTCTCATGGTGAATTCACCCTTTTCACAGTAGATCAAAGTCGGCTCGTGGCTAGGAACAGTGGCCCCAAAATAATGGGCGCATTATCATCAGCTTCGCAATCAAGAATGAGAAAGTCAACTGGAAAAACAAATTTGTCCACCTTCACCACAACATGGGATCGGTCTGCTAATTGCAAAATAATAGTGGTAGGCCTTGGATTTCCCATACCAAGCTTCATAAAAACTGACTTGGGCATTAGATTCACACTAGATCCAAGATTGCAAAGAGTTCTCCCCACATAATTATCACCTATTGAACATGAAATGATAAAGCTGCTCGGATCATTCCTTTTAGGTGGCAATTTGCTCAACACAGAATAACACTCTTTTGTTGTAGCAACAATCTCATACTTCTCAACCTTCCTCTTCTTGGTGACGACATCCTTGAGAAACTTAGCATAAGTGGGCATTTGATCAATGGCCTCCAAAAATGGGACATTGATGTACAACTGGTTAAGAATATCTACGAATTTATTGAACTGAAGGTCTTCATTTTGCTTCTTCAATCTTTGAGGGAAGGGTGGTGGGGTCTGACTTCTTCCTCTACTGGTGGGGGTATATCTTTTGTTGTAGCAATATTCGGTCATCCATCAGTAGGTTCACTTGTCTAGTCCTCATTCTTGTTCTTTTCAAGAGATGAATCCTCTTGCAACACATGTTCTTCATGCACCGTCTTGGGGTTGAAATCATCCACTTTCTTCCCCCTAAACTTATCTTCTTTGTTAAGTTGGGTCCCACTCCGTAAAGTAAGTGCACTGCATTGCTCCTTTCCATGAGTTTTAGTGACTCCAATATCACTAGGTAGACTACCCTGAGGTCGAACATGTAAAGCTTGCGTGATTTGACCTACTTGGGTTACCAAAGCTCTCAAAGATGAATGGTAACTTTGTTGCAATGTTCCTTGGCTCTTGATAGGTGCAGCATGGTCTTGAAATAAATCCTTCGTAGTTGTCATAAAGTCTTGGAAAGTAGCTTCCAAAGAATTGTCATTTGATGGAGATGATGAACCCTTGTTGTTGTTTTTCCATGGCATATTGTATTGAAAACATGGGGTTAAGTCAGATTATGTTATCGATCCAAGTTGCTGGTGTTGTTGATTCCTTGATTCCCCCAAGAAAAATTAGGATGTTGACGTCATTCTAGGTTATAAGTTTTCAAATAGTGATTATTTTTGTTCCTATTAAAGTTCCCTACGTAGTTGCTAGACTCGTGGTTTTTCGGGGTACTCGCTCACATGATGACTTCTATTGCAAAGAACACAAGCAGTTGTTACCTTCACTTCCTTCACCTCATTAGGACGTTGGAGATTCTTTAACATATTTGTAATGGCCGACAGTTGAGCTGAAACGGAATCCTTAGCATCAAGCTCAAGTGTCTCATGAGTCTTCCTCCTCATTCCTAGTGTTGAAGTAAGAAATTGGTAATCATTATTTGCTATCCTATTAATGATATCAAATGCTTTTTCAGGCTTGTCTAGCAAAGTTCTATTTGCTGAAGCATCTAGCATTATCCTCGTGGGAGCATTGATATCATTGTAGAACATCACAACTTGCATCCAATCATGGAAACCATGATTCGTAAATTTATGAAGCAGCCCCTTATATATATCCTAGCACTCGAACATCGACTCGTCATCATCTTGACAAAAGGAAGCAATATCATTCCGTAGTTGGGTGTTCATGTTGGGTGGATTATACCGCAGCAAAAAGCTCTTTCATAAATATGTCCATGACTCCATCGAACTGGCAGGTACTCTACACAATCATGCTCGTGCTCGATCTCGTAATGAATAAGAAAATAACTTGAGATTCAACATATCTTCATGCACACCTTGTTGTCCAAGGAGTCACAAACCTCCAAGAACGCATGAATGTGTTGTCTTACATCTTCATGAGGCGATCCACCAAATTGCCCAATGGAGTTCAACATATTGAACATCACTGGTTTAAGCTCGGAGTGGGCTGCCTGAATCTTGGGAGCTACAATCCTAGGGTTGAGATCATCCAAGATAGGAGACAAATGGTCTCTAATAGCACGTGGGCGAGTTACAGCTGCACCATTTGCCGCAGTATTAGGATCCTCCAGATCATCAACTAGTTGATCTCCTTGGTTACAACCTCGGTACATGGTTCTTAGAGCTTCTTGTATACGACTTCTTTGACAAAAAATGTGTTCGATTTTAGGAACTATAGGTACTAATGGTTCTTCAGGTCTTCCTCGGGTCATTCAACAACACAACACCTGCAAAAAGATAATCACAAACAACAAATAAAGCTATACAAAATGAAGAAATAAAATGGTGCAAAATCTAAACTCAAAATCACCAATTGCCAATCCCTAGCAACAGTGCAAAAACTTGTTGTGTGTTGTGATGTAATATAAATTATATGCAATCGGTGCAAGTATACACATCGAACAAGTAGTAATAGTGATAAGTAAGATCGTCTCCACAAGGATTGGAGAGAATTCGAGTAAAGCTTAAGCACTCAAAACAAAGACTGAGAATTGTATAAAAAATTGGTATGAACAATTAAAAGAAATGTTGTAGCAAACATTGTATTAAAAATTGGATTTAAAAGATAAGACTACGAAACGTCCTCACACGTGTGGAAACTCTCAACTAGGATGATATGTTGAGTTTATTGAAGAATCATACGACTTGTTTCAACAAATGCTTAACATTTTCCAGCAAATATGCTGCTCGACAGTGCTTAAGCATGTGTTTCTAAACTATCTCTAGCAAGACTCTGACAGTAAGAATACTACAACAATACCACTCAATGTAAACCCAAGCATGATACTATCCATGAAGTTCTACTCCTTTTAGTTGTTGAAACCTTATCCCTATCTCTAAGGTGAGTTAGAATTTAGCTTCTCAACTTAATCCCATTGTCCACGTAGTTCTAAACTTAACTCTCTCGACCATTAAGCATCAAACAAAGGTAAAGTATAACTCTCGAAAGCTCTTACAAACCTAAGGAAATAAAACAGTGAACAAAGCATGTATAAAACTGGAAAATGCTTCAACATTCACTTAAACAAAAACATAATCATCCAACAACAAACCCAAGACACTTAAAGTTAGTTCATGGCGGGGAAAATAAGATCCAAATTCATTCGTTCAATACAACCCATTTTAGAAAATCAGGAAAGAAAAAGAGCAACTAAGAGTAAAGGAAAACTCCCAAGCCTCCGTGGACTTCTGTGAACCATCTCAAGCTTGCTGCTTCTCTCAAATGCCAGCAAGTTCATCCCTTAGAGCTTCAACAATGGAGGACCCAGTGAAGAAGAAGAGTGTTCGCCTTTTACTTTTCTCTTTCTTATCTCATAAAAGCTCCCCCGTAAATGTGGGTGTCCTATTCTTTATATAGTGGGGGCTCCTAGGGTTTTGTACCCTTAGTTCTTTGTGTTCCCTAGGAAAAAGATTCTCTTCATGTGTGGGGGCTGCAAAATATCTTCATTCTTTGTCCTTTTGTGCGCCAAAAAATGCCATCCAAAATGTCGCAACATAATTTCCTTCCCCCAACAGTTCTGCTTGATTAAATTGCACATCATCATACCAAACACAAACCATTTCTCTCAAAGCAGCACCAACTATATAAGATTAAGCTAGTAAACACCACCATATGCAACTATATGAACTAAATGCAACTATATGCGATGAAATACGCTTGAAACAAAACAATAACCTAAGTATAAAGGCATGAAATATATCATTTTTACAAGGTTAACACACACCGTCTTCAAACAATATCCACATGTGATGTTGTAGGGTGGTTCAGTGTGCCAGTGACAGCTTTGGGGCATTAGCTTTGCATGCATGCAAGGGTGGCAGCTCGAAAAAAACATACCTTAGAAAGGGTGGGTTGAATGGTTGAGATTTAATTTTGGTGTGTTAAATAGGGGTTGAAGGTGAGAAATATTGTTCAATAAAATTTTTGAGAAGATAAAGTAAAGAAGAAGAAGTGAGAAGAAGATTAGGAGAAAATATTGTAAGTATATGAGATGTGTATTTAATTTTTTTAATTTAGTAATATTATTGCATTAATTTTAATTTTAAAATTATATGTTATAGATTAGTTTAATATTATTTTTTAATTTAGTATGGAAATTTGATTTATATTTTTTAACTTAGTATTGATGATGATTAATATAAGCTTAATGTTTGATGTTTTGAATATTTTTTGTATTAAATAGGTGGTTGAAAGTGAAAAAAAATTGTAGAAAAAATTTTGTGTGAAAATTGAGTAAAGAAGAAGAAGGAGAAAATATAGTAAGTAGATTTTGAAATTAGTATTGATGATTAATATAGTTGTAATGTAATTATTATGTATTTTAATTTTTTTAGAATTTAATTGCATGTAGTATAATTGTAGTTTAAGTGAAATTTTAATTAATGATGATTGATTGATTTAAATTTAATTTAATAAGTTGATTTAGTTATGTAATTTACATGTGTAGTAGTTTATATTTAAATTGAATGTATGTAGTAGTAGACCTAGTAGAATTGTCTCGGGTTATTTTTTTATTTGATTATAATTATTTTTTTAATGTAGTAGATTTAGTCTCGGGTTACTAATAGGATGGCTGATCAAGCTCATCTTTTGAGATTACGGGATCGACACATTACTAGTCTTAGGATTGATGAGATGGTACAATTTTTAATAATTTTTTTATTAGAAAACCAATCACTTTTGTAATTTAATAATAATTATGTTTAAATAATGTATTAATTACAAGATAAGGAGGTTACATTTAAAAATCATCACAGCATGGCAAAAAAATCCCTAAGACGATAGAATCTTTCATTTCTTGCAAATGACATTATTTTATCTTGTGTCATTCCTTTGTGGGTACAAGTTGGTTCCCGGGTTTAGTACCGCTCTAATTGAGCGCTGGAGACTAGAAACATATACATTTCATATGTCGTTTAGAAAATGCACAATCACACTAGAAGATGTAGTTATGTTTATGAGGGTCCCGGTAAACAGGAAGCCACTGATCGAGCATACTTCGTGTTCAACTAAAAGTATTTGCGAACAATACCTTGGGAAGGTGTTATATGGAAATAATGTGAAAAGGTCTCGTGTCAAATTAACTTGGTTGCAGAGTGAATTTGGACACAATGAATATAGTATAGTTTATGAGATTTATAAGGCAAGTCGAGCATATATTCTGCAGCGTATTTGGGGATCTTGAGAAGATGGTAAGCGTATTTGGGGATCATCCATATTAGCATTTTGTATCGTGAGTTGTGCAAGGGTGCTATACTAGAAAATGGTGAGAAGGTAAAGGGTATTGGTGGATGTCTGTTGTTATTGCAAGCGTGGGCTTGGCAACGACTTTCTTTTTTACACTGATTACTCGAACACATATACAATTTCATCTTGTTGCAAGATAATTATCCTAATTTTGAGTTTAATGTTTAAATTAAATTTACTTGTTTTAAAAATATTATTTTGATTTGTATGCAGATGTTGTGAGAAAAAAGCTCAGAAAGGATTGGCGCACAACAACCTTAGAGCATGTAGACCTCAGATTATTTGTATTACCAAAATCAAGTATCCGAATGTAAAGTTTATTTGGTTAAATGTATTATTTACATTTTACTTAGATGTATTATTATAATAATCATATTTTTTGTAGTTTATTTGGATGTCGTACAACGATGACCGCATATTTGTACCAGATTATTTGATGAAAGATTCTATTTTATGGTGTAGTGTTACACTGTTGATCCACTTCGCTACTGTCGAGTTCCACTTTGGATATAGAGTGTTCAGGCAATTTGGCTTCCACTAGTCCATTTCGCATATTCCACTCAATCATTACTTTCTTCACGACTATGATGGACGCAACGGGCCAGATGTGGATTAGGAAGTCACACATGTTGAGTACCTTAATATGTGGAATGATAGAGCTCCATCGTTTTCGTATCGCATTCCAATGCAAGCTGATGATTTTGATTTTGATTTTATAGTACATGATCTATTATCGTAATAATAGAAAGATGTACTTAACAACTCTCGAATGATGGGAAGAATGCCTATTTACTCAAAAAAATATGGTGGTAAAGGTGAATCATCTAAGAGTGCAACGGGCGCATCTAGAACCGTAGTAGACGAAAATCCTATTTGGAATAGAAACATTGAAAATTGTCCAACCACATGAGAGGTAGATATGGGCACAACAACGCCGATAACATTATGAGAAATAAAACCGCCTCCTACATGTGTACAACCATAAGTGGGCCTGAGTTGCTTAGATAATCAAGGGTTTGATGATGCTGGTTTATAAAGATCCGAGTTTTATCCGCCATAGTCACCTATTTACTCGAACTTTGGCGAAAACATGGATTTTTAGAAAATGCAAAATTTCTTGTATTCACCAGAGATTATAGGACGGCAGAGCAGTGATTATCTGTTCACAACAATGCCTTTTATGCCCTTGGTAACTGAGGAGGTGAGCAACGCTGAAGAAGATCTCGAGGCACCATAGAGGCCACAATGTCGAGCGCCGCGACATTATTATTCGACCACAGCCTGTCATGGGCAGAAATTACATAAAAATGATTTCCTGTCTTTTTTGTAATAAATTTGAGT
This sequence comes from Hibiscus mutabilis, assembly GCA_019671005.1. Classification (NCBI taxonomy): domain Eukaryota; kingdom Viridiplantae; phylum Streptophyta; class Magnoliopsida; order Malvales; family Malvaceae; genus Hibiscus; species Hibiscus mutabilis. Next base: position 23,966,205 of record CM033718.1, on the reverse strand, counting down.
TTGAATTTTATTATTTTTCCACTATTTTTTATTATTCACATAATATAATTGTCTTTAGTAATTAGTGAATTGATTTTCAAATTTGACTATTTGAATTCATTAATTAGTAATGAAGTAAACTAATCTAAAAGTTACCTAATGATAAAAGTGAAAATTAGTGGTTAGAAATGGCTTAAAATGTTATATTTTTGTGAAACAGAGTAAAGGTTTCGAAAACTTACCTAAATTATTGAATTTTTACGTTTTGGTCACTATCTCGTCATTTTTTCAATTGAACTCTGATTCAGTCACCATTTTTTTGAAGTTCAATTTTTGTGATGAACATGAAATTAAGAATATTTCTTAAAAATAAAATGAATTTTTTGCTCCTTGAAACTTTTAGAAATTTACAAATTAGACCTTAAACTTTGAATACTTAGCAATTTGGTCTCTAATGCTTAGATCAGAATTAAGAAGCTTATGTTCATTGATGTTTAATTGATTTGCTTTGAATTCTAATATGTTTCGTATTAGTTTAACTTTGAATCAAATGCTTGAATTACCTTATTTGTTTTTCGGTGACATCTCCAACTCAGTTTTCTTCTAGATCGGATAGAGGTGTTACAATAATATTATATTACTAAAAGCATTCAATTATAAATAACTAATACTAATGGAAAGTAGAATTTTTTATATCAATATTTCAATATTTTGGAACACAAATAGAAATCACTAAGGCATAAGCACATATCTTGGTTCATTTGGATAGTTTGATCTTGAATGTCCATCAACCCTACATATGGTACATCTCTTTTGTTTTCTCATCCCTCTATGATGAAGATCCATATTTGTGTAGATGCAAGTCGATATAGGTCGACCAATTGGAGTTCTACAGAGTCTAGGATCTAGTAACCATTTTCATGCTCCACTGACGACCAATACTTTGAATTCGCGATCGGTGGGAACTCATATGTAATTATTTACCATATTGCGGAGATTGAAGCATTCATCAACATAGGTGTACGGGTCAACCCCTACAACCATCCATGCTGCAACTGCATGAGCACATGGATATCGGCATGCCTAGAACGCGCTACAGTCACAACCCCTACGTTCAAAATTGACTCAAAATACATTTGAGCAGCCTTCTTCGTTGTTGCATCTGAAACCAACAACATCAAAATTCTGATTCATTTGGTCAAATGCGTGAACATTCATCGATATTGCATTCTTCACGTTATTTTGCATTTTTGTCATAAGATCGAGAACCCAACGTTGTCCCTTTTTTTATTAAGGACTCGATTTGCTTCCTTTAATGGTCCAAACTTTAGCCAACCTGTAGTACGTCTCTTTCACCAAGCTTGCTATTGGGAGATGACGTGATCCTTTTAGTACTCTATTTATGCACTCCACAAGGTTGGTTTTCATTTGCCCGTATCGTCTACCACCTTCATCATACAATTGGGCTCATATTTCCCTCTTGATATTGTTTGCCCAACTTTGAATGCACTCGTCGTACTTCATTAAATTGTCCATCTTCCTCTCAAAATCTAGTTACAGTAGAACATATCATGTGTTAAAATATATGTTTTTAGTATCAAGAAAAATCAAAACACATAAATGGATATGCATATTTAATAGAGTTTGAAAAATGATACTTACCCATGCTTAAAATCTCACTACGAAGGTATTGGTTTTTGAATTGTTCGTAATTATTCTTACCAATGTGATGAACACAATACACGTGATATGCGTACGGATGTGTCTAACAACTTCTATCTCGATTAATTACTGATTTAATACATATCCCTTGATCGGATATAATGCATGCCCATCTTCTCGAAAGACATGCTTTGTGACCCCTAAACATTTTTCCTCTAAATATTCAACACTCTAACCTACTGGTTGCACTATTGTTCATATTGCATACACTTGGCAAAGAAAGTCTCGAGCTAGATTCTATAACAACGTAGTCCACATGCTTATTGATGTTATACTCTTTAACTTTCAATGTAACTTTATTCTTTTCATTAAATTGAAGCCCAACTGATAATTTATCATGCTAACTTGAAGTTAATTGGGACATAATCGGGAATTGAGGCGCCCTTATCGTATCTAAATCTACTAAGTTCATGTGAGCATAAGGTTCATACCATGCAATGTCGTCCCCGGTCAAAATGAATTCTTCAACACCGAAATCAGCAGCATCACCAACGCTATTAGGGAACAAATTGGGATCCCCAATATCTTCATATTCGCTTGAATCTTCAAGTGTTTCTCCTCATCGACCTCATAGGTTTTCTGCATCAACATCAACAATCGGCTCGTATGATGTTGCATATGTCAAAGGCCCAGCTGGATGAAATGCACTTGATGTCCCACTTGCCAACATTGCGACAAAACTGCCTCCGAACATATCAATCTCATTACCCAAACCCATTTGATCAGATTCTCCAACTATATTTCTAGATGGGTCAGGAACATCACACACCTCAACAAACAACTCGATATTTCTTATATCCATAGATTCATGCTCTACAATCATTATTTCAACATCAATATTATCTTGGAGAGTTATTGCAGAATATCTGACTAGATTGGGACACGTCAGCCACCAGTACCGCAAACCATGAATCTCATCTCCAATTTTCTCTATCTTCTCCTTCATTTCTCGAAGCATCGTTTCCTTTGCAAATCTCATCTTCGTAGTGCTTTCAGATTCAAATACAACTCCGACATCAATTTTCACAATTTCTCCATTATAATGGACAATCGTCATAAATATGTTGTTGTTCATTTTCTATGCATGTTCAAAACAATATATATTTTCAATTTGGATACACAAATCAAAATAAACATACTAAAATTTCAATTAATGACACTAATCATATTTTTAACCAATAAATAACAATAATTTTAAAACATACTACTTACTTTAATTATCATATACTATAAAAATAGACTAATTATTTTGAATATATATATTTGAATATACCTTCTAAAATTATACTAATCTATCAAAAATATTAATTGTATTATATTATTACGAATTTTTTAACTACTTGAAAACCATTTATACATCTAACATAAACTTTAAATTTTAAACAACTTAGATGGAAAATGTAAAAATTATAAAATAAATTAACTTACATCAATACGAAATAAAACAAATTATATAAACTAAAACAAAACTACAAAAATAAAATTTCGAACCTACTTACAATATTTTCTCCACAACTTTCTTCTACTTCTTCTCCTTCTTTACTCAAATTTTTACTCAAATATTTCTCTAACAACTTACCTACCTTGAACCTCACCTATTTAACACAAAAAATCATAACTTTTTCCCCTTATCTAGCCTTACCTGTCTTTTAATAACACTAATAAGTTTTTAATCCAAAATTTTACTCTATCCCTACATAATTTAATATAAACTTATAATCTCAACTTACTAACACCCTACCATTTTTCATTTCCGAAACATATATCCCTACACCTCCTTTCGCCCCTTACATACATGTAACCCTATATCTGCACCTACCACTACCATGCATGCACCCTTCTTGAGCTGCCACCCTAAGACTTTATCTATGCTCACTCACATATAAATTTTAATGAAAGGCAAAATAAAGAAGCGAGTCGGAGCGACCCCTTAATTGTCCTATTTACGTCGAGCGCCTCGAAGGATGAGGTAGGCAAGGTGAAAAACCCTGACAGTGGTCTATTATGAAGGCGGATACCTTCTTGATAGTATTTATACCTTCAAAACTCTACTAAAAATTAAATTTTAACCTCCTTGATTTTAGTGATGACATAGCACGATTTTTTGAATTTGGATTCAATTCAGGAGGTCTAAAAACATTTTAATATAGACTTTAAACAACTATCCAAACTTAATTATTCCAATTCAAACATAATCTCTTTGACTTTGTAGTGTCTTTTATCCACGTACATCATGATAGTTAGGTGAATATGTCTTGGATTCACATGTATTTGAGGTAGGTAAGTATCCACCATAAAATTAAAATTTATTTCTGTTAGTTATCGATTTTATTAATTGTGGATATCCTAAGATTTTATCTATACTCACCCACATATAAATTTTAATGAAAGACAAAATAAAGAAGCGAGTCGGAGTGACCCCTTGATTGTCCTATTTACATCGAGCGCCTCAAGGATGAGGTAGGCAAGGTGAAAAATCCTGACAATGGTCTATTATGAGGCGGATAACTTCTTGATAGTATTTATACCTGCAAAACTCTCCTAAAAATTAAATTTTAACCTCCTTGATTTTAGTGATGACATAGCATGATTTTTTGAATTTGGATTCAATTCAGAAGGTGTAAAAAACATTTTAATATAGACTTTAAACAACTATCCAAACTTAATTATTCCAATTCAAACATAATCTCTTTGACTTTCTAGTGTCCTTTATCCACATACATCATGATAGTTAGGTGAATATGTCTTGGATTCACATGTATTTGAGGTAGGTAAGTATCACCATAAAATTTAAATTTATTTCTATTAGTTATCAATTTTATTAATTGTGCATGCTTTAATATTTTATCTATGCTCACCCACATATAAATTTTAATGAAAGGGAAAATAAAGAGGTGAGTCGGAGCGACCTCTTGACTGTCTTATTCACGCCAAGCGCCTCAGGGATGAGGTAGGCAAAGTGAAAAACTCTGACAGTGGTCTATTATGAGGGCGGATGACTCGTGACGAGTGTACCATGGGATAAAGTGGGGAAGAATGTCATACCCTAAATAGACGAGAAATATAAATTTGATCACATCAAAAATGAATATAAGATATAATATTCTATCAGATATATCTGTTAAGAAAGAGAGTAATAACTCCGTAAAATATACTCTAGACATGTACCCATCATTAAAAATATTTATAGATCCCACTTACTAAATAGAGAAATAACGGACAATAGTGATTATTTATGTCCGCCTCAACTCATAAGTCAAACCTGGGGTGCTTAATCACGTGCATTTGGCTGGGAACCATATTTTATTTTATAAAATGTGGGTGGTCCATTTAATTTTCAGTTGGCTACTAATTAATAATTCTACAGTTGTGAAAGTTGGATGTTGCTAATGGTCTGGTGAGTTATAAAAACTACAGTTTTGCTCGAGTCCATATAAAGTTGGATGGGGTGGATATGCAGACGACACATTAGGCAAGGCGATGCCTCATATTCTTAGGGTTGTAAGAATTATTACTCAAATGTACATGGCTAAACGTTTACCCCAAGAATGGGGTTTGCTTTTCCCTTTTTCAATGGGTCATAGGTTAATGTATAAAAATAACACAACGCAAAACGTATATTATAGTAGTCTTTACTTTCTCAAAAAAATACAAACTCTTTATATTAAGCAGAAAATTAAGTCTATAATAAATTTAGATGTCTGGAAAACACAAATGCATGAATGCATGCAGGGCAAATTGATTATTTGAGTTGATGCATGGTAAATGCAAAACGTAGAAGCAAATGATGATGGCTAATATAATATAAGGTAGAGGGGGCATAAACTGCATGAGATGGGAAGTACCCTTTGTTGCACAAAAGGTTCTTTACGTTTAGTCCATTCAGTGCGCTTGTTTTGGCTATGGATGGTGAGAAGTAGTTGCAGTCCTCCCTCCAAAATGGTTGCCTCCGCCACCTCCACCTCCTTTTTCTTTATTGTGTGGTTCACCATTTTTTCCACCATTTCCACCCCCACCACCACTCTTACCACCACAACTACAACCACCTTTTCCTCCACCATTGCCACTGCCCCCTCCACGCCCTCCACAACTGCCACCTCCACCCCCTCCTCCACCTCCACCCCCACCACCACAACTACAACCTCCTTTTCCTTTTCTTTTCCTGTGTGGTTTACCTTTTCCTCCACCTCCCCCGCCACCACCACCCTTTCCTCCTCCTTTTCCAGCATGGTCAATATTACTATTGCTTTGGACTAAGGTTTCCACAGAAGAACTCGTGGCTTTGTGTTGTACATCCTCAATAAAACTAAGTTTCTGAGTAGAAATATTAGTGGTGGAATTAGAATTGGACAACCTGAAACCCCACTTTCTCCCTCTTTCTCATCCTTTCCATCAGCTCCACTCTAGCAGCTGATAAACAACACCGCTACTAGAAACACAACTCTAACTTCTCTTCTCATTTCAAGTTTCGCCAAGTTTAAACTCAACTTGAGGATGCAGGAATTACTCCCACTCCCATCCCTTTTTATACTCTTTCTTTGCACTTGTAAATGGCTAAGCCACAAGGAACAGAATCCAAGTTATCACACATTAAAATTCTTTTTTTATTGTTTGGAATGAATTTGGTGTTTTGGACAAAGCTTTTTCGAGAGAAATCAAAAGAGGGGTTGGTTGGTTATTGGTAATTCGAATTGAGGTGACCCATAATAATAATGTGTCTTGAAAAGAGTGTTGAGCCCTTTGTTTCCTTTGCTGTTTCGGACAAAATTCCTCTTACTTTGCAGTGATTCTTTTGTCAAAATGAAATTTTAAACTCTAATTTTAAATTTTAAAAAATGCATTATTCACTCAAAACTCTAAACTTTAACAATAAGTTCCGACCTTAAACTCTAATCATAAACTATAAATTTAATTTTTTAATGATGAGACATAAATAAGGACACTAAAAAGAGACATACGATTTCTATTCATTGTTTTTTTTCTTGGATGAATTAAAATTTAAAGTTTGTGTGGTGCGGGAACGGTGATGGATAGTTGGAGCTTTCATAACTACCCGCATTTTCGGGTACCGAAGATCTGAGTATCCGATTCATCTAGTAGGAAAAAAAGAGTTTTGTGTCTTGATCCATGAAATTCAAGTACACGTAAAATTTGGATATCCATTAATCAGGCCATAGGATATCCTGATCATATTTATATATATTTTTGAAAGTACAATTTAGAACAACTCAAATACAAGTAAAAAAATCTAAATTGCATAATCTAAACACATTTTAGTCAAAACTAAAGGAAAGAAAATACCATTTGATCAAAACAAAATTTAGTTCATGCTATCTCAAACCCAATTTTCAATGTAATCGTTAATTTGAGAGTATTTTTAAATTTAATCAAACATCATTAATTTTAAATTTAGAATGTTATGGTCAAATAATTTGAGAATGAAAAATAGGTGGTGCGCTCAAGAATAAAAAAAATAATTTAAAATAAATAAAAACAAAGAAATTGAGTAGTAAAACAATTAAATTTTTTAACAAGTGGTATCACAAGAGTTCAATATCAATGTTTAGATTTATGTATTCGTAGCACATTAAATATGAATGCATATTTTCATATGTTTTATGTAGACATATCTATTGACTAGATTGTTATATTAAAAATTTTCAAATTTTTCATCGAAGTTTTACTCGACCACACTTATATTTCAAAAATAAATTATTTTTTAAAAAATATTATTTTCTTTTTCTAGCACCTTAATTCTATATTCTTTTCCCTCAATAAACCAAATTATTTATATTTCTTATTTTTAATTACAAGTAAATAAATACTATATTTTTAAATAAAAACATAATTTAAAATTGAAAATAAATTTCAAAAATTTCTCAGGTTAGGTACTCGTTTAAGCCTAAATTAGAGTCTGGGCATGACCCGTAATTTAAAAGTTGCTCAGGATTATGCAGAGGAATCATGGAGGCTCGAAGTGAGGTTGTGGAGTGGAGGCACAGAGGCCAGTTGAGGTGATCAACAAGAAGTTAAAGAAGGCTCAACGCTAAGCGTAAGGCATAGAATTTTATGACTCGACTATGGAAGAAACTCGAAAAGCTCGTGATGAGGCGTTGAAAGAGAAAGGCATGAGGACTTCTACTAAGATACGAAAGCTGAGAATGAAGTTGGAGGATAAGGAAGAGGCCTTGAATATCATAGAGCGTGAACAAGAAGTTTTGTGTATTGAGATCTACAACTTCAATCCCCCAAAGACCCAAGTTTATATTTGAGCTGACACGGTACTGTAGAAGGTTCAAGCTTTTGAGTTTTGACAATTATGGGGACTTATTTTTGCCATCCAAGCCGCTCTCAGGCCGTTAGATATGTCACAGTGGGACCTGTGATGCTGTTATCCAATCTTTGAAGCTGGTCTATTCTTTAGCCATTACAATCCTTCGAAGCTGCACAATTGTATTTTTTAACAAGGATGATGCAGGCCTTTATTCCTAAGAAGGTTCTGTCCCCTAGTGCGAAGGGGTCTCCTTAAGAAGGTTCATTCTTTGATTGCAGAAGACCTTTTTGTTGATCCTCGCATCCCTTTTGCATCAAGAATTTTGTAATTCTTAGGGCCTATCTTATAGATCTGTGTTTTTTTTTTCTTCAAATTGTGTTCTCCGTATTAACTTGGCTTCATTAATATCATTGCTTTTGTACCTAGTTGATCCCACTTTTAGGATTTGTTATTGTTGCGTTGCTTAATTTGCAAATTACTTAAGTGGGAGGTACCTCTCCCCTCATATGAGTGGGGTATCTCATCGTTCTTTTAATAGGGAAAGAGGTATCCAACACCCAAGTGAGTGGAATGTCTCAACATCCAATAGAGCTTTAACTTAAGTCGGTTCATTTAATTCATTGGTTAAGGACCTTCTTGTTATTATCCTCGCAATGCATAAAAAATGGGTTCTTTAATAATGATGGAGGTATCTCGACGCTTCTCAGAGACGAAGGAACTCAACGTTAGCTTGGGACCGAAATCCTTCGATGCCTCTATGGGGCGGTGACATCTCAACGCCACTTTGGGAGTGGAGGCATCTCGACGTAACTTTGGGACTCATTATAAAAAAATCATCTCATAATGGATCTATGTTGTAAGAACGAGAGTCGCCACCAATCTTTTTTATTTAGGTAAGATTGGATTATCTGAAAACTCGGTTATTTTAATAAGATATATTTTTGTTACTTTTACTAAAATAACGAGTTTTGGTCTGCGAAACCAAAAAAGAGGTTCGGGAATCAGTTACGTGTGGGGAAGGGTGAGCACCCCACAACGCCAAAAATTGGTACCTAGTCGATTATTTAGTGTCTTAATGATAGAAATTAAGAATTCGAATTTAATTTAAAATTTATAATCCCTTAAAATATTTTAACAGCATATTTTTGTATAAAAAGAATTTACACCCCTACACTCGGGGCATAATTTCCATTAGATTCTTGAATAAAGGGATTCTATTTTGAAAATCATAATTTGTAATAAAAAATGTAATTTCGCATTACGTTTTTCACAGTGCCCCTAATGAAGAAAATTATTAAAAAAATAGTTAAAACAATTAATATGTGATATATAAATAATAATGTTAGTATCTAAAATAATAATAATATACGATCTATATAACATAAACGAAAATAATAATAAAACCATAATACATATAATAATAGTAATAAGTAATATAATATAATATATTTAGATATAATAATAATAATTGAAAATAGTGAACAAATCGCAAAAAAGCACAAATTAAGGGACAAACACGTAGGATACAAAGCAAAAGGACTAAAGCAGTAATTTGCCCATTAAATGAAAATGCGCGGATCCTGAGCTTCTGGTCAGGTTGAGGCGCGAGTTAACCAAGGACAAAACGATGTTGTTTTGATCGGGTTATAAATACCCAAAATTAGCCCAAAAAATCATTTATCATCGATAACCCAAAAAAAATCTTGAGAGCTCTCTCTCAACCCTCTCCATTTTCGGCCGAACTTCCCCTAGCACCACCGAGGGCCATCGCGATCGTCGTCATGCGCTGTCGCTCACCGGCGATGGCCACCGCCGTCCGTGGTGGTCGGAGTACATGTAAGAACACCAAAAGATGCAGTTTTTGGTCCTCAACAAAGATCTAAGGTTCTTTTTTCTCGAACCCACATCTATTGTTGTAGATCTAGGAAAAAGCGAATGGTTTTCTTTTTTATTATTACCTCTTTTTCTTTTTTTTGTTCGATCTCTTCTTTCTCTTTATTTTTTTGTTATTTTTGTTCAAAATCGGATAATGATGACGATGATTTGAGAAGTTTTTTTGTTTCAAATCGTAATCCCCGATTATATTGTGGATTTCAGTTTTTATAACTGAATTTTTACAATAAAATATGTAAAAACCTTCCAGTTTTGCTTGCTTTTTAGGCCTGAAAATCTTCCATTTTTGTTTTGTAGGGCGGTGGAGCAGGGCAATGGCCAGGTTGGGTGGTGGGGTGGTCGTGGCGTCGCCCGTGCGTTACACGGTCAATGGATGGTCGGCACGTGCATCGCACGCACGGAAGATGAGGTGTCAAGACTGTGGCAGCAAAGGTAAGCATGTGGTTTAGGTTATTATTTTAGGTTTAGGGTTAGCTTGGGTATTTGGGTATTAGTGTTTGGGTATTATAATTGGGTTTGGGTTATTTGTTGGGTAAAAGGTATTATTTAGTTTGTTTTTGAGTCTATAAATATATTACTCTTTAAGCCCGGATAAAATAGGTTATGACAATTGTCCCGCTTTGCTTATTGTTGTGTAAGAGAAATAGATCAAAGACAAAAGAATAACTATTTTGTCTGGTCAAGTCTGGGTTTCCTCTCTGGCCACCCCTTTTTTCTTGAGATTCACTTGATTTGCTTGGCCCCTCTTGTAGGCAAAATCTTCAAACTGAAGGATCTGTTGGAGGAGACAAAATGAGTTCGGCTTGCTACGACTCTAACGACGACACAATACCTAGAGAAGATTTGACCTAGCTACAACACTGATGGAGAGGCGAGGTCAACAAACTTGATCCAGCTACAACACTGACGAAGAGACAGGATCTAGAGGAGAAAGTTTGATCTGCTACAACTCCGACGAAGAGGTATTATCGGGAGAAAAAAGTTTGATCTGCTACAACTCTGACGAAGTGGCATCATCCGGAGAAGAAAGTTTGATCTGCTACAACTCTGACGAAGTGGGGGTTTGATCCACTACACCACTGACGGAGAGACTGGATCTGGAAGAAGTTTGATCTACTACACCGCTAACGGAGGCATGATCTTAGGATTTAATTTTGATCAAGCTACGACTCTTGTTATGATTAGAAAAAGTTGATTGATCCACCGAGGGTCTTAACATCACTCTCAAGGGTGATGTCCTGAAGGTCCTAGCATTACTCCTGAAGGTGATGTCTCGAGGATCTTAAATTCATCTCTTTTTTTGACTCTGCTTCTTTGGTAGCTTGTTCTCTCTTTGATTTGTCTTCTCTTCTTTAGGGAAATAGAACTTGGTCGATCAATCTACTTCACGATTCTTTCTAGAAGATAAGACCTGTCAAAGTTAAAAAAGTGCTTGGTCAAAGTGAGTGATAAGCTGACTGCTCTATTATAAAATTAAAATGTATGATCTGATTGATTCTTTGTGTTGAGGATGTTGAATCTTGTTAGTGATTGTCTGTTCATTGAAGGCACCAGACAAATATTTGCCCCATTTCTTCATGCCTGTTTGAGAATATCAAATCTGTAAATTTTCGTCATTTTAAGAAAGAATCGAATACCTTTAAGAAAAGATAGGATTGATTTAAGAATGCACTTTTGAAAAAGATTTGACTAAGAAATTTTGTTTAAAAAAAACAATATCCTTATGAAAAGGATTAGATTAAGACATTCATGTTTTGAGGAAAATATGCTTATGGAAGGATGAAATGTTTTAAGAAAAAAATATCCTTATGGAAGGATGAAATGTTTTAAGAATAAAATATTCTTATGGAAGGACGAAGTTAAGAAACTCTGATTTTGAGAAGAAATGTCCTTATAGAAAGACGGAGTTAAAAAACTCATATTTTTGGAAAAATGTCCTTATGGAAGGATGGAGTTAAGAAACTCCTGTTTTTTTGAGAAAAAATGCCTTTATGAAAGGACAGAATTAAGAAACTAATGTTTTTGAGAAAATGTCCTTACAGAAGGATAGAATTAAGAAATTCTCATTTTTGAGGAGAAGTATATTTATGGAAGGATGAAATTAAGAAATTCCTATTTTAAGAAAAACGTCCTTTTAAATGGATGAAATTAAGAAATTCTCATTTTAAGAAAAAGTATCCTTATGAAATGATGGAATTAAGAAATTCTCGTTTAAAGGAAAATGTCCTTTTGAAAGGATTGATTTTAGAAAATTTATTTAAGTAACAAGTGCAAAGTTAGTTTCGGGAAATGTATTTATGCAAATGATATGCATGTGCATGCTTTTGTGATGATGCAGAGATGCATGAAATTCTTGTTGGAATCTTCAAGTTATATGAATGCTTTACGACAACTAGATGTTATGATGTTTGAACATGTTTGATGATGCAGTGATGCATATGCTTTCATGTATGCCTTCATAATGAATGAAGATGCTTGGAATACTTGTAGAAGTCCTCTTCTTCTGCTCAGTTCAATCCTCCGATTCATTTTTGTTCAAAATTTACCCCAGCAAAAGTTTGCCCCTCAAATTTTCACTGATCTTATTCTCTTATGAATTTGAAATTTTGAGTTGAATGACCTTTGTTGATATTATATCTTTTCTTCTCCTCAAGGGAAAATGGTTTTATCACTGGCCAAATCTTCTTAGCTCTACTTTGATGCCACACTTATTCTCAGGCTCGGGTATCATTGTTATTGAATACCTTTGAAGGCTTTCTGAGTAGACACTTGTTTTAGGTCCCTCTATACTTTAAATATCTATAAAGAGTAATGCAAAAAATCTTTTGTTTCTTAACAATGCAAGATGCTTATATGAATGATCAAAGAATTTATTCTTTCAAAAATATGATTTTTCAAAAAAATAGGGGCCCTATATATCCAGTGTAGGAGCGTCTTTGAACCCACTTGCCGAGGGTCATCTCAAGCGTAGCTTGTGTCTAGAGGACCTCAAGTGTTGTGTCGATGTCTGAAAATATGAATTTTTTCCAGACTATTAGGCTTTTGAGAAGGTCATTTCCCATATGCCTAATTTCTAACCAGTTTGGGTGCCTCTCTTTGACTCACAAACTCCCCTCGTTCTAGCTTTCCCTCTTTTCTGATTATTAGAAGTTTCAAATCTTTGAATAAAGGATAACTCCTTAAGGCAAAATGTAGTTTGAAGACAAACTCCTCCAACGTAGATATCCATGTATGATCAGAATGGTCTTTGGCAGATGTGATATAAGCTAGAGCTTATGATTATGAAATAGATGATGTTTCTACAGTGCTTGATTTGAACTTGCTTAGATACATTGTTTTTCTCTTCATTTTTCAGATTGCTCTAGACTACCCATTTTTGGGTTTTCATCCTAGAGTTCATTTCCTTTCTTTCACTTGGAAACTTGCAGTTTAAGCAAACTTGAACTCTAATCGAACATCGGTTCCTATTTTGGTTTTGCAGGTGAGCAATCCTCCAAATTTCTTTTAGGTATAGATGAAAGGATTCCGTACTTACTTCTTCCTTGAAGGATTCTTTGATTTGGTATCTTTATTTCTCAATTTTTTTTCTTTTCTTTTTATCTAAAACACCCTTTTGGGTTTTCGCCCTAGATATTTTCAAGAATTTATTCCTAAAGTGCCCTTTTAGGTTTTCACTTTGGTTTCTCTTTTTCTCTCTTTTGCTTTGTTTTGTCCCCTTTTCTTGATTCTGAGTTCAGAATTCTCAATTTGACTTTATAGGCTCTTTGAGCATAGATTACCTCTTGCACCTGATGTAGATCATTTTGTTGCATGCTCCTTGATAGAGAAGTCTTCTTAGTATGATCAAAATCATTCATTTTCCTCTTGAATAATCTTTTCTTATCTTTTGCCCCGGGGTGGCGGTGATCCTTGGTTAGGAAAACATGTCATACACAAACATCATCGAAGAAGAGTAATCTTCAGTTGGATAGATATTTGGAGTTAACACAATATTCAAGAATCTTAGACAACAATGCTTGAGAGGAAATATTCACTCAAAATTTGTGTTTGAGACCTTTCCATCGCTCCCTAGCACACTCAGTTATCCTTCTGTTGGCCAAAGTAGATTGGAAGATAGGTCACATCCCTTTCATTTTCACATATTTCGATTTCCTCTAGACACATGGTTGCTCAGAATCAATAATCGGATTGGAATCAATGTCACTCCTAAAAATATATATACATGTATGTAAGTACAAAAAACTCATGATAAATGCACGAATAAATTAAATTTTAAGGAAAATATTTGTAAAAATGCATTATTCATTAAAAGCAAACAGATACACGCTCTTACAAAAGGTTCTCTTTTGCCTTTGGGCCTAGGGAAAAAGGTTTATTCCAGTTATTACTCAAAAAGAGATTCAAACTATAAAGACTTCTAGACACATCTGACATTATCCCCTTTTTAGTTCATCACAGGGACTCCATTATTGAATTTCAAAGTGTCATTTTCAATCAGATTTTGCACCTTGTTTCTTAAAGCTCTACAATTCTCAGTAGTGTGACTTGTTCTTCCCAAATGATAATCACATACAAAATTAACATCATAACCTTCTGGGTAAGAAGGCTCATTTGGTTTAGATTGAATTGGGGTTAACAAGCTTTTCTCAACAAGCAGTAGAAGCAACTATGTATACATTATCGGAATTGGATGGACAACTTTCTGAGATGTTGTAGGCCGATGTGAGTACGAATAGTTTGATTAGCCTAAGGAACAAGGTCAATTGGATGGATAAGACCCCACCACATGAACTTCTGATCCACTTCCTCCTCTGATGATTGCACTACTAGGATCTATGATTTTCCCATGTCCAATGGCTTCTTCAATAAGCTCACCTGATATCACAATGTCTTCGAAATTCTTGGTTGTATTTCCCAACATATAATTCAGGAATGGGTCTTCTAGAGTTCTAAGGAAAGTAGGTTTTATCTCCCTTTAAAGCAATGGTGGTTGTACTTGCGCTGCAACATCCCTCCACCTTTGTACATATTGTCTGAAGCTCTCGTTGGACCTCTTCTTCGTGTTTCGTAGTGTTAAACAGTCTGGGTCAATGCCTATTATATGTTTGTACTGCTCTATGAAGGCTTTAGCCAGATCCTTCTATGATTGTATCCTATCTCGGCTCAGCTGATTGTACCACTTGACAGCAGGCCCTTTCAAACTGTCTTGAAAACAATGAATTAAAAGGTCATCATTATCGACGTGCCTCGTCATCTTTCGGCAAAGCATGGTGATGTGGGTGGACGAAGAGCTTGTTCCATCAAACTTTTCAAACTCTGGCATTTTAAAATTCGGAGGTAACACCAGATCAGGGACCAAACTTAATTCTCTTGCATCAACCTCATAGAATGCATTTGCCCCTTCTGTAACTTTAAGTTTTTGCTCAAGCCGGTGGCACCAATCTTCAAGTTGCTTGGGTAGTTCAATCTTTGCTTTACCCACTTCATTAGGATTAGGGACGGTATGCTTGCTAGGATTATTAATTCCTTGACGCGAAGAAGAGCTGGCCTGAGGACCTTGTTACTTTTCAACCGAAGACGACACTTGCGAATGTGTTTTGTCAAGAGGAGTTTCTGAATTTTGTAACAATACATTCCCTCTTTAGGATGATTACCTGCCAACATCGCAACTATCTTGGCTAGTAGATTCGCCCGGGCCTGTGAGATATGGTTGCGAGTTGCTTGTTGCACCTTTTTCAAGTTTTGCTCTATGTCATTCTTTATAGCTTCGCACGCTTTTTCAACTTTTTCTAGACGACCATCCATTAGCTTTGCTTCAAGTGAAAAGCTGATACTGACTTGGCTAACTCGAATGCCCCAAAATCATTGTGATCGAAGTTCTCTCGAGATTAGAAGCTTGACCAAGAAATGATTATATAATATGATGTGATGCAAATGTATGCAAAATGAGATGTTAATGCGATGCAAAAAATAAAACAAGTTAGTACGAATAGAATAATGAATAATGTATCGCAAAAATCAAAAGATATATAACCTATGAGTTGACATGCTTTATTCAAATAAAAGCAATCCTACCCAATCATGCTTTTCTACCCACATACTTTGAACAAAAAGTGGTTCCTACCTGCACATGCTTTCTACCCACATGCTTGTTTTGCATAAATAAAATATAGACATGGTATGTAATTATTGCGAAATAAATAAACTAATAAATAAACAATACTAAAATTAAAGGGCATAATTGAAAGAAATTAAAAGCCCCATCACACTCTATTATGCACTTATAGGGTGACTCTCTAAACGGGCAGAGGTTTGGTATGACTCTAGACAAGGTAGGCTGCTATGGTTCACTATCTGTGGCTCGGTTCTAACAAAAGGTACCTGAGTTATACATATATCCTACTAAGGCTAGTAAGCACAATTCAGGGGGATATATTTCCCTAGGTCTACACAGAGATGTAAATCTCACAAAGACAAAAGGACATATATCCCAGAAGCGATCCACTATCCTGCACGGAGGCGATACCTCACGAAGGAGTAGCTTCTCACTCCCACTTAAAAAGGACGGAGCTCGGGTGCATAGCTCTGGTGTGGAGCTCATGATATGCAAAACCAGGAAAACAAAATTTTAATAAAACCTTTTTGTAAAATGTTTGGAAGGAAATGGATCACAAAATAAATTAATCTAAATTTATAGTTTCCACTCATTAGGACAAAAGGTAATCGATCAGTGGCTCGACTCTAAAAAAAATAGTCACCAATGGAGTCGCCACCAATCTTTTTTATTTAGGTGAGATTGGATCACCTAAAAACTCGATTATTTTAATAAGACATTTTTTTCATTTTTACTAAAATAATGAGTTTTGGTCTGCGAAACCAGAAAAACAAGTTTGAGAGTCGGTTATGTGTGGGGAAGGGTGAGCACCCCCACAACAGCCAAAATTGGTACCTAGTTGATTTTTAGTGTCTTAATGATGGAAATTAAGAATTCGAATTTAATTTAAAATTTGTGATCCCTTTAACAGAATATTTTTGTATAAAAGGAATTTACACCCCCTACACCCGGGACATAATTTCCATTAAATTCCCGAATAAAGGGATTCTATTTTGAAAATCATAATTTGTAATAAAAATTGTAATTTCGTATTAGGTATTAACGGAAAGCGACACCCCTTTAAGTTCGAGGTACATTTTTCATGGTGCCCCCTAATGAAGAAAATCATTAAAAAATAGTTAAAACAATTAATATGTGATATATAAATAATAATGTTAGTATCTAAAAATAATAATAATATATGATCTATATAAAATAAACAAAAATAATAATAAAACTATAATACACATAGTAATAGTAATAAGTAATATAATATAACATATATATATATATATATATATATATATATAATAATAACAACAACAACAACGGTGACCAAATCACAAAAAAGCACAAATTAAGGGGCATAAACGTGTAGGATACAAAGCAGAATGACTGAAGCAGTAATCGGCCCATTCAACAAAAATGCGCGGATCATGTGCTCCAGGTCGGGTTGAGACGTGGGTTAACCAGGAACAAAAGGACTTCGTTTTGATCGGGTTATAAATACCCAAAATTAGCCAAAAAATTCATTTATCATTGATAACCCAAAAAAATTCTTGAGAGCTCTCTCTCAACCCTCTCCACATTCGTCTGAACTTCCCCCAACACCACCGAGGGCTGTCGCGAACGCCGCCGCTCGCCAGCGACGGCCACCGCCATTCGTAGTGGTCGGAGTACATGCAAGAACACCAAAAGATGCGGTTTTTGGTCCTCAACAAAGATCTAAGGTTCATTTTTCTCGAACCCACCTATATTATTGTAGATCCAGGAAAAACCGAACGGTTTTCTTTTTTATTATTACCTTTTGTTTCTTTTTTTTTTGTTCAACCTCTTCTTTCTCTCTATTTTTTGTTATTTTTTTTCGAATCCAAATGATGAATTGAGAAGTTTTTTTATTTCGAATCATAATCCCCGATTACATTGTGAATTTCGATTTTTATAATCGATTTTTACAATAAATTATGTATAAATCTTCCACTTTTGCTTGCTTTTTAGGTCTCAAAATCTTCCTTTTTTGTTTTGTAGGGTGGTGCGATGGCCGTGGCGTTGCGCGTGCGTCACACGGTCAATGGATGGCCGACGCATGCATCGCACGCGCGGAAAATAAAGGGGTCAAGGCGGCGGCAGCAAAGGATAAGCATGTGGTTTAGGTTATCGTTTTAGGTTTAGGGTTAGTTTGGGTGTTTGGGTATTAGAGTTTGGGTATTGTAATTGGGTTTGGGTTATTTGTTGGGTAAAAGGTGTTATTTAATTTGTTTTTGAGTCTGTAAATATATTGGGCTTTAAGCTCGGACAAAATAGGTTATGACATATGCAGTACATAATCTAGATTTATTAACAAATGAATTGAATACCATAATTAATAAAAATCTTTATGTTTACTTCTCAAGCAACTATGAAATTCAAGGGCACGCACCAAAAGTAAGCACCAAAAAGAAAGCATTGCTTGAACATTCGAATCCTACACCTTTTGAAACACCATTTCATTGATTTAGGACATTTGACAAAGTGGACCATGTCTTTTAAAAACATGGGATCATCGAAGTGCGTTAGTTTGAAATAATCAAATGTCTTTGGTGAATCAAAAGTATAATGAGATTTGTGGTAATAATACGATGTTAATAGTGAGACTCTTAGCTAGTTTATTAGTGCCATCCACATGACGAAAACAAACCTATAAAAATGTTTTAAGTTTCATAGGATCATGTCAAAGAAGAGGATAATTCATTTTGATATCAAGAGTTTTAGATCATCTTAAAAATGGGGAGATTTAGTTGGAAAACATTAGACCTAAGTTGAGCGATCCCCTAAACATACCATGTGAGTAGGATCATATGCCTTTTGCTTGACGAATAGGAGTGCTCAAGTCCCCAAGGGAATAATGTTTCATCCAATTATTGCTCCATGTGATGTGAGTGAAATTCCCATTTCTTCAAGCTATGTATTCTTTTATCACGAGTGAAGTCTAAACTTTTGGTGTACACACATAATTGCCTCGGAAAATATAGTTGGTCTTGTTTCAGCATAAATCACGGGCTTTTTCCATCGAGTGAAAATAAAGGTTTGTTAAGAGAACGATGCCCAAAATTAGATTTTCTTTTGGCATGGCTTAAAAATAAATTTTTATTCAAAAAAAAGTGACTTCTCACCTATAAACAATGTCAAACACTTTTAAAATCGGAGTGAAAAATCACTTAAATAAGTTGTTTTTCACTCAAACTCAAAAGCTAAGATTTCTAGCTTTTGGGGTGAAAAATCACTTTTAGTTGCGAAGTTACTTTTTACCCTTAATTGTTAACATTAATATATTAAATATAATTATTATTTTATTAAACTAATATTTTAATATTAAATATAATAATTATTAAATATGTTAAATATAATAATTATTAAAAATTTAATATTTTAAATAAAAATAAATAATAAAAAAACTTTAATATTATAAAATAATACTAAGTATAATAATTATTAATATATTAAATTAATATTTTGTTATATTATAATAATATAAAATATGTATAGTTTAGACTTTAGACACTAAATTTTTATATTTAATTTAAAATTTTATATCTATTATTTAGAAGTATTTAAAGTTTATATTTTATATATAAAAATTTACTAATGAATTGGAAAAATTATATTATGGGTCTTTCTCGTCACGTTATCTATGAGGCTAGCGAATAAAAACTACCCATCTCATTATTTTTTTCATGTCATATTTTTACCAAGTGAATCTTCACTCATATTTACTGTAAATCAATTTTAAAAATAGTTTTTTATCAAGTGAAGATTCACTCGGTAAAAATATGACATGAAAAAAATAATGAGATAAGTGTTTTTATTGGTTGGTCCTGTGGATGACATTGCGGGAATGACCCATGATATAAATTCTCAATGAATTGTCATGATTTTTATATTTTTATTATTTAAGTTGATTTTTTTCCTGATATAATAATATTAATAAATTTTGTGATAACTAAATTAAACTTCATTTACGTTTATTTATTTTTACTTTATAATATCTTGTCTAAAATGGACATTTAATTTTTTTCAAAAGCATTTTTTGACAGCAATGTCAAACACTAAAATCTTACAATTAACTTTTCAAAGTCACTTTTAAAATCACTTTCTGACAGCACTTTTAAAAGTATTTTTGAAAAGCTATGTCAAACTGTCCCGAAATTTACGGACTAATCTAGGAAGGGGAAAATTACATTTTATAAAGGCTAAATTACAATCTCATCACTTAATTTTACTGTCATTCCTATTTTACTCATTAAACTTTAAAAAAATTTAATTTATTCATTCAACTTTGACAATGGGGAGATTCTAGGGTGAAACCTCTAAATTGAGGCTAATTTAAGGCTGACCGATTCTTTAGGTTATAGGTTTGTGCATAAATCCTTACGAGATATGTATATAAATGGTAACAGAAATTATAAGAAATTAGGTATATACATAAAACATTACGATGTAGGAATTTATGTGCATACATAGTTTCTTACAAAGAAACCTAATTACTTACACTCTTGGCAAGGATTTCAGTAGGCACCTAAATTCTTAAGCTTTATACGAAACTTATTACAACTTTTGTAAGGAAAGAAGTAGGTACTGAATTCTTTACACATGAACACAAAAGCCAAAAGTAGCTCTACAAAGTATAAGAATTTATGTACATACATAGTTGCTTACAAGAAAACCTAATTCCTTACACTCTTGGTAAGGATTTCAGTAAGTACCTAAATTCTTAAGCTTTATACGTAACTTATTCAAATTTTGTAAGGAAAGAAGTATGTACCAAATTCTGTACACATGAACACCAAAGCCAAAAGTAGCTCAACTAAGTGTAAGAATTTATGTACATACATAGTTGCTTACAAGAAAACCTAATTCCTTACACTCATGGTAAGGAATTTAGTAGGTACGTAAATTCTTAACCTTTATACGTAACTTATTACAACTTTTGTAATGAAAGAAGTAGGTACCGAATTCTTTACACTTGAACATCAAAGCCAAAAGTAGTTGAACTAAGTGTAAGAATTTATGTACATACATAGATGCTTACAAGAAAACCTAATTCCTCACACTATTGGTAAGGATTTTAGTAGCTACATAAATTCTTAATCTTTATACGTAACTTATTACAACTTTTGTAAGGAAAGAAGTAGGTACCGAATTCTTTACACTTGAACACCAAAGCCAAAAGTAGCTCAACTAAGTGTAAGAATTTATGTACATACATAGTTGCTTACAAGAAAACCTAATTCCTTACACTCTTGGTAAGGATTTTAGTAGGTACGTAAATTCTTAAGCTTTATACGTAACTTATTACAACTTTTGTAATGAAAGAAGTAGGTACCGAATTCTTTACACTTGAACACCAAAGCCAAAAATAGCTCAACTAATTGTAAGAAATTATGTACAAACATAGTTGCCTACAAGAAAACCTAATTCCTTACACTATTGGTAAAGATTTAAGTAGGTACGTAAATTCTTAAGCCTTATACATATCCTATTACAACAATTGTAAGGAAAGATATAGGTACTGAATTCTTTACACTTGCACACCAAAGCCAAAAGTAGCTCAACTAAGTGTAAGAATTTATGCACATAAATAGTTGCTTACAAGAAAACCTAAGTCCTTACACTCTTGGTAAGGATTTTAGTAGGTACGTAAATTCTTAAGCTATATATGTAACTTATTACAACTTTTGTAATGAAAAATGTAGGTACCGAATTCTTTACACTTGAACACCAAAGCCAAAAGTAGCTAAACTAAGTGTAAGAAATTATGTGTATACATAGTTGCCTACAAGAAAACCTAAACCCTTACACTCTTGGTAAGGATTTTAGTAGGTACGTAAATTCTTAAGCCTTATACATATTGTATTACAATTATTGTAAGGAAAGAAATAGGTATCGAATTCTTTACACTTGCACACCAAAGCCAAAAATACTTCAACTAAGTGTAGGAATTTATGTACATACATAGTTGCTTACAAGAAAACCTAATTCCTTACACTTTGGGTAAGGATTTTAGTAGGTACGTAAATTCATAAGCTTTATGCGTAACTTATTACAACTTTTGTAATGAAAGAAGTTGGTACCGAATTTTTTACACTTGAACACCAAAGAAAAAAGTAGCTCAACTAAATGTAAGATTTTATGTACATACATAGTTTCTTACAAAATAACCCAATTACTTACACTCGTGGTAAGGATTTCAAAAGGTACGTAAGTTCTTAAGCCTTATACGTAACTTATTACAACCTTTGTGAGGAAATTAGTTGGTACCGAATTCTTTACACTTGAACACCAAAGCCAAAAGTAGCTCAACTTAGTGTAAGAATTTATGTACATACATTGTTGCTTACAAGAAAACCTAATTCCTTACACTCTTGGTAAGGATTTTAGTAGGTACGTAAAGTCTTAAGCCTTATGTGCATCCTATTACAACTTTTGTAAGGAAAGAAGTAGGTACCGAATTCTTTACACTTGCACACGAAAGCCAAAAGTACCTAAACTAAGTGTAAGAATTTATGTACATACATAGTTGCTTACAAGAAAACCTAATTCCTTACACTCTTGGTAAGGATTTTAGTAGGTACATAAATTCTTAAGCCTTATACGTATCGTATTACAACTATTCTAAGGAAAAAAGTAGGTACCGAATTCTTTACTCTTGCACACCAAAGCCAAAAGTACCTCAACTAAGTGTAAGAATTTATGTACATACATGGTTGATTACAAGAAAACCTAATTCCTTACACTCTGGGTAAGGATTTTAGTAGGTACGTAAATTCTTAAGCTTTATACGTAACTTATTACAACTTCTGTCTTGAAAGAAGTAGGTACCGAATTCATTACACCTGAACACCAAATACAAAAGTAGCTCAACTAAGTGTAAGAATTTATGTTCACGCATAGTTTCTTACAAAAAAACCCAATTACTTACACTCTTGGTAAGGATTTCAGTACATACGTAAATTTTTAAGCCTTATACGTAACTTATTACAACCTTTGTAAGGAAATAAGTAGGTAATGAATTCTTTATACTTGAACACCAATGCCAAAAGTAGCTTAACTAAGTGTAAGAATTTATGTACATACATAGTTGCTTACAAGAAAACCTAATTCCTTACACTGTTGGTAAGGATTTTAGAAGGCACGTAAAGTCTTAAGCCTTATACGTATCCTATTACAACTTTTGTAAGGAAAGAAGTAGGTACCGAATTCTTTACACTTGCACACCAAAGCCAAAAGTACCTCAACTAAGTGTAAGAGTTTATGTACATACATAGTTGCTTACAAGAAAACCTAATACCTTACACTCTTGGTAAGGATTTTAGTAGGTACGTAAATTCTTAAGCTTTATACGTAACTTATTACAACTTTTGTAATAAAAGAAGTAGGTACCGAATTCATTACAATTGAACACCAAAGCAAAAAGTAGCTCAACTAAGTGTAAAAATTTATGTACATACATAGTGGATTACTAGAAAACCTATTTCCTTACACTCTTGGTAAGGATTTTAGTAAGTGCGTAAATTCTTAAGCTTTATACGTAACTTATTACAACTTTTGTAGTGAAATAAGTAGGTACCGAATTCTTTACACTTGAACACCAAAGTCAAAACTAGCTCAACTAAGTTTAAGAATTTATGTACAAACATAGTTGCATACAAGAAAACCTAATTCCTTACACTCTTGCTAAGGATTTCAGTAGGTACCTAAATTATTAAGCTTTATACGTAACATATTACAACTTTTGTAAGCAAAGAAGTAGGAACCGAATTCTTTACACTTGAACACCAAAACCAAAAGTTGCTCAACTAAGTGTAAGATTTTATGTACATACTTAGTAGCTTACAAGAAATCCTAATTCCTTACACTCTTGGTAAGGATTTTAGTAGGTACGTAAATTCTTAAGCTTTTACGTATCCTATTACAACTTTCGTAAGGAAAGAAGTAGGTACCGAATTCATTATACTTGAACACCAAAGCCAAAAGTACCTCAACTAAGTGTAAGAATTTATGTACATACATATTTGCTTATAACAAAACCTAATTCCTTACACTATTGGTAAGGATTTTAGTAGGTACGTAAATTCTTAAGCTTTATACGTAACTTATTACAATTTTTGTAATGAAAGAAGTATGTACCGAATTCTTTACACTTGAACACCGAAGCCAAAATTTACTCAACTAAGTGTAAGAATTTATGTACATACATAGTTGATTACAAGAAAACCTAATTCCTTACACTCTTGGCAAGGATTTTAGTAGGTACGTAAATTCTTAAGCCTTTTACGTATCCTTTTACGTATACTATTACAACTTTTGAAAGGAAAGAAGTAGGTACCGAATTCTTTACACTTGGACACCAAAGCCAAAAGTAGCTCAACTAAGTGTAAGAATTTATGAACATACATAGTTGCTTACAAGAAAACCTAATTCCTTACACCCTTGGTAAGGATTTTAGTAGGTACATATATTCTTAAGCTTTATACGTAACTTATTACAACTTTTGTAATGAAAAAAGTAGGTACTGAATTCTTTACATTTGAACACCAAAGCCAAAAGTAGCTACACCAAGTGTACGAATTTATGTACACACATAGCCTACAAGAAAACCTAATTCCTTGTACTCTTGGTAAGGATTTTAGTAGGTACGTAAATTCTTAAGCCTTATACGTAAATTATTACAACTTTTGTAAAGAAAGAATTCGGTACCGAATTCCATACAATTGAACACCAAAGCCAAAAGCAGCTCAACTAAGTGTAAGAATTTATGTACATACATAGTTGATTACAGAAAAACCTAATTCCTTACACTCTTGGTATGGATTTTAGTAGGTACGTAAATTCATAAGCTTTATACGTAACTTATTACAACTTTTGTAATGAAAGAACTAGGTACTGAATTCTTTACACTTGGACACCAAAGCCACAAGTAGCTCAACTAAGTGTAAGAATTTATGTACAAACATAGTTGCTTACTATAAAACCTAATTCCTCACACTCTTGGTAAGGATTTTAGTAGGTACGTAAATTCTTAAGCTTTATACGTAACTTATTACAACTTTTGTATTGACAGAAGTAGGCACCGAATTCTTTACACTTGAACACCAAAGCCAAAAGTAGCTCAACTAAGTGTAAGAATTTATGTACATACATAGTTTCTTACAAGAAAACCTAATTACTAACTCTTGAATTTTAGTAGGTACATAAATTCTTGCTTTATACGTAACATAAAATAAGTAGGTACCAAATTCTTTACACTTGAACACCAAAGCCAAAAGTAGCTGAACTAAGTGTAAGAATTAATGTACATACATAATAGCTTACAAGAAAACTTAATTCCTTACACTATTGGTAAGGATTTTAGTAGGTGTGTCAATTGTTAAGCATTTTACGTATCCTATTATAACTTTTGTAAGGAAAGAAGTAGGTACCGAATTCTTTACACTTGCACTCCAAAGCCAAAAGTATCTAAACTAAGTGTAAGAATTTATGTGCATACATATTTACTTACAATAAATCCTAATTCCTTACACTCTTGGTAAGGATTTTAGTGGGTACGTAAATTCTTAAGCTTTATACGTAACTTATTACAACTTTTGTAATGAAAGAAGTAGGTACTGAAATCTTTAAACTTGGTCACCGAATCTAAAAGTAGCTCAACTAAGTGTAAGAATTTATGTACATACATAGTTGCTTACAAGAAAACCTAATTATTTACACTCTTGGTAAGGATTTTAGTAGGTACATAAATTCTTAAGCTTTATACGTAATTTATTACAACTTTTGTAAGGAAAGAAATAGGTACTGAATTCTTTACACTTGAATACCAAAGCCGAAAGCAGCTCAACTAAGTGTAAGAATTTATGTACATACATAGTTGGTTACAAAAAACCTAATTCCTTACACTCTTGGTAAGGATTTTAGTAGGCACGTAAATTCTTAAGCTTTATACGTAACTTATTACAACTTTTGTAATGACAGAAGTAGGTACCGAAATCTTTACACTTGAACACCAAAGCCAAAAGTAGCTAAACTAAGTGTAAGAATTTATGTACATACATAGTTTCTTACAAGAAAACCTAATTACTTACACTCTTGCTAAGGATTTCAGTAGGTACATAAATTCTTAAGCTTTATATGTAACATATTACAACTTCTGTAGGGAAAGAAGTAGGTACCAAACTCTTTACACTTGAACACCAAAGCCAAAAGTAGCTGAACTAAGTGTAAGAATTAATGTACATACATAATAGCTTACAAGAAAACCTAATTGCTTACACTCTTGGTAAGGATTTTAATAGGTGCGTCAATTGTTAAGCCTTTTACGTATCCTATTACAACTTTTGTAAGGAAAGAAGTAGGTACTGAAATCTTTACACTTGGTCACCGAATCTAAAAGTAGCCCAACTAAGTGTAAGAATTTATGTACATGCATAGTTGCTTACAATAAAACCTAATTCTTTACACTCTTGTTAAGGATTTTAGTAGGTACATAAATTCTTAAGCTTTATACGTAATTTATTACAACTTTTATAAGGAAAGAAATAGGTACTGAATTCTTTACACTTGAACACCAAAGCCAAAAGCAACTCAACTAAGTGTAAGAATTTATGTATATACATAGTTTATTACAAGAAACCCTAATTCCTTACACTTTTGGTAAGGATTTTAGTAGGTACGTAAATTCTTAAGCTTTATACGTAACTTATTACAACTTTTTTAATGACAGAAGTAGGCACCGAATTCTTTACACTTGAACACCAAAGCCAAAAGTAGCTTAACTAAGTGTAAGAATTTATGTACATACATAGTTTCTTACAAGAAAACCTAATTACTTACACTCTTGCTAAGGATTTCAGTAGGTACATAAATTCTTAAGCTTTATACGTAACATATTATAACTTTTGTAAGGAAAGAAGTAGGTACCAAATTCTTTGCACTTGAACACCAAAGCCAAAAGTAGTTGAACTAAGTGTAAGAATTAATGTACATACATAATAGCTTACATGAAAACCTAATTCTTACACTCTTCATAAGGATTTTAATAGGTCGTCAATTGTTAAGCCTTTTAAATAATTTTTGTAAGGAAAGAAGTAGGTAATTCTTTACACTTGCACTCAATGCCAAAGTACCTCAACTAAGTGTAGGAATTTATGTGCATACATATTTACTTACAAGAAATCCTAATTCTTTACACTCTTGGTAAGGATTTTAGTAGGTACGTAAATTCTTAAGCTTTATACGTAACTTATTACAACTTTTGTAATGAAAGAAGTAGGTACTAAAATCTTTACACTTGGTCACCTAATCTAAAAGTAGCTCAACTAAGTGTAAGAATTTATGTACATACATAGTTGCTTACAAGAAAACCTAATTCTTTACACTCTTGGTAAGGATTTTAGTAGGTACATAAATTCTTAAATTCTAAGCTTACAACTTTTCTAAGTACGTGAACTTATTTTATGTACAACTTTTGTAATAATTCCTCACACTATTGGTTAATTTTTAGTAGCTACATAAATTCTTAATCTTTATAAAACTTTTACAACTTGGTCAATTCTTTACACTTGAACACCAAAGCCAAAAGTATCTCAACTAAGTGTAAGAATTTATGTGCATACATATTTACTTACAATAAATCCTAATTCCTTACACTCTTGGTAAGGATTTTAGTGGGTACGTAAATTCTTAAGCTTTATACGTAACTTATTACAACTTTTGTAATGAAAGAAGTAGGTACTGAAATCTTTAAACTTGGTCACCGAATCTAAAAGTAGCTCAACTAAGTGTAAGAATTTATGTACATACATAGTTGCTTACAAGAAAACCTAATTCTTTACACTCTTGGTAAGGATTTTAGTAGGTACATAAATTCTTAAGCTTTATACGTAATTTATTACAACTTTTGTAAGGAAAGAAATAGGTACTGAATTCTTTACACTTGAATACCAAAGCCGAAAGCAGCTCAACTAAGTGTAAGAATTTATGTACATACATAGTTGGTTACAAAAAACCTAATTCCTTACACTCTTGGTAAGGATTTTAGTAGGCACGTAAATTCTTAAGCTTTATACGTAACTTATTACAACTTTTGTAATGACAGAAGTAGGTACCGAAATCTTTACACTTGAACACCAAAGCCAAAAGTAGCTAAACTAAGTGTAAGAATTTATGTACATACATAGTTTCTTACAAGAAAACCTAATTACTTACACTCTTGCTAAGGATTTCTGTAGGTACATAAATTCTTAAGCTTTATATGTAACATATTACAACTATGTAAAACTCTTTACACTTGAACACCAAAGCCAAAAGTAGCTGAACTAAGTGTAAGAATTAATGTACATACATAATAGCTTACAAGAAAACCTAATTGCTTACACTCTTGGTAAGGATTTTAATAGGTGCGTCAATTGTTAAGCCTTTTACGTATCCTATTACAACTTTTGTAAGGAAAGAAGTAGGTACCGAATTCTTTACACTTGCACTCCAAAGCCAATAGTATCTCAACTAAGTGTAAGAATTTATGTGCATACATATTTACTTACATGAAATCCTAATTCCTTACACTCTTGGTAAGGATTTTAGTGGGTACGTAAATTCTTAAGCTTTATACATAACTTCTTACAACTTTTGTAATGAAAGAAGTAGGTACTGAAATCTTTACACTTGGTCACTGAATCTAAAAGTAGCTCAACTAAGTGTAAGAATTTATGTACATGCATAGTTGCTTACAAGAAAACCTAATTCTTTACACTCTTGGTAAGGATATTAGTAGGTACATAAATTCTTAAGCTTTATACGTAATTTATTACAACTTTTATAAGGAAAGAAATAGGTACCGAATTCTTTACACTTGAACACCAAAGCCAAAAGTAGCTCAACTAAGTGTAAGAATTTATGTACATACATAGTTTATTACAAGAAAACCTAATTCCTTACACTCTTGGTAAGGATTTTAGTAGGTACGTAAATTCTTAAGCTTTATACGTAACTTATTACAACTTTTGTAATGACAGAAGTAGGCACCGAATTCTTTACACTTGAACACCAAAGCCAAAAGTAGCTAAACTAAGTGTAAGAATTTATATACATACATAGTTTCTTACAAGAAAACCTAATTACTTACACTCTTGCTAAGGATTTCAGTAGGTACATAAATTCTTAAGCTTTATACGTAACATATTATAACTTTTGTAAGGAAAGAAGTAGGTACCAAATTCTTTGCACTTGAACACCAAAGCCAAAAGTAGTTGAACTAAGTGTAAGAATTAATGTACATACATAATAGCTTACATGAAAACCTAATTCTTACACTCTTCATAAGGATTTTAATAGGTGCGTCAATTGTTAAGCTTTTTACGTATCATATTACAATTTTTGTAAGGAAAGAAGTAGGTACCAAATTCTTTACACTTGCACTCCAATGCCAAAGTACCTCAACTAAGTGTAGGAATTTATGTGCATACATATTTACTTACAAGAATTCCTAATTCTTTACACTCTTGGTAAGGATTTTAGTACGTACGTAAATTCTTAAGCTTTATACGTAACTTATTACAACTTTTGTAATGAAAGAAGTAGGTACTAAAATCTTTACACTTGGTCACCTAATCTAAAGTAGCTCAACTAAGTGTAAGAATTTATGTACATACATAGTTGCTTACAAGAAAACCTAATTCTTTACACTCTTGGTAAGGATTTTAGTAGGTACATAAATTCTTAAGGTTTATACGTAATTTATTACAACTTTTCTAAGTAGTTGAACTAAGGGTAAGAATTTATGTACATACATAGATGCTTACAAGAAAACCTAATTCCTCACACTATTGGTTAGGATTTTAGTAGCTACATAAATTCTTAATCTTTATACGTAACTTATTACAACTTCTGTAAGGAAAGATGTTGGTACCGAAATCTTTACACTTGAACACCAAAGCCAAAAGTAGCTCAACTAAGTGTAAGAATTTATGTACATACATAGTTTATTACAAGAAAACCTAATTCCTTACACTATTGGTAAGGATTTTAGTAGGTACGTAAATTCTTAAGATTTATAGGTAGCTTATTACAACTTTTGTAATGAAAGAAGTAGGTACCAAATTCTTTAAACTTGAACACCAAAGCCAAAAGTAGCTCAAGTAAGTGTAAGAATTTATGTACATACATAGTTTCTTACAAAAACAACTAATTACATGCACTCTTGCTAAGGATTTCAGTAGGTACTTAAATTCTTAAGCCTTATACGTATCCTATTACAACTTTTGTAAGGAAAGAATTAGGTACCAAATTCTTTACACTTGCTCACCAAAACCTTAAGTAGCTCAACTAAGTGTAATAACTTATGTACATACATAGTTGCTTACAAGAAAACCTAATTCCTTACACTCTTGGTAAGGATTTTGGTAGGTACGTAAATTCTTAAACTTTATACATAACTTATTACAACTTTTGTAATGAAAGAAATAGGTACCGGATTCTTTACAATTGAACACCAAAGCCAAAAGTAGCTCAACTAAGTGTAAGAATTTATGTACATACATAGTTGCCTACAAGAAAACCTAATTCCTTACACTATTGGTAAGGATTTGAGTAGGTACGTAAATTTTTAAGCTTTATACGTAACTTATTACAACTTTTGTAATGAAAGAAGAAGGTACCGATTTCTTTACACTTGAACACCAAAGCCAAAAGTAGCTCAACTAAGTGTAAGAATTTATGTACATATATAGTTGCCTACAAGAAAATCTAATTCCTTACACTCTTGGTAAGGATTTTAGTACGTACGTAAATTCTTAAGCCTTATACGTAACTTATTACATTTTTTGTAAGGAAAGAAATTGGTACCGTATTCTTTACACTTGAACACCAAAGCCAAAAGCTGCTCAACTAAGTGTAAGAATTTATGTACATACATAGTTGATTACAAGAAAACCTAATTCCTTACACTCTTGGTAAGGATTTTCATAGGTACGTAAATTCAAAAACTTTATATGTAAGTTTTTACCACTTTTGTAATGAAAGAAGTAAGTTCCAAATTCTTTACACTTGGACACCGAAGCCAAAAGTAACTCAACTATGTGTAAGAATTTATGTACATACATAGTTGCTTACAAGAAAACTTAATTCCTCACACTCTTGGTAAGGATTTTAGTAGGTTCATAAATTCCTAAGTTTTTTACATAACTTATTACAACTTTTGTAATTAAAGAAGTAGGTACTGAATTCTTTAATCTTGAACACCAAAGCCAAAAGTAGCTCAACCAAGTGTAAAAATTTAAGTACATACATAGTTGCTTACAAGAAAAGCTAATTCCTTACATTCTTGGTAAGGATTTTAGTAGGTACGTAAATTCTTAAGCTTTATACGTAACTTATTACAAATTTTTTAATGAAAGAAGTAGGTACCAAATTCTTTACAATTGAACACCAAAGCAAAAAGTAGCTCAACTAAGTGTAAGAATTTATGTACATACATAGTTGCTTACAAGAAATCCTAATTCCTTACACTCTTGGTAAGGATTTTTGTAGGTACGTAAATTCTTAAGCTTTATACGTAACTTATTACAACTTTTGTAATGAAAGAAGTAGGTACCGAATTCTTTACACTTGGACACCAAAGCCAAAAGTAGCTCAACTAAGTGTAAGAATTTATGTACATACATAGTTGCTTACAGGAAAACCTAATTTCTTACACTCTAGGTAAGGATTTTAGTTGGTACGTGAATTCTTAAGCTTTATACGTAACTTATTAGAACTTTTGTAATGAAAGAAGTAGGTACTGAATTTTTTACACTTTGACACCAAAGATACAAGTAGCTCAACTAAGTGTAAGAATTTATGTACATGCATAGTTGCTTACTAGAAACCCTAATTTCGTACACTCTTGGAAAGGATTTTAGGAGGTACGTAAATTCTTAAGCTTTATACGTAACTTATTACAACTATTGTAATGAAAGATGTAGGTACCGAATTCTTTACACTTGAACACCAAAGCCAAAAGTAGATCAACTAAGTGTAAGAATTTATGTACAAATATAGTTGCCTACAAGAAAACCTAATTCTTTACACTCTTGGTAAGGATTTTAGTATGTATATAAATTCTTAAGCCTTATACGTAACTTATTACAACTTTTGTAAGGAAAGAAATACGTAACGAATTATTTGCACTTGAACACCAAAGCCAAAAGCAGCTCAACTAAGTGTAAGAATTTATGTACATACATAGTTGATTACAAGAAAACCTAATTTCTTACACTCATGTTAAGGATTTTAGTAGGTACATAAATTCTTAAGCTTTATACGTAACTTATTACAACTTTTGTAATGAAAGAAATACGTACCGAATTCTTTAAACTTGAACACCAAAGCCAAAAGTAGCTCAACTAAGTGTAAGAATTTGTGTACATACATAGTTTCCTACAAAAAAACCTAATTACATACACTCTTGCTAAGGATATTAGTAGGTACCTAAATTCTGAAGCCATATACGTATCCTATTACAACTTTTGTAAGGAAAGAATTAGGTACTGAATTCTTTACACTTGCACACCAAAGCCTTAAGTAGCTCAACTAAGTGTAAGAATTTATAAGCATACAAAGTTACTTACAAGAAAACCTAATTCCTACACTCTTGGTAAGAATTTTGGTAGGTACGTAAATTTTTAAACTTTATACGTAACTTATTACCACTTTTGTAATGAACGAAGTAGGTACGAATTCTTTACAATTGAACACCAAAGACAAAAGTAGCTCAACTATGTGTAAGAATTTATGTACATACATAGTTGCCTACAAGAAAACCTAATTCCTTACACTATTGGCAAAGATTAGAGTAGGTACGTAAATTTTTAAGCTTTATACGTAACTTATTACAAATTTTGTAATGAAAGAAGAAGGTACCGATTTCTTTACACATGAACACCAAAGACAAAAGTAGCTCAACTAAGTGAAAGAATTTATGTACATACATAGTTGCCTACAAGAAAACCAAATTCCTTACACTCTTAGTAAGGATTTTAGTAGGTACGTAAATTCTTTAAATCCTTAAGGCTTATACGTAACTTATTACAACTTTTGTAAGGAAAGAAGTAGGTACCGATTTCTTTACACTTGAACACCAAAGCCAAAAGTAGCTCAACTAAGTGTAAGAATTTATGTACATATATAGTTGCCTACAAGAAAATCTAATTCCTTACACTCTTGGTAAGGATTTTAGTACGTACGTAAATTCTTAAGCCTTATACGTAACTTATTACATTTTTTGTAAGGAAAGAAATTGGTACCGTATTCTTTACACTTGAACACCAAAGCCAAAAGCTGCTCAACTAAGTGTAAGAATTTATGTACATACATAGTTGATTACAAGAAAACCTAATTCCTTACACTCTTGGTAAGGATTTTCATAGGTACGTAAATTCAAAAACTTTATACGTAACTTATTACCACTTTTGTAATGAAAGAAGTAGGTTCCGAATTCTTTACACTTGGACACCAAAGCCACAAGTAGCTCAAGTAAGTGTAAGAATTTATGTACATACATAGTTGCTTACAAGAAAACCTAATTCATTAAACTTTTGGTAAGGATTTTAGTAGGTACATAAATTTTTAAGTTTTTTACGTAAGTTATTACAACTTTTGTAATGAAAGAAGTAGGTATTGAATTTTTTAATCTTGAACACCAAAGCGAAAAGTAGCTCATCTAAGTGTAAAAATTTATGTACATACATAGTTGCTTACAAGAATACCTATTTCCTTACATTCTTGGTAAGGATTTTAGTTGGTACGTAAATTTTTAAACTTTAAACGTAACTTATTACAACTTTAGTAATGAAAGAAGTAGGTAGCGAATTTTTTACACTTGAACACCAAAGCCAAACGTATCTCAACTAAGTGTAAGAATTTATTACATACATAGTTTCTTACAAAAAAACTAATTACTTACACTATTTCTTAGGATTTTTTTAGGTACAGAAATTCTTAAGTCTTATATGTATACTACTACAACTTTTGTACGGAAAGAATTAGGTACCGAATTCTTTACACTTGCACACCAAAGCCAAATGTAGCTCAACTAAGTGTAAGAATTTATGTACATACATAGTTGCTTACAAGAAAACCTAATTCCTTACACTCTTGGTAAGGATTTTAGTAGGTACGTAAAGTCTTAAGCCTTATACGTATCCTATTACAACTTTTATAAGGAAAGATGTAGGTACCGAATTCTTTGCACTTGAACACCAAAGCAAAAAGTAGCTGAACTAAGTGTAAGAATTAATGTACATACATAGTAGCTTACGAGAAAATCTAATTCCTTACGCTCTTGGTAAGGGTTTTAGTATGTACATCAATTGCTAAGCCTTTTACGTATGCTATTACAACTTTTGTAAGAAAAGAAGTAGGTACCGAATTCTTTACACTTGCACACCAAAGCTAAAAGTAGCTCAACCAAGTGTAAGAATTATTGTGCATACATAGTTGCTTGCAAGAAAACCTAATTCCTTACACTCTTGGTAAGGATTTTAGTAGGTACGTATATTCTTAAGCTTTATGTGTAACTTATTACAACTTTTGTAATGAGAGAAGTAGGTACCAAATTCTTTACACTTGAACACCAAAGCCAAAAGCAGTTCAACTAAGTGTAAAAATTTATGTACATACATAGTTGATTACAAGAAAACCTAATTCTTTACACTCTTGGTAAGGAATTTAGTAGGTACGTAAATTCTTAAGCTTTATACGTAACCTATTACCACTTTTGTAATGAAAGAAGTAGGTTCTGAATTCTTTATACATGAACACCAAAGTCAAAATTAGCTCAACTAAGTATAATAATTTATGTACATACATAGTTTCTTACAAGAAAACCTAATTACTTACACTCTTGCTAAGGATTTCAGTAGGTACATAAATTCTTAAGCTTTATACGTAACATATTACAACTTTTGTAACGAAAGAAGTAGGTACCGAATTCTTTACACTTGAACAACAAAGCCAAAAGTAGCTGAACTAAGTGTAAGAATTAATGTACATACATAGTAGCTTACAAGAAAACCTAACTCCTTACACTCTTGGTAAGTATTTTAGTAGGTACATCAATTTTTAAGCCTTTTACATATCCTATTACAACTTTTGTATGGAAAGAAGTAGGTACCGAATTCTTTACACTTGCACACCAAAGCCAAAAGTCGCTCAACTAAGTGTAAGAATTTATGCACATAGATATTTGCTTACAAGAAATCCTAATTCCTTACACTCTTGGTAAGGATTTTAGTAGGTACGTAAATTCTTAAGCTTTATACGTAACTTATTACAAATTTAGTAATGAAAAAAGTAGGTACCGATTTCTTTACACTTGAACACCAAAGCCAAAAGTAGCTCAACTAAGTGTAAGAATTTATGTACATACATAGTTGCTTACAAGAAAATCTAATTCCTTACACTCTTGGTAAGGATTTTAGAAGGTACATAAATTCTTAAGTTTTATACGTAACTTATTACAACTTTTGTAAGGAAATGAGTAGGTACCGAATTCTTTACACTTGAACACCAAAGCCAAAAGTAGCTTAACTAAGTTAAGAATTTATGTACATACATAGTTGATTACAAGAAAACCTAATTCCTTACACTCTTGGTAAGGATTTTAGTATGTACATAAATTCTTAAGCCTTATACGTAACTTATTACAACTTTTGTAAGGAAAGAAGTAGGTACTGAATTCTTTACACTTGAACACCAAAGCCAAAAGCAACTCAACTAAGTGTAAGAATTTATGTACATACATAGTTTATTACAAGAAATCCTAATTCCTTACACTCTTGGTAAGGATTTTAGTTGGTACGTAAATTCATAAGCTTTATACGTAACTTATTACAGCTTTTGTAATGAAAGAAGTAGGTGTCGAATTCTTTACACTTGAACACCAAAGCCAAAAGTAGCTCAACTAAGTGTAAGAATTTATGTACATACATAGTAGCTTACAAGAAAACCTAATTTTTTACACTCTTGATAAGGATTTTAGTAGGTACGTCAATTGTTAAGCCTTTTACGTATCCTATTACAACTTTTGTAAGGAAAGAAGTAAGTATCGAATTCTTTACACTTGCACACCAAAGCCAAAAATAGCTCAACTAAGTGTAAGAATTTATGTACATACATATTTGCTTACAAGAAAACCTAATTCCTTACACTCTTGTTAAGGATTTTAAAAGGTACGTAAATTCTTAATCTTTGTACATAACTTATTACAACTTTTGTAATGAAAGAAGTAGGTACCGAATTCTTTACACTTGAACACCAAAGCCAAAAGTAGCTTAAGTAAATGTAAGAATTTATGTACATACATAGTTGATTACAAGAAAACCTAATTCCTTACACTCTTGGTAAGGATTTTAGTAGGTACGTAAATTCTTAATCTTTATATGTAACTTATTACAACTTTTGTAATGGAAGAAGTACATACCAAAATCTTTACACTTGGACACGAAATGCACAAGTTTCTCACCAATTCAAAATACATGGTACAGAAACCACTTACTTTGGTTTCGAAACCAGTTTGGCAGTGTTAAGAAGTTTGATATTTTGGCCTTAAGGTTCTAAAACCATTCATCTGGTTTCGAAACCATATTGCCAATGTTGAGAAGTTTGATATTTTGGGCTTTAGGTTTTGAAACCACCTAACCAGTTTCAAAACCAGTTGGGTAGTTTCACGGGGCTGGGTCTATTTTTAACTTCAAAATTCTTCCTTTTAATAACCAAACCCTAATTTTGTTCTTCCATTTGACCAAAATCCTTTCAAAATCTTACCTTATTCGTATAAAATCTCTCATGTTTTTGGGATTATCTACCATTTGACCAAAACCCTAATTACAGTGTTTGTGCTTAAATTGATGCCTTGGGTTGATAATGTATTTGGTATATATTGTGTTTATTAAAGGAGGCTGCACCCAATCATTCTCAAAAAACTCATTCACACCAAGTGTTTGTCAAAATTCCCCAACCATTTCTTTAAGGCAAACGTCCTCTTTTAAACACAATCGTTGATACATATTTTAAAACATGCCTCATAGAACCAATCCTTCAAGAGCCAAACGTCCTCGTTTGGAAAGAGGTCAACGATCTCGTTCTAATCAACCTCAACCTCAAGCTAATCTGCAAAATCTAAATTTCTTAAACCTTTGTTTTAACGATAATGAAAAACTAGAGCGTTTTCATCAAATTTATGAAGTGAAAGAAATTAGAGCGGAGAAAACAATTGATTTAGACTTTTTAACCTCCGAGCTCTATGATTTTGAATTCTTTCCTTTGTTTGTCGAATAGGGATGGATGGATTTTCTTGAAATTAAACCTCGTGTTTACTACAACCTTGTCAAAGCCTTTTATGTAAATGCTACTTTTGTTCATGATCCTAACAATAATATCGAGGTTATTGAGTTTGAATCATATCTTACGGGTACCTCTTTTATTCTTCCTCCGACAATTATTGCCGATAATCTAGGTGTCCCTAATAGTGGTCCTTCAAATGAATCCATTCGTGTTCCTATCGAATTTCCTGATCACAGTCCCACTCATCTTCATATATATGATAGGTTACTCCATCTTTTCACCACTTGTTTCTTCCGTCCCTCTGGTGGAAGATGCACTCGCATGCGTCATATCAATTATTGGTGGTTACACCAACTTCGCACCGGCAACTGTCCCAATATTGCTCGTATCATTTTCTCATCTCTTGTCCAAATCATTCACAACCCTTCTACCTTCTCTCTAAATTATGGATGTGTTCTAAGTCATATCTTTGAGAGGTTAAACATTGATACCTCCTTTGATCCCGCCATCCATCTTAAGAGCAAAATTGATGAAACAATGACTAAAAAAACTGGTTGAAGGTTCATTAATGATGAATGGGTTCACAAAAATAGTGAAGATGAAGCCTGAGTTGGTCCAAAATATGTGGATGCTCCGGATGCTCCGCCTCCCATGATCAATGAGTCTATGTATGCGGCTATGATTACTCGTTTTGACAACATGGATGTTTTCCTTCGTAGTTCTCATGCGGAAACTACTGGCTTGCTCCGTAACTTAGATGATCGTGTAACACTTTTGGAACAAGACATGCATAATGTTCGTGATCACCTTTTTCCACCTACATGTCCTCATGATGCACCAGATGTTTAGTCTTTTATGACTTACTATACTCTTTGTTCCATCTTTATATTTGAATTTTACGATGGATGCTATAGTTACAATGATATTTGTTGTTTTTGTAGTTTTTTATTCTATGTGGTACAACAAAAATGGGAGAACAATTATAACTAATTTTATATTTTGAAGATATCTTTAAAGACAAATTTATAACTAATTTATAAATTTAATATATTCGATTCAAATTTGTCATAAATGTTAATTTCCTCTTGAACAATTTTGCAGATATCTTCAAAGACAAATTTATAAGTAATTTATATATTTAATCTATTTGGTTCAAATTTGTCATAAATGTTAATTTCCTCTAGAAAAAACTTTCTCTAAGTTGTATGACTTGATACATACTCTTGAAACTCTTTTTAAAGTCAACAAGACGACATTCTCATGTGTATCTTGGAGACGATTTTGAAACCTCGTACATGGTTTCGAAACCACTTTGGCAGTATAGCCTAGAAATGTTTTCTTAACTACTGGTTTCGATACCTCTTACGTGGTTTCGAAACTACTTTGGCAGTATTTCCTAGAAATGTTTTTAACTCCTACGTGGTTTCGAAACCACTTAGGCAGTATAGCCTAGAAATGTTTTGTAACTACTGGTTTCGATACCTCCTAAGTGGTTTCAAAACCACTTTGTCAGTATTGCCTAGATAAGTTTTTTTAACTTCTGGTTTCAATACCTCATACGTGGTTTCGATACCACTTTGGCAATATAGCCTAGAACTGTTTTTTAACTAGTGGTTTCAATACCTCCTACGTGGTTTCGAAACCACTTTGGCAGTATTGCCTAGAAATGTTTTTTTAACTCCTGGTTTTGATACCTCATACGTGGTTTTGAAACCAGTAAAACCCATATTCGATCTTATTTGGTTAAAAAACACTATTTCAACCACCAAATTTAATGCAATTAATGCTGACAACCACCATTAAATGGGTATAGAAAGCCCAAAAAATATTGGCTTTTGACCAACCATTTTGTTGAGACAATCAGCTTCCCTTCTACATAAACATGGGAAGGCATGGAGTTTTCTTTCACACTCTCTTCATAGTAGAAGCAACCCTTTCATACGTTCCGTAACATTCAACAGTACCACTCATACGTAGAAGGTAGGTATGTTGAATCTTTACCCTTTTATTTACTTTACTTAACACGTGGTAACCATTTTTTTCATTACCCTTTCTAAGCCAACCAACAATGTCATGGTAGGAAATCTTGAAACCGAAAGACTGGTGCATGGAGGAGACAGTTGAAAATACTGTTGGTACTTTTTCGAATGATCACTGTGAAGCTGACATAAATGTTGTTCCTGATAATATAGTAGGTATGATTTTTTATTCTTGTGAGAATGCATGGGAGTTTTACAAGCATTATGTGAAAAATATTGGCTTTAGTACACGTCGGGAAACAACTAGGAAATGCGCTGTGGGCAATGTCAAAACACATGAATTTTGTTGCTCACGAGCAGGGTTTAGGAAATCAACAGTTACAGATGTACAACGGCAACGTGCTCTACGAGCTATCACACGGACCGGTTGCAAAGCAAAAGTAGCTGTGTTGTGTAGAGATTCATGTATGTGGTGCATATCATATTCTCATGCTGAACATAACCATCTGCTATGCCCACCTATTATGTGGCCTTTTCTGGGATCCAATAGAGAAGTTAATGATGCAGATATCATAGAGGCACGAGCCTTGAAAAATGTCGGGGTGAGAACATCACAAGTATTGAATTATTTCACACAACAGTCAGGTGGATTCCATAATGTTGGCTTCATTAGGAAAGACTTGTACAACTCCCTCAAAACAACTGGTGACGCTGAAATCAGTGACGGTGATGTCAATGCCCTGCTTGCTTACTTTGACTGTAAGAAAAACCAAGATAGTGGCTTCTACATGTAGTACAGTGTAGATGAGTCTATGAGATTACATAATATTCTCTTGTGTAATTCAACGTCAAAGTCTGACTATTTATGCTTTAGCTACGTCATTGCGTTTGACAAAACATACAAGGCCAATGCTTATGGATGTCCTCTGATGCCTATAGTTGGTGTGAATCACCACCGCCAAACTATTGTCTTCGGTGTTGCAATTCTAGCTGACGAGACCGCTGATACTTTTGAATGGGTTTTGAGGGCTTTTTTGGAAGCTATGTTTAACAAGGCTCCAGTTTTAGTGGTCACAGACGGGGATAGAGCCATGCAAAAGGCTATAAAAACGGTGATCCCGCTTGCTCGACATCGCATATGTTCGTTGCACCTATCCCGAAATGCTCAGGCAAATATAGGAAGATTTCTTCACTGCACAAAGTAAGCCTTGCCCAAGTACGAAATTGACTGACCTGGAAGAGCATGCAGCTGAACTCTATACGCGGACATCATTTGCAAAATTTCAGGATGAACTTAAACATGATACATTGTATCGTCTTGTACATCCAATAATAAACCTTGGAGAATATCGGACTTATCGTTTAACAAGGTGGAATGATCTAACTAAGTTGTATGAAGTTCTGCTTCATGTGGACACGCTGAACCTAACGTGTTCATGTAGGAGATTTGAGTCGATCGGGCTTCCATGTCGCCATCAACTCCATGTTCTTAAGCTTGAAGATTTTTTTGAGATCCCAAAATCTTTGATTCGACCTCGGTGGACC
The DNA here is from genome assembly GCA_019671005.1 of Hibiscus mutabilis. Lineage (NCBI taxonomy): Eukaryota > Viridiplantae > Streptophyta > Magnoliopsida > Malvales > Malvaceae > Hibiscus > Hibiscus mutabilis. Next base: position 23,925,368 of record CM033718.1, on the reverse strand, counting down.
AAGAATGCAAAGATTTTAGCTCCGTTTTTTGCAGACTTCAATATGTCACCGACGTTGAAGCAAATATCTCGATTTGCGTTTTTACAATCACTATCATCACGATTGTGCTTTATTGCATCGCAAACTGAGGAAACCTTTCGAACCACGAGAGATGAGATAGTTAGATTAACTGCTAACTTTGATGACTCATGTTCCTTGACAAAATCATCAACTCCTAAGGATACAAAACACAATGTTCGAGACCCGCAACGGAAACAAATGAAACGAAAACAAAACCAGAAGATTGAACTGCCAACCTCAAGAAGGTACCATTGTTCGTTTTGTAATGTTCAGGGGAATAATAAAAACACGTGTCTTGGTTTGAAGCTTCAACTTCCTACACTTTCGCGTGCGGCGACGTCAACTTGTTTTGAAGACGACATGGAATTTGTCGAACACCTACACATGTTAGGGCATGAACGAAATGTGAGTCATTACTTCTTTAATCTCGTATGTGTCTTGGTAAACCTAAATTAATGCGTGTTTCCATGTACATGTCACTTAGGACGAAATTCATGTTTCAAATGAAGATGATAAAGCTTACAACATATCTCCGCATGCGATATCCATGGTAATATTTCATTCAAGCGACCTACTTTTACAATTACATTTTTTGTATGTACGAATGTGTTATGTTCTGCTCAAGGTATTTAACTTTATGTCTTGCAGTGTCTCAATTTTATGAGTTAGAGCATCTACATGCATATCTTTTTGGTGAAATGGATACTAAATTAGGGTAAGTGGTACCATACATTATCTCCTTCCATGCTCTGACAGGGTCACGGCCTTATGATTTTGTTCTATAAGGATTTTCATGTTCTGATACAACTGTGCTTTTACAATCCTCAAACATGCAATTGTCATTCACTTCTTGCTTTGGTGTAGCATGGCCTACCGAATGTTAATATTTTCATCCAACATTGGCATATCCTTACGACCATATAAGGTGCATGATAGTTTACGTTAACAACCAGAAAATCTTTTACTTTCATTTTATCCATTTTACAATATGCCCCATAAGAAATCTGCCCAGTAATAAATATATCCACTAAATTCTTCACAAAATACAAACTTAACAATCACGGATAAAGCATTTCAATCATCAACTAAACTTGATAAATGTTTCATTTTCTAAACCATTACAATATTGAAACTTTTCATTCTACTCAAAATAACTACACAAGGTGTTACCCATTTTCCTATACCCCTACCCCCTACTTTTAAGTATTGCTGTAAATGTACACAAAAAATTATATCAAGGAGGAATGATTTTTTCTCCATCTAATGCCCATTCAAAAAAGAGAAACAATATTACCTGATTAGACAAAATATGATCAAACCTACCTTATTATGACCCATACAAAAAGAGGGTCCAAAATACCTTATAATCGGTTCATCTAAAAAAGTGAATTGGTACATCTCGAACACCAACCTGAATTTGTTACTAACCAACAGTTTTTCCTCATGCCTACGAACAGAAAGTGTAATACAATAACGAGTTGATAATTATAATTCAGAAAACCAACATAATTACTCACTCAAAATTGTGGTCGACGAATGCTTGCACGACTTTTGAATGGACGTGACTTAACCTGTATGACGTGTGCCTTCACAACATTTGATATTTCGTGTCTTTTCGTATTTCTATCATTATTTAGGAGATCATATATAACAAACATACGGTCTCATTCCCCAACAGTCTATACAAAAAGATGTAAACAACGCCACATAAGTTAATGAAGGCATACCAAGAAAAGATGATACACTGTTTAAGGCGTAATAAACTACGTATGCACGTACGACATCCTCCAAATGCTTCCTATCCCAAAGTTGCATCCACTAAATGCAAAACATTCCACAGTCATCTCTGTGGTAAAACATAGTTCTTTCAACCACATATTCTTATTAATAATAGTCAAATGGAAATAGACTGAAAACACATATTTAAACTTTAACAACTATATACCCATTGGTTTGATGTCTGACTTTAGGCACCACCACTCGTAGTTCGGTCATTGGCATCTTTGGTGAGCCAAACACTTCAAAAAAATTTTTATCTCTAAAACATTCACCTAATGCTTTAAGCTACATGCACAAACACATACATTTTTACATGCTACGTAACATCATGCATTCAATTTAGTAGTTTTAAGTTTAAGCTTATTACCATTTTCTTAACAACAGACACTCTTCCAACATTGCCTCGAGTAGTGGGTAAGTTGTCGAGTACCTTAGCTTCCCCATGCTCTATATCCAAGATACACATATACCAGTGACTCCCATTGTCATTTATGGGGATAAATATCTGAAAACAATATTCCAATAATGGTTCTTACTTGCTAAAACGATAACTACTCATTATATTTCAAATTTCTTCCACAAATATATGGTCGTTCATACCGTTTTCCAATCCTTAATGTTCCTGAAATGTTTTTAAGTCATACGCCAATAATCAGCAATCTCTGTACCATGCACCAGCCCTACTAGAAGCTAATTATGCAAGACAATAATTATTATTTAGCATTATTGAAATGTAATATATACGTACTTAAATCTTCCACGAACTTAATTTAATTTTAACATACACTTAACGCGCAGGGTAAATACCCTCTCCTTCTATTACTATTCGTACTTAAATCTTCCACAATAACAGTCCACCCAACAGCATCAATGACCTAAATATGACAACAAAAACATATGTGAACTATTTCACTAAATTTCTTTATTTAACAACAGAATCAGAAATAAATGCTTAGGGAATTCATTACACTACACTAACCATTGAATTAGCACAACATTTGGGTCGTAACGTGTCAGTGTCACTTACACTCAGGTTCATGTGCCCAAAATTGATGAGGATTTTGCTGCACACATATAAAGACGTAAAAATTATATTCAACCTAACTACGTTTCAGCATTATGATGTATTGCATTCCTTTCAGGGAAAGGAGTATTCCATATGTAGTCACACGTGCCGCTAGCTGACGACCCAACTCCATCAGTTATTTCAACATAGCTCAGTACCTGCAATGCTTAAACATTTTACGTGAAATATTGATTTATAATATACAATTAAAATATTTATTAACTTTGTAAAGTAATACAACTTCTACCAAAACTTAAATAAACCGTATCAAAAATGTAATTAAAGTACCCATAGCATCAAGAATTACAAACGATTCACCACAGTAAGTCAACGTCAACACACTCATCCGTCCATATGATGTTATGCTCAAATGGCAAAGGCCATTAACACCTAATAACTGAGTTCAAATTACAAGTACTCAACTGATTTCCACCTTTACATAATTTAAAGAACCTCAACAACACACAACGAGATGATAAAGTCACTCATTTCATGTTTCCAGTTTTCTTTCGTAGACGTTTTCCTTTTCCACTAACCTTTAGCGATGCTTCCACGCTTGGCTTACCCTATAAATTAACAACAGAAATCTCGTTCGTCAAATAACTTAAACGTTTATAAAAATAAAGTTACAAGCTTCATTGCTTCTTATACCTTTTTCTTTTTTTCATTGATAGTGACTTATCCTTTACCGCAGGCACATTGTCTACCAACAATTCACCATCAACATCAGGTTGAACTCCATATTTTGGGACTGACTCTTGACCTTCTCTTTCCTCGACTATTTATTCATTTTCCTCAAGGCCAATGCAAAATTTAGCATCAACTTTACGCAAACATGCCTTCATATACATCATGTTCGCAGCCAAACCCGAAACTTGTTCAACCACCCTCTTTGATTCCCCCTTAAGAGCCTCCAAAGTTTCTTCAATTTTATTTTGCTTTTGTTCACCAGCTTGGAGACTCCCTCTGATTTCACTAAGTTCTGACATTACCTTCTCCAAAACATCCATAATAACATCATTTGAACCACTACTCATTTCACCTTCTTCACATTCAGCACAATCATCATCATCCAACCCAAGTTCCTGGAAAATTCATCATTAATACATTTCATGTCAATCCATTCCAATATAGAATACAAAATTTTAATAACATACTTACTCTAACTTTTTTAACATGACGAACTTCCTTTAAGCAGGAAACAAGCTTGCATACTTTCTTCTTCCCTCAAGCACGGATGCGACCAACACGGTCGGCAGCAAAACAGCCTCGGCTCGGAATTCCACTCCAATAATCAAATAACCTCACTTACATGTCATATTACTCACTAAATCATTATCAAAACAAAACTTAGGTAAATTACGTACTACTTCAACGAAACATCCTTTTTCAAAATATATTACCTCTAGGATAGCAATACAACCGGTCAGGTATGACTGACATGCACGATTTTGAAATTTTCCTACCCCGTCAATCAATCTCTCATTCACAAATTTACACCAATTGAGTTTCGCCTTTAACCCATCTGAACACAATAACTTCGTATGTTCTAAGGAAGGCACGGTATTCGCGTTTGGGAATAAGAAAACACCAACAATGTACAATAACACTCGTGCCTTTAATTCATAGCCCTCAAAACCACCACTTACTATCTCCCTCTCAAGTTGTTGATATTGTACCTTCGTATTGATCTTGTGCTTGAGCACAATTTCTTTTCCATCAAATTTCCACATTACGTGTTGAACGTCAACTCCTTCATTCTTCAGCCCCAATATAGCCTCCACATCTTCTATCATTAATGGAAACTTATGTCCATTAAATTCCATCATGGACCTTTCCAAATAAAAGTTCTCAGCTAGCTCGCGACAGAGGTCGCAATGAATTACTCTAGATTTTATTCCAAGCAAAGGGTCAAACCCTAAATCTACAACAACACCTTCAATCTTTTTCCTTTGCATCTCTTTAAACAAAATCGACGGCTTCTTCATGCTACATCTTGATGCCATCTCCTACGACATATAATAAACAATAATTACTTCAATGTTACGCATAAATGTATTACGTACCATTTTTTAACCCTAAACACTTTCTCTAACAACAAAGATACACTTACGCATACCTTCTTAACTTCCGTCTTCACTTTGCAGTTCGCTTTCCATTCGATATAGGACTGCTTCTGTTCCACTTGCATATCAAAGTAAGGCTTCTTCTCCTCATCAGACAGTTTCCCCCATTTCAATCCTAGAGTTTTTCTTGCCTGTATCACTCCCGCAAATATTGTTAAATATTTTTCATTAATTCACTTTACAAGCCAATACACAACACATAATAGTATTTCAAATTTCTCACTTACCGCATTGGTCATTTTTTTCTTTCTTCCCTTTTATACCTTTACATTCAATTATACTGTAAATACAACATTTCAAAGTTAAGAGTATGAAATACATATCGCTAACCAAGTAACAATTTCAAGAATGCTCTATTCATTAAACTTTTACTTACTAGAAGTTCAAATATGCTGCAATGGTTTATGTACCTCGTCGACCCCAACTATGTCATCATTGACCCCTACTATGTCCCCTTCCGTAAGTGCATCCATTATCAACTACTTCTATCTAAAATGAACCTCAAATTAGATTTTATAATTACCTAAATATTCAACATCATATACTAATGCACCAAAACAAATTCAATTCCCTTACTACTTGCATCAAATGAAGACAACTATTCCTAACTTCTTCCAAACAAACAATAAACAATTACCCTAAACCAAATATTAAAGACAGGAAAGAGGAAAGGAATAAATGATGCAAAAGGATAATTAGTTCATTAACAATTAATTCCCTCTCATACTTCTGAACTGCAAATATAAATATTAAGAGGAAAGAAGGCATACACTTGTAAAGGAGCAACAAAAGCCATAGGCAATATTTGATATAATAAGCCTATTAGTTTTCAATTTACATATTATTTTTATTTGTGCAACTTGTTTTAACAGACATAAACTGGCTCAACAAAACATCGTTCCCTTCTTCTTTCGATCATGAAAATACAAATATACAAAATTCACAATTGAAGTTGCAAATTGACTAAGTATGTACAAAAATTGGTAAATCTAGGGAATTTAAATTCAATGTATCTCCAGCACCAACTACTAAACCAGCTTGTCAATGCATACATGGACTCTTAATAAGAATGCATAAATTTAAATGGCCACTGTCTAGTGCAATAAGGAATGCACAAACTTGAGCTTCAATGAAATATAGACATCTAAGTCCAACAGTGATTTTGCTTAATTTTATATGCTAAACTCTATGCACATATTTGTAGAAGTAGGGAAACAAACACAATGATCACCCAAACAGAATGGTGTGACTTTCAGTGGTATAATTTTTCTTCAAAAAATCCTAGTTGAATTTCAACTTGAACCAAAAGCTTCCCTTATTTCACTAGACACGGCCACATAAGTTTGTTGAAACAACCTTTCAATGAATCATACGTCAACAGATATCTCATGAAGAATTAACTTTATCTACAGGCTTGTAAAGTCCTACACAAACAGACACACAACTATGTATATGCAAATATCTTTATCACTGTTTCCTTTGCACTAGAATCCTAGCAATTATACTTAATATAGCATACATCACTGACTTTATGTGAAATATAGACACCTCAATTCAACCGTGATTTTGCAAGGTTTTTTATGCTAACTTCTATGCTTATTTTGTTCAAATAGAGAAACAAATACAATATTATCTCAGTTGAGGGGGTAATTTACATATATAAAACTAAAAATATAAAATATATAACAAAATAATGTTACTATAATGCAACCAAGCATCCAGAAACACATGCATTAACGAACATGTTTCACACTTGTACAAAAGAAAAAAACAATGAAACAAAACTAATAAGCTTCTGAAATCAAATAGCATTCAAACAGAAATAACTCATTACAAATCACTGTTGGATGCAACCGGCAAAAAACATCAACCAACACACTCCAAACCAATTCCTCTATTCTTTGAATCATTTCAATTTAATCTTTTTCCTTTTATTTTTGGTTTTTTTTAACAAATCATATGCCAAACCAGGTTTATGCAACCGACAAAAACATCATTCAACATACTCCAGACATTTATCGATGCATGAATTCCCACTGTAATCATCAAACCCTACACTTGGTAAAGCTCCAAAAACCTCATACTCTCAAATTTATGAAAATCTCCAAAAAAAAACCTCCATAATCTCAAAATTTAAGAATATATAGGAACAAGAATCTTACCTGACAGCTTCCTTCCTTCGAAATCTCCTTCAGAAATCAAAATCCCGCACAATGACCCCTTCAAAGCTTCCAACATGCTTCAGAATCTCTTTACCCCAACCCTTCAATTTTTTCCTGCTCAACTAAGGGATGATGCTGATTTTGGCTTGCTTTTTACCCTAATTTTACAGTTAACAAGTTCACCGGGTATTATTTTTTTCTTTTTTTTAATCCAACGGCTATAAATAATCCAACTAGATCCAAGGGTTAATAAAAAAAGGGCCTAATATTAACCCTACTTTAAGCCGTTTTCTTTTAGAATCTCCCTTGACAATGTGTCGCTTTTAGTCACCAGACTGTTAAATCGCAAACGGCGTGACACATAACAAATGATTTGATGATTTACCAAAACGACGTTATTTTGCATCTATATACAAACTACCAAAACGACGTTGTTTTGAATCATTATAAAAATTAAAGAAAAAAATTTCATTTCTCCTCCTCCTCCTCCTAAATCCAGATTCTGACCTCCGTATGTTGACTCCAGATTTTCGATAAAAATCTCGTGATGGATCAAGTCAAGATCCTCAAACGAGGCGATGATCTAAAGAAATCATCACCCTCAAATCTGTTAGGTTCAAAAAAGAAAACATTGATGTAGATTTGGGTTCCACTAACTGTTTAGGTTCAGATCCCGGGTTTATTTTGACCCAAATTTGATCCATCGAGTTTACCAACAACATCATCAAAAATAAGGTCAACTCATTGTCGTTCTATGTTGGTTTTGCCTTGAATTAATTCCTATCGATTATTGATTTGGGTACTTCGATGTTCTGTAATCCCTTGTTTTTTTGAGGGGAGAGATCGAAAAAATGTTAGGTTTTAGCTTTTCCTAATGATGTTTCTTATGGTGTATAGCGTAACAAGGTCTAGATTTATTTTCCTTGTTTGCTTTCTCACTAGGTTTCTTTTTTAATTTCTTTAGTACTAGCTTGTCTTATTTATTAGTTTGGGAAAAGGTTATATTTCATGACTTTTCATTTGAACTTGAACTAGTCTTGGGTACTGTGGATCCTGTTTTCTTGTAAAAATGTATATGGTAATGAGCTGGAAGCAACATGAAAGCATTGTACCTAGCTTGGAAAGGATTGCCTAAAATTATACATGGAATATCCACAAGAAGTAGGTTTTGTTCTCTCGGAAAATCCGAAAGCCGGAAAACATGTTCAAATAACTAATACATGAAATATAACCAAGACTAGTTTTGTAGATTGTGAATATTGGTGCCAGAATATGGATTGGATAGATTGAGAGAAAATGAAAGGAAGAAGAAAGAAGAAAGAGAAAATGAAGGCTTTTCTATTTTTTTTAGCTTTTATAAGGATTCTAAATGACTTCGTTTGATGGTTTGTGTAGGGATCCAAAATTACGTCATTTTGGTGAGTCATCAGACCATCTATAATGTTATCACACCGTTTGCGATTAAATGGTCGAGTGACCAAAAACGACGCAATATCAAAGTTGAATGAGCGAATTAAAAAATTTTAAAGTTTAATGATCAAAATAAGAGTAAGAATAAAATTGAGTAATCAAAATTTGTAATTTACCTTTTTATAAAACAATAGAGAAATGGTGCAATCCTAAGTTTATTTAGGAGTTGGTATAAAATCTGCGGTGAAAGTTGTCGCCTGATGTTGGGGGAAGTCGTTGACAACTATAGACTACTTTAGTTTTTTTTTTTTTTTTTTGAACCAAATTTTAAAAACACTAAAATTAAAGGCACTATAATATAATTTTCAAAAATTGTATAGTTACTTTAAACAAAACTGTGCGTTTAAGTGAAGAACTAAAACTTTAAATTTAGTGGAAAACTTAGAAAGACTATAACTTTGTGATTGGGGTAATTTTTTTTTTTTTGATAAATAAGAACATAAAATAAAGCTAGATCATGCGTCCAGCCTCCTCCTAGAGCAAGTCCAGCAACCCGATTGGTGGTTTCTCAAACACTGAATATTCAACAGGTTCCCCACGGCACAATCCTGCAAGCCAATCAGCAGCTTTATTTCCGCGATGATCAATCCTGCAAATTTCGACCATCCAAGGACGATTCAACAAATCGTGAACAGACCACACCAAAGATGTCCCTAATAAGCTTTTGGAGGTTCGAGAAAGAATTTGAAACACCTCCATGTTATCCGTTTCAAGAATGACCCTTCGACATCCAATTCTGCATGCATGAGAGAGCACATCAACAACAACCGTTAGCTCGGTCCACAAAACTGAGCATCAACCAATACTTCGAGCAAACCCAACTATCCACTGGCCTTGTGCATCACGAATAAGACCCCCAGATCAGCCATTCCAACACATGATCTCCTAGCACCATCACAATTTGCTTTGACACACCCAAGCGGAGGCCGATTCCAAACCACAGGAATAGGATGGAGATCACCTGGAATCCGCTGTTGTGAACCTAGGCTTTCAATGCACTCAGCCAACAAAGTACTGCACTGGTAATTGATGTCCTCATTTTGCACATAATTTTCATCAAAAATGAGAATACATCTTTGCTTCCAAATAAGTTAACAAGTGATAACAAAACGGGCATCCCAGTTATCATTCAAAATTGCAAATCCATCATGACCTTGAATATTACACCGCATCCATTTGGAAAAAGGCATTGATAAAAAAACCAGCAAGTCTATCAGGGTGGATCACTTGTTGCCAAGTTCGTAAGGCCCCAGTACACTACCATAGCATGTGGTCCAAAGATTCTGGCCCTCGCCTGCATAAAGAGCACATGTCGGAATCAATTAAATGCCTCCTATTGCGCTCTACATTAGTTAACAGTCGGTCATGATAGGCAAGCCACATGAACACCTTAATTCACTCCATGACTTTCAATTCCCATATTTTCTGCCAAGTCGGATCACCACCACTCGCCTCAGCAAGGGTCAAGGCTTTATAAGCCGATTTAGTCGAAAAGCACCTGTTGGATTCCCATCGCCACCCCACCACATCCTGTCCAAACTCTATATGTGGGGGAGTGACTGCTGCAATCTGTTGTTTTACTTCATACGGTAGAGACATTGTAATCAATTCCCATTTCCATTCTCCAGAACAAGTCACCATATCAAAAACAGAGCATGGACGCGAGGCTTCATTCAAGGTGCTCTAAAAAGCAAGTCTACCTTTTGAACCAAGCCAATTATCGTACCAAAAATCCGTATCATGCCCATCTCTTATATCCCAACTTATGGATTCCTTGAGATCGCCCCAAACATATATCAATCCATGCCATAACCATGAGCACTTGGCCCGTCGAATTTCCAAAGGTAGACTAGTATCCACTTTGTATTTAGTTCTCAAAAATTGAACCCGTAACTTCTTTTATTCAGATACAATTTGAAATCCAAGCTTTAACAAGAAAGCATTATTTTGCGGAGACAAATTTTTAAGGCCTACCCCTCCCTTATCAATCGATTTTTGCATTGAATCCCAACGAAGAAGTGACAAACCTGAATCACCCAATTCAGAACCCCAAACAAACCTGCAAATCAACTTCTCCATAGCATCGCATAATCCCTTCAGCAACCATGTAGATTGCATAACATATACTGGAATAGATTGCAATACCGCTTTAGCAAGGGTTATCCGACCTGCTAACGATAGAGATTTTGCAGCCCATCCTGATAGTCGAAAGCTCATCCTCTCTAGGAGATATGCATAATTTACCTTGGTAACTTTTGAATGCAATAAAGGAACACCCAGATACCTCCCTAGATCCGCTACCTCTTAAAATCCAAAGCTCGCAGCTATATCCTCCTGTAACAAACCAGGGCAATTTCTAGAGAAATGAATTTGGGTTTTAGCGATACTCACCCTATGTCCCAAAGCAATAAAAAATGCTTCCATAGTTTCCTTGATTGTGTCTCCAATTGACTCATATTGGCTTCTGCAAATAGCACCAGATTATCAGCAAAGAATAAATGTGAGAGAGACGGACCATCACGAGCAAGACATGTTGTCTTCCAAGCCTCGTTAATCACATGCTGATTTATAGTTTGGGACAAACGCTCCATGCACAAAACGAAAATGTAGGGTGATAGCGGGTCACCTTGCTTGATCCCCATTGTCGGTTTAAACTCATCCGTTAGTTCCCCATTCTATAATACTTGTGTCGACACGAATCTAATGCAGACCATGATGAGATTAATAAGTTTTGCTGGGATGCCTGCCAATCGCAATGTTTTCTCTATGAAATCCCATTCAAGGCGCCTTCTCTAAGTCTACTTTTATTGCTATCCAAGCATTCCTCCCATTTTTAGAGGCCATCGAATGCATTACTTCTTGTACGACAATAATAGTATCAATTATTAGACGCCCAGGGACAAAGCTAGCATGTGACGATACAATCCAATTAGACGAGAAAGGTTTCATGCGATAGACGATTAACTTTGTAATGATTTTATACAGTACCGTACATAAGCTGACCGGTCGAAATTGGGAAATGAACTCAGGCCCCTCCACTTTAGGAATTAAGATGAGTAGTGTTCTATTAACCCAATCCTCAAGTTGCTCCGTTGCAAAGAAACCACGAACGAAATCAAAGACCGATGGCCCAACCATATCCCAATTCCGTTGGTAGAAAGCAACATGAATCCCATCCACACCCGGTGATTTAAAAAGTTCCATGTCGAACACCATTTTTCTAACTTCTTCAAACGTAACATCCATAATTAGCGGACATAATTCAGCTTCAGAAAAGTGATGGAAATTAGCTTGCAATTTTGGTACCCCAACAACCCTCGGCTCAGTAGAGAAAAGACGCAAGAAAAAATTCTGGGCATGCTCCTTTAATGATTGAGAATCTGCACACCACCTCCCATCATCAAGGTTCAGCATATGTATCGAATTTCTCTTATGCCTAGACATGGTGATCGCATGAAAATAGGTCTTGTTTTTATCACCTTTCGCAATCCAAATTTCCCGGGCCATCTAACGCCATAGACTTTCTTCTTGTTAGAGAACAAGGTTCAATTCATCCTTGAGTTTCACCTCTAACTCCATGAGATAAGGGAGATTCGAACTCTCTAACGCCTTTTCAATCCCCTTAATACGTGCTAGAAGATGATTTTTGCAACGACCAATATGGCCAAAGACTTTCATATTCCACACTTTTACGTTGGAAATCATCAATATTTTCATTAAGAGGCCTCTCATGTGACCAAGAGTCTTTCAGAAGGTTTGGGAAGTCCGGATGATCATTCCAAGCACTGATATACCTATATGGACGAGCAGAACGTACACCACCCTAGTAACCTGTATCCAGTATAATTGGTCTATGGTTAGACCCTAATTGTTGAAGATGCAACACCTCCGAATAAGCGAAGTAGTCATACCATAAAGTATTACAAACGCAACGGTCTAATCACTGAGATAAAGAACCATGTGACCAAGTAAATCTCGGGCCACTACATCCTATATCAATCAGGCCAACATCAAACATAAACTGACCAAACCTTGAACAAACACCAGAAAAGTCGTTCGGAGCCACCTTGCCTTTCCAAAACACTCCCAATTACGTTAAGATCACCACCCAGGACCCAAGGCAAACCTAAATCTAGTTCCAATACCTTCAACTCATCCCACAAAAAGCGGCGTAATCCAGCATCAAGACTAGCATAAACAAACGTCACGAAAAAACTTCGCTCACCATTTGTACAAGTACAATGGCCGTGAACATATTGTCGAGAAACCGCAAGGATATCAAGATTGACAGATTTCGCCATAAGACCCAAATTCCACTAGAGAATCCCATAGCTTCCACTCTATAAGAAAATTTGAAAGTTGACCTTCGTATGAAGTCATCAGAACTCCTCCCACTGATTCTAGTCTCCATTAACACAAAAATATACGGATTTTGTTTCTTCACCAGAAGCTTAAAAAATCTAAAAAAAGATAGGGTCTAAAGCACTTTAAATATTCCAAAAATAATTTTAACCATTAAATAAATGAAGAGAGAAGAGAGCACACATGCTTACACCCGCATGTCCGAGCCATCCTGTGCCACAAAGATTGTATTTTCTCTCCATTGGACATTACCATCCCCTGCCAAAGTCGTCTGCGCTTGCTTACCCTAATTAGGAGAAGAAACGGCTTTAGCTCGATCAAGTTCTGGCACCAAAGCCGACATTCTTGTAGCTAAAGTTGGAGTAGCCGTGCCTTTGTCAGTATACTTTTTAAGTTTCAAACCTAGTTTTTGGATTCTCTTACCACCTGAACCACCTTTGGAAACATTTCTTCTAGCAGTACCTTTAAATGAACTTGGCAAAATACGTCCATTTTTCTCCTTAAGCACCTGATCCTACCTCGATTCTACAACCTGAACCACAACATGTTTATCCCGACTCAAAGTAGAGGCAACAGGTACAATCTTGTCTTTAGAAGCTACTTGAGAAACAATAATAGGAATTATGGGAATGGTTGCTTGCACGGTTCTATTGGACATAGTATCCGAAACAAGAGAGGTAGCTTGATGGGATTCTTGTGCATTAACAGTACCCATTGCTAGACCATGTAACACTCTCTGGTCACTCGTCTCTGCCCTAATTGCCTCCACTACCTTGGGTGTCGGTTCTATAGGGGCCCTAACCACCTCGACTGAAACTGCAGCTTCAACCACAGTACTAACATTACTTGGCATTCCCTCATATTCCTATTTTGTAGCCAGAGTTGTAAACCTTGATCCCATGGGTTGTTTCATACGCGAGGCATTAGAACCACCTCGTGAATCTTTTCGGGAATTTTCCGCACAACCCTTTCGGTTCACCACCTGCATCCACGGTCCAAAACGTTCTTTAGGACCACGTGCATTCCGTAAGTTTCAAGATTCCTCATTAGTAGCACTATGCAATCCACATGAGTCCTTGGAATGCCCATACTTCCCACACGAGTAGCAAATAGAAGGCAGACCTTTATACTCCACATCCATTCGTTGTTCATCAACTATAATTCCAGACTTAAGAGGCTTATTAAGGTGTACTATCACCCAAGTCTTGCAAAACGGACGCGCCTCCCTTCCGTGGTATTGTAATCAATTCGCAAAACCCTTCCAAGAGCTGCAGCAATGTGTGTAAAAAGGCTCTTGGTATAATATCTATATGGCAACTTTGGGATTCGAACCCAAACCATGATTTGTGTTGGATAAGCGGCATCGGTAGAAAAGCTTTTGCTCTATGGCTAGACAGTTAAGTAACTCCCGTAAATGACCCATGGCCCTCCAGAAAGGACCTTGAAGAAATCTTCTTCCTGTGCAAAACGAACAAAGAAATATTCGTTAACCAAATCAATCAAAATAACCAAACCAGTCGGATTCCACAAAGATTGAATCCTATTTTGAAGTGCCTTATAACCAATATATTTTCCCAATACACAAATGATTGTAGAGGGTGCTAGCTTTCCATCGATCGCATCGTGGACTCTGTCCGAAAATCTTATTTCCGGTAAAACTTCATCTCCACCAACTAGAACATCCTCAGCACTAACTTCCACATCCAAATCGCTTATCGTACGTACTTGTTGCGGAGCAGAATGATCGCCAACCAACATATCCCCGAAAGATGGTTTGGGGTTCACTTCCCCTTGGCCAGATTTTGAAACAGGTTGTTCTCCCGATTCAGTGGGAGTGGGAAAGCTAGAGTTTGGTACTGAACGATCACCACCCCTTAATTCTCCATTCGCAACAGCCTCGCCCATAGGCGTATCACCCCCACAAAAAGGCGGCTGGGTGCTGGTAATTCTCCCTAGAAGGAGTAGACGTACTTCTACCCTTCTTCACAAATGGTTGCACCTGCACCGGTAGAGGGGAGCCAGAACGCTCCAACACAGTCGGAGATTCCAAAGTAATCATGTCATCCGGTGGCCGGCCAGTCGACAGAGCAGCCTCCAGGCTATCAGATCCGATAATATCGCAAGGGTTGACCATTTTTCATATTATTAAATTATAAACATATTGCGGTGATTTTTTTAAGGATAAAACTTTTATACACAAACTGTGGAAAACTAATTTTACGCATATATGTATTTACACTATAAAAACTTAAATTTTAAATTTTTAGTCTAACCCTAAAAAACTAAACTCTAAACCATATACTCTAAATTCTAAACACTAACCTTAAATTCTAAATTCTATAACCTAAACCCCTAAACTTTAAAGCATAAATTAAAACTCTAACACTAACAGGTGTATCAAAGTTTTTCTTTTTTTTAATTCATATAACTTTTCTATATTTACGTGCTAAAATCTCATTTCTGTTCTTTAAATTTGAATTTTTCGGTTTTTATAAATAATATTAAATCTTTAATTTCGTTCTTTTTAATCGGTCATACTTAAAATTTTGATTTTTCTTTATAATTATTTATATGATTTGATATGTGTAATTTTATTGTATTCTATTTTTTAATTTGGTCCATGTAATTGTAATTTTCTTTCATTATGGTCCTCGTGGTGCAAAAAAATGTAAAGTTTTTTAAAATTTTCATTTTTGGTATATAAACTTTATTTTATTTCAAATCAATATACAACGAACATTATTTTTTTTAGATAAGTTAAACGTACAATTTCACTTTAAACTTTATGAAAATTTTCATTTTTAGTTCCTGCAATTTTATTTTTAAAAATATTCACACTATACTTATAATTCAAACAACAACATTATTAATCGTCTTATACACATCATTTCAATTAAATGCTCATTTCTTTTTGAAAATTTTCATTTTAGTCTTTGTTAATTTTATTATTTTCATTTTAGTCTAAAAATGTAAAAAAATAATAGAAGAAGAAAAATAAGATAAAAGTCATCGCAGTTTCTAGCAACTCCCAAAAACCCACATCAGGAGACCGATTCTACCAGAGTCCAAGTCAACTGAGGACTATTCCCTTCGCCACGATAGATTTTGCACCAATTCTATAAATAGTCTAATGTGCGCCATTTTCTTATTTTTAAAAAAATGTATTTTATTCGCATTATTTAGTTACCGCAACTTATGAGAAGTAAATAAAAATATTATTTTTTTATAATTTCAATATTGTTTAAATCTCCTATTAAGAGAAACAATAACTTGCTCAAAATTCTAAAATCTTCAAACTACCCATTTAGAAACTCAACCTTCAAAACACTAATTAAAAATAGAGGTAAAAAAAAGATTTAACCTTTAAAAGATGAATATTACTAATTAGTAACTGAACCTAAAGTAATTGAAGAATATTGAAACTAGGATGAACATAAATAAGATTTTTTTGCCCATTAAACACAATAAATTTAGCGAGTTTTTTTTAAAAAGAATTAATTACAATTAAATTCTTGAAATAATACGGGAGAAATTTAGAACGTTTTTAGGAAAATAATTTTTTGGGTTAGCGGATTTTTTTTTAAAGTATGAGACCTTAAATTTTGGGGCCATGTGACGTGTCATATGCTACACTTATAAATGGACAAGCCTGGTTGAATTATAGTAGTTACGATAGTGTGAATAGAATCTTCTAAGGCATTTTTTGGGTACTGAAGGGAAACTCAAAAATGGGCTGCATAGAACAAAAAATATTTTATATTACTTTGAATAATTAATTTAAGGGTTTTGCTATACACAATCCTTAGTATTGTATATATGAACTACTAGATTTATATCATTAATGCTTATTATGTTTTTAATAGAATCTAGTAAATGAAATTAACTACAATCCTAAAAAGTTAAACGTAATTAATTTAGGGTGTTTAATATAATTAAATCCTAACATCCTAAACCCTAAAAATCATAAATTCCTAAACCTTAAACCCTAAACACTAAATCATAAAACTTAAACCATAAAATAATAAACCCTTAACCCTAGAAACCATAAAATACTAGACCACTAAAACCCTAAAATAATAAACCTTAAACCCTAATTAATAAGCCCTAAACCCTAGAAACCATAAAATACTACAACACTAAAACCCTAAAAAAAAATTTAGGAATGTAATTAATTACATTCTAATAGATTCTATTAAAAATAAAATAAACATTAATGATAGAAATCTAATAGTTCTTAGGGTTGTGTATAGCAAAACCCTTAATTTAGTATTTCATTAATAAATCATAGAAATATAATTAAAATGTATCAAATACATTATTTTTATTATTTTGTTAAGAAAACCTCGTAAATACAACTAAAAAAAGTAATAATTAATTAGATTGTCACTTGGAAAATCTATAAAATTATAAAAGTAAAAAATAAGAGCCCTTAACGGTCAGTCATATTGCTTCTCCTTGTTAAACGCCACTGAGAGTGAATATATATATAGACTTAGGAGAATTTTAAGTTACAACAAAAAATTTTAGAGTTTAATCTAAACATAAAGTCTATGGATGAGATAAAGAATAATTATCTTTATCAAAACATAGAGGCTATAAATGAGATAAAGAATAATTATCTATAATCAATAGATAAAGAGTAATTATCGTTTATCTCTAACACTAAGTTCTTTTCATTTATTTAAAAAATAAAATATTTAATACTCATTTCCACCCCTAATTATATCCATTTTTTACTTTGTATCTGAATAAGGGACAAAGGTATATAGTATAGGTAAGTATTTGATCGAGTTGTGTAAAAAGTTTGAGTTACTCTAGTTGAAGAGTCTTACTTTCTCACTCATTTTTAGTTGAGTTTTTAAGTTTTTGTTCAACTTTAATTGTAAATATTTATAATGTTATGATATTGATTGATTTAAATTTAAATAACTTTCTATGACTATATATGATATACATATATTTATAATATTATTTTTTTAAAGAAGGAATTTTGAGGGAAAATATTACTAATGAGAATAGAAAAAAGTCCATGAATCGTTGGAAAGAAAGAATTTGCAAAGATTTGTAGTTAGAAAAATAAAATTAAATAAAATAAAAATTTTGAGAGAATAAATTAAAGAAAAAATGTTTTTTAAAAATTAGAATTAAAGTTAGATATGTATTCTAATTATTTGAGTTATTCATGACATATTTTATCATTTAAACTTTATTTGAAATTTTTGTGAGGCAAATTTATAAAATTTAAATCAAGTCAAATCTTGTAAAATTTATAAAATAATTTTTTAACTCTTATCGAGTTTTGTTTATCTCTAATATATAGAGAACAAGACAGGGATGTTCTTTTTTTTATCTCACGGTAATTTTAACCGTGCTAGTTTGAATCGGAGATGGAACTGTGTGGGAAGGGCACTTGCCCCCAGCCTCCATTTTTTTACTTTGTTATTTTATATGTTTTTTTTTTAAATTGGGTCATTTCTGAATATGGCCTTTCAAACATTTATATTTTTGCCCCCAACTTTATATTTTGGCTCTGTCCCAAATTTGAATATTTGTGTAATTAAACTTTATTCCTCTCAAAATTAGATTAAATACTTATTAGCTTCTTATTAATTTTAAAGTTAGACGAATTTACCTCTTCTATTGTCTAATACCGACTCCATCCCTGATTTGGATTTATTTTTGTTTTAATTTGATGCCTAATCTATCATAATAACGAAGTAAGAAACAAACTTACTATAATTACTATTTTGTTTATTCGTGGCTGTGTTGGTGTTCCAAAATTATGAAATGTAAAAAATGTTGGATTAAATCTACAAATTGTGGGTACATATGTATAATGTATGATTCTATTATAAAGTATGTTACAAAATTAAGTAACTAATTATATTAGACGTGTCATAAGTATTAAAGTGTCAAATAAATAAAAGTGTAGATACTATTTGATGTATTTACAATCTCGATAGATTGAAGATAGATGGAAGAAGAAAGGACTAAAAAATCAGAGAGAAATTAAGAAAAATACAAGTTCAGAATATTTCATTGTTGATAATGGCTGATTTGTATACATTCTATCTCTTCAATATATAGTTAAGTATGTACCAAATAAAAATAAGACAACTATACAATCCAACCCTAAGGTTATTTCTCATGCATAAACATAAGGTACTGGTAACCAGAAATTTGGGTTGCTATGCTATGGGCCGATCCAATTTCACTGAATGAGCCTGCCCAACATTCTCACTAAGCAAAACGGCGTCGTCACATTAGAGTTCTTCAATTGCTTCCCATTTTTCTCGAGATCTTCCCCCAATTAACTCTGCAATCCTTAATTCTTCTTCAGCCCCTGATTTTCAACTTAGGGTCATAACAATACCCCCTGCTCCAAAGGATCCTTGTCCCCAACGATCAAAATTCAAAAGCTGAGACTTCAACATTGTATAATCTTTCCGAGTCGCCCTTTCCATGTACACACTAGACTATTGTGTCAACAACTTCTTTGTATCCCTGTCATCATATTTCAGCTTTTCTACCATTTTCTTATACCTATAGAGCTCAGTAAGATCCACCAGTTTGCGTGAAAGACAACTCCTAATCCCCTTAACTCAGGTAAAAGATTTCAGCAAACAGAGGGTCTCCTTGAGGTCCATACTAAACTGAATGATATGTGCAAATATCACTCTCTTGTAATCTTCTCCTAGAGATTTTTGTAACATATGTGAGAGCCTTGAGTTCCTATAAGGAATATGGGACATTTTTGCTACTGATGTGAAAATTACATTACCAAATGCTAGGACAAATTTATTTGTGAACTGAGATTCTTTTAATATTTCACCATCGACTTCAATCTCTCTAATGCACTTACTGCAATCATCCCAATCTATCAGACATATGTGACTCCTAATTTTTTGGCCATTTGTCACATTTTTCCCCTTACAGTTACACATAACGAACAGAGATATTGACTACTCATTTCATCGGTGTTGGCAGCTATAACTGGTTTGACCCGGTTTTTAGACTTTAGCATCTCCCAAACTTCCTTGGCACTATAAACACTAGCTTTGACAACTCTTGAAACTTCTTGTGTCACATCTATTGCTTGCTTGATTTTATTGGTGTTGGTAGTTCTGTCAGGACCATGAAAAAACTTCACTTAATTAGACAAAATTTCATGCTCTTTCATCATATTCTGAAGATCATTACTCAAATGAATAACTTCCTTCACTATAGGAAGAGTTGGCCCCTATGCTTCAGATATTTCTTGGTTCATGTTTGATATAGTATCTTCATCAGTAGAGTTGATATGCTCTTCTAAAAGTTTGTGTGAGCTGAAATTCAGCATATTCTTCTTCCAAGCACTTTTGTAAGTTTGTCTTATCACCCAACAAAGCTTTTAGTGCTTTGGTTTCTTCATGCAAAGAAATAGCTTCATGTACCGTCTCTTTCCAATCTTCAATTCTAGAACCAACAGCATCAACTGTATTCCTAGAAGAATCGGTTAACTCAGATGAATCCTTGGATAGATGTGACGACATATCCTCATTATCATAATTATCCACGTAAGTATCCCCTTTGGCAAGTACAAACACCGCAAGTATTTCCAATCTACCATGTAAGTTCCTCACAAGGCCATCACATTCTCAAAAAATTCCTGGTTTAGTTTCACAAATAACTGAAAGTCGAGTTTCAAATTCATCTTTTGAAACAATGGTAGCACCCCATTCATTTAGCTTATCACAAAGAGACTAAAAATTTTTGTCCATGAATAATGAGTCCTAATCTCATGGGCAACCGTTTTATAGGGAAGTTCTCCCGAAGCCGACGAGTAACCTTTAGAGCATGTTTCTTGGAGCTACTATGAGAATCAATAACGATATGAATTTCATGCATTAGCCTCTCAATCATGCTAATGGTGTAAGGGCGTTGAGTATCAAGATTGATAGTCTTTTGCATAACAATATTTGCGATATCCCGAAACTAACTCTAATATTGTGATTCGCTTTCCTTCCCAGCAATTTGTAGCTCCTTTTTCTCCAAAATCTCCAAACAAATTTTAGTCTTATCAATAGTTCCAAAGGCAACAACCAAATCTTTTGTTTTAGCAAGCACCACTTTGAAAACATTCGAGTAAACCATATGGGACCGTAACACTTCTTCCAAATATTTTGTCAGTAGATCAATCTGCGTTTCCACAACATTAAATAAGAAAAATCCATAACTTTTTCCAGATTTCCCAAGCGATACCGTGAATAAAATAGAACCATAAATTCCAAAAGGTGAATCATGAACATAGCCAAAAACATTCAAGTTAAACAATCGGTATAGTTTAGATTCATCAAGTCTAGGTCCCCTACTGGGTTTAAAAGCAAAACTAGAAGTATGCTTCGATATTCCATACACAAAATCAAATTCGTAAAAAGGAATATTGAAACTACATCTATTTGATATCTCAACATAGCTAAAGACTATACCAGGATCAAACAACTTGGATTGGATATAAGCATGTGTTGGTAACACTCTCCACCTATTCGGTAATATTGAAACCAGACCCAAACTAGTTCCACCACTAACAATATTGAATATCAAAATCCATTGCAGCCCAATATAGTTACCAATCCCTCCATTTGTGTTGAAATTAGAACTCCTCTCTAAATTTCTTCCATGATGATCAAATACATCCATTAATAGTAATCTAAATCTGAATGGGTCATCACTCTCAGCAAACTCGAAGATAGGCTTTGTAGTTGTTGGATCTTCGCCTTTTCTCACAAACCTTTCATCGAACACTTGAACTGCACCTAAACCCAACTCTCTAGCCACCATCAGTGACTTCAACATTACACCTTGATTTGATGACCGTTTCGGCAGACCCTTAGTCAAGTCCCCGCATTGGACATTCTTGGTCAATTTGACTGATTCATCATGCTCATTGTTTTTGATGTTGCGTGTAAATGCACTTTTTTTTCCCAATAGTTGCATCTTTACTATACTCTCTTTCTGTTAATATATCAGATACCTTACGGCGTCACTACTGGTTCATAGATTTTTCCTGGTTCTTTCAAGGAACCCAGCTTGTTTTTTCCTCACTAACGAGCTGTTGATTTTTTGCTTTATCCTTAATGACTCTAGTTCACCCTCTTTGGACAACAACTTCAATACTTTCTTGACATAATTTAGATCTTCATTAATTCTTGCTTCCAGTCTGTTTAGCATACACGCCATGTTTCCCTTTTGTTGAATAGCAGTTGACATGCTTGCTGATGGATCAAATAAAAACGAGACTCTCGATAGCAATTGTTAGAGTCTCGATGGATTGAAGATAGATCGAAGAAGAAAGGATTAAGGAGTGAGAAGAATGGACTAACAAATCATAGAGAAATTGAGAGAAATAGAAGTTTAGAATATTTCATTGTTGATAATGGCTGATTTGTATACATTCTATCTCTTCAATATATAGTTACGTATGTACCAAATAAAAATACGACAACTATACAATCCAACCCTAAGGTTATTACTCATGCATAAACCTAAGCTATTGGTAAAGAGAAATTTGGGTTGCTACGCTATGGGCCGCGCCAATTTCACAGAATGAGCCTACTCAACATTCTCACTAAGCAAAACCGCGTTGTCACATTGGAGTTCTTCAATTGCTTTCCATTTTTCTTTAGATCTTTTCCCAATTAATTCTACAATCCTTAATTCTTCTTCAGCCCCTGATTTCCAACTTAGGGTCATAACAATACCCCTCGCTCGAAAGGATCCTTGTCCCCAAGGATTGAAATTCAAAAGCTGAGACTTCAACATTGTATAATCTTTCCAAGTCGCCCTTTCCATGTAAACACTAGACTATTGTTTCAACTTCTTTGTTTCCCTGTCATCATATTTCAGCTTTCTACCATTTTCTTATACCTATAGAGCTCAGTAAGATCCACCAGCTTGCGTGAAAGACCACTTCCAATCCCCTAAACTCACCTAAAAAATTTCAGCGAAGAGAGGGTCTCCCTTAGGTCCATACTAAACTGAATGATATGCGCAAATATCACTCTCTTGTAATCTCCTCCTAGAGAGTTTTGTAACATATATGTGAGCCTTGAGTTCCTATAAGGAATATGGGACATTTTTGCTACTGATGTAAAAATTACATTGCCAAATGCTAGGACAGATTTATTTGTGAACTGAGATTCCTTCAATATTTCACCATCGACTTCAATCTCTCTAATGCACTTACTGCAATCATCCCAATCTATCAGCCATATGTGACTCCTAATCTTTTCGCCATTTATCAAATTTGTTCCCCTTGTAGTTAAACATAACGAACAATGATATTGACTACTCATTTCATTGGTGTTGGCAGCTTTAACAGGTTTGACCAGGTTTCTAGACTTTAGCATCTCCCAAACTTCCTTGGCACTGTAACACTAGCTTTGAAAACTCTTGATACTTCTTGTGTCACATCTGTTGCTTGCTTGATTTTATTGGTGTTGGTAGTTCTGTCAAGACCATGAAAAAACTTCACTTGATTAGACAAAATTTCATGCTCGTTCTTCATATTCTGAAGATCATTACTCAAATGAATAACTTCCTTTAATATAGGAAGAGTTGGCCCCTATGCTTGAGATATTTCTTGGTTCATGTTTGACATAGTATCTTCATCCGTAGAGTTGATATGCTATTCTAAAAGTTTTTGTGTGAGCTGAAATTCAGCACATTCTTCTTCCAAGCACTTTTGTAAGTCTTATCACCTAACAAAGCTTTTAGTGCTTCGGTTTCTTCATTCAAAGAAATAGCTTCATGTACTGTCTCCTCCCAGCGGTCCAACTGAGCTTCTATTATTCCCATTTCCTTGGACAGAGTTGATGCCATCACACAAAAAATATGTCATTTATTGCTATGTTACACTTCTGGAGCTGCAATTTTAGCTCTACAATTCTAGAACCGACAATATCAACTGTATTCCTAGAAGAATTGGTTAACTCAGCTGAATCATTGGCTAGATGTGACAACATATCCTCAACATCATAATTATTCACCTACGTATCCCCTTTGACAAGTACAAACACCGCAAGTATTTCCAATCTACCATGTAAGTTCCTAACAAGGCCATCACATTCTCAAAAAAATCCTGGTTTAGTTTCACAAATAACTGAAAGTCGAGTTTCAGATTCATCTTTTGAAACAATGGTAGCACCCCATTCATTTAGCTTATCACAAAGAGACTAAAATATTTGGTCCATGAATAATGATTCCTAATCTCATGGGCAACGTTTTATTGGGAAGTTCTCCCGAAGCTGACGAGTAACCATTAGAGCATGTTTCTTGGAGCTACTATGAGAATCAATAACGATATGAATTTCATGCATTAGCCTCTCAATCATACTAATGGTGTAAGGGCGTTGAGTTTCAGGATTGATAGTCTTTTGCATAACAATATTTGCGATATCCCGAAACTAACTCTAATATTGTGATTTGCTTTCCTTCCCAGCAATTTGTAGCTCCCTTCTCTCCAAAATCTCCAAACAAATTTTAGTCTTATCAATAGTTCCAAAGGCAGCAACCAAATCTTTTGTTTTAGCAAGCACCACTTTGAAAACATTCGAGTAAACCATATGGGGCCGTAACACTTCTTCCAAATATTTTGTTAGTAGATCAATCTGCATCTCGACAACATTAAATAAGAAAAATCCAAAACTTTTTCCAGATTTCCCAAGCGATACCGTGAATAAAATAGAACCATAAATTCCAAAAGGTGAATCATGAACATAGCCAAAAACATTCAAGTTAAACAATCGGTATAGTTTAGATTCCTCAAGTCTAGGTCCCCTGCTGGGTTTAAAAGCAAAACTAGAAGTATGCTTCGATATTCCATACACAAAATCAAATTCGTAAAAAGGAACATTGAAACTACGTCTATTTGGTATCTCAACATTGCTAAAGACTATACCAGGATCAAAAAACTTGGATTGGATATAAGCATGTGTTGGTAACACTCTTTACCTATTCGGTAATATTGAAACCAGACCCAAACTAGTTCCACCACTAACAATATAAAATATCAAAATTTGTTGCAGCCCAATATAGTTGCCAATCCCTCCATTTGTGTTGAAATTAGAACTCCTCTCTAAATTTCTTCCATGATGATCAAATACATCCATTAATAGTAATCTAAATCTGAATGGGTCATCACTCTCAGCAAACTCGAAGATAGGCATTGTAGTTGTTGGATCTTCGCCTTTTCTCACAAACCATTCATCGAACACTTGAACTGCACCTAAACCCAACTCTCTAGCCACCATCAGTGACTTCAACATTACACCCTGATTTGATGACCGTTTCGGCAGACCCTGAGTCAAGTCCCCGCATTGAACATTCTTGAACATGATTCATCATGCTCATTGTTTTTGATGTTGTGTAAATGCACTTTTTTTTCCCAATAGTTTCTTTAGTTAATTTTTCCTTGTTCTTTTCATAGATTTTTCCTGGTTCTTTCTTTTCTCACTAACGAGCTGTTGATTTTTTGCTTTATCCTTAATGACTCTAGTTCACCATCTTTGGACAACAACTTCAATAGTTTCTTGACATAATTTAGATCTTCATTAATTCTTGCTTCCAGTCTGTTTAACATACATGCCATGTTTCCCTTTTTTGAATAGCAGTTGACATGCTTGCTGATGGATCAAATAAAAACGAGACTCTCGATAGCAATTGTTAGAGTCTCAATGGATTGAAGATAGATCGAAGAATAAAGGATTAAGGAGTGAGAAGAATGGACTAACAAATCAACAAATCAGAGAGAAATAGAAGTTTAGAATATTTCATTGTTGATAATGGCTGATTTGTATACATTCTATCTCTTCAATATATAGTTACGTATGTACCAAATAAAAATAAGACAACTATACAATCCAACCCTAAGGTTATTACTCATGCATAAACCTAAGCTATTGGTAAAGAGAAATTTGGGTTGCAATGCTATGGGCCGCACCAATTTCACTGAATGAGCCTACTCAAACATTCTCACTAAGCAAAACCGCATTGTCACATTGGAGTTCTTCAATTGCTTTCCATTTTCTTTAGATCTTTTCCCAATTAATTCTACAATCGTAAATTCTTCTTCAGCCCCTGATTTCCAACTTAGGTTCATAACAATACCCCTCGCTCGAAAGGATCCTTGTCCCCAAGGATTGAAAATCAAAAGCTGAGACTTCAACATTGTATAATCTTTCCAAGTCGCCCTTTCCATGTAAACACTAGACTATTGTTTCAACAACTTCTTTGTTTCCCTGTCATCATATTTCAGCTTTCTACCATTTTCTTATACCTATAGAGCTCAGTAAGATCCACCAGTTTTCGTGAAAGACCACTTCAATCCCCTAAACTCACCTAAAAATATTTCAGCTAACAAAGGGGTCTCCCTTAGGTCCATACTAAACTGAATGATATGCGCAAATATCACTCTCTTGTAATCTCCTCCTAGAGAGTTTTGTAACATATATGTGAGCCTTGAGTTCCTATAAGGAATATGGGACATTTTTGCTACTGATGTAAAAATTACATTGCCAAATGCTAGGACAGATTTATTTGTGAACTGAGATTCCTTCAATATTTCACCATCGACTTCAATCTCTCTAATGCACTTACTGCAATCATCCCAATCTATCAGCCATATGTGACTCCTAATCTTTTCGCCATTTATCAAATTTGTTCCCCTTGTAGTTAAACATAACGAACAATGATATTGACTACTCATTTCATTGGTGTTGGCAGCTTTAACAGGTTTGACCAGGTTTCTAGACTTTAGCATCTCCCAAACTTCCTTGGCACTGTAACACTAGCTTTGAAAACTCTTGATACTTCTTGTGTCACATCTGTTGCTTGCTTGATTTTATTGGTGTTGGTAGTTCTGTCAAGACCATGAAAAAACTTCACTTGATTAGACAAAATTTCATGCTCGTTCTTCATATTCTGAAGATCATTACTCAAATGAATAACTTCCTTTAATATAGGAAGAGTTGGCCCCTATGCTTGAGATATTTCTTGGTTCATGTTTGACATAGTATCTTCATCCGTAGAGTTGATATGCTATTCTAAAAGTTTTTGTGTGAGCTGAAATTCAGCACATTCTTCTTCCAAGCACTTTTGTAAGTCTTATCACCTAACAAAGCTTTTAGTGCTTCGGTTTCTTCATTCAAAGAAATAGCTTCATGTACTGTCTCCTCCCAGCGGTCCAACTGAGCTTCTATTATTCCCATTTCCTTGGACAGAGTTGATGCCATCACACAAAATTTTGCTTTAATGTCATTTATTGCTATGTTACACTTCTGGAGCTGCAATTTTAGCTCTACAATTCTAGAACCGACAATATCAACTGTATTCCTAGAAGAATTGGTTAACTCAGCTGAATCATTGGCTAGATGTGACAACATATCCTCAACATCATAATTATTCACCTACGTATCCCCTTTGACAAGTACAAACACCGCAAGTATTTCCAATCTACCATGTAAGTTCCTAACAAGGCCATCACATTCTCAAAAAAATCCTGGTTTAGTTTCACAAATAACTGAAAGTCGAGTTTCAGATTCATCTTTTGAAACAATGGTAGCACCCCATTCATTTAGCTTATCACAAAGAGACTAAAATATTTGGTCCATGAATAATGATTCCTAATCTCATGGGCGACCGTTTTATTGGGAAGTTCTCCCGAAGCTGACGAGTAACCATTAGAGCATGTTTCTTGGAGCTACTATGAGAATCAATAACGATATGAATTTCATGCATTAGCCTCTCAATCATACTAATGGTGTAAGGGCGTTGAGTTTCAGGATTGATAGTCTTTTGCATAACAATATTTGCGATATCCCGAAACTAACTCGAATATTGTGATTTGCTTTCCTTCCCAGCAATTTGTAGCTCCCTTCTCTCCAAAATCTCCAAACAAATTTTAGTCTTATCAATAGTTCCAAAGGCAGCAACCAAATCTTTTGTTTTAGCAAGCACCACTTTGAAAACATTCGAGTAAACCATATGGGGCCGTAACACTTCTTCCAAATATTTTGTTAGTAGATCAGTCTGCATCTCGACAACATTAAATAAGAAAAAATCCAAAACTTTTTCCAGATTTCCCAAGCGATACCGTGAATGAAATAGAACCATGAATTCCAAAAGGTGAATCATGAACATAGCCAAAAACATTCAAGTTAAACAATCGGTATAGTTTAGATTCCTCAAGTCTAGGTCCCCTGCTGGGTTTAAAAGCAAAACTAGAAGTATGCTTCGGTATTCCATACACAAAATCAAATTCGTAAAAAGGAACATTGAAACTACGTCTATTTGGTATCTCAACATTGCTAAAGACTATACCAGGATCAAAAAACTTGGATTGGATATAAGCATGTGTTGGTAACACTCTTTACCTATGCGGTAATATTGAAACCAGACCCGAACTAGTTCCACCACTAACAATATAAAATATCAAAATTTGTTGCAGCCCAGTATAGTTGCCAATCCCTCCATTTGTGTCAAAATTAGAACTCCTCTCTAAATTTCTTCCATGATGATCAAATATATCCATTAATAGGAATCTAAATCCGAATGGGTCATCACTCTCAGCAAACTCGAAGATAGGCATTGTAGTTGTTGGGTCTTCGCCTTTTCTCACAAACCATTCATCGAACACTTGAACTGCACCTGAACCCAACTCTCTAGCCACCATCAGTGACTTCAACATTACACCCTGATTTGATGACCGTTTCGGCAGACCCTGAGTCAAGTCCCCACATTGAACATTGAACATACCTTACGGTGTTACTTCTATTTCGTAGATTTTTCCTTGTTCTTTCAAGGAATCCAGCTTGTTTTCTTCCTCACTAACGAGCTGTTGATTTTTCTGCTTTATCCTTGATGACTCTAGTTCACCATCTTTGGACAACAACTTCAATAGTTTCTTGACATAATTTAGATCTTCATTAATTCTTGCTTCCAGTCTGTTTAACATACATGCCATGTTTCCCTTTTTTTGAATAGCAGTTGACATGCTTGCTGATGGATCAAATAAAAACGAGGTTCTCGATACCAATTGTTAGAATCTCAATGGATTGAAGATAGATCGAAGAATAAAGGATTAAGGAGTGAGAAGAAAGGACTAACAAATCAGAGAGAAATTGAAGTTTTGAATATTTCATTGTTGATAATGGCTGATTTGTATACATTCTATCTCTTCAATATATAGTTACGTATGTACCAAATAAAAATAAGACAACTATACTATCCAACCCTAAGGTTATTACTCATGCATACACATTAGCTACTGGTAACGAGAAATTTGGGTTGCAATGCTATGGGCCGCACCAATTTCACTGAATGAGCCTGCTCAACATTCTCACTAAGCAAAACGGCATCGTCACATTGGAGTTCTTCAATTGCTTTCCATTTTCTCGAGATCTTCCCCTAATTAACTCTGCAAAGCGTAATTCTTCTTCAGCCCCTAATTTTCAACTTAGGTTCATAACAATACCCCCGCTCCAAAGGATCCTTGTCCCCAAGGATCGAAAATCAAAAGCTAAGACTTCAACATTGTATATTCTTTCCAAGTCGCTCTTTCCGTGTCCACACTAGACTATCGTGTCAACAACTTCTTTGTTTCCCTGTCATCATATTTCAGCTTTTCTACCATTTTCTTATACCTATAGAGCTCAGTAAGATCCACCAGTTTTCGTGAAAGACCATTTCCAATCCCCTTAACTCGGCTAACATATTTCAGCTAACAAAGGGTCTCCCTGAGGTCCATACTAAACTGAGTGATATGCGTAAATATCACTCTCTTGTAAGCTCCTCCTAGAGAGTTTTGTAACATGTGTGAGCCTTGAGTTCCTATAAGGAATATGGGACATTTTTGCTACTGATGTGAAAATTACATTACCAAATGCTAGGACAGATTTATTTGAGAATTGAGATTCCTACAATATTTCACCATCGACTTCAATCTCTCTAATGCACTCACTGCAATCATCCCAATCTATCAGCCATATGTGACTCCTAATCTTTTGTCCATTTATCACATTTGTTCCCCTTACAGTTACACATAACGAACAGTGATATTGACTACTCATTTCATTGGTGTTGGCAGCTCTAACTAGTTTGACCCAGTTTCTAGACTTTAGCATCTCCCAAACTTCCTTGGCACTGTAAAAACTAGCTGTGACAACTCTTGAAACTTCTTGTGTCACATCTGTTGCTTGCTTGATTTTATTTGTGTTGGTAGTTCTGTCAGGACCATGAAAAAACTTCACTTAATTAGACAAAATTTCATGCTCTTTCATCATATTCTAAAGATCATTACTCAAATGAATAACTTCCTTCAATATAGGAAGAGTTGGCCCCTATGCTTGAGATATTTCTTGGTTCATGTTTGACATAGTATCTTCATCCGTAGAGTTGATATGCTCTTCTAAAAGTTTTTGTGTAAGCTGAAATTCAGCACATTCTTCTTCCAAGCACTTTTGTAAGTTTGTCTTATCACCTAACAAAGCTTTTAGTGCTTCGGTTTCTTCATGCAAAGAAATAGCTTCATGTACCGTCTCCTTCCAACTGTCCAACTGAGCTTCCATTATTCCCATTTCCTTGGACAGAGTTGACGACATCACACAAATTTCTGCTTTAATGTCATTTCTTGCTATGATACACTTATGGAGCTACAATTTTAGCTCTTCAATTATAGAACCAACAGTATCAATTGTATTCCAAGAAGAATTGGTTAACTCAGCTGAATCCTTGGCTAGATGTGATGACATATCCTCATCATCATAATTATCCACCTACGTATCCCCTTTGGCAAGTACAAACACCGCAAGTATTTCCAATTTTAGCTCTTCAATTATAGAACCAACAGTATCAATTGTATTCCAAGAAGAATTGGTTAACTCAGCAGAATCCTTGGCTAGATGTGATGACATATCCTCATCATCATAATTATCCACCTACGTATCCCCTTTGGCAAGTACAAACACCGCAAGTATTTCCAATCTACCATGTAAGTTCCTCACAAGGCCATCACATTCTTGAAAAATTCCTGGTTTAGTTTCAGAAAAAACTGAAAGTCGAGTTTCAAATTCATCTTTTGAAACAATGGTAGCACCCCATTCATTTAGCTTATCACAAAGAGACTAAAAAATTTTGTCCATGAATAATGAGTCCTAATCTCAGGGGCAACCGTTTTATGGGGAAGTTCTCCCGAAGCTGACGAATAACCTTTAGAGCATGTTTCTTGGAGCTACTTTGAGAATCAATAACGATATGAATTTCATGCATTAGCCTCTCAATCATACTAATGGTGTAAGGGC
Source organism: Hibiscus mutabilis (assembly GCA_019671005.1). Taxonomy (NCBI): domain Eukaryota; kingdom Viridiplantae; phylum Streptophyta; class Magnoliopsida; order Malvales; family Malvaceae; genus Hibiscus; species Hibiscus mutabilis. The sequence continues at coordinate 23,894,008 of CM033718.1, read as the reverse complement.
GTTGGGTTTCAGGATTGATAGTCTTTTGCATTACAATAGTTGCAATATCCCGAAACTAACTCGAATATTGTGATTCCCTTTCCTTCCCAGCAATTTGTAGCTGCATTTTCTCCAAAATCTCCAAACAAATTTTAGTCTGATCATTAGTTCCAAAGGCTGCAACCAAATCTTTGGTTTTAGCAAGCACCCCTTTGAAAACATTCGAGTAAACCGTATGGGACCGTAACACTTCGTCCAAATCTTTTGTCAATAGATCAATTTGCATCTCGACAACATTCAACAAGAAAAATCCAGAACTTCTTCCAGATTTCCCATGCGATACCGTGAATGAAATAGAACCTTAAATTCCAAAAGTTGAATCATGAACATAGCCAAAAACATCCAAGTTAAAAAATCGGTATTGTTTATATTCCTCAAGTCCAGGTCCCCTAGTGGGTTTAAAAGCAAAACTAGAAGTAAGCTTCGGTATTCCATACTCAAAAACAGATTCGTAAAAAGGAACATTGAAACTACATCTATTTGATATCTCAACATTGCTAAAGACTATACCAGGACCAAAAAACTTGGATTGGATGTAAGCATGTGTTGGTAACACTCTCCACCTATTCGGTAATATTGAAACCATACCCGAATTAGTTCCATCAGTAATAATATTAAATATCAAAATCCGTTGCAGCCCAGTATAGTTACCAATCCCTCCATTTGTGTCGAAATTAGAACTCCTCTCTAAATTTCTTCTATGATGATCAAATATATCCATTAATAGTAATCTAAATCTGAATGGGTCATCACTCTCAGTAAACTCGAAGATAGGTTTTGTAGTTGTTAGGTATTCGCCTATTCTCCAAACCTTTCATCGAACACTTGAACTGCACCTGAACCCAACTCTCTAGCCACCATCAGTGACTTCAACATTTATCCCTGATTTGATGACCGTTTCAGCAGACCCTTAGTCAAGTCCCCACATTGAACATTCTTGGTCAATTTGACTGATTCATCATGCTTATTGTTTTTGATGTTGCGAGTAATTTTACCTTCTTTTCCAATAGTTGCATCTTTACTATAGTCTCTTTCAGTCAATATATCACATACCTTACGGTGTTACTACTGGTGCGTAGTTTTTTCCTTGTTCTTTCAAGGAATCCAGCTTGTTTTCTTCCTCACTAACGAGCTGTTGATTTTTCTGCTTTATCCTTAATGACTCTAGTTCGCCCTCTTTGGACAACAACTTCAATAGTTTCTTTACATAATTTAGATCTTCATGAATTCTTGCTTCCAGTCTGTTTAACATACAGTCATGTTTCCCTTTTGTTGAATAGCAGTTGACATGCTTGCTGAGGGATCAAATAAAAATGAGACTCTCGATACCAATTGTTAGAATCTCAATGGATTGAAGATAGATCGAAGAAGAAAGGATTAAGGAATGAGAAGAAAGGACTACGAAATCAGATAGAAATTGAGATAAATAGAAGTTCAGAATATTTCATTGTTGATAATGGCTGATTTGTATACATTCTATCTCTTCAATATATAGTTAAGTATGTTCCAAATAAAAATAAGACAACTATAAAATCCAACCCTAAGGTTATTACTCATGCATAAACATAAGCTACTGGTAACGAGAAATTTGGGTTGTTATGCTACGGTCCGCGCCAATTTCACTGAATGAGCCTGCTCAACATTCTCACTAAGCAAAACGGTGCCGTCACATTGGAGTTCTTCAATTGCTTTCCATTTTTCTCGAGATCTTCCCCTAATTAACTCTGCAAGCCTTAATTCTTCTCCAGTCCTTGATTTCCAACTTAGGGTCATGACAAGTGTAATGTTCTTGATGATTTAATATAATAAATTCCGTGTAAGATCTCATGTTAAATTATGATTTAATTTTAACAAGTCGCATGAGAGCCTCCTCATGTCTTTATAAACAATAGAGCCTTCATTTGAGAACTAATTTATTTAATTTTGAATTAATTCATTATTAATGTTTTAGGCTTTTGATAATTTTTTTTAGGATTTTGCGACAATTTGAGTTGTTAATAAGGTTTTAGCCTTGGGTTTAAATTTAAATGATTATAATTTTTTTTAATCGCTGCATTAAACAATCAATGGATAGATCCAGCGATCCAAGGCCATTATGTTTGGGAGCAATTGGCCAAATATTCCATTTTGAAAATTTATTTGGCCAAATAACCCCTTTCAACAATATTTGGAAAAATACCCCCAATTCGGCTCACGTAAGGGTAACTCACGCCTTGCACGACGCGATTTCCAACCTCGCTTTCCCTAGGACGCATCTTTAGTTCGACATGGTTTTTGTCATCCTTTAATTTCAAAAAATAAAAATAAAAAGACGAAACTCGCATCCTATGGGACGCGAGTTCCACGAGAAATTGTAACAGAGATGCACGAATATATCGTGATACACGGTTGAACTCGCGTCCTGCAGGACGCGAGTTCTTCGCGATCTTGCTGTTTAAACAATGCTCGATAGGCTTGTTCGTGGTTAATTTTCTTGGGCAAAGACGATAATTTTTCTTGGTTTTGGACTTTTACCTCTTAGTACTTATACATCTCTTGAAAATGGTGTGAAAATCAGCGTGTATAAGACAGCTGAAGCGGTGTATAAATCACATTAAAAATGCCATCTTTCCATGTTCCTTTGCATGAAGAAAATGGAAACTTGGGTCGGTAGTGATGTTTGAGTCGATCTTGTGGTATCTTCGCAGTTTTTTTATTGTTATTTAACTTTCACGTTGTAGTGAGAGAACACATGTTTATAATGGTACAACATTCTGCACGTATAAGACATCCTACAAGGTGTGAAAATCGTGTTAAAACGCTATCTTGGTGTATTTGTTTGCATGAAGAAAATGGAAACATGGGTCGGTAGTCGTGTTTTAGTCGACTTTGTGGTAAGTTCTGGTTTTTGTTTGTTATTTAACTTTCACGTAGGAGTAGGAGAACACATGTTTACGATAGTGCCGAGGTAACATATGTAGGAAGGTTGATAATGTTATTTATGATTAGCATATTGAACTTACAATTACAGTTAGTTTATTCGAGGGCGGGTCCTATAAGGACATTTTTTGATGTCGTGTCCAGGGTTCCTACAATTGCTGCACAACTTTGGTTGGCCGGTCCGTTCTCTAGGAACCATATCCTTGGCACAGTGAGTTCTACTTGACTTTGGGCAACCTTTTTTGTTGCGTTGCAGGGATTTATTTGGCCATATCTTTGGTTCATTATTGACCATATCACGATCACTGTCATTTCTGATCGGAGGAAACTCAGATCGGTATACCTTAAAAATCTTTTCAAGTCGGTATACAGGATCAACGAGTGTCATTGCGTCCAAATAAACGGATGCACATGCAGCGAAGATGTGTGCGCATGGGTACTTGAATGTTTGGAAGACTCTGCAATCGCATCTTCTCTCTTGTAGATTAACAACGTAGTCGTGTTGCATAATTCCTTCTAGCGGCCGCGAAAATTGAGTAACCGTGAAGCGATTTTCGTACCGAGAAAAGGATATGGCACTCATCGCGTTTGCGTGCTAACAGTATATTTGAAATTTTCGCTGGAGATCTGGATAAAACTTGTGGCCACCTACCATCCACTTCGTAGCTTGTTTTCTAAGCGTTGCAAAAAGGGTAGCCAGTCAATAATATGTCTCATTTACAACGGATGTGATGGACAAATGAAGTGTTCTCTTCAGAGACGAATTGATTTCCTCAGCCAAGTTCATCATCATGTGACCATATCGGCGATCCCCATCATAACATTGCAGCCATTTCTCCCTCGGGATTTTAAGAAGATAGCCATATCCAGCTGGATTTCTTATGCGCAACTCTTCCATCAGCTCCTCAACTTCATGAACCCTGTGTGTGTTGCCTATTCAATAACATATGAAATAGTTAACAATAAATAATAATAATAAATTTAACGGTAAATAAAATGGAACGACAGTGGATGGCGTACCCATGCGAAGAACCATTTTACGCTCATCATTATTCTTGTACTTCTAGTAGTAATTTGCGGCAATGTACCGTAGACAATACCGATGATGAATATTCGGAGGTTCCCAAGATAGTCCCAAATGTTGGATTGATGCCCAGATCCTTGCGCCTCTGTCTGAAATAATACATATACCGTCTTCTCTTGTCCGTAGGACCCAACATAAGACATGGGTGCGTGGGTTGGTGAGGAAAAACGTCTACGAAGGGATATCTTCCTTTTCAACAACTGCAAATGCTACTAAAATGCATTTCCTGTTGCCATATTGTGCAACCGTCAGTAGTAAGATCTGGGTGTATTTTTCGTACAAGAATGTGCTGTCGATCTGCAGAATCGGCTTGCAGTGGTGGAATACCTTAACGCATTGCAGAAATTTCCAAAAGAGGCGAAAAAATTCGCATTCCCCAGGCACGACTCTATCATTGTAGTATCTTGGCTTTGTCTTTAGTTGCACAATCATTCCTGGGTTGTATTTCTGCATCACGTTGTCGCAACACTTTTTAGGAGGCTTGTCATTTTGGAAAAATTTTGTAAAACCACGGAGTCGCCACCAATCTTTTTTTAAAAAAAGTGTGATTGGATCACTTTTAAAACAAGGGTATCTTGATAAAACATTTTATTTATCAAAATAACATTTTGGTCCACGAAAAATAAAAAAATAGGTTCGGTGGTCGGTTACGTGTGGGGAAGGGTTAGCACCCCCACAACGCCCAAAAACTAGTATCTAATTGATTTCAAAAAGTGCTTTGAAAACTAGAATTTGCAAGTTCACAAAATTTTGATTCATTTGTCCGCTTAGTGAATGTAAATCTATTTTAACAGCCTTATCGCCCGAGAAATGAACATTAATCACCGCCAACACTCTTGCCGCTAACCCGTCATTCCCATTTGATAAGACACAACATTAATTAAGTTTTCACTTTTTAAAACAAACCAGAGAGAAGATTAGGTGTGTTATTGTTTTTTAGAATTTAGTTTTTAAACCCTAAAGAAACATCTACATTCATTTTAACTATTAAGGTTTAAATATAATTAAGTGTGTCTTATTGAAAATGAAGAATGTTTTACAACATACATGTCTCTATTCTATGTTTTAAGTCCCTAATCATAAGGTTTAACACATATACATATATATACATATAAGAACAAAAGGAACAAAAAAACTTAAATTAAATTAACTATTAAAATAATTGCGAAAATAAAGAAAAGGGCAATTAATTTTATTTATAAAAAATCTGTATTATGGACTAAATTAAAAGAAAACCAAAATATGAGGGTTAATTTGAAAACAATTAAAAATTTAGTGCCAAATTGTGATGAAAAAAAGGATGAAATTGAATAGATTTAAAACAAAGGTGATGCAGAGCAAGAATCGAGAATGAAGGGCGCATGTTATAACCGGGTACAGGTTGGGTCTACGGGTTGATATATATAACTAATATTATAAACAAAAATCACTTCCTCCCTTTATTTCCAAATAGATCAAAACCGGTTATATTAAAATTCTTTGAAATGTTCTTTGTGTTCTTCATTTCATGAAGAACACGATAAACATCCGTTGTGCTGGCCGCCTTCCACTGGCACCGTCCGCCGTTGCCACCAGCGAAATTCCCAGAAACCAACCATTTTTCTAGAATTCGGCAACCTCAAATCAAGCTTTTTTCTCGCTAGAGCTACGTAGAACAACAAAATCACGGCGATGCAACTAAAATAGAGGTAAAATAACAATCCCTTTCTTTATTTAAAACAAAATTGAACATAGGATGTGAACATTACGAGAAATATCTGCTATATTTCACTGGGATTGCTTGAATACACTTGCCGATTTGCTACAACTTATGGATTTCCGAACGCTATATGTTTGTATCTAGTGACTAATTCTTCTTGAATCATATGAAAAAGTTGTTGTTACAAAGAATTATAGTGGGGTTTATATAGGTACATGAATGCTTGCATTTTATGCTTAAATCCCTAAAAATCATCTAAAAGGCTTCTATCTCGGTTCTGATATTAATCTGATTTGGCTATTGACTAGCAATTTGCCTCTATCTTGAATTTGATTTGCTTGATTCCTGCATCAGCTTCAATTTAGGGATTAACTATTTCCATTTTGCTTCTAATTTTTCAGCTAGGGCTTCGAATTAGGGGTTTAATTCCCTTTTGATTTTATCTTGAATCGTTGTGCTCCAATTTGGGGATTTAACCCTTTTGTTTCGTTGTTTGCATACTTCTGATGACTCAAACAACGCCGGTGAGGAGAAATCAAAGCAAAATCGGCTCAGGCACCCAACGGAGGAGATGAAACGTTTTCCGGAGTCTGAAAAGGTGCACGCGTGGTTGCCACACGCGGTGGTGATCCATGTGATACACCCGAAGTGATCTGGGCCGTCAGATCTCATCCTGATCGAACGGCTATACGAGTGCGGAACTATATCATCCCCAACTGGCTCGATCTGCGCCGTTGGATCACAGATTGATCCAATGGCCTCATTTTGGTTGTGCAACAAACAAAGGAAGGAATTTAGGGTTTGGTTTATCCAATAAAATGGGCCCTTGTATAATGGATTCTTTTTGTAATGGGCATTTCAATATAACTAATACAATATTTATTTGCTTTTAGTTCTAACTTTACTAGTAAATGGGCCGAACATGTATGATTCAAAGGATTCAAACATTTCTTTTTGGGTTTTATTATCTAATGCATATAACCTATGTTAATTCTAACAACCATGTATTATAATACCCTAAGTAAATTAGCAATATCATATGACACCTAGATAATTCTAATGCTAATTACTACATTAATATTTGTAACACTAACATATGACACTTATACTAATTATGATGTAACACTAACAATGTAATATACTACTAAACTAGAAATGTCATAATTAATACAATAAAAGTGAAAGAAGTTAGGTGAAAATTCAGTGACAACAGCTGCCCCTCTTTGGTCATTTCGGTGAAATAGGAATAGAGCAAAGAACAAAAGACACTGTTTTTCACCAATGACCAAATTGCCAACGCTAAAAAAGATGGGTTCTATTCTTCTTGCACTCGAGTAGATAAGCGAGTTCCATTCTCCAAATGCTCGAATAGATAGGCAGGTTCCATTCTCTAAACGCCCGAACAGATAGGCGGGTTCCATTCTCCAAATGCCCGAACAGATAGACAGATTCTATTCTCCTTATACTCGAATAGATAAGCAAGTTCTATTCTCCGAATGCCCGAACGGATAGGCGGGTTCTATTCTCCAAATGCCCGAACAGATAGGCAGATTCTATTCTCCTTATGCTCGAATAGATAAGTAGGTTCCATTCTCCAAATGTCCGAATGGATAGGCGGGATCTATTCTCCGAATGCCCGAACAGATAAGCAAATTCTATTCTCCTTATGCTCGAATAGATAAATAGGTTCTATTCTCCAAATGCCAGAACGAATAGGCGGGTTCTATTCTCCTTATGCTCAAATAGATAAGCAAATTCTATTCTCCAAATGCCCGAACGGATAGGCAGGTGCTATTGTCCTTGTGCTCGAATAGATAAGCATATTCTATTCTCCTTATACTCAAATAGATAAGCAGATTCCAAAAAGGTTCCATCCTCCTTATGCTTGGATGGATAAGCAAGTTCCAAAACCTGTCAAATGCAAATGATCCAATTAAGATGCATATGCCCCTAGGAATGCCTAGTCATGAATGCATATCTTATTTCTTAACAATTTTTCTCAAGCGATAGACACAGAAGACACTGTGAAGCTCTGGGAAACATGGATTATATTATCTCAAACATTTTCTCAACTCTGGCAACAAATGGTTAGTGTTTGTTTTGGCCCATCCCATCAGAAAAGACAGTATGACTTCCTTTCATTCTTCTACACTGAAAGGCTTTGCACCAAGAAAGCATGCAATAACTCATCCTTCAATACTAGTTGGCTTCACCAATTTCTTGTTGTTAAAATTCCATCGTCCATTCCTTGGAGAGAAATGTTGTAACACCCTAAGATTGGCCTAGAAATGTTACCACAATTTAAACTATAGGCTAATTGAATATATGTGGTAACCAATTTAAAGGAGAATGAACATTGGCCATCCTTAAGATCAAATAAGTGAAATTGAACCAACTTGAATTGAAATTAAAACTAGAAGGCATAAAGAGAAGGATAGAAATGTGAACATGCAAAATTCTATATATTGCATGTAAAATAGAAATTAGATCAAGGCCTTGACACATGTCCTCATTGGAGGAGAACAAGTGCCAATTTGGATGATGACTCATGTCTAGGAGGAGTGATGAACAAACATATTGTCATATTCCTCCCATTATCATCCTCCATAGCCGATTGTGAGAGAGAAAGGGGAAAGAAAGAAAAGCTTCATGCAAACCTTCAAATTCAAGCTTTTTGATTCAACCATTGATCAAATTTAGCTTGGAGAAGGTATAATACTTGATTCTAACTTGTTATAGATTGTTTGAATATGCAAATGATGATGGTCTTGTTGCCATGATGAATTGAATGATTTCTATGTGTGTTAGGAACATGCTAGTTTCAATTTGAACTTCAAATTGTAATTTCTAGTAACCAATTTGATAAAGGAAAAATGTGTAGTTGCTGGAAATTTGAGGAATATGAACATGGTTGAAAACAATCTTGATTAGGGACTATTTTGATGGAGAAATTGTGTAAACATGCCAATTGAACATAGAACCCTGTTTTGATCATGTTGCTAGGTAAAATGAAGATTTAATTGAATAGATATGTTGCTGGAAAATGACTACACCTAATTGTATTAGTTAAATTAGGCAATGGACTGCCTAGTTGATGAATTGGATGTGCAAATGTGATCAAATAGATCAAATTAGGTTCAACATGATAATGCTCTATTTTAGGCTCATGGCTAGATAAATTAGAATGATCTAGACATGTAAGAACATGAACATGAATTGAATTTCCATGTTAGAACATTTCTTAGGTGAATTAAGAAGCTGGAAATTCAACCTAGTGTAATCTGCCCAGATGCTCTGTTCTGGGCAGTAACTTTGAAAAATCACTATAAATTGTATATAATGAATTTAAGGCTGAAAGTTTTATGGACAACACCTTATTTTGTCTAAATTCATTAGGAGAAAACAGAACTGAACTCTGGGTTATATGCTGAATTGTAGAGAAGAAACACTAGGGACAGTGCAAACTGTCCATTGTAGCAAAATGCCCTGTCTTTAAGTTAAAAACTGTATTAATTGGCAAAGAACTAAAATGCAAACATTATATGGTCATAAATAAAATTTTGTTAGCTTTCCAACGTGTAAACCAATTGAAATTTCGATGTACAGAATTAAAGTTATGCATGATTAAGTGACTAGAGTGCAAGCTGCCTGACAGTAGCAATATAGGCAATTGCACACTATTTTGTCGCATTTTGTAAACTGTGTTGTAAACAGTTTTAGGCATTTAATTATGCCTTGATTTACATGAAATAGAATGTAGAAAAGTGTAGTTAAGTGTAATGGAAAATGTATATGAGCATGCTGCCAAATTTGTTAATGTTGTATGCTTGTAACATTGCTTGATTGAATGAACTTGTCTTGACATATTTGTACTTGTAATGTGATAGAACCAGGAGTAAACTTGGTGGAAGAGGATAGAGTGGATCATAATAAAGCCAAGAACAAAGGAGTGTGGATCCAAGACTAGCTAGCATGGAGTATTGTGAGTGTAGTTACCTCTAGGGTTAGGACTAGGTCCTAACCAATACATACTTGTTTATACTCTTGAAATGTTAAATGAACCTAATCATGGACATGACTTAATAAGGGAAGAATGACTTGTAATGTATGAAATTTGATCACATCTTGATTTACATGATTAATTCGAATGCTAAGCATGTTTGTATGGTATATTGGTGCTTGTATGTGGCATGATGCTTGTGATTGAATGCTAAAGAACATGCTTGAGATATCATCTCATCTTGATGAAATGAAACATGAGAACCAGATGACATGTGAGCTATGGCCTAAGGGCCTAATATGAAATGATCTTGCTTGACATGATCTTGATCTTGAAACACTTGAGTAAATGGTAAATCGAACAACCTTGGTAGCTAGTTGGACTAGGTAGAAGGGCATGCCTTAGAGTCTAGAGCTCATTGTGTAAGGGTGGACTACGGTCTAGGGCTAAGACCCCTATTTTACGACAGACGGAGAGTACGTATGTGGTCTTTGGCGACAGTAGGAGGGTTGACCAGCACTACGGTGCATCTTGTGGCGACAATTGGTTGGAGACTTGATTACCTATACAAACTAAGTACCAAGGGGGCTGTTTAATGAATAACAATTGAAATAACAATCCTACATCATATGTTACTTGTCTTGAATGCCATGAATTTGTATGTTACTTTACTTGAAAGAATGACTCATTAATTTCTTGTTTTGCAAGCATGATGTGCTTGATTCATGATATGAATTTCTTGATTATTGTTCCTTGAATGGCCGAATGCTTGAATCCTTAATTAAGTTTATCTTGATGCTTGATATCCTTAGCTAGGATTCTTCAAATGCTTGAAGCCTTAGCTAGGATTACTCTAGTGCTTGATATCCTTAGCTAGGATAATCTTAATGCTTGAAAGCCTTAGCTAAGATTATCTTAATGCTTGATATCCTTAGCTAAGTCTATACTTAATTAAATGACATGAAACTTGAAATAACAAATGGTTAGATTTAGTACTACCTCACTAAGTACATTCTTGTACTTATCACTCTCATTTTCATTCTTTTCAACCTACAGGATAAATTAGACGAGTGTTGCTTGATCTTGAAGCCTGTTACCTTGAGCAAGAAGCAACTCACACAAGTTTTGCCTAAGTATGGTTTCATACTTGTTTTGTATATCTCCTAGAATGGTTAGGCATAGAGAATGTCTTGAATGGTACTAGTTTCATGCTATTGGATGTTTAGGTAATCATGCTTAGTAAGTATAGGATTGTAATGTTAAAATGTGTACAAACCAAGGAACCTTGAATTGAAATGGAAACATGTTATATCTAGAGACGTTAGAATATAAGCTAAGGAACAATGAAGTGAATCGAATTGATAATGTAGTAACTTGAAATGAAAGCATAAAATGAATTAAGTTAGTGACCTATTTGAATGGTTTAGGTTGAGTAAGAATCAAATGAGAGCTTACTTGTTAGCTAAGTAAGTATGGTTGCTTGATTGTTCACATATTGATTGTATTGTTATTGCCATTGCTTGCTTGTTAAGTAACACTCCCGAGCTGGGTTGCTACTACCCCGGGTAGGGGGTGTTACATTTTTATTGATAATTAGAGCTTTAGGTTTAGTTGATTCTAGGACTAAACTGGGCTATTATGCATCATATAGGATACTTGTATTGAATAGCTTGTTTCTTTGCTTACTAAACCGAACCCCTAATTGTTCTATTTGAACGTAGAATGTTTGAAACAAGACTTGGCCGGGATGATGAAAGTCCCGTAGGCTCTTTAAATGAAGGAGATAGTCTTTCGAGATTAAACCTGAAATTGTAAAGCAAAGCCTTGTAGTTTCGAACCCAATAGGGGAAATCACATCCATTAACTTCCTTTGCAAGGAGTGTTCTATAATTATTCGAAACATACCCTTTCCTATTGATCTATATGTATTGCCAAAGTGTTACTTCGATCTAGTGTTAGGATTAGATTGGTTAAGCAAACATGAAGCATGGATAGATTGCCAAAATAGGAGACTGTATATCTGGGGTTTAGGGAAGGAATCAATCATCCTAATTGATAGAAAACTGACCTCAATCTTTGCTGCCATGACTATGCAAGATGAACTTGAATTCGGCTTACCTAGTATGCCAATTGTGTCTGGATTCATTGATTTTTTTCCCGAGGAACTCCCTAGTTTCCCTCTAACCAGAGAAATAGAGTTCGGGATTGAAGTTCAACTTGGAACAACTCCGTTCTCCATCACACCTTATTTGAATTGAAAGAAATCAAGAAGCAACTCCAAGAGCTACAAGAAAAAGACTTTATTCAGCCTAGCTTTTCACCCTAGGGACCACCCGTATTGTTCATTAAGAAGAAGAATGAGTCGATGAGGCTATGCATCGATTATCGTCAGCTAAACTGGCTTACTATCAAGAACAAGTATCCTTTACCGAGAATCGAGGACTTGTTCGATCAATTCAAGGATGCCAAAGTTTTCTCCAAGATCAATTTATGATTGAGGTACTATCGGATGTGAATACAAGACTCAGATGTACCCAAAACAGCTTTCAAGACTCGTTATGATCACTACAAGTTCCTAGTTATGCCCTTCGAGCTAACCAGTGCTCCAGTCTTGCTCATGAAGAAGAAAGACGGGACTATGAGACTCTGTATTGGCTACAAACATTTGAACAAGCTTACTATCAAGAATCGATATCCTCTCCCAAGGATAGAAGATCTCTTCGATCAACTCAAGGACGCTTCGGTATTCTCATAGATCGATCTTCGATCGAGATACTATCAAATGAGGGTAAAAGAAGAAGATGTACCCAAGACAACCTTTCGTACTCGATATGGCCACTTTGAATTCCTTGTAATGCCATTTGGATTAACGAATTCTCCGGCTGCTTTCATGGATCTCATGAACCGTGTATTCAAGCCCTATCTTGACAAGTTTGTGGTCGTCTTCATCGATGACATCTTGGTGTATTCTTGGAATAAGGAAGAACACTCCGAACACCTTCGAATTGTATTAAAAACTCTCCGAGAACGTCAACTGTTCGCATGGTTCTCTAAGTGTGAATTCTGGTTATCGAAAGTCTCATTCCTTGGCCATGTCATCTCAGAACAAGGAATTAAAGTAGACCGAGCAAAATTTGATCTATCATGGATTGGAGACCTCCGAGGAATGTTGGAGAGGTTAGAAGCTTTATCGGTTTAGCCGGATATTATCAGCGATTTGTCAAGGGATTTTCATCTATTGCCGCAAGCTTGACTAAGCTAACCCGTAAAGACACGCCCTTTGTTTGGTCGGAGAACCAACAACGAAGCTTCGATCAACTTAAACAAGCCTTGACTCATGCACTGGTTCTTATCCAACCAGAATCGGGTAAAGAATTAACTGTCTATAGTGATGCATCTCATTTAGGACTAGGATGTGTCCTAATGCAAGATGGAAAAGTGGTAGCTTATGCTTCAAGGCAACTGAAATCACACGAGTCAAACTATCATACACATGATCTAGAATTGGCAGCTATCGTGTTTGCTCTCAAAATATGGAGACATTACTTGTACGGGGAGAAATGTAACCTGTTCACAGACCACAAGAGTCTCAAATACCTCCTAACTTAGAAAGATTTGAATCTGAGACAAAGAAGATGGCTAGAATTGCTTAAAGACTACGATTTGGTTATCGACTACCATTCGGGGAAAACAAATATGGTTGCTGATGCCCTTAGTCGCAAACCATATTCGGGTAAACCTCTAAATCTAAATTCTAGAATATTTTCATTCAAAATTTAGACTTTCTTGGATTAAAAGTAATCCACTCAAACACCTTTCTTGTTTGGCAAGAAACTACTCGAAAATCTCTTAGTAATCTTGTGTATTCTTTGTAGCTTCCTTGGCTATCAATGCTCACTTCCGTTTATCCAAAGGACGAAAATTCTTGTCTGAACTTCAAGTTCAATCCAACTTAATCTCGAGAATTAAAGAACTCCAACAAATTGATCCTGATCTTTAGAAGATCGTATCCAAGCTAGTCTCTGAGTCTAATTCTAACTTCTCCCTTAAGTTAAATGGACTCCTCTATTTCAAGGATAGAGTATGTGTTCCTAACAATGAGGAACTAAAACAAGAGATGTTACAAAAAGCGCACCAAAGCTCTTTCTCTATTTACCCAGGATCGGTTAAGATGTACAAGGATCTTAAGCCACTATACTGGTGACTGGGCATGAAATCGGCTATCATAGACTTCGTATCGAAGTGTCTAACTTGTCAAAGGGTTAAAGCGGAGCATCAAGTCCCTACTAGATTGCTCCAACCTATCAAATTCACTCAGTGGAAATGGGATCGGATTACAATGGATTTCATTACTGGTCTTCCTTCCACTCTAAGAAAGAATGATGTTGTATGGGTGATTGTTGATAGATTCACAAAGTCTACTCACTTCATCCATGTTCGAATGAACATGAGCTTGGAAACCTTAGCCGAGCTATACATCTATGAAGTGATTCAATTACACGGTGTACCTACAGCTATAATCTCTGATCGTGATCCAGATTTGCTTCTCTATTCTGGAATTCCTTGTAGAAGGCTCTAGGAGCTAAAGTGCATCGTAGTACAGCCTTTCATCCTTAATCAGATAGACAATATGAAATAATCATTTAAGTGCTCGAAGATAGGCTACGTCTTTGTGTTATAGACTTCGAAAAGAATTGGGAGAAATCTCTACCCTCAGTAGAGTTTGCTTACAACAATAGCTATCAAACATCTATTTAGATGACTCCCTCCGAAGCTCTATACAGAAGAAGATGTAGAAATCCCTTGTGCTGATCTGAATTGGGAGAAAGCAAGGTTTTAGGACCTTAATTACTCAGAGAAACCGAAGAACAAGTGAAGATCATTCATGATCGACTAAAGGCAGCCTTTGATAGGCAAAAAGCTTATGCTGACTTGAAAAGGAGAGACATCCAATACAATGTTGGAGACAAAGTCTTTCTCAAAGTATCTGCTTGGAAGAAAGTCTTCAGATTTGGAAAAAAAGGAAAGCTCAGCCCTCGATTTATCGGACCATTTGAAATCATTGAAAGGATTGGTCCAGTGGCTTATCGATTGGCACTTCCTAGTGAATTCGATAAGATCCACAATGTCTTCCATGTCTCTATGCTCTGAAGATATAGGTCTGATCCATCTCATGTTCTTGAACCCGAAGAGGTGGAACTAAATCCCGATCTATTATATGAAGAAGAGCCTATTCAGATACTTGACAAGGAAGTCAGAAGACTTCGAAACAAGAATGTTTCTCTTGTCAAAGTATTGCGGAGAAATAACAAGGTTGAAGAGGCAACATGGGAATCTAAAGAGGTCATGAAGAAGTAATATCCTCGCCTATTCGATTCAGGTAAATTCGAGGACATATTTATTTTAAGGGGAGGAGAATTGTAACACCCTATGATTGGCCTAGAAATGTTACCACAATTTAAACTATAGGCTAATTGAATATATGTGATAGCCAATTTAAAGGAGAATGAACATTGACCATCCTTAAGATCAAATAAGTGAAATTGAACCAAATTGAATTGAAATTAAAACTAGAAGGCATAAATATAATGATAGAAATGTGAACATGCAAAATTCTATAGATTGCATGTAAAATAGAAATTAGATCAAGGCCTTGAAACATGTCCTCATTGGAGGAGAACATGTGCCAATTTGGATGATGACTCATGTCTAGGAGGAGTGATGAACAAACATTTGTCATATTCCTCCCATTATCATCCTCCATAGCCGATTGTGAGAGAGAAAAAGGGAAAGAAAGAAAAGCTTCATGCAAACCTTCAAATTCAAGCTTTTTGATTCAACCATTGAACAAATTTAGCTTGGAGAAGGTATAATACTTGATTCTAACTTGTTATAGATTGTTTGAATATGAAAATGACGATGTTCTTGTTGCCTTGATGAATTGGATGATTTATATGTGTGTTAGGAACATGCTAGTTTCAATTTGAACTTCAAATTGTAATTTCTAGTAACCAATTTGATAAAGGAAATATGTGTAGTTGCTGGAAATTTGAGGAATATGAACATGGTTGAAAACAGTCTTGATTAGGGACTGTTTTGATGGAGAAATTGTGTAAACATGCCAATTGAACATAGAACCCTGTTTTGATCATGTTTCTAGGTAAAATGAAGATTTAATTGAATAGATATGTTGCTGGAAAATGACTACACCTAATTGTATTAGTTAAATTAGGTAATGGACTGCCTAGTTGATGAATTGGATGTGCAAATGTGATCAAATAGATCAAATTAGGTTCAACATGATAATTCTATGTTTTAAGCTCATGGCTAGATAAATTAGAATGACCTAGACATGTAAGAACATGAACATGAATTGAATTTCCATGTTAGAACATTGCTTAGATGAATTAAGAAGCTGGAAATTCAACCTAGTGTAATCTGCCCAAAATGCTCTGTTCTGGGCAGTAACTTTGAAAAATCACTATAAATTGTATATAATGAATTTAAGGCTGACATTTTTATGGACAAAACCTTAGTATGGTTAAATTTGTTAGGAGAAAAACAGAACTGAACTCTGGGTTATATGCTGAATTGTAGAGAAGAAACACTAGGGACAGTGCAGACTGTCCAGTGCAGCAAAATGCCATGTCTTTAAGTTAAAAACTGTATTAATTGGAAAAGAAATAAAATTCAATCCTTATATGGTCATAAATAAAATTTTGTTAGCTTTCCAACGGTGTAAACCAATTGAAATTTCGACGTACGAAATGAAAGTTATGCATGATTAAGTGACTAGAGTGCAAGCTGCCTGGCAGCAGCAATATAGGCAATTGCACACTATTTTGTGGCATTTTGTAAACTGTCTTGTAAACAGTTTTAGGGCTTTGATTATGCCTTGTTTTACATGAACTAGAATGTAGAAAAGTGTAGTGGAAAATATATATGAGCATGCTGCCAAATTTGTGAATGTTGTATGCTTGTAACATTGCTTGATTGAATGAACTTGTCTTGACATATTTGTACTTGTAATGTGATAGAACCAAGAGTAAACTTGGTGGAAGAGGATAGAGTGGATCATCCTAAAGCGAAGAACAAAAGAGTGTGGATCCAAGACTAGCTAGCTTGGAGTATTATGAGTGTAGTTACCTCTAGGGTTAGGACTAGGTCCTAAATAATACATACTTGTTTATACTCTTGAAATGTTAAATGAACCTAATCATGGACATGACTTAATAAGGGAAGAATGACTTGTAATGTATGAAATTTGATCACATCTTGATTTACATGATTAATTCGAATGCTAAGCATGTTTTTATGGTATATTGGTGCTTGTTCATGGCATGATGCTTGTGATTGAATGCTAAAGAACATGCTTGAGATATCATCTCATCTTGATGAAATGAAACATGAGAACTACATGACATGTGAGCTATGGCTCAATGGCCTAAGGGCCTAATATGAAATGAACTTGCTTGACATGATCTTGATCTTGAAACACTTGAATAAATGGTAAATCGAGCAACCTTGGTAGCTAGTTGGACTAGGTAGAAGGGCATGCCTTCGAGTCTAGAGCTCATTGTGTAAGGGTGGACTATGGTCCAGGGCTAAGGCCCTTATTTGGCGACAGACGGAGGGTATGTATGTAGTCTTTCGCGACAGTAGGAGGGTTGACCAACACTACAACGTATCTTGTGGCGACAGTTGGCTGGAGACTCGATTGCCTATACAAACTAAGTACCAAAGGGATTGTTTAATGAATAACAATTGAAATAACAATCCTACATCATATGTTACTTGTCTTGAATGCCATGAATTTGTATGTTACTTGACTTGAAATCATGACTCCTTGATTTCTTATTTTGTAAGCATGATGTGCTTGATTCATGATATGAATTTCTTGATTCTTGTTCCTTGAATGGCCGAATGCTTGAATCCTTAATTATGATTATCTTGATGCTTGATATCCTTAGCTAGGATTCTTTAAACGCTTGAAGCCTTAGCTAGGATTACTTTAGTGCTTGATATCCTTAGCTAGGATAATCTTAATGCTTGAAAGCCTTAGCTAGGATAATCTTAATGCTTGATATTCTTAGCTAAGTCTATACTTAATTAAATGACATGAAATTTGAAATAACAAATGGTTAGATTTAGTACTACCTCACTAAGTACATTCTTGTACTTATCACTCTCGTTTTCATTCTTCCCAACCTACAGGATAAAGGATACGAGTGTTGCTTGATCTTGAAGCCTGTCACGTTGAGCAAGAAGCAACTCACACAAGTTTTGCCTAATTATGTTTTCATACTTGTGTTGTATATCTCCTAGAATGGTGGCACTAGAATGTATATAGTTAGTTGAACATGCATTTTTGGTACATGTACATAATGTTCTTGATGGGCCTACTATGACTTGATCTTGTATGACATTATGAAGTATGTAATGAACCTAAAGTTCTTATAATGGAATGTTGTTCCTGCGCATATGATGTTGGAATGAAATGATCTAATATTTGATTTAGAGTACCTTGATCCATTCGAAAGTCTTTCTTAGAGTACATGTCTTGCTTGAAATGAACATTGTGTAAGATGAATCTTGTTGCTTGCCTTCAATTCGAATACATTAGAAACTCTATGATCACTTGTGTGTCTGTATATACTATGATGCATGTGTATTGGTATTTGTTGCCGAATGTATAGGCATAATGTATGACTTGATTGGAACTAGTTACATGTAAATTGAATGATCAAAGAATTATGTTAGTAATTTAGGTATAAGATGATACATGTTTACATCAATGAACAATGAAATGAAGAAAGCATGTTTGAACCTTAGGTTATTCGAATGAGATAGGATTTTTAAAGGTTGAATATGTAATATGAATCATGTAAGTAATAACCTGTAATGTATGCATGAATGAAGATAATTTGGTACCTTGTTCGAATGCCTTGGATGATTTGAAATCAAATGATATCTTACTTGTTAGCTAAGTAAGTATGGTTGCTTGATTTTTCATGTATTGATTGTATTTTCTTGCCATTGCTTGCTTGTTAAGTAACGCTCCCGGGCCGGTTGCTACTAGCCCGGGTAGGGGGTGTTACAAATGTTCACCATTACCCTACTCTTAACTTCTTCATTCACCACACCGCATCATGGATTCAACATCACTTTAGACAATACATTCATCATTTCTTGTGACTTCTGCCTTGATTTTTCAAACAGGGAAGCTCCTTGTTGCTAGGCCACATAAGAGCGAAACTCTGTGGGGATATGGGGAATGCATTGGCCTGCCATCATTAATGTGTGGGAAATCATCTGAAAGTTGCAACTGTATGCTATGATGATTGACCAAATAATCATAGATAGTCATCTTCATCATCTCTGCTTTACCATTCTCATTCTTAGTACTTCTTTGCTTCATATGATCTTTATACATTTGTTTGCTCAATCTAGTTATCTTGGATTCCTGGTTGGAAAAGCTAACTTTATCCTCATATTCTTCAACACTCTTTTAGCCTTTATCAGGTTATCATTGTAGTTGATACATCATTGTTTAGTGACAGGCTTCCTAGAATCCTGCTATTCTTCAAATGTCTCATACCCTTAACTATTTCCTCCAATGTCTATAAAATTGTTCTCATTGTTGTAGAAAACAAATTATTTCGTGTAAGCATCTATGTTTTGCAACATGATGCCTTAAGGTAATGTCAAATTATCTCTTGAGGGTCCTCCGCAGAGATTTTCCACAAAACCTATTTCCATCTTGAATCTCATCATAAGTTCATTGCTCTTTATGCCCTAAGCTCCAAATTTGACCATGGAATACCTCATAGTTCTAATACCCTTTTAGACAAATTTCAAATTAATGCCCCAAAAGTCTTTTGTATATTTCAAGTGATGTCAAATTTTTTAATTCTTATTTCAATGCAAGATGCTTTATGGAAGGGGAAAAATATCAAAGGAGGAAAAGAAAAGGTCAACGCAACAAAATTTTATAGTATTGTGGCAAACACAAAAAGAAATTACATGGAAAGGAATATACATGGAAAGGAATATGCATTCAGATATCAGAAACCAAAACTCCTCCTGCCATGACTTCATAAGATGCCTTGAATGTCAACTATGATGAGCGGACCCTGAAAATAATGATTATGCGTAAAGATATAAAGCTACCAAGTGTCAAACCCTGAGAAAAGTCTCATTTGCAAATTGTCTGAGCCGCCCTTTATGGGTTTTCAACTCAGATCCTCCTTTGGTTTCAAAACACCCTTTTCGAGTTTTCATTTTGAGCCCCCATTTTCTTTTTCTTTCTTCTCCTTTTTCTCTTTTCCTTTTCCCTTTTTCCTTTTTTCTTTTTTCTCTTATTCTTATTCTTATTATTTTTTCTCTTTCTCTTTTTTCTCATTTTTTCAAACATAATACTTTTTAACTGAGTCTAAATTTATCGAGCTTTGGAGTTCGTCTCCATCATTTTGGCTAAAATTAACGCCCCCTGAGAAAACCTTTGTTACAATGTAAGGTCCCTCCCAATTTGGTGCCCATTTTCCTCAAGAATCGCTTTGGATTGGCAGCTTTTTCCTCAACACCAAATCCCCCTCTTTGAATTCTCTTGGGTGAACTTTCTTCTCATGAGCCCTTATCATCCTTCTTTAATACATTTTCCCATGACACAATGCCTTTAACCTCTTTTCATCAATCAGATTAAGCTGGTCATATCTTGCCTGCATCCATTCTGCCGCCTCTAATTTTACTTCCATTAAGATACGAAGTGATGGTATTTCAACCTGAATGGGTAGCACAACTTCTACTCCATATACCAATGAGAAAGGTGTTGCTCCAATGAAAGTTCTTATTGCGAATCGATAAGCATATAAAGGAAACAACAACTTATCGTGCCAATCTTTATAGTATCAGTCATTTTTGCAACAATCTTCTTAATATTCTTATTCGCTGCCTCCATTGCCCCATTCATCTTCGGGCGATAAACCATAGAATTATGATGTTTAACATTGATCTACTCACATACTCCACTTATCATCCTGTTATTCAAATTAGAGGCATTGTCAATGATAATACTATTAGGCAAGCCGTATTGACAATTGATTTCCTTTTTCAAAAACATGCAAACCGTGGATCTGGTGACGTTTGCATACGAGACTGCTTCTACACACTTCGTGAAATAATCAATGGCTACAAAGATAAAACTATGCCTGTTTGATGCCTTAGGGTGAATCTGACCGATGACATCAATGCCCCACATAGAGAACGGCCAAGGGGCTGTCATAACATGAAGAGGTTGAGGTGGAGTATGGACCTTGTCACCATAGATTTGGCACTTGTGGCATTTGCAAGAATAATTGATACAATTACCTTCCATAGCTGACCAATAATATCCAAGACGCATAATCCTTCTAGCCATGGTGAAACCACTAGGATGGGTTCCACAAACTCCTTCATGAACTTCTTCCACAATTAATTGAGCCTCTTTTGCTCCCACACATCTTAGAAGCACTTGATCACGACTTCTTTTGTATAAAATCTCTCCATCAAGGACATACCCTGATGCCATTTTCTGAGCATTTTCCTTTCATTCTCTGTAGCTTGTGACGGGTATTGCTGGAATTTTACATACTGAAAATGTCATGGTACCATGGCAATCCATCCATCTCTTCTTCCACATCATAACAATGAACTGGAGAGTCTAGCATATGTAACCTGATAGGCATCATCTCAGAACCCCCACTTACCCTAAACATGGCAGCTAAGGTGGCTAAAGCATCAACCATTTGGTTGTCTTCTCTGGGGAGATACTTGAAAGTGATATCATCAAATTCTTTGGTCAACTCAAGGACCAACTTGTGGTATTCCAAAAACTTTGCATCTTTTGTCTCCCATTCACCACGCATATGATAAATGACTAATACAGAGTCCCCAAAAACTCTTAAAGTACGTATTTTCCTCCTCATAGCTTCTCTTAGTCCCATTATATATGCTTCGGACTCTGGCATATTGTTTGTGCAGAAGAATTTCAAACGACTGGTAAAAGGGTAATAATCTCCCTCCGGTGAAACCAGAACTGCCTCTATACCTCTTCCTAATGCATTTGCTGCACCATCAAAGTTCATAACCCAAGATTCTGTGGGAGCCTCATCATTTTCTGAGATACACATCAAGTCTTCATCAGGAAAATTAAAATTTAACGCTTCATAGTCATCACAAGTGCAACTTGCCAAAAAGTTTGCTATGGCACTCCCTTTTATCACTTTTTGGCTCACATACTGGATATCAAATTCTGATAATAACATTTTCCAATGCGCTAACCTTCCTGATAGAGCTGGGGCCTCCATCATGAACTTTAGTGGGTCCAACTTTGAGATTAGCCACATAACATGATAAAGCATATATTGTCTTAGCGTTTTAGCTGCCCAGACCAGAGCACAACATAGTTTTTCAATCGATGAATATCTGGTTTCACAATCAGTGAATTTCTTGTTCAAGTAGTATATCACCTTTTCTTTTCTTCCAGTATCGTCATGTTGCCCTAACACACAACCCATGGAATTTTCATAGACCGTTAAGTACAAAATCAGTGGTCTCCCTGAAATAGGTGGTACTAATATTGGAGGATTACTCAGCTGCTCTTTAATCTTCTCCAAAGGCACTTGACATTCTTTGTTCCATGTCCCTGGGTTATTCTTCCTAAGTAACCTAAACATTGGATCGCACTTATCAGTTAACTGAGAAATGAAGCCTGTGATGTAATTTAATCATCCCAGAAAACCTCGAACTTCCTTCTGTGTATGAGGTGGGGGAAGTTCCTGTATGGCTCTTATCTTATCTGGATCAATCTCAATTCCTCTTTTGCTCACAACAAAACCCAATATCTTCCCAGATGTGACCCCAAATGTGCACATATTCGGGTTGAGCTTCAACTGGAACTTCATTAGTCTTAGAAAGTGCTTTTCTAAATTGACCAAATGTTCTTCCTCAGATCAAGATTTGGTGATCATATCGTCAACGTATACCTCTATTTCTCTATGCATCATATTATGTAAAAGGGTGACCATGGCCCTTTGATAAGTTTCCCCTGCATTCTTAAGTCCAAAGGGCATCACTTTATAGCAAAAAGTTCCCCACAGCATTAGAAAAGTTGTCTTTTCCATGTCTTTTGGGCACATCTTAATCTGGTTATACCCGGAGAAACCATCCATGAAAGAGAAGAGTGAATGACCAACTATATTGTCGACTAAAGTGTCAATATGTGGGAGCGGGAAATTGTCCTTAGGGCTTGACTTATTGAGATATCTGTAATCAACACACATTCGTACTTTTCCATCATTCTTCGTTACTGGGACAATATTCACCACCCATTCCGGATACTTGGCTACCTTGAGGAATCCTGCATCATATTGCTTATTTACCTCATCCCTGATCTTGAGAAGTATTTCAGCCTTCATTCTTCTAAGCTTTTGCTTTATAGGTTCACATCCTTCCTTTATAGGGAGCCTATGCATGACGATGTCGGTGTCAAGGCCTAACATATCTTGGTATGACCAAGCAAAAATATCTTTAAATTCTTTCAAGAGCTCTATCAAACTTTGTATGGTTTTGGCTGTGATGGTAGTACCAATCTTCACCTCTCGCTTTTCTTCTTCGGTACCGAGGTTTAATGTTTCTAATTCCTCATTATGTGGTAGAATCTGCTTTTCCTCTCCTTCTACCATTCTGGGCATGTCACTGGGTACATCATATTATTCCTCATCGTCAATATTTCCAACTTCTTCCAAACATAGAGGCAATTCAAAGTCAACCTTGAAATCAGACTCGAATTTATTTATGCCACTGATATCTGAAAACCTAAAAAAGGAATAGGCAAAAGATATCTGAAAACCTGATTCGCTCAGTCGCAAACATTCAATTGGTAAGATCGAATACGAATTTCCAACATTGTTTATTCCTCTATTCGAATGGATGATATGAAATCCACTAATCAAAATCCTTTAATTGTAGCTTCAACTACTTTCAATGCCCATTTTAAGCTCCTAAAAAACCAGAGATATGTGGCAGAACTTCAAGTTTAATCCGACTTGAATTCGAGGATTAAAGAGCTTGATTCCAAACCAGGCACCAAATTTCTCACTTCGATTATAATGGTGTGCTTTACTTCAAGAATTGGGTTTGTGTACTCCAATGATCCAATCCTTAAGAGGGAAATGCTTCAAGAAGCACATAGTAGTCATTTTTCAATACATCCGGGACTGATCAAGATGTATAAGGACTTAAAGGAAGTCTATTGGTGGCCGAGATTGAAGGTTGATATTGTTGACTTCATATCGAAGTGCCTCCCTTGCCAGAAGGTAAAGGCCGAACACCAACTACCTACTGGACTCCTACAACCCATCGAATTGCCACAGTGGAAATGGGAGTGTATAACAATGGACCTCGTATCTGGATTGCCTCTATCGCCAAGGAAAAATGATGCTATTTGGCTGATCGTTGATAGGTTCACAAAATCAGTTCACTTCCTACCTGTTCGAATGAGCATGAGCCTCAAATAGCTAGCCGAATTGTACTTGAAAGAAGTGATCTAACTTCACGGTGTTCCTAAATCTATCATATCAGATCGGGACTCTCGTTTTACTTCTCAATTCTGGAGGGCACTTCAACAAGCTATGGGAACTAAGTTGAACCTTAGCACTGCCTTCCATCCACAAACCAATGGACAATCTGAAAGGGTAATCCAAGTGCTTGAAGACATGCTTCCATCTTGCATTATTGACTTCGGTAAAGATTGGGAGAAATCTCTACCATTAGCCGAGTCTGCCTACAATAACAGCCATCAAGCTTCTATCAAAATCAAGTTCGGGTGATCCATAGTTGGTCTGAATTGGAAGAAAACAAGGTCTTAGGACCTGAATTGCTTCGTGAAACCGAAAATCAAGTTCGGGTGATCCATAGTAGACTAAAAGAGGCCTTTAATAGGCAAAAGGCTTATGCTGACCTCAAGACAAGAAATATTGAATATCAAGTGGGAGATTAGTATTCTTGAAGTTATTTCCTTGGAGGAAAATCCTTAAATTCGGGAAGAAGGGTAAACTAAGCCCTCGATTCATCGGACCCTTCGAAGTCTTAGAAAAGATTGGTCCAGTTGCCTACAAGCTAGCACTCCCTGCCGAATTCAATAGAATCCACAACATCTTGCATGTATCGATGCTGAGAAGATATCAATCAGATCCCTCACATGTTTGAGAACCTGATGAGGTGGAACTTAATCCTAATCTATCGTATGATGAAGAACCAATCCAAATACTTGATAAAGAAGTCAAGAGACTTCGCAATAAGACTGTGCCATTGGTGAAAGTTCTATGGAAGAACTACAATGTAAAAGAAGCCACTTAGGAACCCGAAGCAACAATGAGAAAGTAGTACCCTCATCTATTCCCCTTAGGTAAATTCGAGGATAAATTTCTTTAAGGGGGAGGGAAATGTAATATCCTCAAAACTAGTATAAAGGAAGTTACTACAATGCCTTTATTTAATCCCTAATTGATTGAAAGTAAGGTACTAGGTCTAGTTAATAAGGACTAGAATGCTATAAATGAAAAAGTGGTGACCTAAATTATAAGTGACCAAACCAAAACAAATAACAAAGTGAAGGAATGCATGCTAAATTCTTATATTCCTAAATGCCCCTACACATGTCATTAATTAGTGGATAATCAAGGGCAAATTAATCATTTTGGGAGAGTTAATTGATGATCCATTATCACCTTCTTCTCCATAGTGCCAAAAATATGAACAAAATTGGAGAGAAAGAAATTGAGTGAGAAAACTCTGTGTTCGTAGATTCAAGCTTGAAATTTGGAAGAATTGGAGTTGCTAGCATTCATATTATCTTGATAGGAAGGTAAAATCTCTTCCTTAATGCATTATAGATTCAAATGATGCATGTAGATTTTAAGTTCCTGCTTGAATTACATGAATTGGATGATTAGTTAGTGAATTGATGCCATGAATTAGTTAAGAAGTTCAAATGATTGATCAATCCATGAAATTGGTAGTGCCATTCGAATGAGTAGGAGAAATTGATGTTGTCAATAACCAAATTGATGGTCAAATGTTATGCTAGTTGCTGGAAAATTTTGGATGATGATTAGAATGGATAAATGATATGTGAATTGAAATTCTTGTTGCTCGAAATTCTAGTGAGATGATGTCTTAATGAACCAATTTGAAAATGTTGCTCAATTACCCTATTTTTATAAGTTTGACACATAATTGGACTAACTTATACATGTACGAATGAGTATATATGTTGAACAATCATGTTAGATGTAACACCCATCCCCAGGTTAGCTGTAACTAAGTTTTAGAGCGTTACCTGAACAAAACAAAGCAATTGATAGGCTACTTGTTGAACAAGTAACCTTAGGACTACTTACCTTGTTGCGCAAGTAACCCAATCTAAACCTATCAAAAAATTCAATACAATCAAGCAAAGCCACATTAAGCAACCAAACAACATTCATAACATACAATTTTAGGTACCAATTTGTTTCCTTCTTACTTATAACCTAAGTTACTATATCATATTACCATTACAATCAGTTCACATACATCAATCAACCAACAACACAAGTGTAGCATACTTCTCATTTAAGTTACTATTAGACATGATTTAACTTTCAATCATTCTATCATTCCAAAGCCATATTTGAATTCACTAGGTGGTCACTAAGAATGTCTTAACTAGTTTACTTGCAACTTAAGAAACTACACAATCAACCAATTAACATGATCATATCAAAGCATCCAACTTACAATCTTATTACATTTTTATTCATCCTATTCGAAGCATCATGGAATCCTAACCATTTTTCATTTGTTTCTTTACAATCAAGTTATCATATTACATAGCATATTTGTCTAGAACATTGATAATGCATGCTTAACACACCTCAGCCTCCAATTTCAACATAGCCGAACCATGCTAGCATACATAGTATCAAATGTATGTACACAAAACATAGGTTTAGCATTCAATTAAACAAGATTTCATCACACATTGAATCTACATTCGATTCATACATAATCTCATCAAACAATGGATTTCAAACACAATATGCACATTATATACATATCATCTTAGTTCAAACATAGTTTAAGTCATCCAAAATAGTTTACATAGTAATCCCATTCAAACATTACAAAACTAGTCATATACACATAATCAAATGCATGATCTAGGCTATCTATTACAAAATCTAGGCAAATTTCACATATCATCCATTCAATCATAGCAACATTCATCATGTAATCATAGCATATCATTCAAACACCTTGCTTAGAAGACATGTAACATACATCATAATACACATGTACCATTCGATCATCATGCTTAGGTGAGAAGAAATCAAAGCTCTAATCACCAATTAGGCATTCATACAAAACGCCATTCATTTATACATTACTTTCAAAGCAAGAAAGTTCATACAAGTTTCTTACAATACAAGCAATGTTCATTAAGTCATTTTTCAACATTCCTTGGTAAGTAGCTTACTAGATAATCAAATCTTATCAATATGCACCGAAGTGCCAATATGCACCGAAGTGCCAATATGCACTGAAGTGCCAATATGCACCGTAGTGGCAATATGTACCATCGTACCATTATGCACCGTAGTGCCAATATGCACCGTAGTGCCAATATGAGCTCAAGATTTTAAGGCATGCCCTCCTATCTATCAAACTAACTACCAAGGTTGTTGATTATCTAATTCAATTAAGCTTTATTCATTTCATGATTCAATTCAAGAATATGCCATTCATAGGCCAAGTCCTTAGGCTTATGGAGTCTTAACTCCCAATACATAACTATCCATACCATTTGTTTCAATCAACCATGTTTACATTCACAAACACAAGCATATGTATGCATTGTGCGTACCTTATTCTCCAACCAAGCATGCCAATTCATACCTTAGGCATAAGCAATGCACATGACAAGCATTTGATCATAATTGCTTAACACCCAAGTAACCACAAAGATCATGGCATCAGTCATGTTCTCATACATTTCATTCTTCCCTTAATTAGCCAAATATACTTTAAGTCATGTTACATGGCAATAATATTTCATTTAAGCAATAACAAGGTTGGTTAGGACCTAAGTCCCAACCCTAGGATAGCTACACTCACAATACTCCTAGCAATTCATCTATCTTGGATCCAAATCCCTTTGCCTCTAGCTTTGGGATGTCCACTCCTATACTCTTCTTCCCCAATCTACTGCCCTTGGTCTAGCAAGCAAATCACATACACATAATCACAAAAAGTACAATATCACACAATCATAGTAGCAATGTTACAACATTTAGCTACTGTTTTTATGCTTCTTTTTAAGAATTTCTTACCAATTCATCTTCACATTGTTATTACTTCATTTTAATACATAATTGGACAGATTACAATGTCCCAAAACTGTTTTGGAAATAGTTTCTTACTAGGTGCAAAAACAGTCCCAAACTGCCCAGGACACTGCTGCCTGGCAGTTTGCACACTGTCCCTTAAAATGGCCATATCTTTTAATCCGTACTTCAGAATTTAGATTTATAGAAAGATTAAAAAATTTCCTATAAGACCATAATATACTTGCATTTTAGTTTTTATCTAATTAATTCAGTTTATTGTTCAAAGACAGGGCATTTACACTGTTTGGACAGTTTGCACTGTCCAGAAATACCTATTTATAGTTTTCAGTATAGGACCCAGTTTTCAGTTCTGTTTTCACCTAAATAAAATAGACATCCTAAGGATCATGTCATTAAAATTTCAGCCTGAATTCAAACTATACAATATTTGGTGAATTTTCAAAGTGACTGCCCATAACAGAGCAATTCTGGGTAGATTGCATCTAGTCACATTTTAATGCCTTTAATTCATTTTAACCAATGTCTTGGCCCTATAATTCATTTCATATGATATCATAAACATGTTAGGTCCATGTCAGTTCAGTAAACAAGGCTGCCAAAACAGGGCAAGTTGGTTACAAAGCCTAATCTTTCATGTTTACTCAATTTAAATACTACAAAACAGTTTCTATATTACTTAACTATGTTCATGCTTTTATCTTTATTTCCAGCATTGTTTACCTACAATTCAATTTGTTTAACCTCTTATTTACAAAACCTATTCATGATCATCATCAATTCATTATTTCCTTAGCTCAATTTCATATTCAAATCATTCAATTTCCACTTAAACAACACAATACAATTTCCAGCAACCTAGGTTTGTTATACTAGCATGAACACATAATTTCCAACCTTGTACCTAGTTTCATTCTTCAATTTAGTATGATTCAACAACCATATAATCACCTAACAACATATTCAATGTCTAATTCATATAACATCATCAAAATCAGTCCAATACAACAATCATAGTTGACTATTAAATTGATCACAAGAAGAACTATACTTACTTTGCTTCTTGCTTAATTTCAATGAAAATTTCCTACACATGTAAGCTTGATTTTTCTCTTCAATGGCTGAATTTTCCAAGCTCTTTTCTCTCAACTTTCCTCTCTCAATTTCGGCTAGAGTGGGAATAATGAAAAAGATGACAACAACAATTCCTAGTTATTAGAATTGTGTTTTGTCTAAATTGTCCCTTAATTAGTTACTAATCTTGTAATTAGTTAAGGGCAAATAAGAGATTCATGATATTTATCATGCAATCTCAATCTTTCTCTTTAATTCAATGTAGTCATTCCAATTTGGTCACTTATTTCATAAATTCTTTCAATTAGGCCCTTAACTAAACAACTTAACTTAATTCTAATTCAATTAAGCTATCAACTTATTCAACTTAATTTCAATACTTATAAGCTAGGATTTGGGGTGTTACATTAGAACCCTTGTCTAAGTGATTAATGAAGTTAGAATCTAGCTTAAGGAAATGTGTCCAGAAGACTTTGTTTTGGGTAGTGAGTTTAAAAATTTGTAGAAAATCACATAGACATAAATCTTATATATACATAATCATGTTTATTCCTATTTTCATGTGCAACAAACGAAATCGGATTCCAAGTTATAAAACAGTTTGTAGAGACTAATCTCTAAGGACAGTGCAAACTGTCCAGTGGCATAATTTTGTATGTGTTTAAATAAAAACTGTATTAATTCACTATGAATAAAAATTCAAGGCCTATATGATTAGAAGGACAATTAAGTTAGCTTTCTAACGGTGTAAACAGTTTGAAATTCTGATGACGGAATAAAATATATGAACATTTAAGCAAGTAGTGCACATGCTGCCAGGCAACAACAGTCTTGATGTATTGAATTGAATGCTTGAGTGTATAGAGTCACATAATGGCTCAAATGGTTGCTGGATTTTACCTAATACACTATGCATTGTATGAAAGGTAGATCAAGTGGATATTGAGGAGAAATTGGTTCACATAGATCAGCAAGCTAGTAGAGTGAAAGGGATTTCGAACCGAGAACGTCAATAGCTCGAAAAATTCCCGTGAGTGTAGTTTAAAGTTTGGAGAGGGCGGTAACCTCTTCAAGTCCATTTCTGATTTAAATTTCTTATTGATTCTTAGTTTAAATTGTGTGATGAGCTTGCTATGGAGCATTAGCAAGGTAAGTGCTCTTTTGAGTGGTTACTTGATTGAGAAGCATGCTTGAATTACAATTGATTTCCATGATATGCTTCTTGCTTAATTGAACTATATTGAAATGGAGCATGTTTGTTATAGTTAGAAGTAACTCAATTCATTGTTTAATGACATATTGATAGACATACCTTCATTGACTATTGGAATATTGTTATTGGTATTGGCTTTGGACCCTATTCGATTGAAAGGGGGATATGGGCACAAAATGTGCACATGAATTGAATCATGCTTGAAATTGAATGAAAGTGATAGCTATTGTAAGCCTTGATCTCGAGTCGGTCATAGATATAGTTGGCATGCCATAGAGTCCATATAGCTCATTATCGGGGTGGACTACGGTCTGGGACATTGTTCCCTAATTGGTGACAGTATAAGGGAAATATTGTTATTGGTCATTGGCGACAGTAGAAGGGATTTGACCGGTACTTTGTACCATATTGACTATTGATATTGGGGACAGTTTGGTTGGGGACTCGAGTATCTATACTGAGTAATCGTTTCTCAAGGCTATACTTAAAATGAACTTTTATCTTATGTACATTGAATCTATTTTTGCATTGAATGGAATTGATTGATAGTAAAGGAAAATTGATTGCCATGAACTATGGATATTGAGACATTGCTTGAACATTGCTTATATGAGATTGTTTGAGTTTGATACATTGATTGTGTTCAAATGACATGTTATGCCTATTGTTATTCGAATCGGATAATGGAGCATGTCTAAATTTCAAACCTTGTATTGATATTGGATTGAAAATTTAGCAAAAGCATCTAGTATTGTTTACATTGTTTCGAATGGTTTCTTAATGATAGGGGAACCATACCATCTATTAGATGGTTCGTAGTTGAGACTTATTGTATTGATTGCCTTGTAACTTGAACTCACTCACTAAGCTTTGCTTATTTAAGTCTATTCTATGATCTAGGTTGATATTGGATCCTATTCTGAAGTCTAGGCTCGTACAAGTCACATTTTGCTTGAAAGAGTATGTTTCCATCTTGTTATAATTCTCCTAAGATGGTGGCACCTAAGGCATGTATGTAATACCCCAAATCATGGCCTAGTAACATGTCACAAACTAATTAGAACTTAATTGTGCAAACAATCTACAAATTAGAAGAATTGATTAAATCTAGTGACCAAATTAGATGGATTTGTTAACTAAATAGTCGATTCATGAAGGATCAAATAGTAACAATATGTAAATGTTGATTTGCATGCAACTAGGATATGTAATTAAGGAGTTATGAAGCAATTAGACCCTTAGTTGCCATGTGGAGGCATTCGGCCAATCCAAGTGATAACAACTTGGCTAGTTGTCCATTTTCCTATCATCTTCTCCACTCACCCTTTCTCTTACCTTGGCCGAAACTCTCTCAACTCCTTAGGGAAAGAAAAGCCACCATAGTAGATGATGGAAGCTTGCATGTTATCCTAATTTTTCATGTACTTGGAAAACTAGGAAGATTGTAAGTGAATTCTAAGTCCTTCCTCCCTAGCAACTTGTTCGAATGGATGTTTGATGATTGAAATTGAACAAGAATTCATAGAATTGTATGTTATGTAATACCCCAAATCATGGCCTAGTAACATGTCACAAACTAATTTGAACTTAATTGTACAAACAATCTATAAATTAGAAGAATTGATTAAACCTAGTGACTAAATTAGATGGATTGATAAATAAGTAGCCGAATCATGAAGGATCAAATAGTAAGAATTTGTAAATGTAGAATTGCATGCAACTAGGATGTGTAATTAAGGATTTAAGAAGCAATTAAACCATAATTTGCCAAGTGGAGGCAAATAGCCAAGCCAAGTGATAACAACATGGCTAGGTGTCCATCTTCCTATCATCTTCTCCACTCCACCTTTCTCTTACCTTGGCCGAACCCTACTCAATCATCTAGGAAAAGAAAGCCACCATTGTAGATGAAAGAAGCTTGCATGTGATCACATTTGCATGTGATCACTATAATGCCCTGTTTTAAGCACATTGTTAAGTGAATTAAACTGACCTAGACATGTAAAAACATGAAAATAAGTTGAATTACAATGTTAGAATCTTGTTTAGATGAGTTATGAAGCTAGAAACTCAACCTAGTGTAATATACCCAGAATACTTTGTTCTAGGTAGTAACTTTGAAAAATCACCATAAATTTTATAAATGGAATTTAAGGCTGAAATTTATATGGATAGTGCCTTAACATGTCTAAAATCATAAGGAGAAAACAGAATTAAATTCTGGATTGTATAATGAATTGTAGAGAAGAAACACTAAGGACAGTGCAAACTGTCTAGTGTTGTAAATTTCCCTATCTTTAAGTAAAAACTATATTAATTAGAAAATAAATAAAATGCAAGGCCTGTATGGTTTTAAAGACAATTAAGTTATCTTTCCAACGGTGTAAACCAATTGAAATTTCGACGTACGGAATGAAAGTTATGCATGTTTAAGTGAGCAGAGTACATGCTGCCTAGTAACAACAGTTTAGGTAATTGTACACAGTTTTGTGGCAGTTTTGAAAACTGTTTTGGGACAGTGGTTACTGCCCTGGTTTACATGAATTAGAGTATAGACAAGTGTAGTTATGTGTAGTAAAGAATATATATGAACATGCTGCCAGATTTGTATATGTTGTGTACTAGTAATATTGCCTTGGATGAATGATTATACGAACTTGTTTTAATATGTATTTACTTGTGTAATGTGTTAGAACCAGGAGTGAACTTGGTGGAAGAGGAAATGGTGGAACATCCTAAAGCTAAGAACAAATGAGTGTGGATCCAAGACTAGCTAGCTTGGAGAGTATTGTGAGTGTAGTTATTTCTAGGGTTAGGATTAGGTCCTAAACAATGCATGTATGTCTACATTCGTGAAATGTTTAAATGGACCTAATATGGACTTGGCCTAATAAGGGAAGTATGATTAAAGTAATGCATGCAATTTGATCACATCCTTGAATTCATGTATAATTCGATTGCTAAGTATGTTTAAGTGGTAACATTGGTACTTGTATTTGTGATATGGAATGTGATCGAATGCTTAAAGAAATTGCTTGAAATGTTATCCCACTTGATGAAATGAACGCATGAGAATTACATGACATGTGAGCTATGGTTCAATTGGCCTAAGGGCCTAGTATATAATGAACTTGTTGAATACTTGACATGATCTTGAACTTGAAATACTTGTATAAATGGCTAAAATCGAACAACCTTGGTAGCTAGTTGGATTAGGTAGAAGGGCATGCCTTAGAGTCTATAGCTCATTGCGTAAGGGTGGACTATGGCCCAGGGCTAAGGCCCCTATTTGGTAATAGACGGAGGGCACGTATGTGGTCTTTGGCAACAATAGAAGGGTTGACCAGTGCTACGGTGCATCTTGTGGCGACAGTTGGTTGGAGACTCGATTACCTATTCACATTAAGTACCAAGGGGTTGTTTAAGTGATAACAAATGAAATAACAATCCTATAATACCTGTTACTTGTCTTGAAATTTATATAATGAATGTTACTTGACCTAAAAGCCATGAATTGTATGTTACTTGTCATGTAAGCATGATTTGCTTGATTTCTTGTATTGTAAGCATGAATTATAATCCATTGTCTCTTGCTTCTTATACTGGTCGAATACTTGAAATCCTTAGCTAGGATCATTCTTGACTAAATGACACTTAACTTGATATAACAATTGGTTAGAACTAGTTACTACTTCACTAAGTACATATTTTGTACTTATCACTCTTGTTTTCATTCTTCCCAACTACAGGATAAAGGATTCGAGTGTTGCTTGATCTTGAAGCTTGATTACTTGAGCTCGAAGCAAGACACAAGCATAGCATAAGTATGGTTCATACTTGTTTTGTACTTGTAACACCCCAAATCCTAGCTTAGAAGTATTGGAACCAAATTGAATAAATTGATAGCTTAATTGAATTTAGAATTAAGCTAAACTGATTAGTTAAGGGCCTAATTGAAAGAATGTATGAAACAAGTGATCAAATTAAAAGGATCAATTTGAATTCAAGGAGAAAGATAAGGCTTGCATGATAAATATCATGAATCTCTTATTTTCCCTTGACTAATTACATGATTAGTAACTAATTAAGGGATAGATTAGTAACTTCCTAATTCCACTAATGTGGATAACCACAATGCCATCATCTTCTTCATTTCATTATGTTGGCCGAAAGTTTGAGAGAAAGGAGAGTGAGAGAAAGCTTGGAAAATTCAGCCATTGAAGAAGAAATTTAGCTTGCATGTATAGGAAATTTTCATTGAAATTAAGCAAGAAGCAAAGTAAGTATGATTCTTCTTGTGTTTAATTGAATAGGCAACTATATTGTTGAAATTGGACTGGTTTTGATGATTATAGATGGAATTAGATATTGAATGTGTTGTTAGATGATTAAATGGTTGTTGAATTATACAAATTTGAAGAATGAACATTAGGTACAAAGCTGAAATCATGTGTTTGTGATAGAGTAACAAACATAGGTTGCTGGAAAATTGTATTGTGTTGTTAAAATGAGAATTGAATGATTAGAACATAAAATTGAGCTATGTAATTAATGAATTGATGATGATCATGAATTGGTAATGTATAAAAGGTGTTAAAAAAATTGAATTGTTAGCAAACAAAGATGGAAATGAAAGATAAAAGCATGAACATATTTATGTAATATAGAAACTGTTTTGTGGAATTGAAATTGAGTAAACATGCAAGATTAGGCTTTTTAACCAACTTGCCCTATTTTGACAGCCTTGTATAATGGATTAAAATTGACTCAACATGTTTAGGATATCATATGAATTGAATTATAAGGCCAAAAAATAGGTTAAAATGAATTAAAGGCATTAAAATGTAATTAGATGCAATCTGCCCAGAATTGCTCTGTTCTGGGTAGTCACTTTGAAAATTCACCAAAAATCGTATAGATTAAATTCAGGGCTGAAATTTTAATGACATGATCCTTAGAATGTCTATTTTCATTAGGTGAAAATAGAATTGAAAACTGGGTCCTATACTGAAAATTGTAAATAGGAATTTCTGGACAGTGCAAACTGTCCAGGCAGTGTAAATGCCCTGTCTTTAAACAATAAACTGTGTTAATTGGATAAGAACTAAAATGCCAGTCTTACATGGTCTTATAGGAAATTTTTTAGATTTCCAACGGTGTATAGCAATCGAAATTACGACGTACGGATTAAAAGATATAGCCATTTAAAGGGATAGTGTGCAAACTGCCAGGCAGCAGTGTCCTGGGCAGTTTGGGATTGTTTTTGCACCTAAATGCAAAGTGTTTCCAAATCAGTTTTGGGACTTTGTAATCTGTCCAATTATGTATTAAAATGAAGTAATAACAATGTGGAGATAAATTGGTAAGAAATGCTTAAAATGAAGCATAAAAACAGTAGCTAAATGTTAGGTACATTGTGATAACATTGCTACTATGATTGTAAGATACTATGCTTGTTTTGATGAAATGTGTATGTGTTATGCTTGCTAGACCAAGGGCAGCAAATTGAGGAAGATGAGGATAGGAGTGGACATCCCAAAGCTAGAGGCAAAGGGATTTGGATCCAAGATAATTGAATTTCTAGGAGTATTGTGAGTGTAACTATCCTTAGGGTTGGGACTTAGGTCCTAACCAACCTTGTTATTGCTTAAATGGAATGTTAATGCCATGTAACATGACATAAAGTATATTTGGCTAATTAAGGGAAGAATGAAATGTATGACAACTTGATTGATTCCATGATCTTTGTGTTTACTTGGGTGTTAAGCAAATGTAATCAAATGCTTGTCATGTGCATTGCTTATGCCTAAGGTATGAAATGGCATGCTTGCTTGGAGAATAAGGTACGCACAATCCTTACATATGCTTGTGTTTGTGAATGTTATACATGGCTGATTGAACCGAATGGTATGGATAGTTATGTATTGGGAGTTAGGACTCCATAAGCCTAAGGTCTTGGCCTATGAATGGCATAATGTTATATTGAATTAAGAAATGTATAAAGCTTAAATGAAATGGATAATCAACAACCTTGGTATCTAGTTTGATAGATAGGAGGGCATGCCTTAGAATCTTGAGCTCATATTGGCACTACAGTGCATATTGGCACTACGGTGCATATTGGTACGGCGGTACATATTGGCAGTACGTGCATATTGGCACTTCGGTGTATATTGGCACTATGGTGCATATTGGCACTTCGGCGCATATTGGCACTTCGGTGCGTATTGATAAGATTTTATTATCTAGTAAGCTACTTACCAAGGATGTTGTAAAAGAATGTTGTAAGATAACTTAATAAATTAAATGAACATTGTTTGCTTAGATGTGGGACATGAACATTGCTTGTATTGTAAGATACTTGAATGGACTTTCTTGCTTTGAAAGATGACACACGAATGGTTGTAAAACTTGTTACTTGTCATGAAAGAAATGTATGGATGATGGCTTTATGTATAAATGCCTACTTGATAATTTGATGATTGGTTGCTTGTCCTTTAAGCATATTATTCAAATGGGCTATGAGAGTTCATGATGATGTTGTTGTGTTGATTGTATGATATATAAAGATTGACTAAGTTACCACATGCAATTCGAATAAGCATGTATCTTGTATTGATAGTCTTGATTCTTGAAATACATGAAAACTTGGATTTATATGCTTTGAAATTGACTAGATTTAGTGTTACCTCACTAAGTACATAACTTGTACTTATCACTCTACTTTTCATTCTTCCCATAACAGATTAAAGAATACTTCAAGTGATTATCTTGGGTTTGAAGCAACACTTGTGGCAAGCTTAAAAGTATGAATTCATACTCTTTGTATACTCCTAGTTTGGTGGCACTAGATTATGTAATAGGTAGCCTTTATCATGAATTTGAATATGTGTTTAAGACTAGTTTGTAATATGTTTTGATGGGCCTATTATGTAATTCTATTTGGATGAGTAAAACTATGTTTGAACCATGATGATGTGTACACACACACACACACACATATATATATGAAGTAGATGTTGCGTAAATTGTGATGAAATCCAATGTTTGATGAAATTATGTATGATTCGAATGATAAACAATTGTTGTATGATCATGCATTTATTCCTATGTTTAATGACATGATTCGACTATGACTAAATTGAGCTTAAGGTATGTTTAAGAATGCATTATCAATGAACTAGTCAAGTATGCTATGTAATGGGATAACTTGATTGTAGAGAAACAAATGAAATATGATTAGGATTCCATGTTGTTCGAATGGATGCATGTATGTGTAGCAAGATGTATGTTAGATGCTTGGTGTTGGTTATGTTAATTGGTTGATTAAGTAGTAACTTGAGGTGCAAGTAAGCTAGTTTAAGTATGTTTAGTGATCACCTACATGTTGTTCGAATAAGGAGCATGAAATTGTAGTAAGAATGAAAGTTATACCATGTTTAATAGTAACTTAATAGTGAAGTATGCCACACTTGTGTTTGTAGTTTGAATGATGTATGTAATTTGATTGAATTGGTAATATGATAATAGTAACTTAGGTTATAAGTATGAAATGAAACAAAATGGTACCTAAATTAGCATGTTATGCATGCTGTTGGTTGCTTAATGTGGTTTGCTTGTATGAATTGTTTGTATTGAAAGGGTTAGTTTGGGTTGCTTGCACCATAAGTTATGTATTTCGAGGTTACTTGTTCGACAAGTAACCTATCCTTTGCTTTGCTTTTGTTTTGGTAACACTCCCGAACCGGGTTACGGCTAACCCGAGGATGGGGTGTTACAGTACTCCCCTAGTTGGTGGCACTTAGATTGTATATAGTGAACTATGCATGCATTTGGAGTTCATGAAACTTGTATGTATATGTGTGTTCTTGAATGGGCCTACTAAGTTATGAACTTGGTTGATAATGTGAAACATGTATTGAACTTAAATTACATGTAATGGAAAGGTGTTTTGCTGCACATATATGAATATACAAATGGAATGATCAAGTGATTGATATAGTTTATATTGAGCCATTCGAATGCCTTGGAAATTATATGGTCACTTGTGTGTAAACATACCTTGTTGTAAGTGTATTGTGTGTTTGTATAGTGAATGCCGAATGGTATGACTTGTTTGGAGACAAGATACATGCAATTTGTATGTTAACATAATCATGTTTAGTAATTTAGGTATGAAATATTACATTTATCAATCTAGGGAACATTGAAATGAAATGGAAGTATGTTGCACACTTAGGCCATTCGAATGATAGTGGTATGATGTAGTTAATGGAATTGTTAAATTAGTAACCTATAATGACTTGAAATCAAAATTTGAGATTGCTTGCTTGATAAGTTAAGTATGCTTGGTTGCTTTCTAGTTAAGTAACTCATCTATTAGGGATGAGTTAATCCATTCTTGCCTTGTTCTTGCTTGGTAATGCTCTCGAGCTGGCTTGCTACTAACCCGGGGTAGGGGGTGTTACATGTTAGATGTTATGCTTGAAACTACCTTGAATTATAGCTTGAATATGGTTGAAATTCTATTGAAATTAGGATGAAATTATGCTCGATCGAATGGAATATGTACATGAACGAAACCATTGCTTGATTGATCATGTAACTTGATAAGGTGATTCGAAATGTATGAATTAGGACTTGAATTGAGTAAAAAGCTTGCTGGAAATTTAGAACATGTTAAATTGAGATGTTAATCAATTGAAAATAATGATTGGATAGTGAAAATTGAGCTTAAAGATGAAACTAGTCACATTTGATTGTTAAATGGCTAACTAGGGACTGTTTTGAAAGAATTGATAAATGCTGGACTGTTTTGACAGAATTGAGGTCTGGAATTTATGAACTTAAAATAGGGGAAGGTCAATTTAAATGCTTGCTAGATTGAATTGCTTGAATAATGATAAATTGGACTATTATAAGATGCTTGTTGAAGTGTACGTGAAATAGGGACTAGAATTGAAATCATGAATGATCTAGGGACTGAATTGCATGAATTAGGGGCTAGAAATAGTGACATAAAAATAGGGGAAGTTGATTAAAAAATTGTTAACATGAATTGTATGAAAAAATCACAATTTTGACTGTTTTGTAGAACATATAGAAGGGTGTAATTGCAAAATGTTGTAGTGGATTGTTTTAGCAAAAAATAGGACTATTAGGGACTGTTTTGTATAACATGATAAATACAGTTAAATGGGGTTGTTTTGGACAGTTTAAGAACAGGGCAAAACTGTTTTAATTGATTGAAAAGATAAAATTGTTAGATTGTTGGATATACAATGCTTGACTCTAGTTTCTTGTGAACTTGGATTGCTTGAAATGTATTGTTTGGTGGTTGATTTTGATTCCATTATATTGGATGTATGTTAGAAAAAGGAATGGATCTTGTTGAAGAAGATAGAGTTGGGCAACCGTGTAACAAGCAAAAAGGAATTTGGATCAAGGATCAAAACTAGCTTGGAGTATTGTGAGTGTAGCTTTTACATAGGGTTAGGACTTGGGTCCTAACCAAATATGCTCAATTTCTATTCCATTGATATGTTTATGTTATGAAATGAATCTAAACTATGCTTGGAAATGAATTAAGGGAAGAATGGCTTAAATGGAAACTTGTATTAAGATATGCTTGATATATGATTTGGTAATGCAAATGGATCATGTAAACAAATGGATTGATCTTCTATGGTTTCTTGCATGGACTTATTCGAATGAATCAAGAATGCTTATACATGATCTTGCTTGCTGCTAATGATGACATGAAATGCAAACTTGCTTGAATTAAAATGAATGCATGATAAAATGAGTTAAGGCTCGAATGGCCTAAGGTCTATCTTGACCTTGATAGATAAATACTTGAAAGGGATGGTTGAATAAGCTACTACTTGCCATGATCTTGTTGTGTACTTGCCTTGACTTGTAATCTTGAGGCTTACTTAATTGACAAGTAAATCAAACAAAGCCTTGGTTGCTAGTTGGTCATAGGTAGGATGGCATTCCATAGAGTCTAGAGCTCATTGTGATTGGGTGGACTACGGTCCTGGGCCAAGGCCCTTATTTGGTGAAAGTAGGATGGATGTGTGTTATGGTCACTAGCGACAATAGGAGGGTGATATGCCCAATTTATTGTTTTGGCGACAGTTTGGTTGGTGACTCGATTACCTTGACATAACTATGTACCAAGGCCTAATCTAAAATGAATGAGCAAGAAAGAAATGCATGGCTTAAAGCTTGAATGATACTTGACTTGATACTTTGAAATTGCTTGCTTATATGATACTTGAAAAGTGATCATACTCGAATTGAATGCTTAAACATGCATCTTATCTTAACATAGTACTCGATCCAACTTGAAATGGAAACAACTTTCTTATTAATTTGTGGTTCGAATGGCATTGAAGCAGGAATTAGTGTATATTACTTGAGATTGAGGCCTAATTATATGATCTTGTGCTTGTGATGATGTGTATAAATGGTAATAGCTTTACATGACTACTTGACTCCCTACTTGACTTGAAACACTTGAAACCTTATGTTAAACTTAACTTCACATGCTCAAACCTTAGCTAGGTTGTACTTTATTTAAGACTACCTAAACTTGATAATTGGCTAGTAATAGTTGCTACCTCACTAAGTACATTATGTACTTGTTTCCATCCTTCCCAAGCCACAAGTTTAAAGAGATCTTAAAGCCATCTTCCTTGAGCTTGAAGCAAGATACAAGCAAAGATAGAAGTATGACTTCGATTCTATCTTGTAACTCTCCTAGATGGTGGCACCTAGATATGTTCATATTTAAACTAGATCATGCATTTTGTTCATTTTGAAGTTTGTATATATATATGGCCTTGACCTTTAGAAGCTTGTAAAGACTTGATTGGCAATGTTTGATGCCATGATAACCTGATGCTATGTAAATGAATTAATCATGACTTGTTGAATATGAAGAATGTAACTTGGTTACATGATCTAGTTATATTTGAATGTGTTTAACAACGGGACACTATGTGCTTAACTCTTGTATGTTCTATTCGAATTGATCACTTGGTTGATTAGGTTGCTTCTGGTTTAAGTAATTAAGGTCATGATAAGCTAGTCATGATTGCTAGTTGATGTTAAGCTTGCTTGAAGGCATGTTGATGGTGTTATGATTCGAATGAATACAATGGTGACCAAGTCTAGTAACCAACATTATATGTAACCTTGTCTTGAATGTAAATTGCTAGAAGATTATGCTTAGTTAACTTGACATGAATATGACAAAGTAACCATGATTGACATTGTCTTGAATTAGACAAAAGTTGCGCATATTTGAATAAACTCGAAATGAAATTGAGTCTTGCCTTGAGTGTATTCGATTGCCTATACGTTTATGGGACTAGGTTATATCTTCTTAATTGATACTTGGATTCTTATGTTTATATTTGGTGAGTCATAATGTTTGTAAAGTATGATCTTGATGATTGTTTGGCTTTCTTGTTAGGCAAGTAACTCATCTAATAGGATGAGTTCAAAAGTTTTAAATGGCTTGTACTCTTGTTTGAATGGTTGTTTGCTTGTTTTAACACTCCTTAGTCGGGTTACTCCTAACCCGGGTGAGGGGTGTTACAATGTATATTCATGATCACTTAGTAATGGTTTGTATATATTAA
Organism: Hibiscus mutabilis; assembly: GCA_019671005.1. NCBI lineage: Eukaryota > Viridiplantae > Streptophyta > Magnoliopsida > Malvales > Malvaceae > Hibiscus > Hibiscus mutabilis. The sequence goes on along the minus strand of CM033718.1, from coordinate 23,851,904 downwards.
CTTCATCTATGATCTATAAAGAGTATGGTATGTATATATGAGCATGTATGCACTTTATTGAGTTTGAATGCTTGTTAGCCTAATGTTAGATTCCCATGGTTGGATTATGAATGTAATGGATGAATAGATCTATTGAAGCTAGCTAGTTAACAATAAGTAAATGTAGTAATCTACTTGTTTAGACATGAACCACTTTGGTCACTTAAGGTACTAGCCGAATGATGTATATAATATTGGAAGCATGTATGTTTGATTATGGTAACTTAAGTAAATGATGTAAATCACCTATTGGTATGTATAATAGCTACATTGAATGCTGAAATTTTCTATTGTGATTTCCATCTAGTCGAACGGTTGCTTAGAGAACAAGTAAGTTCTAAATGGTATTGATCATGATAACTAATTGCTTTATGGGTCCTAATATATCTAATAGGTGCATCATGCATTGTCTATTGGGTCCTCGCCTATTCGATTACTTGCTTAATGAGCAAGAAAGACTTAAAAACGAATTGAACTCACTAACTTTAATTGAATGGATCATTGATTGAATTGTGGTTCTATTGTGTTTTCCATCTAGTCGAATGATTTTTTGGAGAACAAGTAAGTCCTAAATGGTATTGATCATGATAACTAATTGCATTATGGGTCCTAATATATCTAATAGGTGATTTACATCATTTACTTAAGTTACCTTAACCAAAGATACATGCTTCCAATATTATATATATCATTCGGCTAGTACCTTAAGTGACCAAAGTGGTTCATATCTAAACATGTAGATTACTATATTTTCTTATTGTTAACTAGCCAACTTCAATAGATCTATTCATCCATTACATGCATAATCCAACCATGGGAATCTAACATTAGGCTAACAAGTATTCAAGCTCAATAAAGTGCATACATGCTCATATATATATATATATATCATACTCTTTATAGATCATAGATGAAGTTAATATATACAAACCATTACTAAGTGATCAGGAATATACATGCCTTAGGTGCCACCATCCTAGGAGAACTATAACAAAAATGTGACTTGTACGAGCCTAGACTTCGGGATAGAATCCAATATCAACCTGAATCATAGAAAAGAGACTTGAATAAGCAAAGATTAGTGAGTGAGTTTAAGTTACAAGGCAATCAATACAATAAGTCTCAACTACGAACCATCTAATAGATGGTATGGTTCCCCTATCATTAACGAACCATTCGAAACAATGTAAACAATACTAGATGCTTTTGCTAAATTTTCAATCCGATATCAATACAAGGTTTGAAATTTAGACATACTCCATTATCCAATTCGAATAACAATAGGCATAACATTTCATTTGAACACAATCAATGTCTCAAACTCAAGCAATCTCATATAAGCAATGACTCAATATCCATAGTTCATAGCAATCAGTTTTCCTTTACTATCAATCAATGCAATTCAATGTAACAATAGATTCAATGTACATGAGATATAAGTTTAGTTTAAGTATATCCTTGAGAATCTATTACTCGGTCTAGATACTTGAGTCCCCAACCAAACTATCGCCAATATCAATAGTCAATATGGTACAAAGTACCGTTCAAATCCCTCCTACTGCAGCCAATGACCAATAACAATACTTCTCTCTTACTCTCACCAATTAGGGAACAATGTCTCAGACTGTAGTACACCCCGATAATGAGCTATATGGACTCTATGGCATGCCGATTATATCTATGACCGACTCAAGACCAAGGCTTACAATATTTATCACTTTCATTCAATTTCAAGCATGATTCAATTCAATGTGCACAATTTGTGCCAATATCCCCCTTTCAATCGAATAGGGTTCAAAGCCAATACCAATATCAATATTCCAATAGTCAATGAATGTATGTCAATCAATATGTCATTAAACAATGAATTGAGTTACTTCTAACTATAACAAACATTCTTCATTTCAATATAGTTCAATTAAGCAAGAAGCATATCATGGCAATCAATTGTAATTCAAGCATGCTTCTCAATCAAGTAACCAGTCAAAAGATTACTTACCTTGATAATGCTCCATAGCAAGCTCATCACACAATTTATAGTAAGAATCAATAAGAAATTTAAATCAGAAATGGACTTGGAGAGGTTATCGCCCTCTCCAAACTTTAAACTACACTCACAGGAATTTTCCGAGCTATTGACGTTCCAGATCGAAATCCCTTTCCCTCTTCTAGCTTGCTGATCTATGTGAACCCATTTCTCCTAAATATCCACTTGATCTATCATTCATACAATGCATAGTGTATTAGGTAAAGTCCAGCAACCATTTGAGTCATTATATGAATCCATATACTCAAGCATTCAATTCAATACATCAAGACTGTTGATGCCTGGCAGTATGTGCACTACTTGCTTAAATGTTCATATCTTTTATTGTGTACGTCAGAATTTCAAACCGTTTACATTGTTAGAAAGCTAAATTAATTTTCCTTCTAATCATATAGGCCTTGCATTTTTATTCATAGTGAATTAATATAGTTTTTTTATTTAAACACAGAACAAATTATGCCACTGGACAGTTTGAACTGTCCTTAGAGATTAGTCTCTACAAACTGTTTTATAATTCAAAATTCGATTCTGTTTGTTGCATACAAAACTAGACATACACATGATTCATTACATATAAGATTATTCTCTAATTTGGTCTATGTGATTTTCTACAAATTTTTAAACTCACTGCCCAAAATAGAGTCTTCTAGATAGATTTCCTTAAGCTAGATTCTAGCTTCATTAATCACTTAGACAAGGGTTCTAACATAATTGTTCAACATATATACTCATTCATACATGTATAAGTCAGTCCAATTATGTGTCAAACCTATAAGAATAGGGCAATTGAGCAACATTTTCAAATTGGTTCATTAATAGATCATCCCACTAGAATTTCCAGCAACAAGAATTTCAATTCACATATCAATCATCGATTCTAATCATCATCCAACTTTTTCCAGCAACTAGCATAACATTTCACCATCAATTTGTTTATTGACAACATCAATTTCTCCTACTCATTCGAATGGCACTACCAATTTCATGGACTAATCAATCAATTGAACTTCTTAACTTATTCATGGCATCAATTCACTAACTAATCATCCAATTCACGTAATTCAAGCAAGAACTTAAAATCTACGTGCATCATTTGAATCTATAATGCATTAAGGAAGAGATTTTACCTTCATATCAAGATAATATGAATGCTAGCAACTCCAATTCTTCCAATTTTCAAGCTTGAATCTATGAACATGGAGTTTTCTCACTCAATTTCTTTCTCTCCAATTTTTGTTCATATTTTCGGCACTATGGAGAAGAAGATGATAATGGATCATCAATTAACTCTCCCAAAATGACTAATTTGCCCTTGATTATCCACTAATTAATGAAATGCATAGGGGCATTTAGGAATATAAGAATTTAGCATGCATTCCTTCACTTTGTTATTTGTTTTGGTTTGGTCACTTATAATTTAGGTCACCACTTTTTCATCTATAGCATTCTAGTCCTTATGAACTAGACCTAGTACCTTACTTTTAATCAATTAGGGGTTAAATGAAGGCATTTTAGTAACTTCCTTTATACTATTTTTGAGGATATTACAATTCCCTCCCCCTTAAAGAAATTCAGCAGGGAGTACTAGCTTGTAGGCAACTGGACCAATCTTTTCTAATACTTCGAGGGGTCCGATGAATCGAGGGCTTAGTTTTCCATTCTTCTCGAATATGAGGATTTTCCTTCAGGGAGATATCTTCAAGAATATGTAATCTCCAACTTGATATTAAATATTTCTTATCTTGAGGTTGGCATAAGCCTTTTGACTATCAAAGGCCTCTTTCAGTCTACTATGGATCACCCGAACTTGATTTTTGGTTTCACGAAGCAATTCAGGTCCTAAGACCTTGTTTTCCCCCAATTTAGACCAACATAGGGGAGTTCTACATCTCATTCCATACAATGCTTCAAATGGGGCCATTTTGATAGAAGCTTGATGGTTGTTATTGTAGGCAAACTCAGCTAATGGCAGAGATTTCTCCCATTCTTTACCGAAGTCAATAATGCAAGCTCGAAGCATGTCTTCAAGCACTTGGATTACCCTTTCAGATTGTCCATCAGTTTTTGGATGGAAGGTAGTGCTAAGGTTCAGCTTGGTTCCCATAGCTTGTTGAAGTGCCCTCCAGAATCAAGAAGTAAAATGAGAGTCCCAATCTGATATGATAGATTTAGGAACACCGTGAAGTTTGATCACTTCTTTCAAGTAAAATTCGGCTAGCTGTTTGAGGCTCATGTTGATTCAAACAGGTAGGAAGTGAGCCGATTTGGTGAACCTATCAAGGATCACCCAAATAGCATCATTTTTCCTTAGCGATAGAGGCAATCTTGATACAAAGTCCATTGTTATACACTCCCACTTCCATTGTGGCAATTCGATGGTTGTAGGAGTCTAGTAGGCAGTTGGTGTTCAGCCTTCAACTTCTGGCAAGTGAGGCACTTCGATACGAAGTCAACAATATCAGCCTTCAATATCGACCACCAATAGACTTACTTTAAGTCCTTATACATCTTGATCACTCCTGGATGTATTGAAAAATGACTACTATGTGCTTCTTGAAGCATTTCCCTCTTAAGGATTGGATCATTGGGTACACAAACCCGATTCTTGAAGTAGAGCACACCATTCGATTGAAGTGAGAATTCGGTGCTTGGATTGGATTGTCCCTAGTGTTTCTTCTCTACAATCCAGAATTCAGTTCTGTTTTCTCCTAATGAATTTAAATATGTTAAGTCACTATCCATATAAATTTCAGCCTTAAATTCCATTTATAAAATTTATGGTGATTTTTCAAAGTTACTGCCCAGAATAGAGTATTCTTGGTAGATTACACTAGGTTAAGCTTCTAGCTTCATAATTCATCTAAATAAGATTCTAACATTGTAATTCAACTTATTTTCATGTTCTTACATGTCTAGGTCCATCTAATTCACCTATCAATGTGATTATAATAGAGCATTATAGGTCTTGCATTTTAATCCTTTGTCAACTAATACAGTTTTTGGCTCAAAGACAGGGCAATTTACAACACTGGACAGTTTGCACCGTCGCTAGTGTTTTTCTCTACAATCCATAATTCAGTTCTGTTTTCTCCTAATGAATTTAAACATGTTAAGTCAATATCCATATAAATTTCAGACTTAAATTCCATTTATAAAATTTATAGTGATTTTTCAAAGTTACTGCCCAAAATAGAGTATTCTTGGCAGATTACACTAGGTTAAGCTTCTAGCTTCATAATTCATCTAAACAAGATTCTAAAATTGTAATTCAACTTATTTTCATGTTCTTACATGTCTAGGTCTGTATAATTCACCTATCAATGCGATTATAACAAAGCATTATAGTGTTATGTTCAATTTGATCCATTGGATCAACAACATACCTCTAATTCACCATTTGAGCAGTCCATTACATAGCTTTAACTAATCCAATTATATGCATTCATTTTCCAGCAAGCTATTTACTCTATTCAAGTCTCAATTCATCTAACAATGTGATTAAAATAGGGCAGCATATACAATCAAGCATGTTTACACATTTTCAACTAGAAAAACAATCCCTAATCAAAACTAGTTTCAACTATGATCCCTATCCTCAATTTCCAGCAACCATACACATTCTCCTTAGCAATTTGACTACTAACACTCACAATTTCAAGGATCATTAGAAGCTAACATCATCTTAACATGCATAACAATCATCCTATTCAAATTAGGCAACAAGAACATCACTAATTCAAGTTTCAAGCATGTAATTGAAGTGAGGAATCAAGCAATTTACCTTCTCCTAAGCTAATTTGATCAAAGCTCAACAAGAAACATGAATTGAAGATGATCTAAGAAGCTTTTCTCCTTCTTTCTCTCTAAACATTTTAGCTATGGTCAATGAAGAAGATGGCACAATTTTTGTTCATCTTTCTCACCTAGTTGCCGTGAGTCATCACTCACAAGGCACATGTTCTCATCAAATGAGAACATGTTCACATTTCCATCCTTCTAGTTTTAATTTCAATTCAGTTTGGTTCTAATTTCACTTATTTGATCTAAAAGATAGCTAATCTTCTTTCCTCTTTAATTTGATTAGCACATAATTCAATTAGTCAATAGCTTAAATAGTGGTAACCTTCCTAGGCCAAGTTTAGGCTGTTACAGTTGCATGAGTCTAGGGTTTATTGCATGAATAGGCTATTGTCACTGATCATTTAGGTGCCACCTATGAGTTACTTGAATATTGATTAGATTGTGACTTGAGCTTGACTTCTCTTATTACTTATATATAGAATGTCTGAAACAAGATTGGGCATGGATAATGAAAGCCCGACTGGCTCCTCCAATGAGGGAGGGAGCATAAGGATGAACCAGGATCCCCAGAAGCCTGCTGAACCTCAACAAGTTCAGCAGGAAGTTCCTGTGATTCATCCTATTCAACGTGAATGCTTCTCCAGTTTGAAGGAGATGTTTGATCAGATGATTGTCTCTATGAGACAGAATCCTCCAATTGACAAGTTAGCTCAACATCGAGCTTACACTTTCACTGGAACATGTGAAGACAAGCCAGAAAAAGTAGAGTACTGAATACGACAAGAATCTTGTCTAAGCAACTGCAGTGCTCAGATGAATACAAACTAGAGTGTGCAGTAGCTTTGTTGGCTGAGGAGGCACTGAATTGGTAGGAGACTACTACCTTGGCAGCACCTCCAGAAGTTGTCACCTGGGAATTCTTCCTTAAACAATTAAAAAAGAAGTATATTAGTGATCAGTATCTAGCTGATCGAAAAAATAAGTTCTTGTACCTAAAGCAAGGAGGGAAATTGATCGAGCAGTATGTAACACCCCTCGCCTGGGTTAGGAGCGAGGAGTGTCGATGCAAACAATCAAACAAAGACACATAAAAATTAGGTGTCAATTTGAACTTTTCATGTAGTTTACTTAGTGATCATGTTATCATTATAATATCAATTCAAATTCAACTTAATCACCCTATGTCTTTCAAACATTCACCTTTACTACTCTTACTATTCCCATATTCGAAATACCTACTTATGATTCAAGCAATTATGTTTTCCGTTACTATGTTACTTTTATTCGATTTCCATATACCTATTTAGGATTCAATTCATTTGAATACAAATTAAATTAGTCAAATAGTTCTCTAGTATCATTCGATTGTTTCACCTATAAAAGCAAGAAAGATTACAAGTTTTTAAAGCTCAATTAGCATATAAGACTAACATCAATAATCCCATATAACATCTCAAACAAATTTCACTTCAAATCCATTCATATATACATATCAAAAGAGGCTAATATGCCATTCAAGTTCATACTACCATTTGATTACTTATTTACATGACCAAATGTCTTAAAACATTATATCCAAGACCTCAAACTTTCATAACAACTACATACTATCCAAAATGCGTGAAACATCAAGTATAGACACAAAACGATGCCACAATCTAGGAGTCCCATATAAAGTACCAAGTCATACATTACTTTGTTTGTGTTCTTTCCCGAGCTCAAGGTATGATAGCTAACGATCGATCTAACCTGAAATTAGGGAAGAAGGAAAACGAGAATGATAAGACTGTAAGTACTTAGTGAGGTAGTTCCTAAATCTATCAATTAATCAAGGTTATTAGCTTATATTCCTTATTCATTTTAATCAAGATTAACCTAGCTAGGCTTCAATTAAGCAAACTCATGACCTAGCTAGTTCCTCATGTACCATTCGAATAGGCAAGCTTAGGCAATCAAGAAGTATTTCAAATCCCACATAGAACAATCAAGTAAGTAGGCAATTTCAAATACTAGCTATTCAAGCAAGCGAGAATTGGCAAGTATCAAACAAATCAATCATGGAGATCATAATTTCCAATTTGAATAGGGTCTTATATCATGTGAATTATTTTCCATGTAAGGTTTAAATCAAGATAATATATTCAACATTCATTCATATAATTCTATTTCATATCAAATTCAATAGCAAGTATCAAATTGCACATTTGTCATTCAAGATTACAAGTATTTCTTTTAAGTTCATTTAATCTTGTTTTGCCTTGGTAGATAGTAGGACTAGGTCATTGAGTCACGTGTTAAGGTACTCAAGTATCAGATCATGTTAAGGTGTCTTCCACACCACATATTAGATTACACAAGGTACTTGATCATGTTAAGGTGTCTGCTACACCACATATTAAGGTACACAAAGTACCATTCATGTTATCGTATTAAATCGAGCTCTAGACTCTAATGCATGTCGTTCTAACTAAGGCCAACTAACAACCAAGGACTTGTTGAGTCTTTTATTATCAAGCAATCACACATCAAGTGATTAAGTAACAAGCATAGCAAGGTCAAAATCATTTTACAAGCTTTCATGTATTTCCATTATGTACACATTCAAGCAACCAACAATTTCAAGGGCATATTCATTCAATTGAACACAAATTCTCAAGCACAATCCATGGCAGTATTCGAATAGGGCATAGATTCATAGAGAACAAACAATTGATTCATTTCCACTATCAAACCATATTGCAAGCATATTGAATTGTCAAGTCTTTAATTAGCCCATTCTTCCTTTAATGTATATTACCAAATATAATTTAAGTTCATTTCATGTTATCAATCATCAAGCAAGTATTTAGACATGCAACTTTGGTTAGAACACTAGTTCCAACCCTAAGAAAGACTACACTCACAAACTCCAAGCAATTCCAAGCTACTGTTTCTCCTTGATATAGATTCCTTTATCCTTCCTTGTCGCATGGCCAACCCTTTCTTCTTCAACAAAATCCTTTATCCTTTGATCTAACAAGCCATACACAATCATTCAAATACCACATTAGCATTCAATCATCAATTAACTATAAAACTAAGTACAATTTACATTACGACACTAAACTGTTTTCTGCCCCAAGAAGATTGCACACCTGTTACAATTTTGCTCATATCTTCTTATCTACACACTGGAATTTCAATTGGTTTACACCCTTAGAAAGCTAATTCAATTATATTTTCAACCATGTATGGCTCATATTTTTACCCTTTATAGATCAATACAGTTTTCCATTTAAAGTCAAGTCAATTTTCATGTGCCTATTCTGACAGCTTGTAGTTTAATCCAATTTAGTGAGCTTTTTATCCTAGGACCCTTACTATTTAATTTTAGTCCTTTTTACCATTGATTCCCCTGATTTTACCTTGTTCTTAAAAGTTAAGTTTGGCCCCTAATTAGTACATCTAGGTTCTCAAATTAGCAAATTTTACAGATTAGTCCAGATTCACCTATTTTGTCAATTCATCACTTTAAACCGTCTATTTAGCTATTAATTAAGCCATTAAACTTATTAAAATTTTCTCCCAGGTTCTCCCCTGTTTTTATCTAACATTACAAGATCTTAAAATTATCCAATTCAATCCCGAATTTACCAATTTGTTCAAAACAATCCCTTTTTTTTATCAATTAAGCCTTCTATGTGATCAGTTTCACTCTCAAACTTCCATTTTACCAAATCTAACATCCTTTTCATCAATCCAATACCTCAATTCACTAGTTAACTAAATTTCTAGCAACTTTCACCTACATCAAATTTTTTTCCAAATTTGCTCATAACATCATCTATTCAATTAATTATATGAACAACATTTCTAAAGTGGTTCTAAGCATTTTACACTATTCGGTTTGCATACTAGATTACCAATTCATTGTTTACACAATTCCAGCATAATACCTAGTGTTCATTCTCCAAATTTACATAATCCTACAACAATTCAATCATCTAACAACATATTCAATAGTTAATTTCATCTAGAATCATCAAAACAGCCCAAGTCAATAAGTATAGCTGCCTATTCGATTAAACAAGAATAGAATCTTACTTACTTTGCTTCTAGCTTTAATTTTCTTACAAAATCCTATACATGCAAGCTTAATTTCCCTTCAATCAATGGTTGATCTCCCAATTTCCCTCTCTCCCTAATTTCCCTCTTCAATTCGGCATAATGAAGAGAATGGATGAAGATGACATCCATTATAATGGATTTAGGAATTTACTATGTTAGCCTTAATTAGTTATTAGTCATAGAATTAATCAAGGGCAAATGTGGTATGGTAAAATTTTAGCATGTAATCTCTCTATTTACTATTTAATTCAATTTAGTCACTTTAAATTGGTCACTTATTTCATTCATTCTTCTAATTAAGTCCTTAATTGATCTAATTAGCTTAGATTCCAGGTTCAATTAAGCTATCAAGTTAATCAATTGGTTTCAATACTTCTAGGCTAGGATTTAGGGTATTACAACTCCCCCCTCCTTAAAAAGAAAAATTCATCCTCGAATTTTTACCTGAATTGAACAAGAGAGGATATTGCTTCTTCAACCTTGTGATTTCTCCATAATACCTTTACTAGGGAGATGTTATTGTTCCGAAGTCTCTTGACTTCTTCCTCATAGGGTAGATTGGGATTCAATTCTACCTCTTTCGACTTTAGAATGTGGGATGGATCAGATCGATACTTTCTGAGCATGGAGACATGGAATACATTGTAAATCTTATCGAACTCACTAGGGAGTACAAGTTGATAAGCCACTGGACCAATCTTTTCAACTACATCGAATGGTCAAATGAAATGGGGGCTAAGCTTTCCTCTTTTGCCGAATTTGAAGACTTTCTTTCATGGAGAAACTTTGAGAAAGACTGTGTCTCCAACATTGTATTGAATGTCTCTTCTTTTCAAATCTGCGTAGGATTTTTGCCTATCAAAGGCTTGCTTCAACCGATTGTGACTTATTTTGACTTGTTCTTCAGTTTCCCGGAGCATTTGAGGTCCTAACACTTTGTTTTCTCCAAGTTCAGACCAACATGGAGGAGTTCTACATTTCCTTCCATACAATGCTTCGAATGGGGCCATTTAGATCGAAGATTGGTGGCTATTATTGTAGGCAAACTCCACAAGAGGTAGAGATTTCTCCTAATTTTTCTTGAAATCAATAACACAAGCTCTAAGCATGTCTTCAAGGACTTGAATCACTCTTTCGGATCGGCCATCACTTTGAGGATGAAAGGCTGTGCTTAGATTTAGTTTAGTTCCAAGAGTTCGTTGCAAATTTCTCTAGAACCAAGCTGTGAATCTAGGATCTTGATCAGAGATAATTGAAGTAGGGACTCTGTGTAAATGAATCACTTCACGAATATACAAATCAACTAGAGTTTCCAAGCTATAGTTCATTCGAACAGGGATGAAGTGGGCCTACTTAGTGAATCGATCAACTATCACCCACACTGTATCACATTTTCTTGGAGTACAAGGAAGACTGGTTACGAAATCCATAGTAGTTCGATCCCACTTCCATTGAGGGAATTCAAGAGGTTGGAGCAATCCAGTGGGAGCTCGGTGTTCGGCTTTAACTCTCTAACATGTTAAACATTTTGATACATAATTATTGATGGCTACTTTCATTTTGGGCCACCAATACAAGGGTTTGAGATCTTTGTACATCTTAACCGATCCAGGGTGGATCGAGAAAGAACTTTGATGAGCTTCTTTCAACATCTCTCGCTTTAGTTCCTCATTGTTAGGAACACATACCCTATCTTTAAAGTAGAGGAGCCCATTCGAATTGATGGATAAGTCAGAATTAGGCTTAGAATCAAGCTTTGAAATGATTTTCTGAAGTTCTGGATCAACTTGCTGGAGTTCTTTGATTCTCGAGATTAAACTAGATTGAACTTGAAGTTCAAACAAGAATTTCCGTCCTTTTCATAGACGGAAATGAGCATTGATAGCCAAGGAAGCTACAAAGAAATAAACAAGATTATTAAGGATGATTTCCATACAATCATTTACAAAACATAGTGGTTCAATTCAAATAAATAACTTTTTCATCAAGGGAAATTTCGAGTGGTTACTTATGATTCAAGAAGGAATTCGAATGGATGTTTGTAGTTTAAGGAAGTGTTTATGAAACAATTCGAATGGCTATTCCCATTTCAAAGATGGTTTTCAAAAGTTTAAGGCTTAGAATAGCTTACCGAGGGTCGGTTTTCAACTAAGAGCATCTGCAACTATGTTGGCTTTCCTAGGATAATAGTTGATGACTAAATCGTAATCTTTTAAGAGTTCCATCCACCTTCTTTGTCTTAGATTTAAATCCTTCTGAATCAGGAGGTACTTAAGGATTTTATGATCAGTGAACAGATGGCATTTTTCACTGTACAAGTAGTGCCTCCAAATTTTGAGAGCAAAAACGATTGCAGGAAGTTCGAGATCGTGAGTCAGATAGTTAAGCTCGTGTGGTTTCAATTGCCTTGATGCATACGCTACCACATTATCTCCTTGCATCAAAACACATCCTAATCCTGAGTGTGAAGCATCACTATAAACATTGAATTCTTTACCCGATTCAGGTTGGATAAGAACAGGGCATGTATCAAAGCTTGTTTAAGCTGATCAAAGCTTTGTTGCTGATTCTCGGACCACTCGAATGGTTGATCTTTTCGAAGGAGTTTAGTTAGGGGGAAAGAAATGGTAGAAAAGCCTTTTACAAATCTTCGATAATACCCAGCTAAACCGAGAAAGCTTCAAACCTCGCCAACATTCCTCGGAGGTCGCCAACCAATAATATCTTGAACCTTCTTCGGATCCACCTTGATCCCTTTGGCTGAGATTACATGGCCAAGAAGTGATAGCCATAACTCGTACTTGGAGAATTTGGCGAACAACTGACGTTCTTGAAGAGTTTGCAAGACAATTCGGAGGTGTTCAGCATGTTCCTCCTTGTTACGAGAGTGGACCAAGATGTCATCGATAAAGACGACTACAAATTTGTCAAGATATTGCTTGAATACTCAATTCATAAGGTCCATGAATGCGGCCGGAGCATTGGTTAACCCGAAAGGCATTACAAGGAATTCAAAATGGCCGTAACGAGTTAAGAAGGCAGTTTTAGGCACATCTTCATCTTTCACCTTCATTTAGTAATACCCGGATCAAAGATCAATTTTAGAAAACATGGCAGCTTCTCTAAGTTGATCGAAAAGATCTTCTATCCTTGGTAAAGGATACTTGTTCTTGATGGTAAGTTGATTCAATTGACGATAGTCGATACAAAGCCACATTGTACCATCTTTTTTCTTTACGAACAAGACGGGAGCACCACAAGGAGATGTGCTAGGCCAAACGAAGCCTTTGTCTTGTAAATCTTCGATTTGCTTCTTGAGTTCTTTCAACTCCACTTGTGCCATCAGCTATGGTGTAATAGACACCGAGTTGGTTCCAGGTTGAACGTCAATCCCGAATTCCACTTTACGGGTCGGAGGAAGACCAAGGAGTTCCTCAGGAAAAACATCAATGAATTCAGATACAACAGGTATAGATGGAAAACCAAAGTCATATTTATCTTTTAGGACCATAGAAGCAAAGATTGAGGTAGGCTTTTTATCGATAAGTAAGATGGATTCTTTACCTAAACCCATACAATCTTTTATTTTGGCAATCGATCCAAGCTTGATGTTTACCCAACCAATCTAGTCCTAACACTATCAAACTCACAATTTGGCAAAACATAAATATCTATAGGAAAAGGGATATTTCGAATAGCAATTGGGCAATATCTACAAATCAAATTGATCGGCAAATTTCTTCCTATAGGATTTGATACTACTAGGCTTGATTTTACAAGTTCGGGTTTCATATTTAACTTAACAAGCAAGGTAGAACATATAAAAGAATGGGTAGACCCCGAATCAATCTAAGCATAAGCAAGGTTTAAGTTTAGTTCAACGGTACCTACGATCAGATCGGGAGAATCTTCATCCTCCTTACCATGAATATGGTAAATACGAGCAGGGGCCCGAGACTCTTGATGGGTAGGGGTATTCGAATAGGTTCCTTTCCCTCTCCCTTGATTTCCCGATTGAGTTTCCTTAGACCCTTTGTTTCAGTTGGATGATGCCGGACTAGGATTAGCAAAATTTCTAGTTGGAGCTTTATCAACATTTCGAGGACAATCTTTGATGTAGTGATCATCCCCACCACACGAATAACACAAGTTAGATTGGGCTCGGCATTGGCCTCGGTGAAGTTTATGACAGAACTTGCAAGGAAGAATTTTCTCTGAATTTCTCGTACTATTAACTGAAATATCTGGGACTGGGGGCTTGTTCACCGATTGAGGTCTCGGCATATAATTGCTTCTCAGAGCATGAGTATAGGTCGATGAGATCTCTTTGTGATATTTGGCTTTCTTGGATTGCCATTGAGGTTTATCGTCTCGTTTTTGCTTCTTTTCATTTCGGTTACTCCCCATTCTTCTCTATGCGACTTTCATTTTCGCTTCGGTTGCAATGGCTTGATTGACCATAGTTTGAAAGTCTATGATTCCCAGAGTCATGAATATTGGACTTAGCTCATCCTTCAAGCCATCTATAAACATCCAGCATTTGTCTTTTTTAGTCTTGATGTATTCTGAGCCATATTTACAATACTTGCAGAAATCGGCAACATATTGTTCAATAGTCCTATTAGCTTGCTTGAGGTACAAGAAACACCTCTGACAATCAGCTAAATATTGCTTTCATATGTACTTATTCTTGAACTCCTCAACGAAAAATTTCCACATAACAGTTTTAGCATGAGCAATCAGGGTAGTGGTCTCCCACCAACTCAGAGCTTCGTCTGCAAACAGGGATATGGCGCATTCAAGTTTGTTCTCATCCGAGCATTGCAATTGTTTGGTCAGAATTTAAGTTGTACGTTCTAGCCAGTATTCTACATCTTCAGGTTTCTACTCATTAGCAACGGTAAAGGTATAGGCTCGGTGTTGGGCAAGTTTGTCGATGGGAGCTCTGCTTGGTGCAACAGGAGGAGCAACAAGATGATTTTGTTTAAGGTTCGATACGAGTTGATCGAACATCTCCTTAATGCTAAGGAGACATTCTCTTTGGACCGCTTGGATAGCAGGAGCTTCTTGTTGGGGTTGAGTATGTTCTCGGGGTTCAGTTTGTCTTGGAGGATTCGGTTCCATCCTCACGCTACCTCCTTCATTAGAGGAGCCTTGGGGACTTTCGTCGTCCCGAGCAAGTCTCGTCTCGAACATATTACGATTGGGTAAACAAAAAAGAGTTAGATAAGCAAGAACACAAGCACATTGATATATAACTACTAGGTGGAACAATTCAATCCTATATAAGGCATGAAGACTCGGTTTAGTCCGAGGATCTAAACCTTTAGCCCTGATTACCACTTTATGTAACACCCCTCGCCCAGGTTAGGAGCGAGGAGTGTCGATGCAAACAATCAAACAAAGACACATAAAAATTAGGGGTCAATTTGAACTTTTCATGTAGTTTACTTTGTGATCATGTTATCTTTATAATATCAATCCAAATTCAACTTAATCACCCTATGTCTTTCGAACATTCACTTTTACTACTCTAACTATTCTCTTATTCGAAATACTTACTTATGATTCAAGCAACTATGTTTTCCTTTACAATGTTACTATCATTCGATTTCCACATACCTTTTAGGATTCAATTCATTTGAATACAAATTAAATTAGTCAAATAGTTCTCTAGTATCATTCTATTGGTTTACCTATTAAGCAAGAAAGATTACAAGTTTTTAAAGTTCAATTAGCATATAAGACTAACATAAATAATCCCATATAACATCTCAAACAAACTTTACTTAAAATTCATTCATATATACATATCAAAAGAGGCTAATAAGCCATTCAAGTTCATACTACCATTTGATTACTTATTTACATGACCAAATGTCTTAAAACATTATATCCAAGACCTCAAACTTTCATAACAACTACATACAATCCAAAATGCGTGAAACATCAAGTCTAGACACAAAACAATGCCACCATCTAGGAGTCCCATATAAAGTACCAAGTCATACATTACTTTGTTTGTGTTCTTTCCCGAGCTCAAGGTAAGATAGCTAACGATCAATCTAACCTGAAATTAGGGAAGAAGGAAAACGAGAATGATAAGTACTGTAAGTACTTAGTGAGGTAGTTCCCAAATCTATCACTTAATCAAGGTTATTAGCTTATATTCCTTATTCATTTTAATCAAGATTAACCTAGCTAGGCTTCAATTAAGCAAACTCATGACCTAGCTAGTTCCTCATGTACCATTCGAATAGGCAAGCTTAGGCAATCAAGAAGTATTTCAAATCCCATATAGAACAATCAAGCAAGTAGGCATTTTCAAATACTATCTATTCAAGCAAGCAAGATTTGGCAAGTATCAAACAAATCAATCATGGAGATCATAATTTCCAATTCGAATAGGGTCTTATATCATGTGACTTATTTTTCAAGTAAGGTTTAAATCAAGATAACATATTCAACATTCATTCATATAATTCTATTTCATATCAAATTCAATAGCAAGTATCAAATTGCACATTTTTCATTCAAGATTACAAGTCTTTCTTTTAAGTTCATTTAATCTTGTTTTGCCTTGGTAGATAGTAGGACTAGGTAATCGAGTCACGAGTTAAGGTACTCAAGTACCGGATCATGTTAAGGTGTCTTCCACACCACATATTAGAGTACACAAGGTACTTGATCATGTAAAGGTGCCGGGTACACCACATATTAACGTACACAAAGTACCATTCATGTTATCGTATTAAATCGAGCTCTAGACTCTAAGGCATGTCATTCTACCTAAGGCCAACTAGTAACCAAGGACTTGTTGAGTCTTTTATTATCAAGCAATCACACATCAAGTGATTAAGTAACATGCATAGCAAGGTCAAAATCATTTTACAAGCTTTCATGTATTTCCATTATCTACACATTCAAGCAATATCAAGCAACCAACAATTTCAAGAGCATATTCATTCAATTGAACACAAATTATCAATCACAACCCATGGAAGTATTCGAATAGGCATATATTAATAGAGAACAAACAATTGATTCATTTCCACAATCAAACCATATTGCAAGCATATTGAATTGTCAAGTCTTTAATTAGTCCATTCTTCCCTTAATGTATATTACCAAATATAATTTAAGTTCATTTCATGTTATCAATCATCAAGCAAGTATTTATACATGCAAATTTAGTTAGAACACTAGTTCCAACCCTAAGAAAGACTACACTCACAAACTCCAAGCAATTCCAAGCTACTGTTGCTCCTTGATATAGATTCCTTTATCCTTCCTTGTAGCTTGGCCAACCCTTTCTTCTTCAACAAAATCCTCTATCCTTTGATCTAACAAACCATACAAAATCATTCAAAAACCACATTAGCATTCAATCATCAATTAACTATACAACCAAGTACAATTTACATTACGACACTAAATTGTTTTCTGCCCCAAGCAGATTGCACACCTGTTACAATTTTGCTCATATCTTCTGATCTACACACTGGAATTTCAATTGGTTTACTCCCATAGAAAGCTAAATTCAATTATATTTTCAACCATGTATGGTTCATATTTTTAGCCTTTCTAGATCAATACAGTTTTCCATTTAAAGTCAAGTCAATTTTCCAGTGCCTATTCTGCCAGCTTGTAGTTTAATCCAATTTAGTGAGCTTTTTATCCTAGGACCCTTACTAGTTCATTTTAGTCCTTTTTACCATTGATTCCCCTGATTTTCCCTTGTTCTTAAAATCTAAGGTTGGCCCCTAATTAGTACATATAGGTCCTCAAATTAGCAAATTTTACAGATTAGTCCAGATTCACCTATTCTGTCAATTCATCACTTTAAACCATCTATTAGGTATTAATTAATCCATTCAACTTATTAAACTTTTCTCCCAGGTGCTCCCCTATTTTTATCTAACATTACCAGCTCTTAAAATTATCCAATTCAATTCCGAATTTACCAATTTGTTCAAAATAGTCCATATTTTATCAATTAAGCCTTCTATGTGACCAGTTTCACTCTCAACTTCCATTTTACCAAGTCTAACATCTTTTTCATCAATCCAATACCTCAATTCAGCAGTTAACTCAATTTCCAGAAACTTTCACCTACATCAATTTTTTTCCAGATTTTCTCATAACATCATCTATTCAATTAATTATATGAACACCATTTCTAAAGTGGTTCTTAGCATTTTTACACTATTCGGTTAGCATACTAGATTACCAATTCATTGTTTACACAATTCCAGCATAATACCTAGTGTTCATTCTCCAAATTTACATAATCCTACAACAATTCAATCATATAACAACATATTCAATAGTTAATTTCATCTAGAATCATCAAATCAGCCCAAGTCAATAAGTATAGCTGCCTATTCGATTGAACAAGAATAGAATCATACTTACTTTGCTTCTAGCTTTAATTTCCTTACAAAATCCTATACATGCAAGCTTAATTTCCCTTCAATCAATGGCTGATCTCCCAATTTCCCTCTCTCCCTAATTCCCCTCTTCAATTCGGCATAATGAAGAGAATGGATGAAGATGACATCCATTATAATGGATTTAGGAATTTACTATGTTAGCCTTAATTAGTTATTAGTCATAGAATTAATCAAGGTAAAATGTGGTAAGGTAAAATTTTAGCATGCAATCTCTCTATTTACTATTTATTTCAATTTAGTCACTTTAAATTGGTCACTTATTTCATTCATTCTTCTAATTAAGTCCTTAATTGATCTAATTAGCTTAGATTCTAGGTTCAATTAAGCTATCAACTTAAGCAATTGGTCTCAATACTTCTAGGCTAGGATTTAGGGTATTACACAGTATGTTAGCGAGTTTTGCAAATATTGCAAATTCGGCTCAGAATTCATAAAGAAAGAAATAGACAAGTGTAGAATGTTCATCGATGGACTCAATGATGAGTTCGGCCCCATGTTCACTGCTTTGGGGAGTACTAACTTCCAAGAACTGGTCAACCGAGTCATAGCTACCAAAGCCAAGATGAATACTTCGACAAAATGATCGGAGAATCGGTCTCGAGAAAACAAAAGATCGAGGGATGATCATAAGTCTCATTGGTGCAGAAAGAAACAAAAGCACCAAGGAGGAAATTCTTTCAATCAGGGAAATTTCTCTAACGGTAGCTATATACCCAAGCCATAAGCTAAGTCTAGAGCCTAAACACCTATGGTATCCTTGGATAGCATCGTGAATATCGGGAGGGAGACCCAAATCCCTGCTTGCAAGACTTGTCAAAAGAACCATATCAGAGTTTGTGGAAAACTCACTAATGCTTGTTACTTGTGTAGAGACACGACGCACTATGTCAAAGATTGCCCCCAAAATCCAGATAAGTTGCCTTCTCATGCTTCTCACAAGTCGAGTCAAGCTCATTCTCCCAGGGGAAAGGGTTCGAAGCAAGCTAACTCGGGCAACTACGAAAATAGAAAAGGCCAAGGGTGTAGTGAGTCTCAGGCACCTGCTCGAGTCTATCACATCTGGGGGTGAGAGGACGAGGAGTGTGCTGATGTAATAGCAGGTACAATCTACCTCGATACATACCCTGTTTATGCTTTATTTGATACAGGATCAACCCATTCATTCATAAGATCTCCTTTAATTGAAAAGCTTAAATTAAAGCCTGAAGATGTTAGTTGTAGCTTAATTGCTACCAATCCTTTAGGAGACAATGTAATAGTGAACCAAATATGTAAGGATTGCCCTTTGTTTATTCAGGGCATCCCTTTCCTAGCCAACCTGTTGTTATTGCCTTTTGTTGAATTCGATCTTATTCTGGATTAGATTGGTTAGGAAGGCATCAAGCTTGGGTAGATTACCAAAAGAGAAAATTGTTTCTCTATGGTTTAGGAGAAAAATCCATTACCTTGATCGATAAGAAACCTATTAGCATCTTTGCTGCTATGATTAAAAGTGATGAAATTGAATTCGGTGTGACTTCCTTCCCTTTTGTTTCAGACTTCCCTGATGCTTTTCTTGAGGAATTATCGGGATTACCCCCTATTCGGGAAGTCAAATTCAAGATTGAAGTTCAACCCAAGAGTAATCCAGTGTCTATTGCTCTATATCGAATGGCCCCTATTGAACTCAAAAAGCTTAAGCAACAATTGCAAGAGCTTCAAGACAAGGGCTTTATACGACCCAGATTTTTACCCTGGGGAGCACCCGTATTGTTTGTTAAGAAGAAGGATGGGTCGATGAGGCTATGTCTTGATTATCGTCAGCTAAACCGACTCACTATTAAGAACAAGTATCCATTGCCAAGGATAGAGGACTTTTTCGATCAATTCAAGGATACCAAAGTCTTTTCCAAGATCGATTTGCGATCGGGGTACTATCAGATGAGAATACAAGACTCAAATGTACCCAAAACGTCTTTCAAGACTCATTATGGTCACTACAAGTTCCTAGTTATTACATTCGGGCTAACCAATGCTTCAGCGACTTTCATGGACTTAATGAACCAAGTGTTCAAACCCTATTTGGACAAATTTGTGGTTGTCTTTATCGAAAACATTCTCGTCTACTCGAAGGACAAGGAAGAACATGCTAATCACCTTCGAACTGTACTCCAAACACTGAGAGAGAATCGACTATATGCCAAATTGAGCAAATGTTAATTTTGGCTCTCGAAAGCATCCTTCCTTGGCCATGTTATCTCGGCCGAATGGATAAAGGTTGATCCTAAGAAGATTCCAACCGTCATTGAATGGATACCTCCAAGAAATGTTAGCAAGGTTAGGAGTTTTCTCAGTTTAGCCAGGTATTACTGAAGATTTATGAAAGGGTTCTCGATTCTTGCTACTCCATTGACTCGACTCCTTCGAAAGAATACTCCATTTAAATGGTTTGAGGACAAGTAGAGGAGCTTTGATCAAATAAAGCAAGTCCTAACTCAAGCTCCTATTCTAATCCAACCTGAACCGAGGAAAGACTTTATAGTCTTTAGTGATGCTTCTCACCTCGGTTTATAGTGTGTATTGATGCAAGATGACAAGGTCATTGCCTATGCTTCTCGGCAACTCAAGTCACATGAATTGAACTATCCAACACACGACTTGGAGCTAGCTGCGGCTGTGTTTTCTTTAAAGATATGGAGACATTATATATATAGAGAGAAATGTCGATTATTTACGGATCATCAGAGTTTAAAATACATCCTAACTCAGACGGTGTTAAATCTTCGACAACGAAGATGGGTGGAACTACTAAAAGACTATGACCTAATCGTTGATTACCATCCGGGCAAGGTAAATGTTTATGGCTGATGCGCTCAATCGCAAACATTCAATTGGTAAGATCGAATACAAATTTCCAACCTTGTTTATCCCTCTATTCGAATGGATGATATGAAATCCACTAATCGAAATCCATTAATTATAGCTTCAACTACTTTCAATGCCTATTTTAAGCTCCTAAAGAACCAGAGATATGTGGCAGAACTTCAAGTTCAATCCGACTTGAATTTGAGGATCAAAGAGCTTCAACAAAATGATCCCAGACTTTAGAAGATATTTAAAGAGATTGATTCCAAACCAAGCAACGAATTCTCACTTCGATTGAATGGTGTGCTCTAATTCAAGAATCGAGTTTGTGTACCCAATGATCCAATACTTAAGAGGGAAATGCTTCAAGAAGCACATAGTAGTCCTTTTTCAATACATCCATGAGTGATCAAGATGTATAAGTACTTAAAGGAAGTCTATTGGTGGCCGAGATTGAAGGCCGATATTGTTGACTTCGTATCGATGTGCCTCACTTGGCAGAAGGTGAAAGCCGAACACCAACTACCTATTGGACTCCTACTATAACACCCCATACCCAGGTTAGTAGTAACTCGGTTTGGGAGCGTTACTTAACAAGCAAGCAAGGACAACACAAGCATTACTCATTCAACTTGGCTTTAATAATCAACTAAAACATTCGACAATGATCAAGCAAGGAGAATCAAACAATCAAACAATACATAGGCAACCATTCATACGTTACTTATCATGTAAGTAACCACAAAATTGAATCTTAATCTAAACTATCCATTCAAATAGGTCACCAAATTTAACTCAATTCATGCTTACAATACAAACAAGCAATACACATTTGTGCCTTAAACATCATACCATTCGAATAAGACCAAAGCAAGGGACATGGCAAAGCAAGCAATAGCAACCAATCATACATTTCTTTTCATGCAAGTAATCTCAAATGTAACTACCATTTCATCCTAACCATTCGGCTATACTTACAACACCATTAGATTGATTTCTTTCTTGCTTACAATTCAAGTTACTACATACATGATTCTTATATCAACATTCAACCTTTGAAATCATATCCTATTCGACTATCCAGAAGTTCAAATATGCTTTCTTCATTTCATTGTTCATTGATATATACATGTGTCATCTCTTACCTAAATTTCTATCACAATTGATTGATCATTCAAATTTACATGTTCAAGCTTGCATTCAAACTACATTCTAATCCTAACCATTCGGCCATTTACCTAAGTGTATAACATGGCATGTAACTAGTTTCATTCATTCTTAATTCAATCTCATGCATTCGGCAATCAAATCTACAAGCATACATATCACACACAACAAGCATTGATACATTCAAGTGACCCTATATGTCATGGCCATTCGATTAGGGTACAAGTAAGAATCTTGACTCATCATCATACTTTCTATTTAAGCAAACCACATACAAGATCATAGCATTCGAAAGTCATCAAGATAGCTAGATTAACAATAAGTCATTCCATCAACATATGCGCAACAACATTCAACCATTATAAGTTAATTAAGTTCATTACAAACCTTAATCTACATACAAAACATAGATAGGCCATCAAGCATTATATACAATCTTTCAAAATGCATGTTTAAGCTACTTAGATACATCTAGTGCCACCATTCTAGGAGAATACAAAACAAGTATGGAATCATACTTTAACAAAGCTTGTGTAGGATGCTTCTTTCTCAAGGAATCAAGCTTCACGATCAAGCAATGTTGAATCCTTTAACATGTAGGTTGGGAAGAATGAAACAAGAGTGATAAGTAAAAAAATGTACTTAGTGAGGTAGTAACTAGTCTATCCCTTTTGTTATTTCATGTTGCATGCCTTTTATGTCAAGTGTAAACCTAGCTAAGGCTTCCAAGCATTAGAGTAGACTTAGCTAGTCTTTCAAGTATCAAGAGTGACCTTATCTAGTCTTTCAATCATCAAGAATATCCTATTTAGAATAGCTTGCATTCGGCCATAAAGATTAGGCATCAAGAAATCATAAATCATGAATCAAGTAACATGCTTGCAAAACAAGAAACCAAGGAGTCATGCTTTCGAATCAAGCAACATACATTTCATGGCATACAAGGCAAGTATCATGTATAATTGAATCTTATTTCATTTGTTTATTTCATTAAACAACCCCCTTGATAATTAGTTTGTATAGGTAATCGAGTCTTCAACCAACTGTCGCCACAATATGCACTGTAGTGCTGGTCAACCCTCCTACTATCGCCAAAGACCACATACGTACCCTCCGTCTGTCGCCAAATAGGGGCCTTAGCACTGGACGGTAGTCCACCTGTACACAATGAGCTATAGACTCTAAGGCATGCCATTCTACCTAATCCAACTAACTACCAAGGTTGTTCGAATTACCATTTATTCAAGTTATTAAGTTCAAGATCATGTTCATGTAAATCAAGATCATTTCACGTTAAGCCCTTAGGCTATTGAGCCTTAGCTTACAAGTCAAGTGGTTTCAAGATTCATTTCATCAAAATGAGATAACAACCATATCTCAACCAAGTCGTTAACATTCAACATGTTGTACCATAGCACATACAAGCAACCAAGTTATCACTAATCATGCATAAGCATTTCGAATAGGCATGTACATAAAACTAGGATCATGTTTCACGTGTTTCTTTAATTCATCCTTCCCTTATTAAGTGAAATCCATGCTTAGATTCATTATCATATCAAGAATGTAACAAATACATTGGTTAGGACTTAGTCCTAACCCTAGAGGTAACTACACTCACAATACAATCCAAGCAAGCTAGCAATTATATTGTATGGCTATCCCCTTGTTCTTAGCCCGTGAATGATTTCCTTTTTCTTCCTCAATTTGCTGCCCTTGGTCTAGCAAGCATAACACATACACATTTCATCAAAACAAGCACAATATATCATCAATCATAGTAGCAATGTTATCACAATGTACCTAACATTTAGCTACTGTTTTTATGCTTCCTTTTAAGAATTTCTTACCAATTTATCTCCACATTGTTATTAATTCATTTTAAATCATAATTGGAAAGACTACAATGTCCCAAAACCGTTTTGGAAACAGTTTGCATTTAGGTGTAAAAACAGTCCCAAACTGCCCAGGACACTGCTGCCTGGCAGTTTGCACACTGTCACTTTAAATGGTCATATCTTTTATCCGTACGTCGGAATTTCGATTTCTATAAACCTTTGGAAAGCTAACTAAATTTAATATAAGACAATGTAAGACTTTCATTTTATTTCTTAGTCAATTAATACAGTTTATTGTTTAGAGATAGGGCATTTACACTGCCTGGACAGTTTGCACTGTCCAGTAATTCCTATTTACAGTTTTCAGCATAGGACCCAGTTTTCATTTCTGTTTTTACCTAATGAAAATATACATTCTAAGTATCATATCATTAAAATTTCAGCCCTGAATTCAATCTATACTATATTTGGTGAATTTTCAAAGTGACTGCCCAGAACAAAGCAATTATGGGCAGATTGTACCTATTCACATTTTAATGCCTTTAATTCATTTTAACCAATGTCTTGGCCCTATAATTCATTTCATATGACATCATAAACATGTTAAGTCAATGTTAATTCATTATTAAAGGCTGCCAAAGTAGGGTAAGTTGGTTACAATGCCTAATCTTGCATGTTTACTCAATTTCAATTCCACAAAATAGTTTCTAGATTATATAACTATGTTCATACTTTTATCCTTCCATTTCAAGCATTGTTTGCTATCAATTCAATTTGTTTAACATCTTCTATACATTACCTATTCATGATCATCATCATTTCATTAATTCCATAGCTCAATTTTAAGTTTTAATCATTCAATTTTCACTTCAACAACACAATTCAATTTTCCAGCAGCCTAGGTTTGTTACACTATCACAAACACATGATTTCCAGCTTGTACCTAATGTTAATTCTTCAATTTTGCATAATTCTGCAATCATTCAATCATCTAAGAACATATTCAAAGTCTAATTCCATCTATAATCATCAAAAACAGTCCAATTCAACAATATAGTTGCCTATTCAATAAAACACAAGTAGAATCATACTTACTTTGCTTCTAGCTTAATTTCAATGAAAAATTCCTACACATGCAAGCTTGATTTCTTCTTCAATGGCTGAATTCTCTCAAGGTTTCTCTCTCTCAATTTTCCTCTCTCAATCGGCCAAGTGAATTGAAGTGAAAGATGACAATGTGGTTATCCACATTAGTGGATTTATGTAATTACTAAACTATCCCTTAATTAGTTACTAATCATGTAATTAGTCAAGGGCAAATAAGAGAACCATGAAGTTTATCATGCATTTCTCTTATTTCTTGTTTAATTCAATGTAGTCATTCTAATTTGGTCACTTATTTCATTCATTCTTTGAATTAGACCCTTGACTATTCAATTTAGCTTAATTCTAAATTCAATTAAGCTATCAATTTATACAATTTAATTCCAATACTTCTAGGCTAGAATTTGGGGTGTTACACCTACAACCCATCGAATTGCCACAGTGGAAGTGGGAGTGTATAACAATGGACTTCGTATCGGGATTGCCTCTATCGCCAAGGAAAAATGATGCTATTTGGGTGATCGTTGATAGGTTCACCAAATCGGCTCACTTCCTACCTGTTTGAATGAACATGAGCCTCAAATAGCTAGCCGAATTGTACTTGAAAGAAGTGATCAAACTTCACGGTGTTCCTAAATCTATCATATCAGATTGGGACTCTCGTTTTACTTCTTGATTTTGGAGGGCACTTCAACAAGCTATGGGAACCAAGTTTAACCTTAGCACTACCTTCCATCCACAAACCGATGGACAATCTGAAAGGGTAATCCAAGTGCTTCAAGACATGCTTCGATCTTGCATTATTGACTTCGGTAAAGATTAGGAGAAATCTCTACCATTAGCCAAGTTTTCCTACAATAACATCCATCAAGCTTCTATAAAAATGGCCCCATTCGAAGCATTGTATGGCAGGAGATGTTGAACTTCCCTATGCAGGTCTGAATTGGGGGAAAACAAGGTCTTAGGACCTGAATTGCTTCATGAAATCGAAAATCAAGTTCGGGTGATCCATAGTAGATTAAAAGAGGCCTTTGATAGGCAAAAGGCTTATGCTGACCTCAAGAGATGAAATTTTGAATATCAAGTGGAAGATTACGTATTCTTGAAGATATCTCCTTTGGAGGAAAATCCTCAGATTCGGGAAGAAGGGTAAACTAATCCCTCGATTCATCGGACCCCTCGAAGTCTTAGAAAAGATTGGTCCAGTTGCGTACAAGCTAGCACTCCCTACTGAATTTAATAGAATCCACAACATCTTCCATGTATCAATGCTGAGAAGATATCGATCGGATCCCTCACATGTTTTAGAACCTGATGGGGTGGAACTTAATCCTGATCTATCGTACGATGAAGAACCAAGCCAGATACTCGATAAAGAAGTCAAGAGACTTCGCAATAAGACTGTGCCATTGGTGAAAGTTCTATGGAAGAACCACAATGTAAAAGAAGCCACTTGGGAACCCAAAGAAAAGATGAGAAAGTAGTACCCTCATCTATTCCCCTCAGGTAAATTCGAGGACAAATTTCTTTAAGGGGGAGGGAATTGTAATATCCTCAAAACTAGTATAAAGGAAGTTACTACAATTCCTTCATTTAATCCCTAATTGATTGAAAGTAAGGTACTAGGTCTAGTTAATAAGGACCATAATGCTATAAATGAAAAAGTGGTGACCTAAATTATAAGTGACCAAACCAAAACAAATAACAAAGTGAAGGAATGCATGCTAAATTCTTATATTCCTAAATGCCCCTACACATGTCATTAATTAGTGGATAATCAAGGGCAAATTAGTCTTTTTGGGAGAGTTAATTGATGATCCATTATCATCTTCTTCTCCATAGTGTCGAAAATATGAACAAAAAATTGGAACGAAAGAAATTGAGTGAGAAAACTCCGTGTTCATAGATTCAAGCTTGAAATTTGGAATAATTGGAGTTGCTAGCATTCATATTATCTTGATAGGAAGGTAAAATCTCTTCCTTAATGCATTATAGATTCAAATGATGCTTGTAGATTTTAAGTTCTTGCTTGAATTACATGAATTGGATGATTAGTTAGTGAATTGATGCCATGAATTAGTTAAGAAGTTTAATTGATTGATCAATCTGTGAAATTGGTAGTGCCATTATAATGAGTAGGATAAATTGATGTTGTCAATAACCAAATTGATTGTGAAATGTTATGCTAGTTGTTGGAAAAAGTTGGATGATGATTAGAATGGATGATTGATATGTGAATTGAAATTCTTGTTGCTGGAAATTCTAGTGAGATGATGTCTTAATGAACCAATTTGAAAATGTTGCTGAATTGCCTTGTTTTTGTAAGTTTGACACATAATTGGACTGACTTAGACATGTATGAATGAGTATATATGTTGAACAATCATGTTAGAACCCTTGTCTAAGTGATTAATGAAGCTACAATCTAGCTTAAGGAAATCTGTCCAAAAGACTCTGTTTTGGGCAGTGAATTTAAAAATTTGTAGAAAATCACATAGACCAAATTAGGGAATAAATCTTATATGTACAGAATCGTGTGTATGTCTAGTTTCGTATGCAACAAACGGAATCGAATTCTGAGTTATAAAACATTTTGTAGAGACTAATCTCTAAGGACAGTGCAAATTGTCCACTGGCATAATTTGGTCTGTGTTTAAATAAAAAACTGTATTAATTCACTATGAATAAAAATGCAAGGCTTATATGATTAGAAGGCAAATTAAGTTAGCTTTATAACCGTGTAAACGGAATAAAAGATATGAACATTTAAGCAAGTAGTGCACATGCTGCCAGGCAACAACAGTCGTGATGTATTGAATTGAATGCTTGAGTGTATGGAGTCATGTAATGACTCAAATGGTTGCTGAATTTTACCTAGTACACTATGCATTGTATGAATGATAGATCAAGTGGAAATTGAGGAGAAAGGGGTTCACATAGATCAACAAGCTAATAGAGGGAAAGGGATTTCGATTCGGGAATGTCAATAGCTCGGAAAATTCATGTGAGTGTAGTTTAAAGTTTGGAGAGGGAACCTCTCCAAGTCCATTTATCATTTAAATTTCTTATTGATTCTTAGTATAAATTGTGTGATGAGCTTGCTATGGAGCATCAGCAAGGTAAGTGCCCTTTTGAGTGGTTACTTGTTTGAGAAGCATGCTTGAATTACAATTGATTGCCATGATATGCTTCTTGCTTAATTGAACTATATTGAAATGAAGCATGTTTGTTATAGTTAGAAGTAACTCAATTCATTGTTTAATGACATACTGATTGACATACGTTCATTGACTATTGGAATATTGATATTGGTATTGGCTTTGAACCCTATTCGATTGAAAGGGGGATATTGGCACAAAATGTGCAGATTGAATTGAATCATGCTTAAAGTTGAATGAAAGTGATAACTATTGTAAGCCTTGGTCTCGAGTCGGTCATAGATATAGTTGGCATGCAATAGAGTCTATAGAGCTCATTATCAGGGTAGACTACGGTCCGGGACATTGTTCCCTAATTGGTGACAGTATGAGGGAAGTATTGTTGTTGGTCATTGGCGACAGTAGGAGGGATTTAACCGGTAATTTGTACCATATTGACTATTGATATTGGCGACAATTTGGTTGGGGACTCAAGTATCTAGACTGAGTAATCGATTCTCAAGGCTATACTTAAAATGAACTTATATCTCATGTACATTGAATCTATTGTTACATTGAATTGCATTGATTGATAGTAAAGGAAAATTGATTGCCATGAACTATGGATATTGAGACATTGTTTGAACATTGTTTATGTGAGATTGTTTGAGTCTGAGACATTGATTGTGTTCAAATGACATGTTATGCCTATTGTTATTCGAATTGGATAATGGAGCATGTCTAAATTTCAAACCTTGTATTAATGTTGGATTGAAAATTTAGCAAAAGCATTTAGTATTGTTTACATTGTTTCAAATGGTTTCTTAATGATAGGGCAACCATATCATCTATTAGATGGTTCGTAGTTGAGACTTATTGTATTGATTGCCTTGTAACTTGAACTCACTCACTAAGCTTTGCTTATTTAAGTCTCTTTTCTACGATCCAGGTTGATATTGGATCCTATTCCGAAGTCTAGGCTCGTACAAGTCACATTTTGGTTGAAAGAGTATGTTTCCATCTTGTTATAGTTCTCCTAGGATGGTGGCACCTAAGGCATGTATATTCATGATCACTTAGTAATGGTTTGTATATATTAACTTCATCTATGATCTATAAAGAGTATGGTATGTATATATGAGCATGTATTCACTTTATTGAGTTTGAATGCTTGTCAGCCTAATGTTAGATTCCCATGGTTGGATTATGCATGCAATGGATGAATAAATCTATTGAAGTTGGCTAGTTAACAATAGGTAAATGTAGTAATCTACATGTTTAGACATGAACCATTTTGGTCACTTAAGGTAGTAGCTGAATGATGTATATAATATTCAAAGCATGTATGTTTGATTAAGGTAACTTAATTAAATGATATAAATCACCTATTGGTATGTATATTAGCTACATTGAATGCTGAAATTTTCTATTGTGATTTCCATCTAGTGAAATGGTTTCTTGGAGAACAAGTAAGTCCAAAATGGTATTGATCATGATAACTAATTGCTTTATGGGTCCTAATATATCTAATAGCTGCATCATGCATTGTCTATTGGGTCCTCGCCTATTCGGTTACTTGCTTAATGAGCAAGAAAGACTTAAAAACAAATTGAACTCACTAGATTTAATTGAATGGATCATTGATTGAATTGTGGTAACTTACCTAATCCTACTAGGGTGGTTAGAGTATGTTACATTAATATATTGGATTTTACTAAAGGATAACAATAAATTGAGTATATGATGTATAGCTTAGTAGGGAGGAGCCAAATTGAGAATTCATGAAATAGAGAAGATTTATTAAAGTGACTACAAAGTTAATTTATAAACTCTTAAGTTTGCATGGTAATTAAAAATTTAGTGGAGAACTAATATGTTTCATTGAGTGGGGATGACATGTAGAATTTTTATAGATGACTATCAAACAAATATTGTCATCTCCCTCATTCTTCTCTTGAGAACCGGAAACTAAAATTAGAGAAAAAGGGGAGAGAAAAAACCATGGCAGTAGCTTGATAAGGAATTTGACGATCCTTGCGCTTGATTTAATGTGGTGTATCAAGAATGTAAGTTTCTCATTGTTGCTTCTTTAATTCCAAAGCTTGATACCGTAGTTGATGAATATAGGTTTGATTCTTACATCTTTAAATTTGATTTATGAGATAGAAGAGTCGGTGATAGAATTTTGATTAAGAATTGTATTAAGGTAGTTGAGACTTGAGTTATTGGCTTAGTCTGTTTGTAATGTAATATTAGAATCTTTGAAATGATTTGAAATGTTGTAAATTCAAGAATGGAGCTCATAAGATTAAGTATTTGAACCAATGTAGAATGTAAGGATTGCTCGAGTTGAAACTGTCCAATAATGAAATTGTTTTTGAATTTGGATTAGCAAAGATTGATTTAATCTTGATATGGTGCTTGAAATTTAGTTAGTCTAAGGGTGACACTATAATAGAATCAAGGAAATTGTTGGGATGAGTTTAATGGCAGCTTAGGCAATTTTAATTGAGTAAGAATCTGCACTGTTTTGAGCATAATAGTATTGGGCTTTTTTGTTGAAATTCAATTAATTAAGCATGTGATAATGTTGAGCTAATTATTATGTTGAGAATTCTAATAAAGGATGATTGGATTAATATAATTTTTGGTGATGTATGCTTATTAGAAAGGTGGTTGAATTGAATAAAAAGAGCTTTTGAACAGGGGTAGTTTCAAATTGTTTACTATATTAGGGAAATTGTAGTATTGGTAACATGTTCATTATTTCCTTGAATTGCTTGCTTGAGGGTAACGGTTGATGTGTCTCGAGTTTTTCCTACAAAGGCTATATGAAAATGTTACCTTGAGAATTTCTTGAGCTTGTTTGCGATAAATACATGTCAATTGGTCATGGGACTGATTTTAATGAATTGTTAATTTGTTGTTATAAGTAGACAAGAAAGGAGTGGGTCAAGGGAGGAACGACACAAATGACTAGTGGTTCACGATCAAGAATAACTTGGAGTATTTGTGAGTGTAACTATGTTTTAATTAAGCATAGATTGTTGGCTTAGTTAAGTTATTAGATTGTATAATGAGGCTTAAAATGCCTATGCTTGCTTTGGGTTTCTAATGCTTGGTAAGTGAATATGCCTGGGTATGTATGGATATTTGTTTGTGTAAATTAGAACATAAAAATGAATTGGTTGCTTATAATGCTTAATGTAACATCTTGTGCATGTGGTTAAGTACTTGAAGAGTTAAGAAGTATATGGAGTGAATAATTGAAAAGTTTGTAAGAGCCTTGATTAGTGTTAGTTCTAGCTAGATTGGCATGCCAATAGAGATCCTTGAGCTCAACCTGAATTGGACTAAGGTCCCCTGATTGATGAAAAGATTATATGTCTCAATGGTACATGTTACCAATGCCTGATAATGTTTTCAATGAAAAGGTCATATGTTTCAATAATACATGATACCATTACCTGATAATGTTTTGAGTATGTTCTTGTAGGCTTAAACTAGTCAAGGTCGTGTTATAAGATTTAGATCGCCTATGATAAATTGGATTATTAAATTGAACAACTTTAATAGTTGCTTGTTGATGCATTCTATTTAGAAGCATGTTATTGTTATGTTATAATTATGTTTAGAATAAGCTTCTTGCTAAGTGATTTGAGAGCATATATTTACACTGTTGTTGTTTAAGCTTCGAGGCTAGCAACCTAATTGCTCACCCTGTCACTTTTTCAGGAAAAACTGGTTGATAGTTAAAGTTGAAGAGATAAGCAAGGTCACCAAAGGTAACAAAAGTATGTTACGTTTTCATATATGTAAACTCCTAGAAGGTGGCACTAGCTTGAATTTTAGGCTTAAGAATCTTTAGACTTCTTTGGTGGGATGTAAATATTATACTAACAAGGCTTATATATTCCGTGTTTGGTTGATGTTTTGGTAATTTGGTTGATCTTGCTAGAATAGATATACATGAATATTCGAATGATGTAGTTCATGTTAGGAGTTGTTTTTGAATGCTTGATAATCACATGGTATTTAGTATTTAAATTGGAAAGGAACGAGGTAAATAAATGGCTAAATGATCATAGGTAATACGAACTCACACTTGTGATTAAGTGGTTAAATAAATTTAAGCCTTTTTTTATTGAAATCATGGAATCCTCATAGTCCTTATTTAGTTTCAAAGTTATTTCTTGAAATACATGTTTACAATGGTTAATTGAATTACGATGATTACCTTAACTATCTGAATTATCCTAAAACCATCTTCTAGGTCTTGTTCGAATGATACCTTGTATATCAAGTAATTATCTTTATACTTCTTTCTCTACTTCAAACACTAACTTGTTAGACAAGTTAGACTATTTACTTATATTTAGGCATCTCTTTCTATGTCTGGGTTGAGGTATTACAATTTGGTAATCAGAGCTAATGTTTAGTCGATCCTAGGACTAATCCAGTTGTGTCATCAGTTGTGTAAGCACCACCTAGGAGTTGAATTGAATTGTGTCTGTGACCTTGTTGATTGAAGGGGGGAGTGTTAGATTGGGTCAGGAGCAAGTGGACCCTCAAAAGGCTGCAGAACCACGGCCTAAAGCTCCTCAAGTTAATCAAATCCAAAAAGAATGCCTTCTCATCATGACTGAGATGTTCGACCAACTCGTTACTAACTTGAAGCGAAATGATCCTTCTACACCCGTAGTGATTCAACATAGGTCCCTATTTGATAAATTGGCTTACCATAGACCCTATACATTCGCGTGATCTGATGAAGAGAATCTAGAAGCAGCAGAATATTGGTTGGAAACTACCATTAGAATTCTAACCAACCAACTTCAATGTTTTGATGAACATAAATTAGAGTGTGCGGTGGCTTTACTTGCTGATAAAGCCTTGAACTGGTGGGAAACTACAATCCTCACTGCCCCTGAAGACTCTGTCACTTGGGAATTCTTTCTAAAAGAATTTCGGAAGAAATATGTAAGTGAACAATACCTAGCTGAAAGAAGAAGACATTTCTTGCATTTGAAACAAGGTGGTAGACCCATAGAGCAATAAGTTAGTGATTTTTGCAAATACTGCAAGTACGAGTCCAAATATATTAAAAACCAGGAGGATAAATGTAGAATGTTCATCGAAGGATTGAATGATGAATTGAGCCCGATGTTTACGGCTCTTGGAATAACTAATTTTCAAGACTTGGTGAATCGAGTGATTGGTACTGAGTCTAGAATGAAAACAGTCGATAAAAGAAGGGAGAACTTTTCTAAGAAAGACAAGAGGTCAAGAAATGATGGCAAGCCTCAATGGCCTTTCAAGAAGCCAAAAAATTAAGGAAGGGATTCCTCAAGCTATGATGCTTCTCCAAGGGGTAACTTCATCCTAAAGCCTCAGACAATAACCAAATCCTCCGCACCTTTGATCTCTATCAATAGCTTGGGGAATTCTTGTAAGGATCCACAGTCTCGACATTGTAATATTTGTCAGAATTATCATTCCAGCCAGTGCAGAAAGTAGTGAAATGCCTATTTCTGATGTGGAAGCCTAGATCATTATGTTCTTGATTGTCCCCAAACATTGGATAAATCTTTGGCCAGAGTGGCCTCCAATTCGAATCAATTTCCATCTCCTTGGGGCATAGGGGCGAAATAAGCTCATTCAGGAAACTCAGGAAGAACTCGAGGCCAAGCTCCTACTACCACTCATCAAGAGTCTCGGGTCCATGCTTGATTGTATAACATTCAGAATCGTCATGATGAAGAGGAACCTGATGTTATAGCAAGTACTATTGAATTGAATGAAAACCCTGTTTATGCTTTAATTGATTTGGGATCCACCCATTCATTTATCTTTCTCCCTTGCTTGTGAAATTAAATCTGAAATCTGAAACTGTTAATCAACGACTGGTAGTTTCGAATCCTATAGGAGGAATTATGACCATAAACCTCATTTGTAGAAACTATCCTCTATACATCCAAAACATTCCTTTCCCTATTGATCTGTTTGTGCTACCCTTTTGTGAATTTGATTTAATTCTGGATTATATTGGTTAGGGAAACACCAGGCTTGGGTAGATTGTTAAAAATGAAGACTTTTTCTTCGTGGTTTAGGTAAAGAGTCCATCCTTCTGATTGATAAGAAACCTACCTCAATTTTTGCTTCTATGATCAAACGAGATGAATTTGATTTTGGTTTAAAATCCATTCCAACTGTATCTGAATTCGTTGATGTTTTCCCTGAGGAACTCCCGGGACTGCGACCAACCCGTGAAGTTGAGTTCAAAATTGAGGCTCAACCGAGAATCAACCCTATACCCATCACCCCTTACAAAATGGCCCTTGTTGAACTAAAAGAGCTTCAAAAATAGTTGCAAGAACGACTAGACAAAGGATTTATCCAACCGAGCTCATCTCCTTGGGGAGCCCCGGTACTCTTTGTCAAAAAGAAAGACGGATCAATGAGATTGTGCATAGACTATCGGCAACTTAATCAAGTTACGATTAAGAACAAGTACCCGCTTCCAAGAATTAAAGACCTGTTTGATCAACTGAAAGGTGCTTCTGTATTCTCCAAGATCGACCTTAGATCTGGATACTACCAAATGAAGGTTAAAGAATCTAACATACCAAAGACTGCTTTCAGGACTTGATATGGTCACTACGAGTTCCTAGTGATGCCATTCAGCCTCAAGCGCCCCTGCTACATTTATGGATCTCATGGACCGAGTTTTTAAACTCTATCTAGATAAGTTTGTTGTGGTCTTCATTGACGATATTCTTATCTACTCGAAAGATGAAGCTAAACATTCAAAACATCTCAGAATTGTGCTACAGACTCTTAGAGATAATCAACTCTATGCCAAATTCAACAAATGTGAATTTTGGTTGCCCGAAGTATCCTTTCTTGGACATGTAATTTTCACCTCGATAATTAAGGTTGATCTAGAAAAGATTCAATTTGTGATTGAATGGAGATCTCCAAGGAATGTTTGTGAAGTCTGAAATTTCCTTGGCTTAGCTGGATATTATCGAAGGTTTGTTAGGGGATTTTCGATGTTGGCCACACCCTTAACTAAACTTCTTCGTAAAGATATGCCATTCATATGGTCTGAAGAAAATCAAAGAAGCTTTGATCAATTAAAAGAAGTACTTACCCGAGCTCCAGTGTTAACTCAACCGGAATTAGGGAAATAATATACAGTGTTTAGCGATACTTCTCACTTGGGATTGAGATGTGTTTTAATGCAAGAAGATAAGGTGGTAGCATACACTTCCCGACAATTAAAATCTCATGAACTGAACTATCCAACCCATGATTTGGAATTTGCTACAGTAATCTTTGCCTTAAAGATATGGAGACACTATTTGTATGAAGAAAAATGCTACCTTTACACCGATCACAAAAGCTTGAAATACCTCTTTACTCAAAAGAAGTTGAATCTTAGGAAAAGACGTTAGATCGAGCTACTTAAAGACTATGATTTAATCATAGATTACCACCCGAGGAAGGCCAATGTTGTGGCTGATGCACTCGTCACCAACATACCTGTGGTTAGTACTTGATTAAACCAAACCTCCCCTTATTCCTATTCGAAATTTATATGGATATCATCTAAAATATTTCTTTGCAAATCATTGTAGCATCATTCTCCATTAATGCTTGCCTTCGAATTAGTAGGAAGCAAGGGACCTTGGCTTCTATTCGAATTGACTCTGATGTAATATCAAGAATTTTATTATTGCAACAGTTGGATCCTGAATTACAAGGAATTAAGCTCAAGCTTGATGGAAGTGCTAAATCAGACTTTTTTCTAAAGGAAGATGGATTACTCTATTTCTGAAATAGAGTGTGTGTTCCCAATGATTCAAGTTTAAGAATGGAAATTCTACAGGAAGCCCACAATAGTTCTTTCTCAATACATCCCAGATCAATGAAGATGTACAAAGATTTGAAGAGTCTCTACTGGTGGCCCAGGATGAAGTCTACTATAATAGAATTTGTGTCAAAATGCCTAGTGTGTCAGAAAGTGAAAGCATAACGTCAAGTCCCTTCAGGTTTATTACAACCTATTGAAATTCCACAATGGAAATGGGAGTTGATAATAATGGACTCTGTTAGTGGTTTACCCCTGTCACCAAAAAAGAATGATGCAGTTTGGGTGATTATGGATAGGTTTTCAAAATCAGCCTACTTCCTGTTCGAATGAACATGAGCCTAGATCAACTGTCGTATCTTTACATTCGAGAGATAATAAGGTTGCATAGAATTTCCACTTCAATAATTTCTGATAGGGACTCTAGATTTACATCTAGATTCTGGAAATCCCTACAGAAATCTCTTGGGACAAAACCAATTTTAGTACAGCCTTCCATCCTCAATTAGATGGCCAATCTGAAAGAACTATACAAGTCCTAGAAGACATGCTTCAAGCTTGTATAATCGATCTTGGGAAGAATTGGGAAAAAGCTTTACCTTTAACTGAATTCTCATATAATAATAGCTATCAATCTTCCATTCAAATGGATCCCTTTGAGCCCCTCTATGGAAGAAAATGTAAAACTCCTTTATGCTAGTCAGAGTTGGGGGAAAATAAAGTTTTAGGACCCCAATTGCTTCGATAGACAGAAGAACAAGTACAAATCATTTGCAATCGGTTGAAAGAAGCCTTCGATCGACAAAAAGCTTATGTTGATCGTAGAAGAAGGGATATCCATTATGATGTGTAAGATAGAGTATTTCTCAAGGTATCACCATGGAAGAAGGTGTTTAGATTTGGAAAGAAAGGAAAACATGGTCCTCTGTTTATAGGCCCTTTTGAAATAATCAAAAGAATTGGTCCAGTTGCTTATCGATTGGCCCTTCCTGAAGAATTCAACAAAATACATAACATATTTTATGTATCAATGCTGCATAGCTATCGATCTGGTCCTACTCATATTCTTGAACCGGAGGAAGTTGAATTGAACCAGGATTTATCCTATGAAGAAAAACAAATCCAAATCCTTGATCGTGAAGATAGAAGACTTCAAAATAAAATAATCTCTTGTCAAAGTCTTATGGAGAAATCATGGAAGTAAGGAGGCTACCGGGGAGCCTGAATCTACCATGATGGAGCAATACCCAAACCTATTCATCTCAGGTAAATTCGAGGACGAATTTCCTTAAGGGGGAGGAATTTGCAACACCCTAATTTTCAATTTGAGATTTATATCTTGGCTTTTACTCAAGGATAATAATAAATTAAGTATATAATGTATAGCTTAGTAGGGAGGGGCCGAATTGAGGATTCATGAAATAGAGAAACTTTATTAAAGTGGCTACAAAGTTAATTTATAAACTCTTAAGTTTGCATGGTAATTAAAATCTTAAGTAAGGAAATAATATGTGTCACTGTGTGGGGATGACATGTAGAATTTGTATAGATGACTATCAAACAAATATTGTCATCTCTCTCATTCTTCTTTTGAGAACCGAAACCCAAAATTAGAGAAAAAGGAGAGAGAAATCACCATGGCAATAGCTTGATAAGGAATTTGATGATCCTAGTGCTTGATTTAATGTGGTGTATCAAGAATGCAAGTTTCTCATTGTTGCTTCTTTAATTCCAAAGCTTGATAGTGTAGTTAATGAATATAGGTTTGATTCTTACATCTTTAAATTTGATTTATGAGATAGAAGAGTCGGTGATAGAATTTTGATTAAGAATTGTATTAAGGTAGTTAAGACTTGAGTTATTGGCTTAGTGTGCTTGTAATGTAATATTAGAATCTTTGAAATGATTTGAAATGCTGTAAATTCAAGAATGGAGCTCATAAGATTAAGTATTCGAACCAAAGTAGAATGTAAGGACTGCTCGAGTTAAAACTGCCCATTAATGAAACTGTTTTTTAATTTGAATTAGCAAAGATTGATTTAATCTTGATATGGTGCTTGAAATTTAGTTAGTCTAAGGGTTAAACTATAATGGAATCAAGGGAATTGTTGGGATAAGTTTAATGGCAGCTTAGGCAATTTTAAATGAGTAAGAATCTGCCCTGTTTTGACCAGAATAATATTGGATTGTTTTGTTGAAATTCGATTAATTAAGCATGTGATAACGTTGATCTAATTATTATATTGACAATTCTAATAAATGATGATTGGGTTAATATAATTTTTGGTGATGTATGCTTATTAGAAAGGTGGTTGAATTGAATAAAAAGAGCTTTTGAACAAGGGTCAGTTTCGAATTGTTTACTATATTAGGGAAATTGTAGTATTGGTAACATGTTCATTATTTCCTTGAATTGCTTGCTTGAGGGTAACGGTTGATGTGTCTCGAGTTTTTCCTAGAAAGGCTATATGAAAATGTTACCTTGAGAATTTCTTGAGCTTGTTTGCAATAAATACATGTCAATTGGTAATGGGACCGATTTTAATGAATTGTTAATTTGTTGTTATAAGTAGACAAGAAAGGAGTGGATCAAGGGAGGAACGACACAAAGGAGTAGTGGTTCACGATCAAGAATAACTTGGAGTATTTGTGAGTGTAACTATGTTTTAATTAAGCATAGATTGTTGACTTAGTTAAGTTATTAGATTGTATCATGAGGCTTAAAATGCCTATGCTTGCTTTGGGTTGCTAATGCTTGGTAAGGTGAATATGCCCAGGTATGTATGGATATTTGTTTGTGTAAATTAGAACATAAACATGAATTGGTTGCTTATAATGCTTAATGTAACATCTTGTGCATGTGGCTAAGTACTCGAAGCGTTAAGGAGTATATGGAGTGAATAATTGAAAAGTTTGGAAGAGCCTTGATTAGTGTTAGTCTCGCTTGATTAGCATGCCCATAGAGATCCCTGAGCTCAGCTTGAACTGGACTAAGGTCCCCTAAATGGTACTAAGATACCCATGATTGATGAAAAGTTTATATGTTTCAATGGTACATGTTACCATTGCCTGATAATGTTTTGAATGACAAGGTTATATGTTTCAATGGTACATGTTACCACTACCTGATAAAGTTTTGAGTATGTTCTTCTAGGCTTAAACTAGTCAAAGTCGTGTTATACGATTTAGATCGCCTGTGATGGATTGGATTATTAAATTGAACAACTTTAATAGTTGCTTGTTGATGTATTCTCCTTAGAAGCATGTTATTGTTATGTTATAATTATGTTTAGAATAAGCTTCTTGCTAAGTGATTTGAGAGCATGTACTTACACTGTTGTTGTTTAATTTTTGAGGCTAGCAACCTAAAATCTCACCCTGTGACGTTTTCAGGAAAAACTGGTTGATAGTTAAAGTTGAAGAGATAAGCAAGGTCACCAAAGGCAACAAAAGTATGTTACGTTTTGATATATGTAAACTCCTAGAAGGTGGCACTAGCTTGGATTTTAGGCTTAAGAATCTTTAGAATTCTATGGTGGGATGTAAACTCCTATATATTCCTTGTTTGGTTGATGTTTTGGTAATTTGGTTGATCTTGCTAGAATAGCTATACATGAATATTCGAATGATGTAGTTCATGTTAGGAGTTGTTTTTGAATGCTTGATAAGCACATTGCATTGTTACTTAATCATGTATCTAGTATTTAAATTGAAAATGAACGAGGTAAATAGATGACTAAATGATCATAGGTAATATGAACTCACACTTGTCATTAAGTGGTTAAATGAACTTAATCCTTTTTATTGAAATCATGGAATCCTCATAGTACTTATTTAGTTTCAAAGTTATATCTTGAAATACATGCTTACAACGGTTAATTGAATTATGATGATGACCTTAACTATATGGATTCTCCTAAAACCATCTTCTAGGTTTTGTTCGAACGATACCTTGTATATCAAGTAATTATCTTTATACTTATTTCTCTACTCCGAACACTAACTTGTTAGACGAGTTAAACTGTCTACTTCTATTTAGGTATATCTTTCTATGTCTGGGTTGGGGTATTACAGTCTTTATATAGGCGACAAAGCTAGGGTTAAGAAACCCTGAAGCGCACAAAATCTCTTTAATGAGGATATTTCTTCCCTGCATTATTCAATAAAGTCCATATCAGATTGGGGTCTACATGTAAGTTGACCATCAAGATTCGAGGTTTATCTCCAACTCTACTACACATCAAGGGATGCTACTCCGTTGGTCATATATTCCATTGCCTGGGTTGCTTACTGCACACCAATTACTAGAAGCACTACATTTCCAATTAAAAGCATCAATATATATACAATTAAGTGCAAGCACTATTAACTCCCTAACTACATGCTAACTACTCCAAAATGCAACTACATGAGCATAAACACATGCAATAAGCAAATTAAAATGGACTAAAATATAGGTTCTCTACGTAATCGTCAAATTTATCTATATATCAAAACCCTAAGTTGAATTAAGATTATATATATTTATATATTGAAATCATAATTAAGTTGAATTTAGATCACAGACACACACACACACACACACATATATATATATATATATATGAACTTCGAATTAAGTTGAATTATGATTTTATATACTAATATATATTGAAATCCTAATTAAGTAGAATTATGATTACATATACTAATATATATGTATATATATGTATATATTGAAATCCTTATATTAGTTGAATTACGATTACAAAAGGCTTGATAAAGGCATGAGAGGTCTAGCAACCATTAATGGCTTTTTGCAAATCCCTCTAAATAGCATAGAGAGTTTCATTTACTCGTTTCAACTGATTAAACTATGTAAAGGTCAGAATGTTGTTGATAAGTCTTATATTTTCATATTTTCACATATATATACTTATAATTTTAGTGTTCTAATACAACTACAAATCCATCTTTTAACAAGTATTTGATTTTTGTAAGGATTTTGAAAGCTAAAGGATAATACATGGTTAGAAGAGAAGTTTTAGTTAGATTTGGATTCTAAGGAGCACTTAAGACAAGAAAGGAATCCTACTTCAAGTTGAACTTTCACTTTTATGTTATATTTGGAGTAAATGACCTATATTATAAACAGGGTTATGAGGAGAAGAGAAATCATTCATCCCCATAGTTCTCATTCTTTTCTTCATTATCGCAGACCACACTATAAGTTGCTAAACTCCAACTTTCTGGTTAAGGTTTATTGAGTTTATTAATTCAAATATTTAGTGAGATTTTACTCTTCATCTGATTCATTTATCTTATATTTTTATATTTTATGTGCTTATTCAATACGTATGTATCGGTTTATAAGCATGATAAGTACTACAACCAATCAAAAGTCTTCTCATTCGTAATCATGGTTGGTTTTTGATATAAGTGGTAAGTAACCTAGAAAATAGGTTTTTAAGGTATCAATTCATTTTCTTGATAACTTAATGGGTTAGTGTTTTGATAGTTTATGTGCATTAGGTCTCTTAATACAATAAAGCTATTTATAGGTTTCAATTCCTATGTGCATTTCTCTAAGGTTTTAATCTTGATAATAATGGTAGTAATCATTCATGTAGTTCTTAGTGATTATCTACTAATTAAAATAGATTAGGTTATACATGTGCTATTCTCTGGTAACCTATAACCAAGCTATTTGAGATTAATGCATGTTTATCTTTTGTAAGGATTGATGAACTAAGTCTTGAATTAATATACCGAGATCAACCTTGACTAGCACTATCTCCATACCGAATTCCTCTTTATTTTTAATTGCGTTCTTTCATTAGTTTTTTTAATTCAATGACAACAAAAATCCCCCCTTTACTTTAATTGTTGGTTTTATATTAACATAATCTCTTACCACTCTCAGTGGATTTCACCCAGCTTATCACTACTACAAATTTTTGTTTGAGCAGGTATTTATTTTTTACGACTTCAATATCCACTATAAAAAAATGGTTTTGTTGCTAGGGAGTGGTGTCAAAAAGGTTACGTTTTTTCCTTTCTTAATTTTTTTATATTTCTTTTATGATTCATTCTTCTTGTGCATATAAAAATCTTGTGTTCAATCCTAAGACCGAGAAGATGACACAATGGCTGAGAAAACACTACATGAGTTAGCCATACCAGATATCGCACACCGACCCTTTTGCATTGACTACCAAGATCTAGACGTTCCGTTCAAACTCAAATCAAGTTTGATCCATATTCTTCCAAAATTTCGAGGACTTGAGAACGAGAACCCTCGTAAGCGTTTGATGGAATTCCATTTAGTATGCTCAAGCATGAAGCCACAATAAGTGATAATTGATCAAATGAAGCTACTAGCATTCTCATTTGTTGGGTCACACCGGTACACCCCATGGTGCAGCGAAAAAATTATCCGGCGATTACTACCAGAGATCAATGTACGAGGAACGAATCAGGGTTAATAAGGGTGAAGAATTACCTATTTAAAATATGGAATTCTGAATTTCGAGGAGATAGATATTCAATCACGATTCCACGATTTCGATTCCCAAGCTGCAACAATAATGCTCCGACCTCTACGTAGTTCACCTAATTGAAACGAGTATATAAAACTCTCTAAACTATTTAGAGGGTTTTTCCAAAAGCATTAATGATTGCTAGACCTCTCATGCCTTTATATATCTTTTGAAATCCTAATTCAACTCATATTAGGATTTCAATATATATATATATTAATATATATAATCCTAATTTAACTTTAATTGGGATTTCAATATATATATTAAATATATATAATCCCAATTCAACTTAATTAGGATTTCAATATATATATATATTAAATATATAAAAACCTAATTCAACTTTAATTAGGATTTCAATATATATATATATATTAAATATATATAATCCCAATTTAACTTAACTAGTATTTCAATATATATTAATATATATAATCCCAATTCAACTTTAATTAGGATTTCAATATATATTAATTTAAATCGAATTATAATATTTATATATTAAAAGAGTCATAATTACAATAATTATTTTCTTTTAATATTTATCCAATAGTTAAATTATATATATCAAATATATATTAATTTAACTAAATTCGTGTACAACAAATTTGTACATATATAATTTGTTT
The DNA here is from genome assembly GCA_019671005.1 of Hibiscus mutabilis. Taxonomy (NCBI): domain Eukaryota; kingdom Viridiplantae; phylum Streptophyta; class Magnoliopsida; order Malvales; family Malvaceae; genus Hibiscus; species Hibiscus mutabilis. The sequence goes on along the minus strand of CM033718.1, from coordinate 23,808,344 downwards.
AATATATGCTCATTTCAACCATGGGTGTGGCCCTGTAGGTTCATGTAACGATAGTAGTAAATATTGAAACATTTCTAATATTACAAACAATGAGTGACATCTAGCAATATGTCATTGTCACCTAAGTTACAAGAAATCATGATTCGACATAACTTTTTCGTGATTAACTCTTTTTCATGTATTACATCCTTTTGTCCTTTATATCTAGATTGGACACAAGTCATTGAACAATCACACTTGAATAATCCATATAATATTTCTTGATATCTTGAGTAGACTATTATAAACAAATAACTATGATATCTCATATCAACTTATTCGAGCATGGCCATGCATTTCTAGTCTCACTCAATCAAGTGGCCTACGATATTACTTCTATTATGTAGAAGGGACAAATCCTATATTGATCAACCATATCACACTACATAGCTTGTGATAAATCCAATATCAGTTTTTATAGAGTAGTTAGTTACGACACACGTTTAACTATACCAAAATATTTCACTTACGATGTTGAAATAATGATATCTCAAGTATAAGGATCATACATGTAGTTAGCACTATGAGCAATGTTGTGACTGTCACATAATAATCCAAGAAACCTTCTCATAGCGGGTCAGTCCAGTATGTCGTTCTCTAACACATGCTTATGTATTGATTTTGACATCTCCATGTCAATGACAACACTTTGTCATCAATCAACTACATATTAGTCTTAATGCATTATTGTTGTTCATTCCCACAATAATACTCGACTAAGAACATTTAAGAATAATCATATTATTCTAAGGACTTTATTATAATTCAGTTTATTTACGCACGCAAAATTGTAACTGAAAATAATTATGGCAATGCCCCTTTATGAATGAACAAGGTAAAAACAAATGTCATTTACAATCATCTTATGATTGGTCTTTGGGCATACTCTAACAGTCTCCCAATAGCACTAAGACCAATCACTCATGTATCTAATACCAAGTGACAGTGTGACGATCATGCTTCTGCTGCATTAGAGGCTTTGTTAGTGGATCCACAATGTTATCATCTATTTGTATTGAACATATTTCCATATCTCTTTGATCTATAGTTTCTCGAATAAAATGATAATGCCTAAGTATGTGTTTAGACCGTTGGTGAGATCTGGGTTCTTTTGCTTGTGCGATGGCTCCGTTGTTATCACTATATAGATCCATAGCATTCAAAATGCTTGGCACAACCCCTAGTTTAGATATGAACTTCTTGATCTTAACACCTTTTTTTAAAGCATCGCATGCTACAATATACTCGGCTTTTGTTGTAGAATTAGCTACTGTGTCTTTCTTTGAACCTTTCCAGCTCACAGCGCCTCTATTAAGGCAAAAAAAAAACTCGATTGCGATTGTGAATCATCCTTATCGGTTTGAAAGCTGACATCAGTACAACCTTTTATACTTAGCTCTTTCTCACCTCCTTATATAAGGAATGTATCCTTAGTTCTTCTTAAGTACTTAAGGATGCTTTTAACTATGACCCAGTGACTTTCACCGGGATCTACCTGGTATTGACTTGTCATATTTTAAGCGTATGATACATTTGGACGAGTACATAGCATGGAATACATGATAGATCCAATTGTTGAAGCATATAGAATCTTACTCATTCGCTCTCTTCCTTGAGGTGTTGAAGGATACATTTCCTTCGAGAGTAAAATTTCATGTCTCATAGGTAAGAACCCCTTTTATATTCTTCCATACTGAATCTTTTCAGTACTTCTTCTATGCATATATTTTGACTCAGTCTTAGCAGTCGTCTCGACCTATCTCTATAGATCTTGACTCCTAAAATGTATGTTGCCTCACCCAAGTCTTTCATGGAAAAACATTTTTCCTAACCAAGATTTCATATACTGTAAGCTAGATATTTCATTTCCTATTATCAGTATGACATCCACATATAGTACCATAAATATGATAGTTCTCCCACTAATTTTCTTGAAAACACATGACTCATCTTCATTTTTGATAAAATCAAACTCATTGATTGCATCATTAAAATAAAGATTCCAACTTTGAGAAGCTTGTTTCAATCCATAAATGGACCTTTGCAGCTTGTATTTTTTTTTGGCATCTTTTGGATCGACAAAACTTTCAAGTTGTGTCATGTACACATCCTCATCTAGTTTTTCATTAAGGAAAGCAGTTTTAACATCCATTTGCCTTATCTCATAATCATAAAATGTAGCTATCGCAAGTAAGATCCAGATGGATTTAAACATAACAATAGGTGAAAAGGTTTCATCATAGTATATACCATGAATTTGACCAAAAGCCTTAGTGATTAATCTCACTTTGTATGTTTTTCCATTACCATCCATGTTGGTTTTCTTTTTGAAAACCCATTTTTCACCATATGGGCTTAATCCCTAGAGGTGGGTCAACCAAGGCCCAAACTTGGTTTTTATGACATGGAATCCATCTCGAGTTTCATGGCCGCTAGCCATTTCTCAAAGTCTGGGCCTGTCACTACTTCTTGATAAGTCCTTGATCCATGAAGAGAACATCACAATGCAATGTGACAAGAAATTCATATTTCTCAGGCGTATTGCATTCTCTCAAAGATCTTCACAGTGGTTGTGTTTCCAAAACTGTTGAATGTTCCTCAACAACTTGTGGAACTTGTTGTTGTTCAATCTCTTGTTTAATGATATGTGGTTGATCTCGAATTTCATTAAGTTCAATATTTCTCTCACTTCCTTTTCAGAAAAAATTATCTTTCTAGGAAGATTTATGTTTGAACAACAAACATTCTTTTTCGGTAGGATTGAAGAAATAACATCCTTTAGTTTCTTTAGGATAACCCACAAAATTACATTTATGAGATTTGGGTTTGAGCTTTGCAGACATCTTATGTTTAACATAAGCTTCACAGCCCCAAATTTTCATAAAAGACATACTATGATGTTTCCCATTCCATATCTCATATGGTGTCTTTTGAACTGATTTAGATGGAACACCATTTTGTGTGAAATTAATTATTTTTAGTGCATGCCCCCAAAAAGAAACTAGAAGATTAGCGCGACTCATTATTGATTGAACCATGTCTAACAGTGTTCGATTTGTTCTTTTCGGAAACTCCATTCCATTGCGGAGTACCAGGAGGTGTGAGACAATCCCATATTCCTTAAGAAGGTCATCAAACTCTAAGCTTAAGTATTCTCCTTCTCGATCTGATCAAAGAGCCTTAATGCTTTTTCCTAGTCGGTTTTGTACTTCATTTTTAATTCCTTGATCTTTTCAAGGGCTTCATATTTAAGATGCATTAGGTAAATGTACCCATATCTACTGAAGTCATCTATGAAAGTAATGAAGTATTGAAAACCTTCTTCTGGCTTGTGTATTCATTGTTCCACATACATCATTAAGTATTCATCCCAATAAATCACTTGCTCACTCACTTTTACCATTAGAAGGAGCTTTGGTCATCTTTCCCCATAAGCAAGTGTAACACCCCAAAACATCAGCCTAGAAGTTTGTTATACTTTAGATTGAGTCCCATATAGATTAAGGATATCTATAGTATCAATGTGTATGAGTTAAGGACCGTTTTGAATAAATAATGAAATAAATTATCATTAGTTGAAGGATTAAACCGAAACAAACAATAAACTTAAAAAAATGGATGTAATTACTAGAAAAATTAAAGGGCTCTAATAGGTGTCATAAAGTTAGCTATCCATGTGTGGAGGAAGGAAAGGGGATATCGGTTTTAGTGGATGAAGCCATTAAGCTTGGTTTCATCTTCTTCCTCCTTGAGTGAACACCGAACCCTTGAGAGAGAAAGGGGACTACCATGCGTGGGGTTATAAGCTTCCAAATTAAAGCAATTATTTTTTTACTCCTATATATGGAATTAAGAGGAAGGTATGAAACTTTGCTTCTGTCTTGAAATTAGTTTAATGAAATTAAGATACAATTATTTTTCCCCCTAGGACTATTTTTGTAGATTGGAATCGTTGAAGCATGTTTCTTATTATGATCTAAAGCTATGAACACTGTGTGTATATCCTTAAATTGCCATGCTGAGTATGTGAATTTCTTTTTGAATTATAGTGCAGATTATGTATAGAAAACTTGTTTGGGATTGTCAAAAGCTAAAGAGAAAGTTCAGAATTAGGATAGCAAAGTGGTCCATGGTTAATTAGATACTTGAAATGATTCAATTTGAACAAGCAAAGGTAGCCTTGGATGTACCCTGTTTTAGAATGAATCGAATAACTTTAATTGATGGACTAGATGTGTCGATTGGTTAGTAAGTCATTCAGGACTGTTCTGTTTCTAAACAAAACTGTTTTAAAATTTGACAAATAGGGGAAGGCTGATTATAATCGTTCAAAGGCTAATGTAGTGTTATAAGCATATTGGAAAATGAATTGAAGTCACGTATGTGTAAATTTATGTAAAACTGGAACAAGTGAATGTTATATGTATGCACTGTTTTGAGTGATTGTGGTAACAATCCTGAATTTAAGGTCTTCAAGTTGTTATTAATCGAGTCTAAAGAAATATAAGGTTCATCAAAGGTCGATAATATTGCATAGGGACTATTTTATGAAAGCTGAAAATTTACATTAAATGGAGCTATTTTGAGCATGCATTAGGTATGTGTATGAAAACTAAACAGTGTTGCATCTACATAAATTATAGGGACTATTTTTGAACAAATATGTATACATGTTTTAATTGGAAAGCTTTGTATGTACATGAAAACTTGTGGACTGATTTTGGTGTGTATAGATGTGAATATGTATACAATTGCCATGTTTAGTATGTGTTTAACATTTGATGGAATTGTTTGCTCATAAGTAAATAAGAATATAAGTGAATTAAGGTTGTCTTGAGCTCATAGTAATTAGAATGGAGGCTGTTTCGATCACTTATAAGTATACATATAAAAATTTGATTATTTGAGAGTACTTAAATTTATGCTGGACTGTTTTTAAGTATGTTAAATAGGGAAAGGCTGTTTTGAGCAATCAGGGGGACTATCTTGATTATGTATACATGAATATGTTGTAGAATAGGGATTGTTTTGCAACAACTCAAACCTTGATAGACTGTTTTGTTGAGAATGTATCTATATATATATATATATGTACACGTGTGTACATATATAAGTAATGCATGTTGAATTGTTTTAAGCATAAATGGATATATTAGAACTAATTAGATAAAGTATGTATGAAATTGGATTGTTTCTTAAGTAAATGGGTGACATAAGTTGATGTTAAGTAAATGATGGAATCAAATGAGCCTTTTATGTATAAAAAGATAATGCAGTGTATGAAAGCTTAAAATGCAGAATTGTAATGTCTTAAGAATTCAGTTTTGAAAGTTTAAAATGCAGTCTTGGTAAGGTGCAGAAAAATAGTATGGAACACATGCAGTTCTGTAATAAAAGTAGTTGATGTTTATGCAGTTTGTTTGATAAGAAAAGAACCAGTCTAGAAATACATGGTTAGTATAGTATGCTAGAAAATATCCAGAACTGAATTATAGCAAGTATCGTGTGCTTATATGATATGTACATTTGTTCGACTAGTATGGAATGTAGCATAATGTTTGATATGCAGTTCTTATTTAGCTTGATGAATGTAACCTTGATTAACTTGATAAATGTAGTTTTGATCAACTTGAAAATACTGTTTTGAGTATGAATTTGTATACATGTAGAAAGTTGGGTTGTTTTACAAATTGTACTGGTTATAATAAATTGTCAATTTGTTTGAGGTACATATCTTGATAAGGAAGAGTAGACGAAACGAGTTATTTGGAAGCTAGGGATAATTGTAGATTCAGGTATCCTGTAACTTCGGGATAAGAGGTAAGTGTAGTTGTTGTGTCTCGGGTGACACGAAGTTATCCCGATTTACCATTTCATTATATTTAAGGTATTGGATGTTTATGTATAGATCACACATGATCATTTTGCATAATGCTCACATAGAGCATCCGGGATTTGGGTTACATACATGGCATTAAAGTCTCATGGTTAAGGTATGCATTACATGTGCATCATGAATGCATTTTATGCTTGTTTATGATGTTTATTGTTTATAGAATTTGAGTAAATTATGTATGACCTTGCCCTGAGTTAGTAATGACCTTTAATCCTTGAAAGCTTATAACCTAAGAAACAACATCGAACTTCAAAGTTATAAGAATTCACACTTTTGGGAGCTAAAAATCTCACTTTATGTTGTAAGATGTTAAGAAAGAAAGCAAGAAATTTTACTTCTGTAATAAGATACTTTCCAAACTTCAAAGAATAAGATACTTAAGTTGCCTAAGTAATGGAAGACCTTGGACAATTTGGCATGGTACAGAGGTATATGTTTCAGGGACTACGTTCCATGAGCTACGGCTCGGGGGATGCCCTATTTATATGTGATATGTTGGCGACGGTAGGAAGTAACGAGGGAGATGATACAGAGATTGGCGACAGTTGGTTGGATAGTTGAGAAGTTAGGATTGTTATGTTTCCGATACTAGCTATTGCTATGTGCTTTGGGCTATGTATAACTTGGACCAATACGGTCAATCTCAGGCTAATGATACTCATGTCCAATGTGTCCCAATGCAAACAATCTAAAAGATATGAATTGTGATACTATGCTTTGAAAATAAACTTTGATAAGAAATGTTATGCACTTAGATAATTTCAGTTATGAACTCCGATAAGAATGATAAGATTTGTGGTAATCTTTGATAAGAAATCTGAAAGCTCTGATAAGTATCCTGACAAGTCTTGGGAAGACTTCAATATGGCAAAGTGTGATCTTTAAAAGATTGATAAGAAAATCGATGGAACTCTGATAAAACTCTAAAAGAAATTCAATTAAGATTAAGGCATGAACTAAATGCTAACTTATACTTGTATTCCTTGGATTTCCATTTAATACCTTTGACATAATGCTTTGTTACTTTGATGTCACTACCTCACTTAGGCTATATAAGCCTAATGCATTCATATCATGCATTTGCAGGTATGGACCTTCTATTTGCTGATCGTGCGTTTATGTTACAAGTCACTTCATGGATTCTATATTTTTGCTTATTACATTTGTTGAGAACTATTAGGATGGCATATGAGATTGTCTAAATTTAATTGTAAATCGTGTTAATAGCATTTCATATTGAAATGGATTGTAAAAGGCCTAATATGTCTATACGGATGTTGTTGGTTGTACCCTGTTGTTGTATCTTTATGTTGATGCTTGTTTAAGTTAAGATAGTCTTGAAGATAGATTGATTAATGGTTGGCTTCTGCTTTGGTAAGAATGTTAAAAGTTGTGTATATCCATGTAGATCATGATCTACGCATGTGTTTAAAAAAATGGATATAAAAGTTTGCTTAACATTGTATTTAAGGTCTTGAAGTTTTAATTTAAAGAACACATATGACTTGCGTGCGAATGTACTAGTAATCGTAAATTTTGTGATCTAGAATTGGTTATCGATGCTTGTTGCATAAATAGCTTAATCTTAAGCTATTCAATAGAACTTAAAGTGTAGGGTTTCAAGGCTCGAAAATTTCTATTAAAAGATTTTAAATGATGACTTTCTTGTTGATGAGGTATCACTAATTGTTTAAAATTATGATCACCTTATAAGATGTGTAATAAGGAGTATGTGTTAAGATATGATAGTTACTCGAAAGAGATTTAAAAGAATACAAGTCTTCCGGAATGTCTTAGAAAGTTTAGACATTAAGATCTGATCATAAATAATATAAACTTGTAGGCTTAAAGACTTTCAAACAATGGTATAATGTTACTCGGTTGATCATGATCATTGTCTTATAACCTTGAAATGGGACAATAAAGGACAGGAAATAAGTTTGTATACAAATGTATTATCAGAATTTTTGTGCTTGTCGGTAAATGTTTGTGGGTTAGAGGCTTGTTGTGCTAAGGGAAAAGTTTAATTTCGATTCTTGTTGTTTCTAAGTTGTGAGCTTTAAAATAATTCATATCATCTTGAATTAGGAATTTAAAGTTTTAGCTAAAACCGACAAAATCTTGATCTTATTTCTTCTGAAAATATTTTGAATTATGACTCATTTCTGTAAGTTAAATGCTTATTCGTCCTTTAACACTATCTAGTTCGGTTTACCTTCTAAATCGGGTTAGAGAGTGTTACAACAAGGCTCGCATACATCAAGTTGTTTGAAAACAAATGAATCCAAAAATCCATCTTTATGAAGTTTTGAAATGAGTTTGATTAGAGTCATTTGTTTTGATTTTTTCGTATTTATGTTGTAAATGGAATTCTTTTGATCCAAAATATAGAGGCCATTTATTAATTGTGTCACACCATAGAAAACATTATCGAGATAAAAGAACAATTATTCTTGATAATTATCTTAAAACCAATCTAGTCTAAACAAGAAAACGAGATGGTGTTTTAGTCAAACTAGACACAAAATAACAATTCTCTAAACATAAATTAAGTCCACAAGGCAATGATAAAGTATATGTTCCTATAACTAGTGCAGCAACTCTTGCTCCATTACCAACCCGTAGGTCCACCTCTCCTTTTCTCAAATTTCTACTCTTTTGTAGTCCTTATATAAATGTACAAATATGAGAACCACAATAGGTATCCAATACCCAAGAAGTAGGTGCTGATAAAGTAATATCAATAACATAAATATTCGAGGCGGACGCTCCACTTTCATTTGCCTTCTTGACTTTTCAAGATAAATGGGGCAGTTCCTTGTACAATGACATGTCTTATTACAAATGGAAAAATTTCCTTCCAGTGACTAGTCAAGGTAGTTTACGCTGTTCAACTTGTCATTCTCAAGGATTGATCGCAATGATAACAAATTTGTATAATAAGTCTACAACAATAAAATACGAATTTTGAGTACGTTTACCATGTTTGCTTATAAAAGGACTTGATACTCTCACTATTTTTATTAAAATTAATAACCCTCAAATATTAATGTTGAAAATACTTTCTATAAGGTTTTTCTAGTGGGCAATGATCCAAATTTCACATTCTCTTAAGTCAGCTTTGGCTTTTCTCTTAAGATTATGGTCTATCTAGGTAAGCAACACTTGCTAATTACATCTCATGTAACTCCTTCATTTGGTGAACAACTTTATAACCATCCTATGATTATCCAAATAACTAACCTTTAGGTTTCTAATCCTATTAGAGTAACCTAGTTAAGTCTTTAACCAATGTTACAACCAACGGATATCACTTGCTTATTCTTCGTGTTTGGCCAAGATAGATACAAGTACATTGCTTTAGCAGAACCTACATTGTATCGATCTAGACTTTTACGAGGGTTAACATTGGGAATTAATAAAAGACTCAATATTTTGTTAAGGGGTTTCGTGAATATTTTCTCACATTTAACATTTGATATTATCAATTAACTAGCATGCATCTCATACATTCATTTTATCACATATATGAAACGCAGTAAATATGAATGCAATAGTTATAGCCCATATCCTAAGGCAGCACGTCCCAAGCCAATGGGAGAACCAAATTATTCTAAGTATAAAAACACTTCTCAAGCATCTTTCTATCGGCCCACACTTCTGTTCCTCTGGTTTATACTTCTTTGTATAGATTACAATTTCAGAAACTCGTTTTATATACGAGGGAGTAAGATGAGAAGAGAATTACAATAGAAGTATAGAAATGCACGACACGCATGTCGTATTTATAAAACCTTATAAATAAAACTAAATGGGCTATAACCATGCATTCTAAACACTGTGCATATCAAACATAATAACGACGCAGTTTGTTATTAAAGTATTGTCAGATTGTTCCTATGCATGTGTTAAGCCCCTTGCGAGGTTTCGACCGCCCCGTAGCCGCTGCCGGGCTTACTGCTATTTGGTTAGTGACTGGGAAATTTTTAAAGATTGTCATCTTAATTGCTGTGCAAAAACCTCATGATTTGATAACTTTTATCAACATTACTGTATTTTTCAGGATTTTAAAATCCATGATGTTTTTACTGAAATAACTCTTGTTACTTTCCCGCAAGAAATCTATAGACTAACCATTAGTCTAGTATAAACTATAATTCGCGTATGTTAACACTTAACATCTAAAACCCTAAAACTATATTTTAAATATGTTAACAATTAACATATAATATTTCAAACCCTATCGACAAATATCCTAATGATTAACTCTTAATTATCGATCTTAGGAACATCTTTTAACTAGATTAACAGATTAACCGTGATTGAATAGATCTGCTCGAACAAATATCATATATTCACTAAATAAATCAAAAAATAACATGTATCTCATACAAATACATCACCCAAGTAATTAAAACCTGAATCCATATCGTACAAGTGGCTCTAATACCACTGTTGGGTCACGCCGGTACACCGCATGGCGCAGCGAAAAAATTATCCGACGATTACCACCAGAGATCCATGTACAGGGAACGAATCAGGGTGAATAAGGTGAAGAATTACATGTTTAAAATATGAAATTCTGAATTTAGAGGAGATAGATATCAAATCACGATTTCACGACGTCGATTCTAAAGCCGCAACGATAACACTCTGACGTTTACGTAGTTCACCCAATTGAAACGAGCATATAAAACTCTCTAAACTATTCAGAGGGTTTTTCCAAAAGTATTAATGATTGCTAGATCTCTCATGCCTTTATATAGTCTTTGAAATCCTAATTCAACTGATATTAGGATTTCAATATATATATATTAATATATATAATCCTAATTTAACATTAATTAGTAATTCAATATATATATTAAATATATATAATCTCAGGTCAACTTAATTAGAATTTTAATATATATATTAAATATATATAATCCTAATTCAACTTTAATTAGGATTTCAATATATATATATATATATTAAATATATAGAATCCCAATTTAACTTAATTTGGATTTGAACATATATTAATATATATAACCCCAATTCAATTAATTGGGATTTTAATATATATATATATTAATATATATATATATATAATCCCAAACTTTAATTAGGATTTCAATATATATATATATTAGTTTAAATCAAATTATATTATTTATATATATTAAAATAGTCATAATTACAATAATTATTTTCTTTTATTATTTATGCAATAGTTAAATTATATATATATATCAAATATATATTAATTTAACTAAATTCGTGTATAATAAATTTGTACATATATAATTCGTTTAATATATGCTCATTGCAATAGTGGGTGTGACCTTGTTGGTTCATGTAACGTTAGTAGTAAATATTCGAATATTTCTAGTATTACAAACAATGAGTGACATCTAGCAATATGTCATTGACCTAAGTTACATGAAATCATGATTTGACATAATTTTTTTGTGATTAACTCTTTTTCATGTATTACACCCTTTTGTCCTTTATATCTAGATTGGACATAAGTCATGGAACAATCACACTTGTATAGTTCATCTAATATTTCTTGATATCTTGAGTAGACTATTATAAACAAATAACTATGATATCTCATATCAACTTATTCGAGCATGACCATGCATTTCTAGTCTCACTCAATCAAGTGGCATATGATATTACTCCTATTATGTATGAGGGACAAATCCTATCTTGATCAACCATATCTCACTACATAGATTGTGATATATCCAGCATCATTCTTTATAGAGTAGTCAGTTACGACACACGTTTGACTGTATCAAAATATGTCACTTACATGTTGAAATAATGATGATCTCAAGTATAAGGATCATACATGTAGTTATCGCTATGATCAATGTTGTGACTGTCACATAATAATCCAAGAAACATGCTCAAAGCGGGTAAGTCCAGTATGTCGTTCTCTAACACATACTTATGTATTGATTTTGACATCCCCGTGTCAATGACAACACTTTTTCATCAATCTACATATTAGTCTTAATGCATTACTGTTGTCCATTCCCACAATAATACTTGACTAATAACATTTAAGAATAATCATATTATTGTATGGACTTTATTATAATTTAGTTTATTTATGCACGCAGAATTGTAACTGAAAATAATAATGGCAATGCATGTTTATGAATGAACAAGGTAAAAGCAAATGTCATTTACAATCATCATATGATTGGCTTTTGGCCATACTCTAACATCATTCTCCATAGTCGACAATGCAAAGGATTGGCTACTTTACATATCATCCGGATCAGTTGAGACATGGACATATATGGCGAGACTCTTTTCTGAGTAGCACTTTCAAGTTTCAAGAGCCTTCAATATTAGAAGAGAAATATATGGAATTCAACAAATAAACTCAAAGTCACTGCATGACTACTAGGAAAGATTCAAACAACTTTGTCCAATTGTCCACAACATGAGATATCATTTCAACTTCTAATTTAACCCTTTTACGAAGGTTTGATACATATAGAGAGACAAATGTTAGATACAACAAGTAGAGGATTCGTATTAAAAAAACTTCTGGAGAAGTTAAAGAACTGATCAATGTTAAGGCAACCAATTCTAAAAATTTTGGCTCAACTCAAAACAACGTCTGTCGACAAGTTAACGAGGTATGTATTTCCATCATTCAAAATCAACTTTCTACACTTACCTTTCTTGTTCAAAATTTTTTTGTAGGCATACACACAAAGTCAAAGCTTGTAGTGTTTGCACAAGAACCGAACATCCAACCAATTCTAAAAACTTTGGCTCAACTCAAAACAACGTCTCTAGACAAGTTAACCAGGTATGTATTTCCATCATTCAAAATCAACTTTCTACACTTACCTTTTTCAAAAAATGTTTGTAGGCAATACACACCAAGTCAAAGCTTGTGGTGTTTGCACAAGAACCGAACATCATAGCGACACGTGTTATGACAATATGCCATATCATACAAATTTGAGTTATGACAACATGCCATATCCGGAATAACAAAGTACTTTCCATGATCCGCAACAATCATCATCGACAAAACCTCTTTTGGAATATATGGTGTGCAAGCTTGCCCACAACTTGGAACAATTTCAACAAGAGACAATGTCAAGTATTAAAAATCTTGAAACCCAGGTAAGTCAAATCGCCTAATCTCTTAGTCAATCCAAATCTCAAGGTAAGTTACTCTCACAAACTATTGTAAATCCTAAAGAAAACGTGAGTGCTATTACTTGAGAAGTGAAAAGAATTTGTAGGAATCACCCACCAAAGCCAATAAGGGAGAGGAGAAGGGAGAAAACGGCGCACAAAAAGTCATCCAACCAATAATGATCCCACCTCTCTTGCCTCAAAGGTTTGCAAAGACAAAGAATGATGAACAAGAGAGAGAAACTCTTGAGACATTCTCTGAATTCAAGGGCACCTCCAAGCTATATAAAGAAAAAACCAACTAGGATCCAAGAATCAATCCAACCAAATTTCAATCGCCCAACAAACCTTTCTGGTACCCACCGTGGAAAGAAAAAGTGTCTAAATCAATAAAAGACAAACCTCCCGAAAAACATCTTTTATCTTTCCACAATATGAAATAACGGGGAGCCGCGTCTAGCCAAAGACGTTAAACAAAGGCGCTACATGGGAGGTAACCCATAATTTTATTTTATTATTATTTTTATGAATTTTTTACAATTTTTTCTTTTTAGTTACAAGGGCCAACACTCATGGAAAAAGATGCAGCCACACCTTATGTTTTCATTAAAAACAAAAGCAATCCACGATTTAGACGTGCTCACGCTTCCTTTCTCATCCACACCATGAGCCATCACATGTCGAATCAGGGAGCATTCTTTTCCCTTAAACTTTTATTGCTTTATTTTATGCATGATGCTTTCAGAACATTAGGGACAATGTTCAGTTTAAGTGTGGGGTGGAGATTTTTGGTTGAACATTTTTGTTGGAATTTTGTTTAGTTTGCCAAAGTTAATAGGAAGAAAATATTTGAATTTGATGCTTATTGATGACTTATAAAAATTCCTTTCACATTGAAATTTTTTCTTAGAATCAAGATGTTAAAATTTTGAGATTTAGGATCCCAAAGTAAAAATGAGACTGATATGGGAAGTAAAGTAGGATTGATATGAACTTTTTAGCTTTGCAAATCATTGCTTGATTAATTGATTCGATAGTTGAATGGATAAAATTGGGCACAATATAAGCCATTTTGTGGGATTTGAACATAATAAGCATACATATTTTATGCTTCATATTTTTTTCAATGAGTGATTGTCAAGCATAATTAGTTTCTTCTAGAACTTGCAATGTTATACGTGTTGAGACCACATATGATTGAATTACTTGAGATGATTAACGCACTTAGGTATGAACCTTGATCCAAAAATCATACCTTGATAAATATGACCATTAAAGAACCACTTTTGAGCCTAAGCCTATTATTTGGAATTAACCATAATATAAGTCATAGCCCTTTTTGTTGATTCCCCCAATTTAAATTCGAATTTGAAGAACTACACACTACACTTACTTAGAGAAAATTCAAGCAAAAGAAAAAAAAAAAGAAAAGGAAGAAAATCTTAAAAAGACGAGGAAAAGAAAAAAATGCCTTGTTTGCTTAAAAAGAAAAATCAAAAAGAAAATAAAAATAAAAGTGTGAAAAAGATTGAATCATCGTTCTCCCAAAATATCATGTGTATAAGCTTGAGCAAAAATAAGTGTCAGTTCTACAATTCAAAAAGCCCAAACGTCTTTCTCATCATATCTTATCCCTAGCCTTGTTACATCCAAATTCAAAGACCTTTTGATTTTGTAATTCGGCCCAACTTAGTGGTGGAGATGTGATATATTTGCAAGCCTATGATAAGATTCTTTTACATGCTTTAACATGAGTGTTGTTGTCCCTTAAATACCTTGAGCGAAATTGAGTGAATCCTTTGAGAGTGTTTTTAATTTTATTCGATCTTTGACTACATGATAATTAATTGGGTGATTATTTGTGTAACACCCAAAATTTTGTCCAATTTATAAATCCTAAAATTTCACATACCTAGACAATCCTAATTTTTGGGAACATTTTTATTTTGGGGAACATTCAAGCCGTCGTGTAGAGAACTCAGTCCAGAAAACCCTTCAATCATGGCTTTACCCACGTTTTTCTTTTGTCAAACCAAAACTGCTTCTTTAATCTATTTTTTTTACCAAGCTATCGCATCTAATCAAGGTAATGCCGTTTTATCTATTATTATCTTATTCATATATTTTAATTGAATCAATCATTTCCATAGTGAAGCAAATAGTTGCAAAGCCATTTGTTATAAATATATATACTTGTTTATCTATTTGATAAATTATTTATATATTCTCAACCATATGTTTGATTTGGTTCCTTAAAGTAATATTTATAATTACAACATTATATATATTAAGTACATTTCAATTTGGATTTTGAGAATTATTTGGTACCAATCGAAATAGTTCAAGATTTTATAATTCGGTTCTTGTGGTTTTAAAAAAACCTGTGGTGGAAATTATTTTGAATATGTCCATATTTTGATCCTTTGGGTTTTACACTCAAGTGTCGACTTAACTAATTTTATGAAAATACCTAAACAAATATAATTACTTATTCAAAATTCCGTCGAACTCGAACTGTATTTGGAAGTGACTATTATTAATGTAGAATTAACCTCGTAGGTTCTGAAATAGCAAGACCTAGTGCTAGACTTGAGTGTGGAAGACATCCTCCACGACGTTAGAGTTTTTTGCCGCTTGAGGTGTGTTCTCTTTTCGTGCAACATATTTGACTTTGTGATAGTGTTTTACACTTGAGTGATTTTTCAACTGTTTTGTGATTTTATATTATGTTTTTCGTGCATATTATTTTTAGACTGAATAAAACTGTGATTTAAAATAATGAGCTATGAATTTCTGATTTATTGTCGGACTGTGTTGAGATTATGAAAACGGTGACATATTTTTACTGTGTTATCATGGGTTGGAGTTTTATGGATGAACTTCAGTGGTTTTATATCACTTGCGTTGGTGACTATGTAGTGAGAGGTTATAGGGAACCTACTCTTTTGGTGACTATGCAGTATGGGTGCATTGCATTGTGATTTTATAAAATTGTGTTTAAACAAGATTTGTGCCTTTAATATGATTTGTGAAAATTATTGTGAAATTGAGTTTGTGATTGCTTGGACTTTAGAGACACGCTGTACTTTATAGCTTGCCCCTTATAGTTTTCTTTTACAGATATCTTCAGTGTAGACTACATTATTTTTTAGACGTGTTTATTATTATTATTATTATTATTATTATTATTATTATTATTATTATTATTATTATTATTGGGAAACTTTGATGAATTCATGAATTGAGGTTATTTTCGGTATTCATGCTTAATGTTTACATTCGGATGTTTTATTTAAATTTCTAGACTATAAAATTATTGTTGGATTCTTAATAACTTTTTGAGATAATTTATTTGGAAATTTTAATCATTTATCGTTACTAATTTTTAGTTATCATTTTAACGTTTGGGTTTTGATGAAGTATTAAGTATTTAATTATTTGACGACTATTTTAAAATATTATAAACTAAATTAATTTTTTGAGGGTAAAGTTTTGAATTGTGACTTTTTAAATTTGACATTTTCTTCTAAGTCGGGCTTAGAGTATTATATTTAGTAGTATCAGAGCGGAGTCAAACTTCGGTATACATATATTTCAGCCACATTCAGGCCGTCGTGTAGAGAAATAAGTCCAGAAACTCTTCAATCATTGCTTTACCCACGTTTTTCTTTCGTCAATCCACAGATGCTTCTTTAATCTATTTTTTTACCAAGCTACCGCATCTAATCAAGGTAATGTTTTTTTTTTATCTATTATTATCTTATTCATATATTTTAATGGAATCAATCGTTTTCAAAGTGAAGCAGATAATTGCAAAGCCATATGTTATAAATATATATACTTGTTTATTTATTTGATAAATTATTTATATATTCTCAACCATATGTTTGATTTGGTTCCTTAAAGTAATATTAATAATTCCAACAGTACATATATTAAGTATATTTCAATTTGGATTTTGAGAATTATTTGCAACCATTCGGATTAGTTCAAGATTTTATAATTTCATTCTTGTGGTTTTAAAAAAACATGTGGTGAAATTTATTTTGAATACGTCCATATTTTGATCCTTTGGGTTTTACACTCCAGTGTCGACTGAACCAATGTTATGAAGGTAGTTAAACAAATATCACTAATTATTCAAAATTCTGTCAAACAGAACTTAATTCGGTAGTGACTTATTAATGTAGAATTAACCTCATAGGTACTGAAACAACAAGACCTAGTGCTAGACTTGAGTGTGGGAGACGTCATCCATGACGTTAGAATTTTTGACTGCTTGAGGTGTGTTCTTTTTTCATACAACATACTTGATTTTGTGATAGTGTTTTACACTTGAGTGATTTTCAACTATGTGGTGAATTTACATCATATTTTCCGTGCATATTATTTTCAGAGTGAATAAAATTGTAATTTAAAATAATGAGCAGTGAATCTCTCATTTATTGTCGGACTGTGCTGAGATTATGAAAACTGTAACATATTTTTACTGTGTTATCATGGGTTGGGGTTCTATGGAGGATGTTCAGTGGTTTTATATCATTTGCGTTGGTGACTATGTAGTGAGAGGTTATGGGGAACCTATTCTTTTGGTGACTATGCAGTATGGGTGCATTGCAATGTGATTTCATAAAACTTTGTTTAAACATGATTTGTGCCTTTAATACGATTTTGTGAAAATTGTTGTGAAACTGAGTTTGTGATTGCTTGCACTTTAGAGACACACTGAGCCTTGTTGCTTACCCCATTGTTTTCTTTTGCAGATATCTTGGACCCTAGGCAAGTTGGTAGCCGAAGGATCTCATTGTTTTATCGATTCTATTTTATCTTCAATGTGGACTACATTATTTTTTAGACGTGTTTATTATTATTATTATTGTTGCGCGTAATAAGTGCTCCGCAATTGTGCAAGTGTACACGTCGCAAGTTATAGTATAAAAGATATCGTCTCCACAGGGATTGGTGCCACTTCAAGAATCTAATCTCTTGCACTGTAAAAAGTAAAAGAACACAAGTAGAAGATTGTAGGAGTTTAACTAACAACTAAACTAGAAAGCAATAAAGTAAAAGAAGATGTACTTAAATGAGAGAGAATATGCCAGGTTATCGTGAGTTGAGGAGTGATAGCCGATTGGATCGTCTTGGTAAAAGAGTGCGAGGGCAACTTAGTTGCCGTGGTAACTTGCACAGCGGGGTTGCTTGGTAACTAATCGATGGTTGCCTGGGCGACTAGCTGGGCAACTACTTGGGCGGCTGGGCAGCAACTTCAAGGTTCGGCGGAGCGTTCTTCAATGGTTTCTTCTTATCCCTAAGTCAAAACTATAGCTATTTGTGCATGCCTTGATAATACATCCCTGCGTGAATCAAGAGTGAACAACAACCAATCTTGTGCTCCTCTTAGCCGTTGAAATCCTTAACTTATTCCTAAGCCGGATTAATCTTCACCATCAATAGATTGAATAAAGACCATACCCATTCGTTTCTTGAATCTAACTCTCTCGATATTAGATAAATAGATGAAGTTACGAGATCCTCTCCCAATTCACTCGCAAACAAGAAGAAAAACCAAGAATGAGTAAACCTTGAATTGAAAGTGCAAACTCTTATTACCTAAACAAAATCCAATTGTTTCTCACAACCACAAAACACAATAACCTTAGCCAAATAGATTTAGTTCATGGCTAGGGTCCAAAGAAACACAATATAAAGAATTCCTAGCATAAACCTAATTGAACAAGAAAGAAAAAGATGAAGAATGGTTGAAGCCTTGTCGAAATCTCTCCAAAGCCTTCTCGAAATCTCCCTTGCTTTTTGTCGAAATTTCTCTCTTCTCTCCTCTTTGTCGAAATTTCTCTCCTCTCCCCCCATGGAGCTGACGGCTTGGTCCTCAATTTATAGGGCTAGGTCAAAGCCTTTTTTGAGGGGGAAGTTAAGTTGGAATTAAATATCTTTAAAGAATAGAATTCTTTATTATATTTAAATTTCTTCTAGAACTTCTCCTATCTTCTTGGGATTTAATTTCTCTTTAACCTCTTCATGGAAATCAAACTCCTTTGGGATTTAACTTTTCTCTACGTCATCTTGGGCTTATCTAGTCATCAATTTCGACTACCATATCATCTTATCCCTTATCGAAAATTGCCCTGGCAACTAGCTCGGCATCTCCTTCATGCATTGCCCTGGTAACTAGTTCGGCATCTCCTTCATGCATTGCCCTGGCAACTGGTTCCAGCCTTGCTTTGGCAAGTGATTCTGCACACACACACAAAACACATCAAAGCAGTATATTTTTCCACAAAATTAAGTAAAATATGAAATCAAGCTTGTCCACCAAGGAAACAATGCAAACATGCATGAATGGCTAATAATGCAACTAATATGAGCCTAAGTCTACTAATAATATAAATAAAAAAGGTGAATAAAATAGTACTTTTAGACACTTAACAATTATTATTATTATTATTATTATTGTTATTATTGGGGAGACTTTGTTGAATTTTGGAATTGAGGTTATTTCTGGTATACATGCATAATTTTTACATTCGAACGTTTTATTTAAACTTTTAGACTATAAAATTGTTGTTGGATTCTTAATAACTTTTTGACATAATTTATTTGGAAATTTTAATCCTTTTGCGTTATCAATTTTTAGTTATCATTTTAACATTTGGGTTCTGATGAAGTATTCAGTATTTAATTATTTGACGATTATATTAATATATTATAAACTGAATTGGTTTCTTGAGGGTAAAATTTTGAATTGTAACTTTATAAATTCAGCATTATCTTCTAAGTCGGGTTTAGGGTGTTACATTTAGCGGTATTAGAGCTGAGTTCAACGCTCACACTGTAAGGCTCACAACAATTATTTAAAAAAAAAATCTGACTATTAGCATGCATTATATGTTTTGGGTAAATGAAAAGTCTTATGAACAATTGATTACTTTATTATTATTTTAAAACGTGTTTTAAAAATCTCATACTCCAGTATCAATTATGATCTTAGGTAATTACCTTTTGTAGATAGTTGGGTATGCCACCTCGTAAGAGCTTTATATTTGAGTGTGTTTCATCTGCATTCAGAACTAGAGGAATGTGTACTCGTTAGTTAATGACTGCTACTCAAGACATAGAATTACTCGTAATCTTTCCACTTTGTTGTATCAATAGGTATACTTCTGAACTACATGAATCCGTGAGATAACTTCTTTTGAGTAACCTTTAGAGATGATCATAACCCGAACTCTAATGAAGGACATGAACTTTAGTTAATCGAACAAAAGATCATTATCATACTCATTCCTATGAATTTAAAATCAAATCCTATTTGAAAACGTTGTGTTGTCATTCGTAACATGATCCAAAATGCTATTTTAAGCTTCTATTTGAACATCCTTACTTTTGAGAATTTGCTGCTTAGTCTAAAAATTTCGAGAACAAAATTTATTTTAAGGGTGAGAGAGTTGTAACCCCCAAAATGTTTCCCCAATTCAAAAACCCTAAAATTTAAAATCTCTAATTAGACAATCCTAATTTTTGGGACAATTTTAATTTCTAAACTTGTGATTAAATTATGAGAAACTTATATTTCATGATCAAAATCATAATATTTAACAGTTTAGAGATTATTTTGAAATTTTCTAAAACCTCAAAAGAATGATACAACAAATAAATGTTCTTATTTTTGGAGAAATTTTTATTTGATATGAATTAGAAAGCCATATTTCCCTTGACTTCTTCTTTTCTTTATATATATATATATACCACATTTCAAGCTGTCGTGTAGAGAACTCAGTCCAGAAACCCTTCAATCATTGCTTTACTCACGTTTTTCTTTCGTCAAACCAAAACTGCTTCTTTAATCTATTTTTTTACCAAGCTACCGCATCTAATCAAGGTAATGCCTTTTTTTATCCATTATTATCTTATTCATATATTTTAATTGAATCAATCGTTTCCAAAGTGAAGCAAATTGTTGCAAAGCCATTTGTTATAAATACATATACTTGTTTATTTATTTGATAAATTATTTATATATTCTCAACCATATGTTTGATTTGGTTCCTTAAAGTAATATTTATAATTCCAACAATATATATTAAGTATAGTTCAATTTGGATTTTGAGAATTATTTGGTACCATTCGAATTAGTTCAAGATTTCATATTTCGTTCTTGTGGTTTTAAAAAAAAACATGCAGTGAAATTTATTTTGAATACATCCATATTTTGATCGTTTGGGTTTTGCACTCTAGTGTCGACTGAACCAATTTTATAAAGGTAGCTAAACAAATATCATTACTTATTTAAAATTCTGTCAAGAACTGTACTCAGTAGTGACTATTATTAATGTAGAATTAACCTCATAGGTTCTGAAATAGCAAGATCTAGTGTTGGACTTGAGTGTGGGAGACGTCTTTCACGACGTTAGAGTTTTTGGCCGCTTGAGGTGTGTTCTCTTTTCGTGCAACATACTTGTTTTTGTGATAGTGTTTTACACTTGAGTGATTTTTAATTGTGTTGTGATTTTAAGTTATGTTTTCTATGCATATTATTTTTAGACTAAATAAAACTATGATTTAAAATAATGAGCTGTGAACCTCTGATTTATTGTCGGACTGTGTTGAGATTATGAAAACTGTGACATATTTTTACTGTGTTATCATGGGTTGGAGTTTTATGGAGGAAGTTCAGTGGTTTTATATCACTTGCGTTTGTGTCTATGTAGTAAGAGGTTATGGGAACCTACTCTTTTGGTGATTATGCAGTATAGGTGCATTACATTGTGATTTCATAAAACTGTGTTTAAATATGATTTGTTCCGTTAATATGATTTTGTGAAAATTGTTGTGAAACTGAGTTTTTGATTGCTTGCACTTTAGAGACACACTGAGCCTTATAGCTTATCCCCATAGTTTCCTTTTACAGATATTTGGACTCTAGGCAAATTGGTACCTAGAGGATCTCTTTGTTTTATCAATTATATTTTATCTTCAGTTTGGACTACATTATTTTTAGACATTATTATTATCATTATTACTGTTATTATTATTATTACTATTACAATTATAATTATAATTATTATTATTATTATTGGGGAAATTTCGATGAATTTGGAAATTGAGGTTATTTTTGGTATACATGCATAATTTTTACATTCAGATGTTTTATTTAAACTTTTAGACTATAATTTTTTTTTTGGATTCTTAATAACTTTTTGAGATAATTTATTTAGAAATTTTAATCCTTTTGTGTTACCAATTTTTAGTTATCACTTTAACGTTTGGGTTTTGATGAAGTATTATGTATTTAATTATTTGACGACTATTTTAATATATTATTACCTGAATTGGTTTCTTGAGTGTAAAGTTTTAAATTGTTACTTTCTAAATTCAACATTTTTTCTAAGCCGGGATTAGGGGTCACCATTTGCTTGTGCTAAATTCTAATCATTGACTTATTACTTTTCTTATCCTTTCTATTTACCAAAATCACCCCAAAATTTGAATTTCACTATGCTTGTGGACAAACATAATCAAGTGTAGGGGTATATGGTAAGTCTAATATTTGCATATTTCTCACACATATTGTAACCCCCTTGACCCAATCCAATTGCAAGACCGAATCGAGCGAGTCACACGGGGAATATTAGAGTGAAACCCGAAAGTTTCACTTCAATAAAAAACCTTTTTTTTTTACTTTTCTAGATGCAACTTATTTAACCTAAGTGTGAGAGAAAGCATCGGTCAAAATCTCAACTCAATCGGGTGTCAAATTGACATCTAAATGTCACGATATGCGAACTAGAGACCAAATTGTAAAACTATACAATTACAGGGTCTTTTTTACAAATTGATACTATCTACATTTAATTATTTGGGTTTCAAGCTCACATGTAAATTTTCAGCTTAATTCGATCAACCAAACATTGCCAATTGCATTTACAAACATTTAGGGACTAAAACGTGAAGAACAGAAACTTTAGAAGATACTTTTAACCAACATTAACAACTACAATATCGATATGCTTAACCACAACATCGATACAGTCCTTGTATTTTCAAACCAAAAATTCTAGTAGCATATACCGTATCGATACGGCCTCGAGTATCGATACATCCTTCTTACATCGTATCGATACGAAGCTCACTGTACCGATATGCTATGCATGTTTCAGCAATATGGTATCGATACAGTGATCCAAGTATCAATACACCTGGGCCTATAATGTCACTTTTTGCTCAATAAACAATCCGTAAACCACATTTAAACCTCTAAACATACTCCTAACATATAGCAAACATATTTAAGGATCAATCTTCATCATTTTGCAGCAGGAATATCATTTATATGTGCTAACACAATTCAAATAAAATCTAGAGACATGCATCCTAACAAGGCAACCACGAAACTTCCAAAAACTCCAATCAACCAAAACAACATATAAAGACCATTTACAACTCAAATAGGCACTATACAATTGTGCCAAACCAAGGAGTTCATAACATATGTTCCCAAATCCAAAAAGGTGTTCTCCCATTGCCAAACTTACTACTATTGAAATGTAAAATCCATACTTGAGGTATGAGCAATGCTTGGACTCATTCGCTTGCTATCTTGTTGTCCGATCTCTCTACTTATTTGCATTGTTAGGAAAAGAGAGCATAAGCGATAAGCTTAGTGAGGGATGCCCAAAAACAAAGTCACTAACAATGAGTTTAGAAAACTATTTCTTAACAAATTGTTTTTCAACAAATCATTTTCCAACAAACCGTTTCTCATCATGCTCTTAATGAAGCTCTTGCTTTAAAACCAAGGTAAATCTCTATGCAAGTTTCACATACTTAAACTTTCCACAAATCTCAGGATATTATCTCCTGTATAAATCATATAAACAATTTCATTTCAAACCATGATACAAGTAAACTCATATATTGGCATTCAAGGGACCCGGATGGTTGCTTCGCCATCCTTATATGCAAGGTGCTTGCTGCACTCTCCTTAAATAAACACATCGGATATGCGGATACACATTGATAGAGCTTGCTGCTCTCTCCACCAATACTTAAGGAGCTTGCTGCTCTCACAATTTAAGGATCCCGTGGTGCTTGCTGCTCTCACCACAATATACTCCGGTACCCTTAACACAATAGTTGATCAGCTATTGCGGAGCTGAAGGCCACACGCACATGCGAATTTTACTACATTTTATAGTGCACTCTCATCCTATTGGTCGACCAATTATATCCGATTATAATAAGCTTCATCACTTGCCAATATATATACTTCAAAATCATGTTAACCTACTATTTTTTAATGCATCAACATAAACCATAACCTATCCCATTTTAAAAACACAATCAATGCATAACATTATCTCATCGAGACATAACCTCTTGAAATCATAAATCAACCTCATGGGATAACATGAATCATTTCATAAAAACATGCATAACAGTAGGTAACAAAACCATTTCCAAAACATGAGCATGATTAACAAAAACAATGGGAATAACCGAGAACCAAAAGTGAAACATCTCAACTTACTTCCGAGCTTATATTAGCGTTTCAAACTTATTCTTAAACCCAAACCTTGAAAACCATTGAAAAGCTTTGACAACCAGTACCACTCACCAACTACACATCGCTCGCTTTGCCAAGGCAATTTCAAGCTTCCGTAATGTCCACAAGACCCTCCGAAGCTAACAAATCAACATCCCCTGCTTCTTACCAAAGAAAAACAGAGAATTAATGCACTTCATTGCATCAAAACCTCCAGCACCACACAACAACACTCCTGTCTCAACATAAACAAGCTTTCTCCAAATGAAAACAACCGAAAACACCGGCGAAAACTTACTAACTAATCTCCAGCCATTACCCAGCGAGATTAGCAACAAAACAACATCAACATACATCCAAAAACGCATCCTCAACACCCTATTATCAACAACCATCAATCAATTAACCACTTAAACAAGCCATAACCTCAAAGATATCAACATCAAAACTTAGCAACCTACCTAGTTTCAGGATTCCATTGATAAAATCACTTATTCAACATTATTAACCATCCAAAATATCACAAATCTCAATCATAAAACTCAACATTAACATATCATAGCAAATCTTTGCAAATTCCCTCAATTAACATCATTTAAACCAATTTTCCACAATCATATTATCAAAACCATTAGAAATCAATCATAAAAGATTAAGAACTTGGGAATTTCAGTAAAGAAGCTTTCATTAGAGGAGAAGAACGAAACCTTACCTCCAATGATGACTTTCCCTTTCAATTGAGAAGATTTATATGAGAAAACAAAGATAAAACAACAAAGTTTTGTTAAGAATACATTAAGAAGCCATTTGAGATTAAAAAGATATATCAAATCTGATATTTACCTCAAATATTTGAAAGAAAATGAATGTTTGGCTGGAGAGAATTTGAGAGAAAATAAAAGAGAGAAAAGGTAGTTACGTAAAATGTATTTTGGGAAATAAAGTGAGTGATTAATTCTCTCCACATGTTTTATTTAATTAAAACCATTTAAGAGTCAGCCAATTATAAAGGAAAAGTCTTAATTAGACTCTTGGTCAAAGCTCCTTAAAGATTCAAATTTTAAATCTTTTACGATTTAGTCACTAAAAATAGTTTTGCACATTTTACATTTTGGTCACTAGTCCAAAAATGTCAAACTCCCAAATCACCTTTTCCAAAATTGATTTCACTATAATCACATACATATTAAATAAGGATTATAAAATATTTTTCCATATTTTATTTTGATGAAAAACCATTTTTACCGAAATAATCCCGAAACTAGTCCAAACCGCTAAAACCAACTCAACCGAACCCTCAAGCGAACCCGACTAACACCTAGGCCCAAATTCGGGGCGTTACAACTCTCCCCCACTTAAGAAATTTCGTCCTCGAAATTTACCTTTGCCATGTGGCTTCCTCGACACCACGGTGCATCCACAACACTTTGACCAACTCAATGGTCTTCCCACGAAGTACTTTACTATCCTCATCTAAGAATCTGACTGGCTCCTCATCATATGTCAGATTCAGATTCACCTCAATCTCTTTTATAGGCATAACATGCGACGGATCTGATCTATATCTTCGAAGCATTGATACATGAAAAACATTATGTATCTTCTCCAACTCAGATGGAAACTTCAACCTATAAGCTACCAGACCAATTCGCTCCAATATCTCATATGGTCCAATGAACCTCAAACTCAACTTACCCTTTCGACCAAATTTCATCACCTTCTTCCAAGGCGAAACCTTTAAGAACACCTTCTCTCCAACCTCAAACTCTATCTCCTTTCGCTTCAAATCTGCGTAAGACTTTTGCTGATCCAAAGCTTCCTTCAAATGATCACAAATGATCTTTACTTTCTCTGTCGTTCCCTTAAGCATATCTGGTAAGGAAATCAACTTTTGCCCTGCTTCAGCCCAACACAAAGGCGTTCTACATTTTCTCCCATACAAGGCCTCATAAGGTGCCATTTGTATACTCGCCTAATAACTGTTATTATAGGCAAATTCAACCAACGACAAACACTTTTCCCAAGAACCTTGGAACTCAATCACATAACAACAAAGCATATCCTCCAACACTTGGATAACCCGCTCAAACTGTCCATCCGCCTAAGGATGATAAGATGTACTAAAATTCAACCGTGTACCCAAGGCTCGATGCAAACTTTCCCAAAATCTAGCTGTAAACCTCGGATCCTTATCTGAGACTATGGACTTAGGCACACCATGCAAACGTACAACCTCAACGATATACAAATCCGCCAACTTATCCAAGGTATACATCGTATGAACGAGCACAAAATGTGCACACTTCGTCAAACGATCCACTATCACCCAAATAGAGTTTTTCTTTGACAGGGTCAAAGGCAAATCAGACACGAAATCCACGGTGATTCTTTCCCATTTCCACTCCGGTATCCTCAATGGTTGCAATAGCTTGGATGGAAACTACTGTTCAGCCTTCACTCATTTGCAAACCATACACCTACTTACAAACTCCGCCACATCCTTTTTCAGCCTAACCCAATAGTACTCATCTCTTAACCCACGATACATCTTAGTACTACCAGGACGCACGGCAAAAGGACTACTATGCGCCTCCGACAAGATAGTACGTCTCAACTCAAAATCTTCTGGCGCAACTATCCGATCTTTGAAGCACAAAACACCATCATCATTAAAACAAAAATCCGTCGGGTTACCCTTCGCAATGTCTGTAACATGCGGTACCAACGAATTGTCCAACAACTGTTTCTCCTTAATCAACTGAACAATGGAAGGTTTCACTTGTAACTCAGCCACCAAGCCACCATCTCACGTTACATTTAACCGCACAAACATAGCTCTTAACTTTACAACCACCTTCCTACTCAACGCATCGGCCACCACATTGGCCTTTCCCGGATGATACTTGATCGAAAGAGCGTAGTCTTTAAGTAGCTCCGGCCACTTTCGTTGCCTAAGGTTCAAATCTTTCTACGACATTAAATATTTAAGGCTTTTATGGTCGGTATACACCACACGTTTCTCCCCATAGAGATAGTGTCACAAAATCTTCAACGCAAACACTACCGTAGCCAACTCAATGTCGTGTGTGGGATAATTTCGCTCATGCACCTTCAACTGTCTTAACGCATAAGCAACCACTTTACCCTCTTGCATCAGCACACACCCTAATCCCACATAGGATGCATCGCTATAGATCACAAACTCCTTTCCTGACTCGACTTGAATCAAGATTGAAGTCCGTGTCAAAGTCTCCTTCAACTTCTCAAAAGCTTGTTGTCTAGCCTTCACCCACTCAAACTTCACATCCTTTTGCAACAATTTAGTTAACGGGGCAGAAATCTTAGAAAAACCATCAACGAAGCGACAATAATAACCTGCTAAGCCCAAGAAACTATGTACCTCCGACACCGATTTAGGTTATTTCTAACTTACAATCGCCTCAATTTTCTGTGGATCCACACGAATCCCTTCCGCTGATACAACATGACCAAGGAACACCACTTTTTTGATCCAAAACTCATATTTCTTTCCATACTGATAATGAACACCCAAATATTTCTTTTGGAAAGCAACTCAGAAGAACTCCTATATCACGTTCTCGGGTGCCATCCCCGCAATTGTGGTAGTCCACCACGAATAAGTATCACCCTGGAGTAAGGATACCACACAACCCAGCTTATGCACATTCGTGCACTCCATCTAACCAAGTATCCTCTAGGTACTCTCCAACCATGCCTCAGAACCCTCCGGAGACAAACCTCTGAACTCAGTACCATCTAAACTGTGCAACCGCTCTAAAGGTAAACCATGGTTAACCGCAGGCTGTGGCACAACAACGTGCATAGCCGGTATTGCAGCTTGAAAAGCTCCTATGATAGCCTAAACCAATGGTGTCATATCACCCACAACCTACCCCTGAGCCACTTGAGGTCCAACACCTCCCGTTCCAGCTCTAACTCTAACTCCCTCACCACCAGGTGGAGGAGGAGGTAGGGGTGGTATAACATCCTCATTACGCTCATCTTCTATCACATTACGTACACTCCATATGAGCTCCCATCTCGGTCCCATAATGAAACAATATGAATCTCTAACATATAAAATGCAACAATTAAAAATAGTCAGACCAACTAGTAGCAAGGATCCAAGATGCTCAGATTTGAAAATAATCTATTTACATTAATAGTAATAATGGCAATGGGTACCCCAATCTCACCCCAAATCATCATTTAGCATATCAACATGTTATCAACCAACGTGTATAACAAACATCATGGAATCAACCATCTTACATCCCAAATTTTCACAAAACCTGGCTTTGATTCCACTAAATGTAACCCCATCGAGCGAGTTACACAGGAAATATTGGAGTGAAACCCGAAAGTTTCACTTCAATAAACAACCCTTTTTTTCTTTTTTTACTTTGCTAGATACAACCTATTTAACCTAAGTGTGAGAGGAAGCAGAGGTCAAAATCTCAACTCAATCAGGCGTCAAATCGGCATCTGAATGTCACAATACGTGAACTAGGGACCAAATTGTAAAATTATAAAATTACAAGGTCTTTTTTACAAATCGATACTATTTACATTTAATTATTTGGGTTTCAAGCTCACATGTAAATTTTTAGCTTAATTCGATCATCAAACATTGCCAATTGCAATTACAAACATTTAGGGACTAAAACGTTAAGAACAAAAACTTCAGAAGATAATTTTAACCAACTTTAACAACTACAATATCGATACGCATAACCAAAGTATCGATACAGTCCTTGTATTTTTAAACCAAAAATTCCAGTAGCATATACTGTATCGATACGGCCTCAAGTATCGATACATCCTTCTTACATCGTATCGATACGGAGCTCACTATACCGATACGCTATGCATGTTTCAGCAATATGGTATTGATATGGTGACCCGAGTATCGATACACATAGGCCTATAATGTCATTTTTTGCTTGATAAACAATTCGCAAACCACATTTAAACCCCTAAACATACTCCTAACATATAACAAACATATTTAAGGATCAATCTTCATCATTTTGCAGTAGGAATATCATTCTTATGTGTAACACAATTCAAATAAATCTAGAGGCATACATCCTAGCAAGGCAAACACGAAACTTCCAAAAACTCCAATCAACAAAAAACCAGCATATAAAGACCAATTACAACTTATATAGCACTATACAATTGTGCCAAACCAAGGAGTTTACAACATACGTTCCCAAATCCAAAAATGTGTTCTCCCATTGCCAAACTTTCTAATATTGAAATGTAAAATCCATACTTGAGGTATGAGAAATGCTTAGACTCCTTTGCTTGCTATCTTGTTGTCCGATCTCTCTACTTATCTGCATTGTTAGGAAAAGAGAGCGTAAGCGATAAGATTAGTGAGGGATGCTCAAAAACAAAGTCACTAACAATGCGTTTAGAAAACTATTTCTTAACAAACCATTTTTCAACAAACCATTTCCCAACAAACCGTTTCTCATCATGCTCTTAATGAAGCTCATGCTTTAAAACCAAGGTAAATCTCTATACAAGTTTCACATACTTAAACTTTCCACAAATCTCAAGATAGTATCTCTTGTATAAATCACATAAACAATTTCATTTCAAACCATGATACAAGTAAACTCATATATTGGCATTCAAGTGACCCGGATGGTTGCTTCGCCTTCCCTATACGCAAGGAGCTTGCTGCACTCTCCTTAAATAAACACATCGGATATGCGGATACACATTGATGGAGCTTGCTGCTCTCTCCACCAATACTTATGGAGCTTGTTGCTCTCTCCATAAGGCGGATCTATGGTGCTTGCTGCTCTCACCATTTAAGGATCCCGTGGTGCTTTCTGCTCTTACCACAATTTAGTTTGGTACCCTCAACACAATAGTTGATCAGCTATTGCGGAGCTGAGGGCCACACGCACATGCAAATTTTGCTACATTTTATAGTGCACTCTTATCCTATTGGTCGACCAATTGTATATGATTATAATAAGCATCACCACTTTCCAATATATATACTTCAAAATCATGTTAACCTACTATTTTTCAATGCATCAACATAAACCATAACTTATCCCATTTTAAAAAAACAATCAATGCATAGATCTCATCAAGATGTAACCTCTTGAAAATCATAAATCAACCTCATGGGATTACATGAATCATTTCTCATTTCATAAAAACATGCATAACAGTAGGTAACTAAACCATTTCCAAAACATGAGCATGTTTAACCAAAACAATAGGAATAACCGAGAACCAAGAGTGAAACATCTCGTACTTACTTTTGAGCTTAGATTAGCATTTCAAGCTCAATATAAACCCCAAACCTTTCTTTTAAACCTTTGAAAAGCTTTAAAAACCATTACCACTCACCAACTACACCTCGTTCGCTTTGCCGAGGCGATTTCAAGCTTCTGAAACGTCTACAAGACCCTCCAAAGCTAACAAATCAACATCCCCTGCTTCTTACCAAAGCAAACATAGAATTAATGCACTTCATTGCATCAAAACCTCCAACACCACACAACAACACTTCCGTCTCAACATAAACAAGCTTTCTCCTAAAGAAAACAATCGAAAACACTGGCGAAACCTTACTAACTAATCTCCAGCCATTACCCAGAGAGATTAGCAACAAAACAACATCAACATACATCCAAAAACACATCCTCAACACCCTATTATCAACAGCCATCAATTAACCACTTAAACAAGCCATAACCTCAAAGATATCAACATCAAAACTTAGCAACCTACCTAGTTTCGGGATTCCATTGATAAAATCACTTATTCAACATTATCAACCATCCAAAATATCACAAATCTCAATCATAAAACTCGGCATTAACATATCATAGCAAATCTTTGCAAAATCCCTCAATTAACATCATTTAAACCAATTTTCCACAATTATATTATCAAAACCCATTAGAAATCAATCATAAAAGATCAAGAACTTGGGAATTTCAGTAAAGAACCTTTCATTAGAGGAGAAGAATGAAACCTTACCTCCAATGATGACTTTCCCTTTCAATTGAGAATATTTACAGGAGAAAACAAAGATAAAACAACAAATTTTTGTTAAGAATACTTTAAGAAGCCATTTGAGATTAAAAAGATAAATCAAATTTGATGTTTACCTCAAATCTTTGAAAGAAAATAAAAGTTTGGCTGGAGAGAATTTGAGAGAAAATAAAAGAGAGAAAAGGTAGTTATGTAAAATGTATTTTGGGAAATAAAGTGAGTGATTAATTCTCTCCACCTGTTTTATTTAATTAAAACCATTTAAAAGTCAGCCAATTAAAAAGGAAAAGTCTTAGTTATACTCTTGGCCAAAGCTCCTTAAATATTCAAAGTTTTGATATTTTACTATTTAGTCACTAAAAACAGTTTTGCACATTTTACATTTTGGTCACTAGTCCAAAAATGTCAAACTCTCAAATCACCTTTTCCAAAATTGATTTCACTATAATCACATACATATTAAATAAGTATTATAAAATATTTTCCATATTTTATTTTGATGAAAAACCATTTTTACCGAATTAATCCCAAAACTAGTCCAAACCACTAAAACCGGCTCAACCGAACCCTCAAGCCAACCCGGCTAACACCTAGGCCCAAATTCGGGGTGTTACACATATATACACCTATATTTTATAATCCAAATACAAATCCATGTTTTTAAAAAGTATTTGATTTTTGTAGGGATTTTGACATCTAAAGGATAATACATTCTTAGAAGAAAAGTTTTAGTTGGATTTAGATTCTAAGGAGCACTTAATACAAAAAGAGGAATCGTACTTCAAGTTTAACTTTCACTTTTATATTATATTTGGAGTATAATATAGTTTTAAATTAAATCTTATTAGAATGTATTCTCTTAGTTGATGTAAATGATCTCTATTATAAATAAGGTCTTGAGGAGAAGAGAAATCATTCAGCCCTATAATTCTTATTCTTCTCTTCATTGTTCCATACCTTTCCATGAGTTGCTAAACTCCATCTTTCGTGTTAATGTTTATTGAGGGTATTAATTCAAATATTTAGTGAGATTTTCTAACTCTTCATCTTATTCATTTATCTTTTATATTTTTATATCTTCTGTGCTTATCCAAAATGTATTTATCGGTTTATAAGCTTGCATGCAGTTCTTTAGTTTATTCATTGGTAAGTACACAACCAATCAAAATTCTTCTCATTCGTAATCATGGTTGTCTTTTATACAAGTGGTTAGTAACCTAGAAAATGGGTTTTGAAGATGTAAATTCATTTTCTTGATAAGATAACGGGTTAGTGCTTTGATAGTTTATGTGCATTGGGTGTCTTAATACAATAAAGCTATTTGATAGGTTCTAATTCTTATGTGCAGTTCTCTAAGGGTTTTAATCTTGATAATAATGGTAGTAATCATTCATGCAGTTCTTAGTGATTATGTACTAATTAAGAGAGATTAGTTTATTCATATGCCTTTTCTCTAGTAACCTATAACCAAGCTATTTGAGATTAATGCATGTTTATCTTTTGTGAAGAATGACTAAGTCTTGATTTAATACAACAAGATTAGGTTTTAATTCTTATATGTAGTTCTCTAAGGGTTTTAATCTTGATAATAATGGTAATAATCATTCATGCAATTCTTAGTGATTATCTACTAATTAAGAGAGATTAGGTTATACATGTGTTTTTTCTCTAGTAACCTATAACCAAGCTATTTGAGATTAATGCAGTTTTATCTTTCGTGAAGATCGATGAACTAAGTCTTGAATTAATACAACAAGATCAACCTTCACTAGAATCCATCTGTATATTGAATTCCTCTTTATTTTTAATTACTTTCTTTCATTAATTTTTTTAATTTAATCACAACACAAATCCCCCTATTTATCTTAATTGTTTGTTTTATATAAACTTAATCTCTTACCACTCTTTGTGGACTTTACCTTGCTTATCACTACTACAAATTTTAGTTTAAGCAGGTATTTATTTTTGAGGACTTCGACAACCTCTATCAGCTATCCTTGCGGTTTAGGAATCGACATCGTGAAATCATGATTGAATCTCTTTCTTCTCCAATTTTAAAATTCCAAATTTTAAATAGGTAACTCCCCATCCTTATTCACCTTGATTTGTTTCTCGTACATGGATCTCTAGAGGTGATCACAGGATAATTTTTTTTCGTTATGCTATGGGGTGTATCGACGCGATGCAACGGTTGTATTAGAGCCATTTGTATGATACAAATTCAAGTTTTAATTGCTAAGGTTATGTAATTGTATGAGATACATTTTTCTATTTATTTGGTGAATATATGATGTTTATACGAGCAAATCAATTCAATCACGATTAGCCTCTTAATCCAGTTATAAGATGTTCCTATGATCAATGATTAGGTGTTAATCGTTAATATCGTTAGAATTTGGAATGCTATGTGTTAATTTTTAACATGTTCAATATGGAGTTTTAGGGATGATCGCATTATCAAAAAAAAAATTTAGGGATTAAAAATCCCAAAAATACGAATATGTTGATAAAACTTATCAAATCGTGAGGTTTTTTCACATGGATTATAAGTGTAATTTTAAAACTTTATCGTTTAACAAAGGGCTTTGCCCCTTGACCTTAAAGAGGCAACAAATGTGTTTGGATATTTGTTTTGATATAATAATTTGAAAAATGATTTTGGACTTATTTGAATATT
The DNA here is from genome assembly GCA_019671005.1 of Hibiscus mutabilis. Taxonomy (NCBI): domain Eukaryota; kingdom Viridiplantae; phylum Streptophyta; class Magnoliopsida; order Malvales; family Malvaceae; genus Hibiscus; species Hibiscus mutabilis. Next base: position 23,773,964 of record CM033718.1, on the reverse strand, counting down.
TTGCAAACTTATTTTAAAGTCCCAACAACTTGGAAATATATTTAAAAATGTTTCTAAGGATTTTGGCATATTTTAAAACGATTTTATATAGAATAACTAGCCATTTTCTCAGCACCGTACCGATACGGTACAACATCGTATCGATACTTTTTATGGTTTTAGCTATAGGAAAATTTCAGTAGCAAAAAACCCATAATAGTACAGGCTTGGTCATACCGATACGGAGGGGATCATACTGATACATTATGTAGTGTACTGATACCCCTAGTACCGTACCAATATAGAAGTATAGCATACCGGTATTCCTAACGGCCTACAATGGCTAGTTCTTTGATATAAATGCAGGTACCGATACAAACATCACGTGTACCGATACCCTATGCCTAGAACTACCTCCAACGGTTGGAAAATGTTCCAAACGGCTCCAAATCATCCCTAACGGTCATAAACAGCCACAAGCTCATTCCTAACTATATTATGAAGGATGGAACACTTGAAGATGGTAAGTGAAGACATCCAAGCATAATGATCAAGAGAAATTAGCATTCAATTCTTATTTCCTTATTTCTCTTGTATATAGTGTATATAGAGTGCTTAACTGTTTTTATCTTTTGTACTATTGTGAGCTTAAACACTTGTGTAAACACTCACCTTGTGAGGTATTTAGTTTACCAAAAGAAGACATCCAAGCATAATGATCAAGAGAAATTAACATTCAAATCTTATTTCCTTATTTCTCTTGTATATTGTATATAGAGTGCTTAATTGTTTTTATCTTTTGTACTCTTGTGAGCTTAAGCATTGTGTAAACACTCACCTTGTGAGGTATTTAGTTTACCAAACAAATCTTGTAAAAGTGAGAGGTTATAGTTTAGCCTAAGGAAAAACTAGAGTGGTTCTATCTTAGCAATTAAAAGACAGGGTTGTAAAGGTTTGCTCTCGAGTCTAGAAAAAGTGAAGAATTTAATAGTGAATTGGAAAATCCTTAGTGGTGTGCTAAGGTAGTGGATGTAGACTTGGCTGGGTAGTCGAACCACTCTAAATCATCGTGCAAATTGTCCATTAATTTTTGTTTAGCCAATCCTTTCGAGAAACAACTTTCAACCCTCTTGACATTTATTCGGGAATTGATTCGAGCGTGCTATGTTCCTTGCAATTGGTATAGAGAGAGGCTCAATCGTTAATGATTAACATCCTATTGAGGTGATCCCGGCAAGCTTGATCAATAAACAATCAATCGGTGTTCATGGAAGAATCAATGGAGAAGCCAACATTCTTCAACGATGAACATTACGCCTACTAGAAGAATAGAATAATGTACTTCATAAAGGCCAAAGACTACCCTCTTTAGAATCTTGTTGAAGATGGACCATTCTCACCTCAAAGAAGTAAGGTGGAATAGAACGCAAATGACAAGAAGATGACGGAGCTAAACTCGAAGGCTTTTCTCTTTCTATTTTGTGCATTGGGACTAGAAGAGTATGCCAAAGTCTATTCTTGTGAGAGTGCCAAGGAGGTTTGAGACAAGCTTTATAACAACCTAAACTGGGCTTGGAAGAAAACCGAAACCAGGGTATTAAAGGAGAACTAAACATATCTACTTAAAGGTTCACACATGCATTTCGTATAAAATAAAATAAAAATCCTTTCTTGAAAAAAAGCAAGCATTCGGTGATTACCACTCATCAAGTAAATTCAACAGGTCATGCTTACACTTTCATATAATTCCTATCAAAATAAAATGTAGAAGACTAGTAGTCTAAAGCATTACTCAACCGAGAGATGAACAATTTCTTAATTTATAAATTCATACTTCAACTTGCTTATGCAATTCATTTATAAACATGATACTAAACATCTTTCTAAATTATTGCATTCTTTTCAACATACTTGACATGAAATTTCGCACGAGCATGTCTATTGTAATACCCCAAATCATGGCCTAGTAACATGTCACAAACTAATTAGAACTTAATTGTACAAACAATCTACAAATTAAAAGAATTGATTAAACCTAGTGACTAAATTAGATGGATTGATAAATAAATAGACGAATCATGAAGGATTAAATAGTAACAATTAGGATGTGTGATTAAGGATTTATAAAGCAATTAGACCATAAATTGCCAAGTGGAGGCAATTGGCCAAGCCAAGTGATAACAACATGGCTAAGTGTCCATCTTCCTATCATCTTCTCCATTCAACTTTTCTCCCACCTTGGCCGAATCCTTCTCAACCATCTAGGAAAAGAAAGCCACCATTGTAGATGAAGGAAGCTTGCATGTGATCACATTTGCATGTAATTGAATAGCTAGGAAGCTTGTTAGTGGTTTCTAAATCCTTTCTTCCTAGCAACTTGTTTGAATGAATGATTGATGATAGAGATTGAAATTGGATTCATGGAATTGAATTTTAGATGTTATGCTTGAAATTTTCCTTGAATGTAGTTGATTTGCCTATGAATGGAAAATAGGGATTATGGTTGAAACTAGTTTTGATTAGGGACTGTTTTGCTAGGTGAAAATGTGTAAATATGATAATTGTATATAATGCACTAATTTGGTCACATTGCTAGATGAATTGAGGCTTGAGTAGAGTAAATAGCTTGCTTGAAAATGAATGCATATAATTGGACTTGTTAAAGCCAGGTAATGGACTGCTCAAATGGTGAATTAGAGGAATGTTGTTGATCAAATGGATCAAATTGAACATAGCACTATAATGCCCTATTATAATCACATTGATAGGTGAATTGGACTGACCTAGACATGTAAGAACATGAAAATAAGTTGAATTACAATGTTAGAATCTTGTTTAGATGAATTATGAAGCTAGAAGCTCAACCTAGTGTAATCTGCCCATAATACTCTGTTCTGGGCAGTAAATTTGAAAAATCACCATAAATTATATAAAAGGAATTTAAGGCTGAAATTTATATGGATACTGCCTTGACATGTATAAATTCATTAGGAGAAAACATAAATGAATTCCGGGTTGTATAATGAATTGTAGAGAAGAAACACTAGGGATGGTGCAAACTGTCCAGTATTGTAAATTGCCCTGTCTTTAAGTTACAAACTGTATTAATTGGCAAAGAACTAAAATGCAAGGCCTATGTGGTTAGAAAGAAAATTAAGTTAGATTTCTAACGGTGTAAACCAATTGAATTCCGTTGTATGGAATGAAAGTTATGCATGTTTAAGTGAGTAGAGTACATGCTGCCTGGTATTAGCAGTTTAGGTAAATGTGGCAGTTTTGTAAACTATTTTGTAAACAGTTTTGGGGCAGTGGTTACTGCCCTATTTTACATGAATTAGAGTATAGACAAGTGCAGTTATGTCTAGTAAAGAATATATATGAACATGCTGCCAGATTTGTATATGTTGTGTACTATTAATATTGCCTTGGTTGAATGATTATGTGAACTTGTTTTAAGATGTATTTACTTGTGTAATGTGTTAGAACCAGGAGTGAACTTGGTGGAAGAGGAAAGAGTGGAACATCCTAAAGCTAAGAACAAAGGAGTGTGGATCCAAGACTAGCTAGCTTGGAGAGTATTGTGAGTGTAGTTATTTCTAGGGTTAGGACTAGGTCCTAACCAGTGCTTGCATGTCTACATTCTTGCAATGTTTAAATGGACCTAATATGGACTTGGCCTAATAAGGGAAGTGTGAATAAAGTAATGCATGAAATTTGATCACATCCTTGAATTCATGTATAATTCGATAGCTAAGCATGTTTAAGTGGTAACATTGGTGCTTGTATGTGTGATATGGCATGTGATCGAATGCTTAAAGAATTTTAAATGTTATCCCAAATTGATGAAATGAATACATGAGAATTACATGATATGTGAGCTATGGCTCAATTGGCCTAAGGTCCTAGTATATAATGAACTTGCTGAATACTTGACATGATGTTGAACTTAAAATACTTGTATAAATGGATAAAATCAAACAACCTTGATAGCTAGTTGGATTAGGTAGAAGGGCATGCCTTAGATGCTAGAGCTCATTGTGTTAGGGTGGACTACGGTCCAGGGCTAAGGCCCCTATTTGGCGACAGACAAAGGGTACGTATGTGGTCTTTGGCGACAGTAGAAGGGTTGACCAGAACTACGGTGCATCTTGTGGTGAAAGTTGGTTGGAGACTCGATTACCTATACAAACTAAGTACCAAGTAGGTTGTTTAAATGATAACAAATGAAATAACATTCCTATAATACATGTTACTTGTCTTGAAAGTTATATAATGAATGTTACTTGACATGAAAGCCATGAATTGTATGTTACTTGTCATGGAAGCATGAATTGCTTGAGACTTGATATGAGATGTATTGTTGCTTGACATGTAAACCATGCAATGTTCAATACTTGGTATGTCAATTTGATTTACTTGGTAAATTTATACCATTCAAATAATTAAATAACATATATCTTGGTATTGCTTGCCTTGTTACTCTAATGAGATATAATTCATGCCTATTGCTTGCTAGATTGTTCGAATGATATACATGCTTGGTGATTGTGATTCTTGATTGACTTGAAATGCTTATAAACTTTAGATAGGTAGACTTGATAAACGACTAAATAACATGATAAATGGTTAAAACTAGTTACTACCTCACTAAGTACATATTTTGTACTTATCAATCTTATTTTCATCCTTCCCAACCAACATGATAAAGGATTCGATCATTGCTTGATTCTGAAGCTTGTTTCCTCGAGCTCTAAGCAACACACAAGCATAGCTAAAGTATGGTTCATACTTGTTTTGTACTCCTCTAGTTGGTGGCACTTAGATTGTATCTAGTGAACGAGTGCATGCATTTTGAATACTTGAATACTTGTATATATGTGTTCTTGAATGGGCCTACTATGTTATGAACTTGGTTGACAATGTGAAACAAGTATGTATTGAACTTAAATTACATGTAATGGAAAGGTGTTTTGCTGCGCATATAGATGTATATTGAATGTTTCAAAGAGATCGATCTAGCCTATTGTGTAATTCGAATGCCTTATGAATCTATATAGTCACTTGTGTGAATAAACCATGTTGTAAGTGTTTTATATGTTTGTATGGTAATTGCCGAATGGATAGGCTTGGTGTATGGCTTGATTGGAAACAAGTTACATGTAATTGTATGTTCAACAATCATGTTTAGTAAATTTAGGTTTGAGATGTTATATGTATCAATCTAAGGAACATTGAAATGAAATGGAAGTATGTTGCACACTTAGGCCATTTGAATGAAAGTGGTATAAGATGAAGTTAATTGAATTGTTAAAGTAGTAATAAAAAATGACTTGTAATAAAAATATGAGATTGCTTGCATGTTAAGTTAAGTATGCTTGGTTGCTTACTAGTTAAGTAACTCATCTAATAGGGATGAGTTAAACTATTCTTGCTTGTAATGCCTTGTTCTTGCTTGGTAATGCTCCCGAGCCGGTTTGCTACTAACCTGGGGAAAGGGGTATTACATCTATTATTCGAACTATCTAAATACATGCATCATAACAACATCCATCGATCATGCTTCATGGAGACTACATCAATTCATAGTAGTAACATAGACTAGGTCGTTACAAGTTCATTTAGTTAGTCTCATTACTATACAACTAATCTATCTTAACCATTTTTATACTATTCTTTAACATGCATGCTCAACATACCAAGTCTTAATCTATAGTAAACACACAATCACTTGACCATTCATTTCTTTATCAATCCAGTTTATTACCTACACCAAACAGTCTCGAATTTACATGTTTTAGAGCAGAACAATTCTGTTTGTTCATAAGTATGTCGATAGACATTTAGGCAACCTCCTTATGATTCCTACACATGCTATTCAACTCAAATTATTTCAAGTATATTTTTTGTTTCGAAACAACCATGATTGTAATTAAATTGACTTCTTTCCTTTTAACATTGAATCCAACAATTCCATACACAGCAAAGTCATTCAATCCTACTTAACATTCTCACTATAAATATATCACTGAGTAATCTTAAATCTTCCGTTTAGTCCAGCTCAAGGGATTCAACATAATTTTCCTAGCAATTACTATCATATAATCGAAACACCTAGACATAAACATAGAATGAACCATATTCAAGCAATTTACATCCTAGAAAACATACACACATTCGACAATTTCAACAGGACATTTACACTAAGCTTAACTTCAAACATTGTATACAATGGTCACTTATTTTAACATATTTCAATCAATTGATTCAAACCATGAGGTTCTCAAATTCCACCCAAAATCATAGAGTTAACTCTAACAATTACACATGCAAGACCATGTAAGGAGAATAGTTTACCTTCCTTGTCTTGCCAACAAAAATTAATACCCAAACAAGAATCATCCGCTATAGCCGAGCTTAGGCATTCAAGAATTTCTTTCTTCTTTCTCTATCTAGAGATTTTCAGCTTAAACCATAGAGAAGAAGATGGTTCTTCTTTTACCATTTTGGCCGAAACAATTCTTGAATCTTAGCATGCGAGAATAAAACTTTGCTAGTTAAGTTTTTAGTCCCTTTTTAGAATTTATCACTATCTTTGCATGCTTGATCAATTTAGTCCCTAACTTGAAATTGATTTAATTTAAAACCTATTTCAACCATTTCGAAACACATAAGATAATTCAAGTCACATTTTTGGAGTATTACAATTCCCTCCCCCTTAAAAGAAATTCTTCCTAAATTTACATGTGGGGAAGAGATGAGGATATTGTTTTTGCATCATTGCTTCTGGTTCCCACGTAGCTTCTTCGATTTTGTGATTCCTCCAGAGCACTTTGAAAAGTGGTACCATCTTATTACGAAGTCTCTTAACTTCACTATCCAAAATTTGGACGGGCTCTTCATTATAAGACATGTCGAGATTGAGTTCAACCTCTTCCGGTTCTAACATGTGTGATGGATCATAACGATATCTTCGCAACATATATACATGGAATACATTGTGAATCTTTTCAAATTCATTGGGAAGGGCTAAATGATAGGCGACCATGCGTATTCTTTCAATGATTTCAAAGGGTCCGTTAAAATGGAGACTTAATTTTCCCTTCTTTCCAAATTTGAGATTTTTTTTCCATGGAGATGCTTTTAAAAATACCCGGTCACCAACTTCATATTGAATATCCCGTCTCTTTAAGTCAGCATAGGCCTTTTGCCTATCAGAAGCTTATTTCAATTTTCTATGTATAATCCAAATTTGATTTTCGATTTCCCGAAGCAATTCAAGTCCTAAGACTTTGTTTTCACCCAACTCGAACCAACATAAAGGAGTCCTACACTTCCTTCCGTATAATGCTTCGAAGGGTGCCATCTTAATGGAGGTTTGGTAACTGTTATTGTAAGCAAATTCAGCTAGAGGTGGAGACTTTTCCCAATCTTTTCCAAAGTCGATCACACAAGCTCTAAGCATATCCTCGAGTACTTGAATTACTCTTTCAAACTGTCCATCGGATTGAGGATGGAAAGTAGTACTAAGATTGGTTTTGGTTCCTAAAGCCCTTTGCAAAGATCTCCAAAATTTGGAAGTAAAACGAGGATATCTATATGAGACAATAAAGATAGGAACATCGTGGAGGCAAATTATTTCTTTGATATATAGATTGGCTAACATTTCCAAACTCATAATCATTCGAACAATAATAAAGTGGGCTGATTTTGAAAATCTGTCAACTATCACCCAAACAGCATCACTCTTTCTTGGTGACAAGGGCAATCCGGTGACAAAGTCCATGGTTATACATTCCCACTTACATTAGGGTATTTTCAAAGGCTAAAGCAACCCCAAAGGTACTTGATGTTCAGCTTTGATTCTTTGACAACTCAAGCATTTGGATAAATATTTAGTGATGTTGAATTTCATCTTAGTCCACCAATAGATTCCTTTCAAATATTTGTACATCTTAATTGAGCCGAGATGAATTGAAAAAGGACTACTATGAGCCTCCCGAAGCATTTCTTTCCTCAATGTTTTATCATTAGGAACACAAATTCGATTCCTAAAACAAAGAAGACTATTCGGCCCAAAGTGGAAATCAAGACTTGAAGATGAATCAAGTCTATTCACAATCTTCTGGAGTTCCAGATCATCTTGTTAAAGGTTTTTATTCTCGAATTGATTTCAGATTGAATCTGAAGTTCAGCTAACTGCATTTGATTCTTTTGTATCTTGAAATGAGCATTGATTGTTGAAGGGCTACAAAAACAATGAATCATTTAGATATTAACTCAAGGTTTCGAATAGGCAAGATTATGGAGTAATCAATTTAAAATTTTAAATCTTACCAAAAAACATTTTTGACTGAGTGCGTCAACCACAACGTTCGCCTTTCTGGGATGATAGTCGATAATCAAGTCATAATGCTTAATCAATTCCATCCATCTCCTTTGCCTTAAATTTAAGTCCTTTTGAGTTAGAAAATACTTTAGGCTCTTGTGATCTATAAACAAAAGACATCTTTCTTCGTTCAAATAATGCCTCAAAATATTTAAGGTGAAAACCACTGTGTCCAATTCAAGGTCATGAGTGGGATAATTCGTTTCATGAGGCTTTAATTGTCGAGAGGCATAAGCAATCACATTATCACCTTGCATTAGCACGCATCCTAAACCAAGATGAGAAGCATCACTATAAATAGTAAAATCCTTTCCCAGTTATGGTTGGGTCAATATAGGAGCTTGTGTGAGAACTTGCTTCAATTGATCGAAGCTCTCTTGCTGCTCTATTGACTATTTGAATGGCACATTCTTCTTGAGGAGTCGAGTTAATGGAGCAGCCATAATTGAAAAACCTTTAACAAACCTCTTGTAATAACCGGCCAACCCAAGAAAACTTCCGATTTTACCAATATTTCTTGGAGGCTTCCAATCAAAAATGGATTAAATTTTTCTGGGATCAACTTTTATACCTTCAGCCGAAATTACATGGCCTAGAAAAGTAAATTTGAAAGCCAAAACTCACATTTGTTAAATTTGGCATATAACTGCTTATCTCGAAGAGTTTGCAAAACAATTCTTAGATGATTTGAATGCTCTTCTCTACTCTTTGAATATGCAATTATATCATCTATAAATACCAAAACAAACTTGTCTAAATAGGGTTTGAAAACCCGGTTCATGAGATCAATAAAGGCTGTAGGAGCATTTGTTAAACCGAAAGGTATTACTAAAAATTCATAATGGCCATAACGGGTTTAGAAAGTAGTTTTCGGTACATCCACTTCCTTGAATTTCATCTGATAATATCCCGAACGTAGATCTATTTTAAAGAACATTGTAGTACCTTTTAATTGATCGAACAAATCTTCTATTCTCGGCAATGGATATTTGTTTTTAATGGTGAGTTGGTTTAATTGTCTATAATCAATGCAAAGCCTCATAGAACCATCTTTCTTCTTCACAAATAAAAATGGAGCTCCCCAAGGTAACGAGATTGGTCTAATGAAGCCCTTTTTCTTGTAGCTATTGTATTTGATCTTTGATCTCCTTGAGTTCAATCGGAGCCATACCAAAGGGTGCAATGGAGACTAGTGTCGAACCCAGTTGAACCTCGACTCTGAATTCCACTTCTCTTGTAGGGGTAAACCCGATAATTCCTCAGGAAATACATCAGGAAATTCGGATACAGTTAAAATTGATTCAAAAGACTCGTCAGATTCATTCAAATGAGATATAGAAGCAAAAAGGATCACTTGCTTGAATAGTTCCTTGCTTAGCAAGGCATTGGAATTTTTCCCCAACCCATAAAGGTATAATCTCTTCTTAGTACAATCTATCCAAGCCCTATGTTCACCCAGCCAATCAAGCCTTAAAATAAGATCAAAGTCAAAAAAAGGTAGTACCAAATGGTCAACAGGGAATGGTATGTTCTGAATAAACAAAGGACAACTTTTACATATTTGATTTATGGTTACTTTATCTCCAAGTGGGTTGGTAACTATGAGTTCACCAATTAAAGGTTCTATCTTTAGACTAAGCTTTGCAATAAGAGAAGAACTTATAAAGGAATGGTTTAAACCCGAATCAAAAAGAGCATAAATAGGATATGTATCCAAGAGTATTGTACCTACAATTACGTCAGGTGACTCCTCTTCATCACGCCCTCGAATATGATAGACTTTACCAGGTGCTCGGGATTCTTGATAGGTAGCATTAGATCACTGGCCCTTAGTCTTTCCATAGATTCTCGAGTGAGCTTGTTTCGGCCCTTTTCTCTAGGAGAAGGATTCGAAATTGATCTCCTTGATAAATCAGAAGGCAACTTATTGGGATTTTGGGGACAATCTTTGATAAAGTGTGTAGCCTCTCCACACAAATAACAAGCGTTGGATTGCTTTCTACAAATCCCTGAATGATGCTTCTGACATATGTTACAGGCCAAGACTTGAAATTCTCTCCCATTATTCCAGTGCTATTGATAGATGCAGTTGGTGCTGCACCCTTACCCAAAGATTGAGGTTTGGGTATAAAATTTCCCTTTGAAGGATTACAGAAATTGAAAGAATTCCCTCCATGGTGTTTCTGCTTCTTATTATGCCAATATGGCTTATGGTCATCCCGATGCCTTTTATCACCCTTAAATGAATTCCATTTCTTCTTCTCCGAAATCTTCATTCTAACTTCTATAGCTATCACCCGGTTAACCAAGTCTTGGAAGTCTGTAATCCCGAGAGTAGTAAACATCAGACTTTATTCATCGCTGAGCCCATCGATAAACATTCGACATTTGTCTTTTTTTTTCTTAATGAATTATGATCCATACTTGCAAAACTCACTAACGTACTGTTCAACTAGTTTACCTCCTTGCTTCAAATACAAAAATCTCTTCTTACATTCAGTAAGGTACTGGTCAATAATATACTTTTTTCTAAACTCCTTGAGAAAGAATTCCCAAGTGACTTCTTCAGTAGGAGCAACAAGAATTGTAGTCCCCACCAGCTAAATGCTTCATCAGCTAAAAGAGCTACCGCACACTCTAGCTTGTGTTCACCCGAACATCGTAATTGTTTAGTCAAGATCCTTATTGTAGACTCTAAACAAAACTCAGCTTCTTCAGGTTTTTCTTCATTAGCCCCAATAAAAGTATAAGCTTGATTTTGAGCTAGCTTATCTATTGGAGCTTTTGCCGATACTACTACCAGAGGAATGGGAGGAATCGGGGGATTCTGTCTCATAGAGACAATAATTTGATTAAACATTTCTTTTAAAATTGAAAAGCATTCCCGTTGAATGAGATGGATTACCGAGACTTCTTCCTAAGCTTGTTGAGGTTCAAAGGCTTTTGGAGGATCTTGGTTCATCCTAACACTTTCTCCTTCATTGGAGGAACCGATTGGGCTTTCATTATCCTTCCCCAACCTTGTTTTAGACATTCTAAAATAAGAGTAAAAGAAGCTTGATCAGATCTAAGTCACCATAGACTAACTCCTAGGTGGCACTAAAGTAATCAATAACAATACAATACTCCTAAGTTAACCTTAGGATCAAACAACCTTTAGCTCTAATACCAAATTATAACAACCTAAACTGGGCTTGAAAGAAAACTGAAACTAGGGTATTAAAGGAGAACTAAACATATCTATTTAAAGGTTCACACATGCATTTTGAATAAAATAAAAAAATCCTTTCTTGGAAGACAAGCAAGCATTCGGTGATTTCCACTCAGTAAGTTGATTCAACTGGTCAGGCTTACACTTTCATATAATTCCTATCAAAATAAAATGTAGAAGACTAGTAGTCTAAAGCATTACTCAACCGAGAGATGAAAATTTTCTTAATTTATAAATTCATACTTCAACTTATGTAATTTATTTATAAACATGATACTAAACTTCTTTCTAAATTATTGCATTCTTTTTAACATACTTGACATGAAATTTCACACGAGCATGTCAATTATTCGAACTATCTAACTACATGCATCATTACAACATCCATCGATCATGATTCATGGAGACTACAACAATTCATAGTAGTAACATAGACTAGGTCGTTACAAGTTCATTTAGCTAGTCTCATTACTATTACAACTAATCTATCTCAACCATGTTTATACTATTCTTTAACATGCATGCTCACCATACCAAGTCTTAATCTATAGTAGACCTAGTATCCAACCCATATTACTACTTGCATTACAGACCAAAACATTATCAACATACGAATATATAAACTAAAGTGCCACAATCCTAGGAGTTCTTAATTACAAAACATACTATTGGCAAAGTTGTGACACAATCAATCTCCTTGCAAAGATGAATTTCCAATAAACTATACTAAAATGTTGTGAAAGAATTTTATTAAGCATAAGCTTAGTGAGTGAGTTTAAAACATATAACATGATTTTCATAAGTTAATGGTTCTTCCACTACTAACATCTTTTTCACAAATATACAAGCTGGAAGCATCAAGGCTAGATAGCTATTCGAATGGTTGCTACTCATAAACATCATTCATATATCATTCAACAATATTTCATAAAAGTCAACTAGTTCCATAATTTCAATCAATGTGAGGTAACTAACCATTTCATAGCATGTAATCAACATTGCAAAGTTCTTTAGATAGTTTCCATTTAGGTCATTTACTCATTAGTTTACAATCAAGGCAAGGTATCACATTTTTCAAATCACAAGAGTTCATTCTTTTATATATGTATATTAGTCATAGCCTTGAGAATTGATAACCCAGTCTAGATACACGAGTCCCCAACCAACTGTTATCCATAAAAAACATAAGGTACTCACAGTACCGGTGAATCCCTCCTACTGTCGCCCATTAGGCACCACTGTCCCGGATCGTAGTCCAACCCTGACTCTAAGCTCTATGGACTCTATGGTATGCCAACTATATCTAAGACTGACTCGAGACCAAGGCTTCCATTAATTATCATTTATTTCAATGCTTGCACATGAGCATAGCTATATTCAAGTGCACATCATTGTGCCATTACCCTTTTCTTTCAATAGGGTTAAATATTGAACATTTACAGACCAAGTCTCAACCATTAGATTCGAAGGCCTATGGCCATTGCATTTTAGCTCATCGTTTATAAATTCTTTGTATAGAATCTTTAACCTTTCATATAGAACAAATGTACATGCTCATTTCCACATAATTCAATCACATTTGGCTTTGTAACTTATCATGTAATATAGCATTATCAATTTGACTCATTAAGCATCCACAACATGGCTTCCCATTTGAAACTTAAACATGCTTTCGATCCATGGTATAAAACAAGTATTTCTCAAGGAAATACTTACCTTGACTCCAAGCTTATATTAACATTACTTGAGCATAACATTAATTTAAAGCATTAAAACATATCAATTGAAACAATGCTCGGAAAGGATGCAATTCCTTTTCCGAGGCTTTAAACTTTACGCACAGGTAGATTCTGAGCTATTAACAATCCCAGATCACGACCCCTTTTTGTCTATTAGCTTGTTGATCTATGTTAGTTCCCCCAATTTTTTCTCTTCAATATCTTCTCGGCCTATCATATAACCATATATGCATATCATTAGGCATATTTCATATCAAGTTCCATTCTTATTAGCCAATTGTCTTAATTTGAAATCCCTTAACACACACATAGACAATCATAACAATGTAGAATCTCCAGGCAACTCCTTAAATACAAAACATCAATTTATATCACATTACTCTTGTAAGTTTAATATACATCCAACTAGATCAAAACAGGGCAGTCTCTAATCAATATAGAATCATTGGACTAAAACAGTCCCAAATTATCATTCATGTTCATTAAAAGAGTCCAATTCTCTATTTTTAAACACACAATCACTTGACCATTCATTTTTTATCAAACCAGTTTATTACCTACACCAAACAGTCTCGAATTTATATGTTTTAGAGCAGAACAATTATGTTTGTTCATAAGTATGTCGATAGACATTTAGGCAACCTCCTTATAATTCCTACACATGCTATTCAACTCGAATTATTTTAAGTATATTGTTTGTTTCGAAACAGCCAGGATTGTAATTAAATTGACTTCTTTCCTTTTAACATTGAATCCAGCAATTCAATACACAACAAAGCCATTCAATCCTACTTAACATTCTCACTATAAATATATCACTGAGTAATCTTAAATCTTCCGTTTAGTCTAGCTCAAGGCATTCAACATAATTTTCCTAGCAATTACTATCATATAACCGAAACACCTAGACATAAACATTGAAAGAACCATTTTCAAGATTTACATCCTAGAAAGCATACACACATTCGACAATTTCAATAGGACATTTACACCAAGCTTAACTTCTAACATTGTATACAATGGTCACGTATTTTAACATATTTCAATCAAGCGATTCAAACCATGAGGTTCTCAAATTCGAGAATCATACATATATTATTTTAATTCCACCCAAGATCATAAAGTTAACTTTAACAATTACACATTCAAGGAGAACAGTTTACCTTCCTTGTCTTGCCAACAAAAATTAATGCCCAAACAAGAATCATCCACTATTCCCGAGCTTAAGCATTCACAAATTTCTTTCTTCTTTCTCTATCTAGAGATTTTCGGCTTAAACCATAGAGAAGAAGAAGATGGTTATTCTTTTACCATTTTGGACGAATCAATTGAATAAGGGATGGACATTTGTAATGTTCCTAAATTCATTGAATATTAGCATGCAAAAATAAAACTTTGCTAGTTATGTTTTTAGTCCCTTATTAGAATTTATCCATATCTTTGCATGCTTGATCAATTTAGTCCCTAACTTGAAATCGATTTAATTTAAAACCTATTTCAACCATTTCGAAACACACAAGATAATTCAAGTCACATTTTTGGAGTATTACAAGCTTGAAGTGAACGAGATAAAGATTGGTCTTCTCAACCTCAACTACAAAAACTTCAAGATGAGCCCGGTTGAAAACATCAAGAGTATGTTCGACCGTTTCTCCACGATAGTCAACTAGCTAAAAGGATTTTGGAGAGGAGATTTTGGAAGACAAACTTGTACGGAAGTTGATTTATTTACTTCCCGAATCATGGGAGTCAAAGAAAACGACAATTATTGAAGTTAAAAATTTGAAGGAGCTCAAGCTTGATGAGCTCATCGGGTCTTTACTTACCCATGAATTGATGTCTCAACCTTTAAGAAGGGAGGAGAAGAAGAAAGTCAAAGAGCAAGGAATAGTTGTAAACATCGGTGCTCTTCAATCCTCCACAAGATATCAAGAAGA
Organism: Hibiscus mutabilis; assembly: GCA_019671005.1. Lineage (NCBI taxonomy): Eukaryota > Viridiplantae > Streptophyta > Magnoliopsida > Malvales > Malvaceae > Hibiscus > Hibiscus mutabilis. Next base: position 23,758,712 of record CM033718.1, on the reverse strand, counting down.
TTCAAGTGATGAGGAAAGTGGAAATGAAGAGATGACCTATCTCTTCAAGAAGTTTGCCCAATTCATGAAGAGTGAAATGAAATAATCCAAGCATGAATCAAAGAAGAAGATCAAAGATTCCCTAAAGAGCTATGAATGTAAGAAGCAAGGCCACACCAAATACGACTGCCCTCGCTTCAACAAAAAGGGATCATCTTCAAAGAAGGCATATGTGGCAACATGGAGTGATGAAGAAGACTCCATCGACAATGAGGTAGCCCACTTATGCTTAATGACCCTCCAAGAGGGTGAGGTAACTTCTACTCATCTATTTCTAATTCATATACTTTTGATGAGTTACAAGAAGCCTGTGATGAGTTATTTTCTAAAAAAAGTTGCTTTCAAAGATTAAAGAATTTGAACAAAAGAACCTTGATTTACAAAACTTGCTTCTAAAAGTTCAAGAGGATCATCAAAGGGAAATTGATGACCTCAAAAAGAATTTGTTTAACAAAAATGATCAAAATGTGAAGTTGGAGGTAACTTCAAATCAAATTTTGTTAAAACAAATTTTTATTAAAGACAATCTTGTGCCCCTAGATTTTTGAACGGTAAATGTTTTAGAAGTATTTAGGTCCCAAAAGGACTAATTACTTCAAATAAAAAGGATGAAATTGTAAAATGGATTCCTAAGGGGACTAAAATTTGTGCAACTAATGCCATTGGATCCAAAGCAATTTGGATACCAAAAATTACTTGATTGACTTTTTTTAGGTGTGATGGAGCATTGGTCAACAAAGTAAAGAACCAAGGAAGCTCTATGCACACAATGAAGAACACTTGAAGAAGGAAGGCTTCACATCCTACCTTTGGTTCAAGTGGTAAAAATTAGTTGAATTTATTTTTTATCTTATTTTTTATCTTTTAATTCAATTAATTAATCATGAATTGTTGGACTAACATCTTGTTTGATGCTTGAGTAAGGGGGAGCCAATTTTTTTAAATTGCAAACTTTTTTAACCTCATTGTTATTGAACTTCAAGTTACAAAATTCTTTTTGATATAACAAAAAGGGGGAGAATGGTTTGAAAAATTGAATTTTCAAATGATTTAGGGGGAGCTTTTAACTCTTTTTGAATCTATATTCTCTTATTCAAAAATTATTTTACTAATAGGGAGAATCACAAAAAAAATTTTTCAAGTTGATTTTATTATATCAAAAAGGGGGAGATTGTTATGATATTTGTTTTGATATAATAAATTGAAAAATGTTTTTAGGCTTGTTTGAATATTTTGCAAACTTTTATTAAAGTCCAAACAACTTGAAAATATATTTGAAAATGATTCTAAGGATTTGGCATATTTTAAACGATTTTATAAAGCCAAACTAGCCATTTTCTCAGCCCCGTACCGATATGGTACAACATCGCATCGATACTTTTTAGGGTTTTAGCTACTAAAAAATTCTAGTACCAAAAACCCATAACGGTACAGGGTTGGTCGTACCGATATGGAGGGGATCGTACTGATACTCTATGTAGTGTACCGATACCCCTAGTACCATACCGATATAAAAGTATCACGTACCGGTACGCCTAACGGCCTATAATGGCTAGTTATCTTATATAAATGCATGTACCGATACATACATCACGCATACCGATACCCTCTGCCTAGAACTGCCTCTAATGGTTGGAAAATGTTCCAAACGGCTTCAAATCATCCCTAATAGTCATAAACAGCCAGAAGATCATTTCTAACTATGTTATGAAGGCTAGAACACTTGAAGATGGTAAGAGAAGACATCCAAGCATAATGATCAAGAGAAATTAGCATTCAAATCTTATTTCCTTATTTCTGTTGTATATAGCGTATATAGAGTGCTTAGTTGTTTTTATCCTTTGTACTCTTGTGAGCGTAAACATTTGTGTAAACACCAACCTTGTGAGATATTTAGTTTAGCAAAAAAACCTTTGTAAAAGTGAGAGGTTCTAGTTTAGCCTAAGGAAAAACTAGAGTTGTTATATCTTAGCCATTAAAAGATAGGGTTGTAAAGGTTTCCTCTTGAGCATAGAAAAAAGGAAGAATTCAATAGTGAATCGAAAAATCCTTAGCGGTGTGCTAAGATAGTGGATGTAGACCCGGTTGAGTAGTCGAACCACTATAAATCATCATGAAAATTGTCCATTAATTTTCAGTTTAGCCAATTCATTCGAGAAACAACTTTCAACCCTCTTGACGGTTATTCGAAAGATTGATTCGAGCGTGCTACATCCCTTTCAACATGTATCAGACAGAGGCTCAATCATGAAGGATTAACATCCTATTGAGGCAATCCTGGCAAGCTCGATCATCAAATAATTTGTAACATCTCAAAATCAGGCCTAGTCAAAATTTGATTCCAATGACTGGAAATTTCACATCAAAAAGTCAAAAATTAAAGAGTTGACCTTTGATCAAATGGTCTATTATTAGTTTAATGAACCCTAATTAAGCACTAATGTTTTTAAGGACCCCATTGTAAGCATTGAAACAAGTTTTAGTGACTAAATTGAGAAAACTGAAAGTTTGGAGGGCACAAGTATAAGAATGGAGAGTTGAGGGACTAATCTTGCGATTAGCCCCTCCTCAAGCCTAATCACCACATACGTGGGATTAGGATATTGAGTTCCTTCAATTGAAGGAAAGCCCAATTGAAAACAATAGAAAAAGGAAAAGAAAAAAACTTACCCGGTTAATTTGAAAAGCCACCATCTTCATCATCTTCTTCCTATAGCTTTAGACAAGCAACCGCCTCTATTGAAGGATAGGTCAAGATTTGTTTTCCTTAAGTTTATCCATCCTAAATTATAGCTATCGATTGGCTCAAGAAAACCAAGGTGAAGAATCACCAAACCCTCCCAATTCCAACAAGTTCAAGAACAAGAAAGTTGTAATCCGAGAGCCTTGAAAGCCTCAAAATCATTGGTGAGTGTAGTCAGAGTCAAGGGATTTGCTAGGTGCTTTTCCTGAATTCATTGATATTGAATTATTGCTTCATCATAATTGGCTAAGGTAAGTTTGCATTGAAACCTTATAAAAGCTGCTATCGGTAAGCTTAGGTAAGCTCGTTGCATTACCAGGTTGATTATCGAATCTTTATACGATCATTGATATAATTAGTATTGAAAAAGGCTATAATGAACATGCCATGTGATTATTGTTATTGTTACCGTATTTTTATTGCTATCATTATTGTTATTGCTATTGTCATTGGCATTGGTACCTATTAAAATCCTTCGATACGAATGGACATGGGATACAATTGGTCACGCCGTAGAATTCATGAGCTAATTGGTAGGGAGTGGACCACGATCCTCGATCTGAGGCTTTATTAGGCGATGTTGGCGAGATGTGAATGTGTTGGTTGTATTGGCGATGTTGGAGGATATTGGTCATTTATTATTGGTGATGTTGGATGGGAATTCGCGTATCCACATTACATGTCGATCTAAGGAAAAATAAGTGAATAAGTAATGCAAGTATTGTTAAAATGTGATTTGAGATGTATTTACATTGATACATATGCCATTGCTTCCATTGATGTTCATTTTATTGTCTATGACTACCTCGCTAGGCTAAGTAAGCCTAATGCATCTCATTTCCATGCATTTTTAGGTTAAAACATAGTTGGATCAAGGATCAGAGGAAGGAGTGTTTTTGAAGCAAGTCACATTCCCTATATGTAATCTTAATCATGCCCTTGAGCTCCTAGGATGGTGGCAAAGTAGCTAGACTAGTCACATATGTCCCTTTTTGTGTGTATAACTCATGCTTGCATTGTAATAATACTTAAGACCCTAAATGGCTTTTCAAAATGGCTTAAGAATGGCTAAAAATGCACAAGTGGCACTAAAAGGTGAAATCCTTGTAAATGGATTCAGTTGATCACGAAATTTTGCACGCTAATAGATTTTAGTATTTAAATATTGCTGCTAAATTTCATTGCATTTGGACATTGTTTAGCGGGTCAAATCGAGTAAAAACTAGAAGAAATCTGTTATTACAATACAGGCGTACCGATACAGGTCAAGCTATTTCAGTACAACCTTGCATATTTGGTCGGTCAATGCTTAAGTCAACTACGGAGTAGCGATACGAGTTCAGGACATTTCGTTATGGAAGTTTACAGTAAGGTTGTGTAATTTAAATGTATCGATACGACCTTAGGGCATATCGAAACAGGTCAACCATAGTCAACAAGTATCGATACAACCCTATCCGTATCGAAAGAGGTAAACATTGTTAGCATCTGGGATTTGAACTAGTGCAAATCGGTATCGATACAAACTTAAGTGTATCGAAATTCGGGTCAATGGTCAAGCCAAATTAGGTTAACTCGTATCGATACACCCCTTAGGTGTTTCGTTACGGTGTCTGTTAATTTTGTTAGCCCGTATCGATACGGATCAACCTATATCGAAATGAGGTTTGACAGTTTCAAATTAAGGCTTAAATCATGCATACCTGTATCGATACAACCCTTTGGCATTTCGATACGGTGATAGTTAATTCTGTTAATAGGCTATGAACACTGTTCTAAATAGTTTACAGATTGGTCACTAAGTATTGCATGGTTTAATTGAACTAGTAAATGAACTCTGATTAAACTTAAAATTTTCATGAATATTGACCAGGGATTAAATTTCATTATAGTGTAGTTAATTTTAAGAAAGGACCATTAAATTATAGAATTTGCAGTTTAACCCTAAAACATTTAAAAAACCTAAACCAGTCCATAATTGATAACCCAAGTATTGTATTGAATCCATAAGTCATCGGTATTGATAAAGACTTATTTGCCAACCAATTTATTGGTTAACTATTGGTTATGATTTGATTTCATCGTTCCGATCACCGTTTGTTCATCGGTAACGTTCTCTGACCTAGTTTTCTACTAGGCCAGGTGAGGGATGTTACAATTGTGGTATCAGATCTAGAGTTTAGTCGATTCTAGGACTATATTGAAGTTTGTTTCATATTTATTGCATTACATACGCCACCGAGGAGTTTAATTTGTTATATTGTGACTTGCAAATAATCCGATCCTTGTTCCTTTATAGTGTAAAGATGTCTGACTCCGATAAGGCTCGCGAAGAAGTTGAGCATACGGTTGGATCCTCTACCAATGACGAGGAAGAAAAGGGGGAGAATCCTCCTAATCCGAAGCACCCCCACAAGAACCAGTGAACATTGAGCCTGTGTTATACGCCACTCAGTTTGAGTGCTATAATAACATGACTAAGATGTTCAAACAGTTCATGGCCACCCTCAAATCTTTATATTTTGCACAGTCCTCTGTAGCTACTACTTCCATAAACTGGGCCCCTATGGACAAGTTAGCTAAACACTGAGCTGCTACCTTCTCGGGTAAGGCCGAGCAAGACCCTGAAGTAGCAGAGCACTGGCTGGATAGCACGATAAGAATCTTAACCAAGCAATTGTAGTGCTTGGATGAGCTTAAGCTCGAGTATGCTTCAGCCTTGTTGACCTATAAAGCCTTAAGCTGGTGGGAAACCATGACTCTTACCGCACTCGAAGAAGTGGTAACTTGGAAGTTCTTCCTACGAGAGTTTAAGAAGAAATACATCAGTGAGCACTATCTAGTTGAGTGGAGAGATATCTTCTTGCATTTGAAACAAGGTGGAAGGCAGGTGCACAGTATATCCACGAATTCTATAAGTACTTCAAGTATGAGACTAAATACATCAAGAAAGAAGAAGAAAAGTGTACAATGTTCATTGCAAGTTTGAGTAATGAGTTATGACCTTTGCACCAAGGATTGTGGTGTAGATTAATGCAAGAAGGCAAGGTTGTTGCTTACGCCTGAAGGTAGCTTAAGCCACATTAGATGAATTATCCTAATCATTATCTCGAGTCGGCCGTAGTTGTCTTTGCATTGAAGATCTGGAGGCATTATCTTTACGGAGAAAAATGCTATCTATACACCAATCATAAGAGCCTTAAGTATTTGTTGACACAAAAAGAACTCAACCTTCCTCAAAGAAGATGGATGGAACTCCTCAAAGACTATGACTTTTTATTGATTACCATTTGGGCAAGGCCAACGTAGTAGCAGATGCACTCAGCCACAAGCCTATGCCTACCTCTTAGGCTATTAATGCTCATTTCCTACTTTGAAAGAACCTAGTTTTATAGCTGAACTTCAAGTTTAGTCTACCATTGTTATGTGAATCAAATCCCTACAAGAAAAATATCCTGACTTACAAGCCATTGCTTCTAAACTTTAGAATAATCCTGACCCTGACTTCAGGATTAGTTTTGAAGGACTCTTGTGCTTCCGTGATAAAATACGTGTGCCCAAAGATGAGTCTCTTCATGATGAAATTCTCAAGGAAGCCCGTTGTAGCCTTTAATCAGTTCATCCAGGAGAAATAAAGAAGTACAAAGACATACAGAAATTGTATTGGTGGCCTGGCATTAAAGCAGCTACCATAAAATTTGTATCAAAGTGTCTCACATGTCAACGACTTAAAGCCGAGCACTGTAACCCTATGGGATTATTGCAACCCATTGAACTACATTAATGGAATTGGGAAAAGATAACTATGGACTTTGTTATTGGTTTACCGTTGACCCTAGCCAAGCATGATGCTATTTAGGTTATTGTAGACCATTTCACTAAGTCAGCACATTTCATACCAGTTAGAATAGACTACGGTCTTCATAAACTGGCTGACTTGTACATCAAGGAAGTTATTCGACTCCACGGTGTGTCATAGTCTATCATCTCCTATCAGGATCCACGATTTGCATCTCGATTTTGGAGGTCATTGTATGGAGCTCTAGACACCAGAGTCAATCTTAGTACATCATTCCACCCTCAATTTGATGGCCAGTCAGAAAGGTTAATCAAGATATTAGAAGGTATGCTTCGTGCTTGTGTTATTGGCTTCGAGAGATCTTGGGGGATATCCCTAACTTTCATTGAGTTTGCTTATAATAATAGCTACCAAGCATCCATAGGCATGGCACCGTATGAAGCATTATATGGTAGGAAGTATAGAACACCGCTATGTTGTTTTAAACTCAGTGAAGGCAAGGTGTTGGGCCCTGACTTACTCTGGGAAACTGAAGAATGGGTAACCATCATCCATGACCATTTGAAGTCTACCTTTGACCAACAAAAGGCCTATTATGACCTTAAGAGGAAAGATATACAGTTTGATGTTGGTGAGAGAGCATTCCTAAAAGTCTCCCCATGGAAGAAGATTTTTCGATTCGGTAAGAAGGGGAAGTTGAGTCCCCATTTCATTGGACCTTTCGAGGTAATTAAATGAATTGGCCCTGTAGCTTACCGACTAGCTTTGCCCCAAGAGTTGAGCAAGATCCATGACGTGTTCCAAGTATTGATGCTTTGCAAGTACAAATCTGATCATCACATGTTTTAGAGCCTGAATCTATAAAACTCCAACATAATTTGGCGTACGAGGGGGAACCAGTGCAAATATTGGCAAGAGAGATCAAGAGACATTGAAATAAAAACATCTCGTTAGTTAAATTATTGTGGAGGAATCACAAGGTTGAAGAAGATACATGGGAACCAAAGGAAAAGATGAGAAGTCAGTACCCACATGTCTTCAATTCAGGTAAAAATTTGATGACGAATGTTTCTTAAGGGGGAGAGATGTAACATCCCAAAACTAGGCCTAGTCAAAATTTGATTTCAATGACTAGAAATTTCACATCGGAAAGTCAAAATTAAAGAGTTGACCTTTTATCAAATGGCGTATTATTAGTTTAATGAACCCTAATTCAGCATTGATGTTGTTTAAGGACCCCATTCCAAGCATTGAAACATGTTTTAATAACTAAATTGAGAAAACTGCAAGTTAGAAGGGCAAAAGTATAAGAATGGATAGTTGAGGGACTAATCTTACGATTAGCCCATCCTCAATCCTAATCACCACATACGTGGGATTAGGATATTGAGTTCCTTCAATTAAAGGAAAGCCCAATTGAAAACAATAGAAAAAGGAAAAGAAAGAAGCTTACCGGGTTAATTTGAAAAGCCACCATCTTCATCATCTTCTTCCTTTATCTTTAGACAAGCAAGCACCTCCATTGAAGGATAGGTCAAGCTTTTTTTTCCTTAAGTTTATCCATACTAAATTGTAGCTATCGATTGGCTCAAGAAAACCAAGGTGAAGAATCACCAAATCCTCCCAATTCAACCAAGTTCAAGAACAAGGGAGTTCTCATCGGAGAGCGTTGAAAGCCTCATAATCATTGGTTAGCGTAGTCAAAGTCAAGGGATTGGCTAGGTGCCTTTCCTGAATTCATTGATATTGAATTATTTCTTCATCATCATTGACAAAGGTATGTTTTCATTGAAACCTCATGAGAGGTGCTATCGGTAAGCTTTGGTAAGTTCATTACATTACAAGGTCCATTATCGAATCTTTATAAGATCGTTGATATAATTAAGTATTGAAAAAGGCTTTAATGAACAAGCCATGTGATTATTGTTATTGTTATCGTATTATTTTTGCCACCGTTATTGCTATTGCTATTGTCATTGGCATTGGCAGGTATTAAAATCTTTCGATTGGAATGGACATAGGATACTATTGGCATGCCACAGAATTCATGAGCTCATTGGTAGGGAGTGGACCACGATCCTCGAGCTAAGGCTCTATTAGGCGATGTTGGCGGGATGTGAGTTTGTTGGTCGTATTGGCGATGTTGGAGGATATTGACCATTCATTGTTGGCGATGTTAGTTGGGAATTCACGTATCCACATTACATGTCGATCCAAGGAAAAAAAATGAATAAGTATCGCAAGGATTGTTAAAACGTTATTTTAGATGCATTTACATTGATATATATGCCATTGTTTCCTTTGATGTTCATTTTATTGTCGATGACTACCTCACTAGGCTAAGCAAGCCTAATCCATCTCATTTCCATGCATTTTCAGGTTAAAGCATAGTTGGATCAAGGATCAGAGCAAGGAGTGTTTTTGAAGCAAGTCACATTCCCTATAATGTAATGTTAATCTAACCCTTGAACTCCTAGGATGGTGGCAAAGTAGCTAGACTAGTCACATATGTCCCTTTTGGTGTGTATAAGTCATGCTTGCATTATAATAATGCTTAAGACCCTAAATGGCTTAAGAATAGCTAAAAATGCACAAGTGGCAATAAAAGGTGAAATCCTTGTAATTGGATTAAGTTGATCACGAAATTTTGCATGCTAATTAATGTTGGTGTTTAAATATTAATGGTAAAATTTTATTATATTTGGACATTGTTCAACGATTCAAATTGAGTAAAAACCAGAAGAAATATGTCATTACAGTGCAGGCGTACCTATACAGGTCAAGCTATTTTGATATGGCCTTGTATATTTGGTCGGTCAAAGCTTAAGTCAACTAGGGCATACCGATACGAGTTCAGAATGTTTCGGTAAGGAAGCTAATAGTAAGGTTGGGGAATTTAAATGTATTGATACGGCCTTAAGGCGTATCAAAATAGGTCAACCGTAATCAACCAATATCGATACATCTCCAGCCGTATCGAAATAAGTAAACATCGTTAGCATTTGGGATTTGAACCTGTGCAAACCAGTATTGATATGGCCTTAAGCTTATCGAAACTGGGGTCAATGGTCAAGTCAAATTAGGTCAACCCGTATCGATACACCCCTTAGGTGTTTCGATACGGTGTCTGTTAATTTTGTTATCCTGTATCAATACGGATCAACTTGTATCGAAACAAGGTTTGATAGTTTTGAATTCCGGATTAAATCATGCATACCGTATCGATACAACCCCTTGTCATTTCGATTTGGTGACAGTTAATTCTGTTAATAGGATATGAACACTGTTCTAAATAGTTTACAAATTGGTCACTAAGTATTGCATGGTTTAATTAAACTAGTAAATGAGCTATGATTAAACTGAAAATTTCCATGAATATTGACCAGGGATTAAATTTCATTATAGTAAAGCTAATTTTAAGAATGGCTCCTTAAATTATAGAAATTGTAGTTTAATCCCTAAAACTTTTAAAAAGCCTAAATCAGTCTTTAATTGATAACCCAAGCATTGTATTGAATCCCTAGGTCATCGGTATTGATAAAGACTTATTTTTCCAAGCAATTCATTGGTTAACTATTGGTTGTGATTTGATTTAACCGTATTGATAACCGTTTGTTCATCGGTAACGTTCGCCGACCTAGTTTTCTACCACGTCGGGTAGAGATGTTACAATTGTGTTATCAGAGCTAGAGTTTAGTCCATTATAGAACTAAACTGAAGTTTGTTGCATAGTTATTGCATTGCATATTCCACCTAGGAGTTTAATTTGTTATATTATCACTTGCAATTAATCTGATCCTTCTTCCTTTATAGTGTAAAGATGTCTGACTCCGATAAGGCCATGAAGAAGTTGAGCACACAGTTTACTCCTCGAACAATGGTGAGGAAAAAAAGGGGAATCCTCCTAATCCGTAATCACCCTACAAGAACCAGTAAACACTAAGCTTGTGTTACTTGCCGTTCAATTTGAGTGCTATAAGAACATGAATAAGATGTTCAAATAGATCATGGCTACCATCAAATTTGAACAGTCTGTACAGTCCTCCGTAGCTGCTACTTTCATAAACTAGGACCCTATCGACAAGTTACCTCAACACCGAGCTGAAACCTTCTCAGGTAAGGCCGAGCAAGACACTGAAGTAGTGGAGCACTAGCTAGATAGCACGGTAAGAATCTTGACCAAGGAATATTAGTGCTCGAATGAGCATAAGCTCAAGTGTGCTTTAGCCTTTTTGACCAATGAAGACTTAAGTTGGTGGGAAACCATGATTCTTACCGCTCTCGAAGAAGCGATAACTCTAGAGTTCTTTCTATGAGAGTTTAAGAAGAAATACATCAGTGAGCACTATCTAGGTGAGAGGCGAGATATCTTCTTGTATTTGAAATAAAGTGGAAGGCCGGTGGAGCAGTACATCCAAGACTTCTGTAAGTACTGCAAGTATGGGGCTGGATACATCAAGAAAGAAGAATAAAAGTGTTGAATGTTCATTGCAGGTTTGAGTGATGAGCTACAGCCTTTGTTTACTTCTCTGGGAATCAAGGATTTCAAGGATCTTGTGAATCGAGCGGTCTCCACTAAAGTTGCTTAGCGGTCGCATCAATTTAATAAGCCTAACCGAATTGAGAAGAGGCCACGAGACGAGTCACGACCCCCTCTACTATATAAGAAAGGCAAGCAACAACAAGGGTACAAGCAATCTTAAAATTATCAATCCTTTAGATCGGGTGATTTCGTCAAGCCACAATACATGTCTCAGTCAGCTGCAAGAACTTCCTTCGTTGAGAGTATTGGAGGATTTGGATGGGAGTCACAGTTCCCTATTTGTAATTTCTACTAAAGGAGGCACCCTACGGGGCAATGCCGCGCGAAATCTAGAGCATGTTTCTTTTGTAGCGAACAATGCCACTATATTAAGGATTGTGTAACCCTCTTGACCCGGTCTAATCGCAAGACCAAATAGAGTAAGTGACATGAGGAATATTGGAGTAAAACCCAAAAATTTCATTTCAATAAACAACCCTTTTTTCTATTTTATTTATTTCTAGATGCAACATAGTTAACCTAAAAGTGAGAGAAAGTAGCAGACAAAATCTCAACTCGACCGGGCGTCAATTCGGCATCCGATTACCCCAAATAGCATTTAGGGACCAGTTTGTAATACTATCATTAAACATGGACTTAACTCAAATTTGAAGTTACCATTTTTTTTAATTAGCCAGGTTTTCGATCCACCGCATAAATTTTCAACTCACTTCAGCCATCCAAACTCATTGATTTGCACATACAAAATAATCAAGGACTAAAACGCAAAGATTTAGAACTTTAGAAGATGCAAATTTACCACTTTAACTAATAGGGTATCGATACACCCAAGCACAGTATCGATACGATCCTTTGTAATTTAAAAACCCAAATTCCAGTTGCTCAAAACCGTATCGATACGGTCCTGAGTATCGATACGCTTAGCCAATTTCTTCTTTCACCGTATCGATGTGATTCATACTGTATTGATACGCCTAGCCTTTTTCAGCTTAACCGTATCGATATGGTAGCCCACGTATCGATACGCTTGGGTACAAAATGTCACTTTTTGCTCCATGAAGAATCCGTAAACCAATTATAAACCCCTAGGCATGCTTTTAACACACATGCAACATATTTAGGGATCAATCCTCAGCCATTAACAACAAAAACATCATCATACCATGATCACACGCTCAAAAGGGAAATCTATACGCATGCTTCCTAAAACCACAAATCATTACAAAGCATAAACCAAACATAATAGGCCATTTACAATCTCAATAAGGCAACACAAACTTGCCAAACTAGGGTGTTCATCAAACATACACTCCCAAAATATCAAGGTATCCACCTGTTGCCAATCCCATTACTATTGAAATATTAAAACCATACTTGTGCGTAAGCTATATGCTTAGTGAGGAATGCTCAAAACAAAACCATAACAATGCACTACTGAAAACCATTTTCTTATCAAATCATTTTCCCATCATGCTCTTAACAAGTATCATGCTTTAAAACCCATTAAAGCGAAACCATTAAACTCTTTACACATGTATCATGAAATTTCATGCTTTAAACCAAAGCAAATCTCAACGCAAGCTTCACATGCTTAGGCATTCAAAACATATCTCAAGATATAGTCTCATGTATAAATCTCATATACAATTTTATTTCAAAACCATGATACATGTAATCTCATATATTGGCATTCAAGTGACCCAGATGGTTGCTTCGCCATCCCTATACACGTGGAGCTTGCTGCACTCTCCATAATAAACACACATCGAATATGTGGATACTCATTGATGGAGCTTGCTGCTCTCTCCATAAGGCAGATCTCATAGTGCTTGCTGCACTCACCATGACTTAGATCCCATGGTGCTTGCTGCTCTCACCATAATACACTTCGGTTACCCTCAACACAATAGTTGCTACACTAATTTGGAGCCGAATGACACACGCACATGCGAACTTTGCTACATGTTTATAGTGCACTCTAATCTTATTGGTTGACCAATTATATCCGATTATAATAAGCACCATCACTTGCCAATATATATTTTAAAACCATGTTAACCTACTGTTTTCCAATGCATCAACATAAACCATAGCATATCCCATTTTAAATCAAAAATCAATGCATAACATTTTCTCATCAAGATGCAACCTCTTGAAAACCATAAATCAATCTCATGGGATAACATGAATCATTTCTCAATTCATAAAAGCATGCATAACAGTAGGTAACAAATCCAACTTCAAAACTTGAGCATGAACAATTAAAACCATGGGAAAAGCCGAGAACTAAGAGCGAAACATTTCATACTTACTTCTAAGCTTAGATTAGCGTTTCAAGCTTAATCTAAACCCCTAAAATATTTCTTTTCAAACCTTTGAAAAGCTATAAACCAGTGCCACACACCAACTAAACCTCTCTTGGCTTGTCGAGGTGAAATCAAGCCTCTGGGTCCTCCGCAACACCTTCCAAATCTATCGGATCATCATCCCCTCCTTCTAACCAAAGAAAAATAGAGGATTAAGGCGTTCCTTTGCATCAAAATCACCCGCACCACACAACAACACTTTCCTCCCGCAACAACCAAGCTTTCACCTAACAAAAACAACCGAAAACATTGACAAAACCTTTTTAATAAATCTCAAGCTATTACCTAGCGAGATTTACACTTAAAAGCACCAATTTACATCCAAAAATATCTCCTTAACTTTAAAGAACCATCACCAATCAATTAACCCCATAAACAAACCCCAAACCCAAAGATATTAACAACCAAACCTAACAATTTACCTAGTTTCCGGGATTCTATTATCAAAATCACTTAAATCAACATCTCAAATCATCATAATCATTATATTATCTCATTATAAACCCATCGAAACCAATCAAAAGCAAAGATCCATTGATTTAAGCAAGTAAACCTCAGTTAAACCAATTTCCCATAATCATATTACCAAAACCCATTTGAAAACCATCATAAGAGACCAAGAACTTGGGAATTTCAATAATGAACAAATCATTAGAGGAGAAGAATGAAACCTTACCTCTAATGCTGACTTTTCCTTCAATTGCAAAGATTTACACGAGAAAACAAGGTTTAAACAATAAGGTTTTGTTCAGAAAACATTAAAGAATCATTTAGGATCAAAAAGACAAAATAAATCAGATATTTACCTTAATTTTATGAAGAGAATTGTTGTTTGGCTGGAGAGAATTTGAGAGAAAGTAAATGAGAAAAGAAAGTAGTTACGTGAAATGTATTTTGAGAAAACAAATTGGTTAATTAATTCCCTCCAATTATTTATTTATTAAAACCATTTAAAACCAGCCAATAAAAGGAAAAGTCTTAATTAGACTCTTGGTCAAAGCTCCCTAAAGATTCTAAGCATTGATCTCGTACAATTTTGCCACTAAAAATAGATTTACATATTTTACATTTTGGTCACTAGTCCCAAAATGTCAACCTTCCAAAATATGTTTTCCAAAATTTATTCCACTACAATCACTTATTGTAATACCCATACCCCCGGCCTAGAAGACAATATCGATCTAGGAGGAAAAACAATCTAACTTGCCTAACAAGTTACCAATAGAGCAAGGAAGGACTTTCAAAAAGACCTTGGAGTACATGCATTTGAAAAGATAAAACTATGAAATATCAAAGACAACACAATTCAATCAAACGGAACTTAAGATATGAAACATTTTATCTATCTAAAGATTTACACTTAACAAGTATATGTATAAAGAGTATACTAGTCATCTTAAGTCATGATACTCGACAAAGAACCAATACATGTAAGATATACCAAATGGAGGGTTATATGGTTCTTAGCAGCAATACAGGTTCAAGGCTCTCCTAACAGGGTAATCAAACCAAGTTGTTTTACATGAACAATGGGCTTCTAAATTGTAATCTTTGATAAGCTAAACATGCAACGCTCAATTTAAGTCCTAACTCTAAAGGTATTTACATCCTTGAAACACACATAACCATTATGAAATCATACATCAACAACACTCAAACGAATAGGTAAGATTGTGATATCATCTAAATCATTTGAATCCAGCAACCAAGTTAAGCCAAGCAAAAACTATCACCAAGCACAAAAGGCCGAACACATAGACATATATATGTATATATAAAGTTTACAAACCCTTAATAAGTTACTAATTACAAGCCCCTTTTATAGGCAAAATATTATAACCTAACATTCCAATCTAGTGCCACCTTCTAGGAGTTAACTAAAAACAAAACATACATTTGGTGCTTTTGATGACCTTGCAAAACCTCCCAAGCTTTATCAATAGTCAATTTCTCCTGTGAAATATCATAGTGAGCAGTCAAACTGTAGTCTCGCAATCGACTTCATAAAGGAGTGTAAAAGTATCAAATTTAACTAGTGATTATCTATCTAATCACAACAACTAACTATCGAGACTAGAATTTCATTGACACTTTCATAATAAGTTTTAGTCCTTACATACTTAACAGAATTTCACTATTAGCTCAATGAAACATACATCATCATCATAGAGTAATTATACATTACAATTTCTAGGCAACTTCTCTTGAATTGTACGAAAACCAAACTATTCTTTAATAAGTGAAACTAAATCATGCAATTGTAGTTGAATATCCATGCTGTGCCTAGTATCAATCTAGACTTCTAATCTCAATTCATCATATTAACAGACAATGGAAACATTTCCATTGAACTAGAATTGTAACTATATCAATAAGGGGTACATTGTACCTATCAGGGGTCCTTGATCCAATGTTATTCAGACTGAGCTTAGGACACATTATTAGCATGCCAATTGTACTACTGTTGACCCTAGACAAGATAATTTCTAGAGGAACCTCATTAAGCTAGACCACTCATATTTCAAAACATTATCTTGTATTCGAAAGTCAGTATTCCATTTGTGACATTATTGTTACACATTCTTGAACATGCTTGTATAATTTAAGTAACAAACCACATACCTCGACACTTACCTTCCAAGAATTCGAGCAAGCATAAACAAGCAAGGCATTTAGCCTCTTTATACATTCGGTAATTTGAATTAAGAGCAATAAAATTTACTTAGATTACAGGTTACACTCACATATATTTCCAACTATACTTGATCTTGGATCACAACTCCATTTTTCCTTTCGTCCTATTGACTGAATTCTTTGTTGACTAATTAACAATAATTAAATCATACATTAGAGTAATTCAATATCACTTGACTTGTCTATGTCCTCACACAAACGCTTTAATCAAGTTTTAAGGTAATATATTCAAAGCATCCATATAACACTATATTCCTAGCCAAAGATGTAGCTCAATAATAGGGGGCATTATCATACACATAAAACAGTCCTCTAGATTACAACAATTCGAATCTACCCCTATTGCTTCTAGGGGCTCTTTTTATGCCAAATTAACCATCCTTCTATCGAGTATTAACTCAAATTTTTATACATCCATTTATCCATATCTAGTAATTATCAATTTAACGCCATAATGACCCCTAACACTAACATGGCCAAATCGAATAGCCACAAACTAGTCCCCAGACTGTTTTGTTCAAAACATGGCATAATTCTATTTAATTAGGTTGCTTACAAACAATTGAAATTCACTCAATTAATCCCTTAATTCAGTATAGTGCTACCAAAAAGTCAGCCAATAAGCATGTTGCCACAATTTCAAATAGCTTTGCTTCTATACGTATATATGTATATGTATACTAGTTAAATCTTCAAATTTCCAGCATTGATAATTTTCAAACATCTACATAAACACATCAATATATATATATGATATTCACTTTAATGCTTCAACTAGAATCTACAACTTCTAAGGATACTATCATCTACCATTCTTTCATACGTGAAACAACATAACGCTTGAACTAACAATCAAGATCTAATGACATAGCATTTCCCTTTTCGTAAGATTCAAAATCTCCAAACAAGCTAACTCAAAACTTCTATTTCTAAAGGGAATTATAAGAAGGACTTACTTCCTTTGATAAACTTTTCCTAATTAAGCATCAAGTTCAACCGAAAATCTTAACAAGCTAAAGCCATGGTGGATTTTCTCCTCCCTCTCTCTCTATTACTTGTTTCAGCTAAGAGGAAAATGAAGATGATCCAAATGTACTTGTTCGTCTTTAAGAGAATGTGATAACAATCCACATGTTCAAAGGATATGGAGCCACTTCATCAAGCCATTCTTAACTTTAAAATTACCATACAAAACCCTAACTTTAAAATTCAACTATTTAGTCATTTTCAGTCTTTACCCTCGTAGTTCCGTAGGATTCAATTTAGTCCTTTAATATCATTTAACAACCATACAACTACTCTAAATAAGGAGTATCATAATGTTAATTTAACTTGCGGTTGAGGATGTTACAAATCCCCCCTTAAGGGAAATTCGTCCCCGAATTTACCTGAAAGAAAAAGATAAGGATAATGTTCTCTCATAGAAGATTCAGATTCTTACGTTGCTTTCTTATTCACATGATACGTCCATAATACTTTAACAAGAGATATTGTTTTGTTTTGAAGTTGTCTAACTTCACAGACATGGATTTGAATTGGTTCTTCATTATATGACAAGTCTTGGTTCAATTCGACTTCCTCCGGTTCTAGGACATGAGAAGGATCATATCGATATCTTCGTAGCATCGATACGTGAAATACGTTATGGATTTTGTTGAATTCTTCTAGAAGAGCTAACCGATATGCAACAGGACCAATTCTTTCAATTATCTTGAAAGGTCCTATGAACCGAGGACTAAGCTTCCCTTTCTTTCCAAATCTAAATACCTTCTTCCATGGAGATACTTTGAGAAACACCTTATCTCCTACATTGTGTTGAACATCTTTTATTTTCTGGTCAGCATAATCTTTTTGTCAGTCAAAAGCCTCTTTCAAACTACTACAAATTATTTGTACTTTCTCTTTTGTTTCTCGGAGTAATTGTGGTCCTAAGGCCTTATTCTTACCCAATTCGGACCAACATAGTGGGGTCCTGCACTTTCTTCTATAACAAAGCTTCAAAATGAGCCATTTTGATAGAAGATTGGTAACTATTGTTGTAAGAAAATTTGGCCAGGGGTAAGGCTTTCTCCCAATTTTCCCCATATCAATAATACATGCCCGAATCATGTCTTATAGGACTTGTACAGTTCTTTCCAATTGTCTATCCGACTGAGGGTGAAACGCTATATTGATTGGTCCTAGTTCCAAGAGCTCTGTGTAAAGATTTCTAGAATCTAGATGTGAATCTAGAATCCCGATCAGAGACTATTGAAATAGGAATGCCATGAAGTCTAATTATATCTCAAATGTATAGTTCGGCTAATTGATCCAGACTCATACCCATTCGAATAGGGAGAAAGTGAGCGAACTTAGAAAATCTGTCTACAATTACCCAGATTGCATCATTCTTCTTAGGAGACAATGGTAGACCACTAAAAAAGTCCATCATTATCTAATCCCATTCCCATTGCGGAATCTCAATAGGTTGTAAAAGTCCTAAGGGAACCTGATGTTCAGCTTTCACCTTTTGACATACAAGACATTTTGACACAAAGTCAGTTATAGCAGACTTCATTCTAGGCCACCAATAAAGACCCTTTAAGTCCTTATACATCTTCACAGAACCAGGATGTATTAAAAAAGAACTGTTGTAGGCTTCATGTAGGATTTCTCTTCTTAATTTCGGATCATTAAGAACAGACATCCTATTCCTAAAATAAAGCAACCCGTCTTCTTTTAGAGTCAATTCTGATTCAGAATTCCCATCCAGTTTGAGCTTTATTCTGAGTAATTAAGGATCTGATTGTTGTAGCAGTCGAATTCTTGATACAACCTCAGACTGAATTCGAATGGAGGCTAGAGCTTCTCTTTATAAACAGCCGAAAGTAGGCATTGATGGATGGTGAAGCTACATTAGATTACAAGGGAATATTTTAGATGACACATAAGTGCTATAACTCGATTAAGATTAAGGGAAAGGTTGATTAGAACGAATTCTTACCACGGGAATGTTGTCGACTGAGTGCATCAACTACAATATTGGCTTTCCCCGGATGATAATCTATGATTAAATCATAGTATTTAAAGAGTTCAATCTATCTCCTTTGTCTGAGGTTAAGTTCCTTTTGAGTCAAGATATATTTCAGGCTCTTATGATGAATGTACATATGGCATCTTTCTCCGTACAAATAATGTCGCCAAAATTTTAAGGCAAAAACCACCGCAGCAAGTTCCAAATCATGAGTTGGATAGTTAAACTCATGGGACTTTAATTGTCGGGACGCATATGCCACTACATTACCTCCTTGCATTAAAACACACCCTAAGCCCAAATGGGAGGCATTGCTAAATACAGTGTATTCTTTCCCCGATTCTGGTGGATCAAAACTAGAGCTTAGATTAAAACTTCTTTCAGCTGATCAAAGCTCATTTGTTGTTCCTCAGTCCAAACAAACTGTATATCTTTACGAAGTAGCTTAGTTAAAGGTGCAGCTAGAATTGAAAAGCCTTTAACAAATCTTCGATAGTATCCGACCAAGCCAAGGAAGCTTCGGACTTCATTTATGTTTCTCGGAGATCCTCATTCAAGCACATATTGGATCTTTTTTGGGTCAACTTTGATTCCTTCGGATGCAATTACATGCCTGAGAAAGGAGACTTCAAGCAACCAAAATTCACATTTGTTGAATTTGGCATAAAGTTTATTTTCTCTAAGGGTTTGTAGAACAATTCTGAGATGTCATGAATGCTCATCTTCATATTTTGAGTAAACAAGAATATTGTCAATGAAAACCACTACAAATTTATCCAAGTAGGGTTTAAAGACTCGATTCATGAGATCCATAAACGCAACAAGGGTATTTGTCAGACCAAATGGCATTACTAGGAACTTGTAATGGCCATATCAAGTCCTAAAGGAAGTTTTGGGAATGTCAAACTCCTTTACTTTCATCCTATAGTATCCCGATCTAAGATCAATCTTTGAAAATACCAAAGCAACCATCAATTGATCAAACAAATCTTCAATTCTCAGAAACGGGTATTTATTCTTAATCGTGACTTGATTAAGTTGTCGATAATCTATGCATAGCCTCATTGACCCGTCTTTCTTCTTGACAAAGAGTACCGGGGCTCCCCATGGTGAAGAGCTTGGTCGTATGAACCCCTTATCTTGCAGTTCTTGTAGCTACTTCTAAAGTTCTTTTAATTCCACGGAAGCCATTCGGTAAAGAGTAATAGATATGTGATTAACTCCCGGTTGAATCTGGATCTTGAATTCAACTTCTCGAGTCAGTTGCAATCCTGAAAGTTCCTCAGGAAAAACATCAGGAAATTTACATACAGTCGGAATTGAATTTATATCAGACTCGGTTCAAATAGTTCTGAGCATATCAGTATATAAAACATTAAATCGTTTTGGTTTTTGACTAATAAGGGATATCGACTCTTTTCCCAAACCTCATAAGTATAATTTTCTTTTATTACAGTCTACCCAATCCTGGTGTCTTCCTAACCAGTCTAAACCCAGAATTAAATCGAATTCATAGAAGGGCAATACAAAAAGATCAATAGGGGAATGAATGTTCTGAATATGCAAAGGACATCCCTACAAAGAACATTTAGGGCGGGTTCGAAATTAGGAGTTCTCAATCAACAATTTTAGAATTCAGGTTCAACATTTCAATAAAAGGAAAGCGAATAAAGGAATGAGTAGACCCCGGATCAATTAAAGCATATACAAGACTACTATTTAGTTCAACAGTACCTGCTATGAGATCAGGTGCCTCTTTTCATCACGGCTTCGAATATAATACATTCGAGTAGGGTCCTGGGACTCTTGTTGAGTGGTAGTGATAGCCTGGCCCCAAGATCTTCTAGAGTTTCCCAATTGAGCTTGTCTCGGTCTGTTTCCCTTAGGAGATATAGCTTGATTCGAATTAGAATCTACCTTAAACGGGGGCTTGCCAAAGGGTTGAGGACAATCCCGGACATACTGATCCACACTTTCACACCAAAAACAGGTATTTGATTGTCTCCTACACTGGCCAGAGTGATAATTTTGACAGATATTACAGTTTCGATATTGAGGTTCTTTACCTAAATTTCTAGAGATATTGATAGAGACTGTAGGAGCAGAAGATTTAATTATAGTCTGAGGCTTCGGATTGTAGTTATCCCTTGGTGAAGCAACTTGGCTTTCACAATTCCTTCCTTGGCCCTTCGGCCTCTTAGAAGGCCACATTGGTTTGTTATCGCCCCATAATATTTTATCCTTCTTAGAAAAGTTCTCCCTTCTTTTATCAGCAACTTTCATCCGAGATTCCGTGGTAATCACTTGATTAACCAGATCTTGAAAGTCAGTTATTCTGAGGGCTATGAACATCGAGCTTAATTCATCATTCAATCCTTCGATGAACATTCTACATTTGTCCTCTTCTCTCTTGATGTATTCATCTCCGTACTTACAATATTTACAGAAGTCACTAACGTACTGCTCTACAGGGTTTCCACATTGGTTAAGATGCAAGAAACGTCTTCTTTTTCAGCTAAATACTACTCACTAACATACTTCTTTCGAAATTCTTTCAGAAAGAATTCCTAGGTGATAGAATTCTCTAGAGCTGTAAGGATTGTGGTCTCCCACCAATTCAAGGATTCATCGGCAAGTAAAGCCACAACACACTCCAACTTGTGTGGATTAGAACAATGAAGTTGTTTGGTTAGGATTCGGATCGTGGTCTCTAACCAGTACTTAGCTGCTTCTGGGTTCTCCTCATTTGATCCCGTAAAAGTATAGGCTTGGTGCTGAGTCAATTTGTCAATAGGAGCTTTCGAATGGCTCACTGTAGGTACAAGAGGATCATTTCACTTCATTACAGTGATGAACTGGTTAAACATCTCAGTCATATTGAGAAAACACTCTTTTTGTATTTAATTTATTTGAGGAACCTCTGGTTGTTGTTCTGCAGCCTTCAGAGGATTTGCTAGTTCCTGATTCAGTCTAACACTTCCCCTTCATTAGAGGAGCCAGCCGGGCTATTTCCATAATGGGCTAGATGTGTCTCAAACATCTGAAATTAACATTTAAAGGAGATTCAATCAAACAAGGTCATAAGAACAATTATTCAACTCCTAGGTAGCACTTAGTACAATAGATTACACAACCTAGACTGGTTTAGTCCTAGGATCGACTAAACCTTAGCTTTGATACCAATTAGTAATACCCATACCCCCAGCCTGGAAGACAATATCGATCTAGGAGGAAAAATAATATAACTTTCCTAACAAGTTAGCTATCGAACAAGGAAGGACTTTCAATAAGACCTTGGAGTACATGCATTTGAAAAGATAAACTATGAAATATCATAGACAACACAATTCAATCAAATGGAACTTAAGATAAGAAACATTTTATCTATCTAAAGATTTACACTTAACAAGTATGTGTATAAAGAGTATACTAGTCATCTTAAGTCGTGATACTCAACAAAGAACCAATACATGCAAGTTATACAAAATGGAGGGTTATATGGTACTTAGCAGCAATATAGGTTCAAGGCTCTCCTAACAGGGTAATCAAACCAAATTGTTTTACATGAACAAAGGGCTTCTAAATTGTAATCGTTGATAAGCTAAATATGCAACGCTCAATTTAAGACCTAGCTCTAAAGGTATTCACATCCTTGAAACACACGTAACCATTATAAAATCATACATCAACAACACTCAAACGAATAGGTATGATTGTGATATCATCTAAATCATTTGAATCTAGCAACCAAGTTAAGCCAAGCAAAAACTACCACCAAGCACAAAAGGCTGAACACATAGACATATATATATATATATAAAGTTTACAAACCCTTAATAAGTTACTAATTACAAACACCTTTTATAGACAAAATATTATAGCAAACATTCCAATCTAGTGCCATCTTCTAGGAGTTAACTAAAAACAAAACATACATTTGGTGCTTTTGATGACCTTGCAAAACCTCCCAAGCTTTATAAATAGTCAATTTCTAATGTGAAATATCAGAGTGAGCAGTCAAGCAGTAGTCTTGCAATCGATTTCATAAAAAAGTGTAAAAGTATCAAATTTAACTAGTGATTATCTATCTTATCACAACAACTAACTATCGAGATTAGCATTTCATTTACACTTTCATAATAAGTTTTAGGCCTCACATACTTAACAAAATTTCACTATTAGCTCAATGAAACATACATCATCATGATACAGTAATTAGAATTACAATTTCCAGGCAACTTCTCTTGAATTGTATGAATACCAAACTATTCTTTAATAAGCAAAACTAAATCAGGGAACCGTTGTTGAATTTCCATGTTGTGTCTAGTATCAATCTACACTTCTAATCTCAATTCATCATATTAACAGGCAATGGCAGCATTTCCATTGAACTGGAATTGTAACTATATCAATCAGGGGTACATTGTACCTATTAGGGGACCTTGATCCAATGTTATTCACACTGAGCTCAAGACACATTATTGGCATGCCAATTGTACTACTGTTGACCCTAGACAAGATAGTTTCTAGAGGAACCTCATTAACCTGGACCACTTATATTTTGAAACACTATCTTGTATTCGAAAGTCTAGATGCCACTTGTGACATATTGTTACACATTCTTGAAAATGCTTGTATAATTTAAGGAACAAACCACATTCCTCGGCACTTACCTTCCAAGGATTCGAGCAAGCATAAACAAGCAAGGCATTTAGCCTCTTTATACATTCGGCAATTTGAATTAAGAGCAATAAAATTTACTTAGATTACATGTTACACTCACATATATTTCCAGCTATACTTGATCTTGTATCACAACTCCCTTTTTCCTTTCGTCCTCTTTACCGAATTCTTTGTTGTCTAATTAACAATGATTAAATCATACATTAGAGCAATTAAATATCACTTGACTTGTCAATGTGCTCACACAAATGCTTTAATCAAGTTTTAAGGTAATACATTCAAAGCATCCATATAATACTACATTCCCAGCCAAAGATGCAGCTTAGCAATAGGGGGCATTATCATACACATAAAACAGTCCTCTAGATTACAACAATTTGAATATGCCCCTATTGCGCCTAAGGGCTCTTTTTATGCCAAATTAACCATCCTTCTATTGAGTATTATTAACTCAAAGTTTTATACATACATTTATCCAAATCTAGTAATTATCAATTTAACACAATGATGACCCCTAGCACTAACATGCCCAAATTGAATAGCCACAAACCAGTCCCCAGACTGTTCTGTTCAAAACAGGGCATAATTCCATTGAATTAGGTTGCTTACAAACAATTGAAATTCACTCAATTAATCTCATTCAGGTATAGTGCTACCAACAAGTTAGCCAATAAGCATGTTGACACAATTTTAAATAGCTTTGCTTCTATACGTATATATGTATATGTATACTAGTTAAATCTTCAATTTTCCAACATTGATAATTTTCAGACATCTAGATAGACACATCAATATATATATATATGATATTCACTTCAATGCTTCAACTAGCATCTATGGCTTCTAAGGATACTATCATCTACCATTCTTTCATACGTGCAACAACATAACACTTGAACTAACAATCAAGATCTAATGACATAGCATTTCCCATTTCGTAAGATTCGAAATCTCCAAACAAGCTAACTCAAAACTTCTAGTTCTAAAGGGAATTATAAGGACTTACTTCCTTTGATAAACTTTTCCCAATTAAGCATCAAGTTCAACCGAAAATCTTAACATGCTAAAGCCATGGTGGATTTTCTCCTCCCTCTCTCTCTATTACTTGTTTCGGCTAAGAGGAAAATGAAGAAGATCCAAATGTATTTGTTTGTCTTCAAGAGAATGTGATAACAATCCACATGTTCAAAGGCTATGGAGCCACTTCATCGAGCCATTTTTAACTTTAAAATTACCATGCAAAACCAAACTTTATAATTCAACTATTTAGTCATTTTCGGTCTTTACCTTCCTAGTTCTGTAGGATTCAATTTAGTCCCTTAATATCTTTTAACAACCATACAACAACTCTAACTAAGGAGTATCATAACGTTAATTTAACTTATGGTTTAGGATGTTACACTTATATAATAAATAAGGATTTTAAAACATTTTCCCATATTTAATTTTACTCAAAAACTATTTATACCAAATTAATTCTTAAACTAGCCTAAATTATCGAAATCAACTCAACGAGCCATCTAGCCTAACCCAGCTAACTTCTAGGCCCAAAATCGGGGCGTTACAACTCTCTCTCACTTAAGAAATTTCATCCCCAAAATTTACCTGATGGAAAAAGGTAAGGAAACTGCTTCTTCATGTCATCCTTCCTCTTCCACGTAGCTTCCTCGACACCTCGGTGTCTCCATAACACTTTGACCAACTCAATGGTCTTCCCACGAAGCACTTTTCTATCCACATCCAAGATTTTGATTGGTTCCTCATCATAAGTCAAATTTGGATTCAAATCAACTTCCTTAATTGGCATAACATGCGACGGATCCGAACAATACCTCTGAAGCACGGATACATGGAAAACATCATGTATCTTTTCCAACTCAGGTGGCAACCTCAACCTATAAGCAACAAGACCAACACATTCCAACACCTCATACAGTCTAATAAATCTAGGACTCAATTTACCTTTCCGACCAAACCTCATCATCTTATTCCAAGGCAAAACCTTCAAAAACACTTTATCACCAACCTTATACCCTATCTCATTACGCTTTAAATCTGCGTAATACATTTAATGATCCGAAGCCTCATTCAAACGATCACAAATGATCTTTACCTTCTCTGTTGTTCCCTTAAGCATATTCAGCAAGGAAACCAACTTTTGTCCCCCTTCTGCCCAACACAAAGGCATCCTACACTTTCTTCCATACAAAGCCTCATAAGGCGCCATTTGTATACTATCTTGATAACTACTGTTAAAAGCGAACTCCACCAGCGCAACTGTTTCTCCCAAGAACCCTAGAACTCAATAACACAACAACGAAGCATATCCTCCAACACTTGGATGACTCGCTTAGATTGTCCATCCGATTGAGGATGATAAGATGTACTAAAACTCAACTGTGTACCCAAGGCTTAATGCAAACATTCCCAAAACCTTACCGTAAACCTCGAATCCCTATTCGAACTATGGACTTAGGTACACCATGAAAATGCACAATCTCAGCGATATACAAGTCTGCCAACCTATCCAAGGTATACGTCGTATGCACCGACACAAAATAAGGACACTTCATCAAACAGTCCATAATCACCCAAATAGAGTTCTTCTTTGACGAGGTCAAAGGCAAACCGAACACAAAATCCATGGTGATTCTTTCCCACTTCCATTATGGTATCTTCAACGGTTGCAACAGCTCAGATGGAAATTGATGCCCTGCCTTCACATGCAGACAAACCATACACCCACCCACAAAATCAGCAACATCCCTTTTCAACCCAACCCAAAAGTACTCATCTTTCAACCCACGATACATCTTGGTACTATTGAGATGCATAGCAAAATGACTACTATGTGCTTCCTTCAAAATAGTACACCTCAACTCAACATGTTATGGCACAACTATTTGTCCCTTAAAGCACAAAACACCATCATCATTAAAGCAAAAATCTGTCAAATTACCTTCAGCAATGTCCGATGCAGTACAAACGAATCATCACGCAATTGATTCTCCTTGATCAACTGAATCAAGGAAGGTTTCACTTGCAACTCAGCCACTAATACATCATCACGCGATACACTCAACCGTGCAAACATGGCCCACAACTCCACAACCATCTTCCTACTCAAAGCATCAGCCACCACATTGGCCTTAGCCGGATGATACTCAACCGATAGATCATAATCCTTAAGAAACTCCAACCATCTTCATGGCCTAAGATTAAACTCCTTCTGTGAAATCAAATACCTCAAGCTTTTATGATTCGTATACACCACACATTTCTCACCATATCGGTAATGTCGCCATATCTTCAAAGCAAACATCACCGTAGCCAACTCAATATCATGCATGGGATGGTTACGCTTATGCACCTTTAATTGTCTCAATGCATAAGCCACCACCCTACCATCCTGTATCAACACACAACCTAACCCCACATAGGATACATCGCTATAAATCACAAACTCTTTTCCTGATTCGAGCTGAATCAAGATTGGGGCTTGTGTCAAAGCTTCATTCAGCTTCTCAAAGGCTTGCTGCCTTGCCTCTGTCCAGTCAAACTTAAAATCCTTTTGTAACAACTTGGTTTATGGGGCAGCAATTTTAGAATAACCATCCACAAAGCGACGATAATAACCCAAGAAACTACGAACCTCTGATACTGACTATGTTGTTTCCAACCTACAATCGCTTCAATTTTCTAAGGATCCACATGAATTCCTTCAGCCGACACAACATGACCAAGAAACACCACCTCTTTTTATCCAAAACTCACATTTACTTAACTTTGAATAAAGCTGATTGTTAAACAAGGTCTGCAAAATAATTCGCAAATGTTTATCGTGATCCTCCTTGGTAAGAGAGCACACAAGGATGTCATCTATAAACACCACCACAAACTGATCTAGAAATTCATGGAACACTTTATTCATCATATCCATGAAAGATGTAGGTGCAATCGTCAACCCAAACGGCATCACTAAGAACTCATAATGTCCGTAACGGGTGCGAAATGCAATCTTTGGCACATCTTTACCTTTCACTTTCAACTGGTAGTATCCCGATCTCAAATCTATCTTAGAAAACATCGTAGCACCACGAAACTGGTCAAATAGATTGCCAATTACGGTAAGGGATGCTTGTTCTTTATCGTCAACTTATTCAATCGCCGATAATCGATGCACATTCTCATGGTGCCATCTTTCTTCTTCACAAAAAACATCAGAGCTCCCCAAGGTGACACACTAGGCTGAATGAATCCACGGTCTAGCAACTCCTGAAGTTGCATCTTCAACTCTTTTAACTCCTTGGGTGCCATGCGAAACGGAGCAATGGACGCAAGAGTCGTTTTTGCATATGTCTTAAAATCTACTACATCCTTATGCTCAGACACCCAATCCATCCCAAGAATGACATCAAAACCGTAGAAAGGTAACTCCATCATATCAACGACAAACACATGACCTTGCACTGTCTAGGCATCTCTAATGTCGCAACACTGCCAATGGTATTAAAACTTAAGAAAATTTCCTCAACGCACTTCATTAGCAACAACTAATTCCAGAAAAGACGTCGTACTCTAAACACTAACCTCCACAAACCACCTTAACACCTCATTTACTCTCCGAGATTCTAAAGGATCTTTTTGCAAACACTACATACATTTCATCTTCATCGATCTTCAAGAAATCATTCGTAAGTGTGAACATATGCGTATATGCCCAACTACATGCTCTCACAGATATCTGTGCATATGTATGAAAAATTTCTAATGTCATGCCCAAATGGATACATGTAATGACATATTTAAATATATATACATATAAGTGCTTTGTAATGTGCATGATTAACAATTCACAGTTACCAACAATATTCTCAAACCGATCACCCGCAACCAAATTTGCATCCCTAGAGTACCCCATACATCTTCACCAAAATTTGCACCTATCCAACTCTAACACAAAAGCTTCAATACAAAGTCCACTTTAAATCTTGATTGTCAATCAAGATTCGTTTCGGCACGTCATTGCACACGAAACCACTACCACTCTTGCTAATCTTAATCCCAAGTATTCTCAGAATACTTGTCTCTTCACAACCTAGAATGCCACTGGAACATTCACCATCTACTCTCCGAAAATACTAAACCAAAGCGACACCATTATCATTAATTACTGCACTGATGCTACAAGAAAAGAACTCCTAAGAAAGCGTACCTACAACAACATTCTCATATTGATAGTGAGTAGCCAAATACTTCCTTTGGAAAAGCAGCTCCGAAAAACTCTCGTGTAACATCCGCAGGTTCCATCCCCGCGATACTGGTAGTCCACCACAAATAAGCATCACCTTGGAGCAAATAAACTATACAATCCAGCTTACACGCATTCGTGCACTCCATCTGTCCAAGAATCCTCTAGGTACTCTCAAACCATGCCTTGGAACCCTCTGGAGACAAACCTCTGAACTCAGTACCTCCCAGACTATGTAAGCGCTCCAAAGGCAAACCAGGATTAGCCGCAGGTTGTGGCACGACTGCATGCATACCTGCCACTGCATCTTGAAATGCTCTGGCAATAGCTTGAATCAACAATTTCATGTCCCTCACAGCATGACCTTGGGCTCCCGGAGATCTAGCACCTCCTGCACCAACTCTCGCTCTGACTCCATCACCACCCGGAGGAGGAGGAGACGGTATATCCTCATTATTACGCTCTTCCTCCACCATATTACGCACATTCATCTTTGCTCTCGTCTCGGTCCCATATGAAAATAGAATGAATCTTTAGCATGTAAAATGCAACATTAAAAATAGTTAGGCCAACAAGAAGCAAAGGTCCAAGTCGCTCAAATCTTTTTAAAATAATTCTCTTTACCAATAGTAATAGTGGCAATGGATACCCTAACGTCTACTCCCAAATCAAAACATAACATATCAGATAATCATGCTATCAAACGCCGTGCATAATAAACATCGAGAATTCAACCATCTTACCTCCCAATTTTTGTAAACCTAGCTCTGATACCAACAAATATAACCCCCTTGACCCGGTCTAATCGCAAGACCGAATCGAGTGAGTCACACGAGGAATATTGGAGTTAAACCCAAAAGTGTCACTTCAATAAACAATCCTTTATTTCTATTTTCTTTATTTTTAGATGCAACATAGTTAACCTAAGCGTGAGACAAAGCAACAAACAAAATCTCAACTCGATCGGGCGTCAATTCGACATCTGATTACCCCAAATAGCATTTAGGGACCATTTTGTAAAACTATCATTAAACAGGGACCTAACTCGAAAATTGAGGTTACCATTTTCTAATTAGTCGGGTTTCGATCCAGCACATAAATTTTCAACTCATTTCAGCCATCCAAACTTATTAAATTGCACATACAAAATAATCAAGAAGTAATACGCAAAGATTCAAAACTTCAGAAGATGCCAATTTACCACTTTAACTAACAGGGTATCGATACACCCAAGCAGAGTATCGATACGGTCCTCTGTAATTTCAAAACCCAAATTCCAATAGATCAAAACCGAATCGATACGGTCCCGTGCAATGATACGCTTAGCCAATTTTTTCTTTCACCGTATCGATACGGTTCATACTGTATTGATACACCTAACCTTTTTTAGCTTAATTGTATCGATACGGTAGCCCGCATATCAATACGCCTTGGCACAAAATGTCACTTTTTGCTCGATGAACAATTCGTAAACCAATTATAAACCCCTAGGCATGCTTCTAACACATAGGCAACATATTTAGGGATCGATCCTCAGCCATTAACAACAGAAACATCACCATACCATGATCACACGCTCAAAAGGGAAATCTATAGGCATGCTTCCTAAAACCACATCAAATCAAAGACCACAAATCATAGCAAAGCATAAACCAAACATAATAGGCCATTTACAATCTCAATAAGGCAAAACAAACTTGCCAAACCATGGAGCTCATTAAACATACACTCCCAAAATATCAAGGTATCCACCCATTGCCAATCCCATTACTATTGAAATATTAAAACCATACTTGAGCTTAGAGCGTCGAATGAACCACTTCTCTTGCTTACTTGTAGCCCGAACACTACTTTTCTGCATTGTTAAGAAAAGAGAGGGTAAGCTATATGCTTAGTGAGACATGCTCAAAACAAAACCATAACAACGCACTATTGAAAACCATTTTCTTATCAAACCATCTTCTCATCATGATCTTAACAAATATCATGATTTTAAACCCATTAAAGCAAAACCATTAAACTCTTTACACATGTATCAAGAAATTTCATGCTTTAAACCAAAGCAAATCTCAATGCAAGCTTCACATGCTTAGGCATTCAAAATATATCTCAAGATATAGCCTCATGTATAAATCTTATATACAATATCATTTAAAACCATTATACATGTAATCTCATATATTGGCATTCAAGTGACCCAGGTGGTTGATTCGTCATCCCTATACACATGGATATTGATGCACTCTCCATAATAAACACACATCAGATATGCGGATAATCATTGATGGAGCTTGCTGCTCTCTCTACCAATACTAATGGAGCTTGTTGCTCTCTCCATAAGGCAGATCTCATGGTGCTTGCTGCACCCACCATGACTTAGATCCCGTGGTGCTTGCTGCTCTCACCACAATACACTTTGGTTACCCTCAACACAATAGTTGCTACGCTAATGTGGAGCCGAAGGACACA
Organism: Hibiscus mutabilis; assembly: GCA_019671005.1. Lineage (NCBI taxonomy): Eukaryota > Viridiplantae > Streptophyta > Magnoliopsida > Malvales > Malvaceae > Hibiscus > Hibiscus mutabilis. Next base: position 23,727,112 of record CM033718.1, on the reverse strand, counting down.
TGCACATGCAAATTTTGCTACATTTTTATAGTGCACTATCATCCTATTGGTCGACCAATTATATCCGATTATAATAAGCATCATCACTTGCCAATATATATTTCAAAACATTGTTAACCTACTATTTTCCAACGCCTCAACATAAACCATAGCATATCTCATTTTAAATCATAAATCAATACATAGCATTTTCTAATCAAGATGCAACCTCTTGATAACCATAAATCAATCTCATGGGATAACATGAATCATTTCATACTTAGATTAGTGTTTCAAGCTTAATCTAAACCCCTAAAATATTCCTTTCAAACCTTTGAAAAGCTATAAACTAGTGCCACTCACCAACTATACATCGTTTGGCTTGCCGAGGCGAAATCAAGCTTCTGGATGCTCTGCAACACCTTCCAAAGCTATCAGATCATCATCCCTTGCTTCTAACCAAAGAAAAATTGAGGATGAATGCATTCCTTTGCATCAAAATCCCCAGCAACACTTTCCTCCCTCAACAACCAAGCTTTCGCCTAACAAAAACAACCGAAAACATCGGTGAAACCTTACTAATAAATCTCCAGCTATTACCAGTGAGATTTACACTTAGACAACACCAATTTACATCCAAAAACATCTCCTTAACATTAAAGAACTATCAACAATCAATTAACCCCATAAACAAACCAAAAACCCAAAGATATCAACAACCAAACCTAACAATTTACCTAGTTCCACGATTCTATTATCAAAATCACTTAAATCAACATCTCAAATCATCATAATCATTATATTATCTCATTCTAAACCCAGCGAAACCAATCAAAAGCAAAGATCCATTTATTTAAGCAAGTAAACCTCAATTAAACCAAATTTCCATAAACAATATTACCAAAACCCATTAGAAAACCATCATAAGAGACCATGAACTTGGGAATTTCAATAAAGAACATATCATTAGAGGAGAAGAATGAAACCTTACCTCTAATGCTGACTTTTCCTTCAATTGCAAAGATTTACATGAGAAAGTAAGGTTTAAACAACAAGGTTTTGTTAAGAAAACATTAAAGAATCACTAAGGATCAAAAAGACAAAATAAATCAGATATTTACCTTAAATCTTCGAGGAGAAAATGGTTGTTTGGCTGGAGAGAATTTGAGAGAACGTAAATAAGAAAAGAAAGTAGTTAAGTGAAATGTATTTTGAGAAAACAAATTGGTTAATTAATTCCCTCCAATTATTTATTTATTAAAACCATTTAAAACCAGCCAATAAAAGGAAAGTCTTAATTAGACTCTTGGTCAAAGCTCACTAAAAATTCTAAGCATTGATCTCTTACAATTTTATCACTAAAAACATTTTTACATATTTTACATTTTGGTCATTAGTCCCAAAATGTCAACCTTTCAAAATATATTTTCCAAAATTGATTCCACTACAATCACTTATATAATAAATAAGGATTTTAAAACATTTTCAATATTTAATTTTACTCAAAAACTATTTATACCAAATTAATCCTAAACTAGCCTAAATTGTCGAAATCAACTCGACGAGCCATCTAGCCTAACTCGGCTAACTTCTAGGCCCAAAATTGGGGTGTTATAGATTGTCCAATGAACACCTCCAAATCTTCTACACTAGTGGTTCCTACATCCCCTACTTCATCTTTCAGGGTTAAGGGACCAAGACAAGATGTATCAAGAGCTTCTGGTAGATCTGGTGGTTCTAGAAGGGCTCATAACTGTAAGAGTCTAAGGCTTCAGCACAAGTTTACCATGTAAAGTGTTGAGAACAGGGTGAGGACCCTGACATCATCACAAGTACTGTTGAACTGTATACCCATCCTATTTATGCATTGATTAATCTTGGATCCACTAATTCCTTTATAAGTACTGTGTTGATTAAGAGATTTAAGTTAACATTTGAGCCTATAGCCTCCAAGCTCACCGTGACCAACCCTTTAGGGAATAATGTCATAATTGAGCTAGTATGTGAGAATTATCCCCTTGTGATTCACGGGATACCTTTTCTAGCCAACCTTATGGCCCTCCCTATACATGAATTTGACGTTATTTTGGGGCTTGATTGGCTCGGGGAGCATCAAGATTGGGTAGACTATTCAAAGAGGAAATTATACCTTGGAGGTCTTGGCAAGGAGAGTGTGACTCTCATGGAATCCAAGGGCAAAAGATCATTGTTGTATGCCACCGTAAGCAAAGAAGAATCACAGTTTCAAGATATGGACACCGTGCAAAAGTTTCCTAATGAGCTTCCGAGTTTACCACCAACCCGTGAGGTTGAATTTGGGATCATAGTGTAACTTAGATCCACTCAGTTTCCATTGCACCCTATCGAATGGAATAGATTGAACTAACCAAGCTTAAAGTGAAAATTCAAGACTTGTTAGACAAGGGTTCTATTTGACCGAGTTCCTCACCTTAGAGAGCTCCGAACAGTCTGCACTTTCCTCTGTACCGATACGAACATCACGTGTACTGATACCGTATGCCTAGAACTACCTCCAACGACTGGAAAATGTTCCCAACGGCTTAAAATCACCTTAACGATCGTAAACGGCTACAAGCTCATTCCTACCTATTTTATGAAGGCCGGGACACTTGAAGATGGTAAGAGAAGACATCCAAGCATAATGATCAAGAGAAACTAACATTCAAATCTTATTTCATTATTTCTCTTGTATATAGTGTATAGAGAGTGCTTAACTGTTTTTATCTTTTGTAATCTTGTGAGCTTAAACATTTGTGTAAACACCCACCTTGTGAGGTATTTAGTTTACCAAACAAACCTTGTAAAAATGATAGGTTCTAGTTCAGCCTAAGGAAAAACTAGAGTGATTCTATCTTAGCCATTAAAAGATAGAGTTGTAAAGGTTTCCTCTTGAGCCTAGAAAAAGGGAAGAATTCAATAATGAATTGGAAAATCTTGAGCCTAAAACATTTTCAATAGCATTATAATTTGATTTTGAGAATATTTTTTGTGCTTTCCGATGATTGAAAGGTAATCAATTCCTTGTGCCACGGTTATGAGAATTAAAGTCATGTAAGAAGCATGTTTTTGTGTTAAATGCTTTGGCAAGTAATTGATAGTGTTTGCATTGCTTGAGGAAAAGCAATAGTTTGTGTTTAGGGGTGTGTTAAGTGTGTAAAAGTACTTTTCTACCCTTTATACTCATATTATTCTTAGACTTATGCCCATTTTAGTTGCATTCTTAGCCATTCAAGCATAGTTTCATAGTTTCCTCGTCTATTGAGCTTGGATTTTGTGGAGAAATTAGTTTTATTTTGCTTTATTTTGTGCAAGACGAGTTGTTGAGTCAATTCTCGAATGATGCCCTAGCAAGTTGAGATAAGGATGACGACCTGCTGAACCACTTGTCGAAGGATGCCATGGAAAGTCGTGATAAAAGCCATTGTCTGCAGAATTATTTCAAACGTAAAGGATAATTATCCCTTATTAAAATTCAAATCTGAATCAGTTAGAGATCAAATACCACATATTTGGACTCCTTCTCCTAACCTATTTAAAGAGATCGCAACAACAACAAAGATGGAGTCGATTGGGAGAGTGAGATTGGATCACAAAGAGGGATTCACGCGCAGCCATAAGAGGAGTTCATCTTCTCCATTTCTTTTTTTCTTGTATCGTGTGATCCCATGTCTCAGTTTTATTATTTTTTGTTTCCTTTTCACCCAGCCATGAACTATATTAACTTCGCTTGGGTTATCGGATTTTATTGGTGTGTAGAGGCGAATGATTGGTTTTGGTTTTTAATTCAATAGATTCAATGCTTATCCATTATTGGTTCTTTATTTTCACTTCAAGAAAATTGGGAAATGAACTTGATTGCATCTATTTATATAGGCTCGAGAGATCTAGATTCACGAAACGAGTGGATATGGTTTCCATTTAAACAATCGTTAGCAGAAACTAGTTCGCCTTAGAAATAAGGATTGAATTTCAATGGTTAAGAAGAGTGCAAAGATCAATGTTTTTCACCCAAGGTTAATGAAGGGATGTATCACCAACTCTTGCACAATCATCAGTTCTTCGATTAGGGATAACACGAAGGTATTGAGGAACACTCAATCGAAAATTGAAAGGGCAATTTATTTGCCACAACAATCTACTTACCTTAGCAATTATTAGCCACATCAATTCATTTGGCAATTACACCACTACTCAAGATAACCCGGCCTAATCTATCATATCGATTACTTATTTCTATTTACTTTACTTTGCTTAGTTTATTTACTTGCTATTTATCACCAACTATCACTTACAGTATTATTATTTTTCAATGCAAGAAGCTAAAAGTCAGAGTTTCACCAATCCCTTAGGAGATGATCTTAATCTATACTATTACTTGTGACGTGTTCACTTGCACTGTTTGCGCTACACTTAAATCATGCAAAATGCGCCTGAACTCAGAATCCTCCAGCAAAACTATTTGACCCTTAAAGCAAAGAAAACCATCATCATCAAAATGGAAATCTGTCGGCTTACCCTCTGAAATGTCCTGAACATACAGAACCAACAAATCATCATAAGGTTGCCTCGCTTTAATCATTTGAGACAACGCATGTTTAACTTCCAACTCAGCCAATAAACCACCTTTACGCGTTATACTCAGCATAGCAAACATTGCTTTTAGCCCCACGGATGCCTTACAGCTTTACACATCCACGACAGCATTAGTTTTTAAAAGATGATATTTAATTTTCAAGTCGTAATCCTTAATCAACTCAACCCACTTTCGTAGCAGAAGATTCAACTCTTTTTCAGACATTAAATACTTCAAACTCTTGTGATCAGTGTGGATGGTACACTTCTCACCATAAAGATAATGTCTCCAAATCTTCAAAGAAAACACTACCGCATCAAGCTCCAAATCATGCGTATGATAATTGCGCTCATAAACCTTCAACTGTCTTGATGGATAAGCCACAACTTTCCCATCCTGTATCAACACAAAACCTAATCCAAGATATGATGCATCACTATAAACCACAAACTCCATACCAGGATCAATTTGAATCAAAACAAGAGCATGTGTTAAGACTTCCTTTAGCTTCTCAAAACTACATTGCCGACACTCCATCCACTCGAATATAACATTCTTCTGTAAAAGCTTAGTCAACAGGGGAGCAATACTTGAAAAACCCTTAACAAATAGACTATAATATACAGCCAATCCAAGGAAACTAAAGGCCTTAGATACTAACTTAGGTTGCTTTCAATTAAGAATAGCCTTAATATTCTACGAATTAACACAAATACCCTCTGATGAAACAACATTACCAAGAAGCATCACCTCCTTGATAAAAAACTCATACTTACTCAACTTAGCATACAACTAATGTTCCTTCAAAGCCTGTAACACAATTCACAAAAGTTGAACATGTTCTTTCTCGGTACGAGAATACACAAGGATATCGTTGATGAACACAATGAAAAACCGGTCAAGATACTCATGGAACACCTTGTTCATCATATCCAGGAAAGCAGCTAGGGTTTTAGTCAAACCAAATGGTATCACCAATAACTCATAATGTCCATATCTAGTGCGAAAAGTAGTTTTCAGCACATATACTTCCTTAACCTTCTATTGATAGTACTCGGATCTCAAATCAATCTTCGAGAACACCGTAGCACTACGAAACTGATCAAACAAATCATCAATACGTGACAATGGGTACTTACTCTTGATCGTCAACTTATTAAGTTGTCGATAATCAATACACATACGCATCATCCCACTTTCTTCTGCATGAACAACACCGGTTCACCCCAAGGTGATACACTCGGTCGAATGAAACCAAGATCCAAAAACTCCTAAAGTTGAGTCTTCAACTCTACTGGCTCCATGAGATAAGGGGAAATAGATAGTGGAGTCGTTCTAGAGTACGTCTCAATACTAAACTCAACCTCCATGTCTGGTGGCAATCCATGTAACTCTTCAGGAAAAACTTCCAGAAAATCACACTTTCTGAATATCTTGTACTTGAACACCTTTGGTACATGGATTCATAACAAATGCGAAGTAGGCTATACATCCCACTCGCAACATCTTTTTAGCTTACATTCTCGCCTGCTGCAACAATTACATAATCATCTAAAAGCTTTAAATAAATACTATTGGTCTCAAAATCAACAATCGTCTTGTGCTTAGTTAACCAATCCACGCCCAAAATAATATCGAAACCATACAAAGGCAACTCTATTAAATCTACAACAAAAACATGACCTTGAACAACCAAAGGGCATCTCCTATACAATCTCCTAGCCGTAATAGTCTCTCCATGTCTCGACCTCTAGCAAGAGCGAAAACAACAATTGTTGTCTGAACCGGCGTATCTCTAGCGACACACGGGCAATCTTGCCTTTGATGCTCTTGTGAGCCATAAACAAAAAAAGCTCTATTCACTTTTTAGAACTCGCTTCGATGGCGTTTGCCCCAATGCTCGCACAAAGAAAACCAGTAGAAGACTGGACATTTTAACTATGAGAAAGCATACATGGTGGCCTGACAGTGATGAGATGGTGAATGGAGATGAGAGGAGATGAAGTGTGTTGGCCTTTTAAGTGTTAAGAGAATTTATAATAGAAAAAGGAATCTAATTTTTTATTAAAATAATGAACTAAAGATCATTGCAACCCAATACAATGATTGTGGTATTTATAGCCCAAACTACAACAGACTCTACAATGGCTCAAGTAATTCTAATAACAAACCAACCAATTAACAACTAATTAGCCATTAGTCCAACATTCACCTTGCTTCTTTGACCTTTTGAATTTCTTCAACCTCTTGAGCTGATTCTTAAAAAAAACACACAATAAGCTAGTATGTGAGTGAGTTCATTCAAAAATTGGCAGTACACTTGAACATGTTTGACTCATCTATAATTCTTTTGGAACTTTTTTCCTACTTGGGTGGTTCAAAAATTGAAAGCATTCTTCATTCTTAAGTTGGTTCCTTTTGACTCACCTTTTTTGTACATTTTTTCATCCAGATTTCAATAAAAAATCTTGTTTTCCTTCATCTTCATTATCTTTCTTCATCACTTATTCGATCCATCTTTTTTGTTAGGAGCAAGGCGGTTAAGCTACAAGCTCCTAGGTGCAATCTGAAGCCTCTATTGGGAAAGAAAGCACCCTCTTATGTATGGTTAAGGAAAGCAAGGTTTTTAAACACTATACATTCCCTAAAGATTTTCTATCTAGAAAACTTGGTTGTTAAACCAAAATTTTAGGTACCCTTGTGTATGAAGTAAACAGACAATAAAGAAAAGCAATGTACCGACTGAGAACAATCCAAAATTCTAGTAAGAATGACCATCATTCAACAACAATACCAACTGAGAACCAATTAACTCATAACTCAATAGTAGTCCATAGCTTCAAATAGCAAGTGAAGAACCAAAAACAAAATATTGGACTAACTAAGCAACAATATAGGAGAAGGATTCAGCTTCCAGTAGCAATGTAGAGAATAAGAAACCAATAGCCACAAGATATAGTACTAACAAATGTCAAATGAACAACCAAAGATGAACCAAAAAAATTATCACTCCTTGTCATACTATGTCAGCAACCTTTGTGCTACTAAAAAGAAATCTTAGAAGGATTAACCAAGTAAGAACAATATCCAACACTCTCAAAACATGAATGCCAAAATGTTCAATCATTCACAAATCCATTAGTAGCTCATGTGTAATTGTTAATCCTAAATCAAACACTAGTTTTCAGAAATTGATCCACCATAATAGTTGATAAATGTAAACTGCTCACTCAATCATAACACAACAACAATCCATAGAATAAAAGTTCATTTAGGTATTTTATCAAATAGTCTTGTGACTTATATTCTGAGAAAGAACCAGTAACTAACTAAGAATATTGAAACTAGATCAAAGATCAACAAATATACTACCACATCTTATAGTCACATGTATCAGATGAAGAATCTGAAATCAGAAGATTGTCAGTGATGATTTGACAATAGCGGTAAATGTGACACCAAACAAATCAAGCACGAATGATGTTTCAATTCACGATTGTGCAACAACACAAGGAGGAAACAACCACAACATGAAGAAGTGGAATTGGTTTTTTGGATTAATAATCGATTGAGCAGCAACAATACAAGCACATCAAATCTGAGATCAGCGAAGAAAATAACCGTGAAGATGTTGAATGACGGTTGAAGAAAAACACGAATAAACAAAGGACAATCAAAGAACAAGATTGCAATGAACTAGAACAAGCGGTATCAGTGGAATAAGGACAATGTTAGGATTGACGACAAATGATACCATGTGAGAAAACACACATTGTGGCCCAACGGTGATGAGATTGTGAATGGTGATGAGAGGAGATGAAGTGTGTTGGCCTTTAAGTGTTAAGAAAAATTATAATAGAAAAAAATGAATTTATTTTTTCTTAAAATAATAAACTAAATATTGCTGCAACCCAATAAAATGGCCGAGGTATTTATAACCCAAACTACAACATACTCTACAACGACCCAACTGATTCTAATAACAAACCAACAAATTAACAACTAATTAGCCATTTGTCTAACACTGGCCACATCCCATACTGACTTGTATACGATTTGGATTATATCACTTATCACATGACATCTTGTTCTATCTCCCTGCATAGTCACACTCTGCAATTCTCTTCCTTGAATCAATACTCATTGTCTAGGAAGAATTACCCAAGGACTTCTCAATATCCTTGGCCCTATTGACCAACACATCAAACTCCGTGTAATCAGCGGCTAACAAGTATGTCTTAATGTCCTTCATAAGACCATATCTGAACCTATCCCACCTATGGCGATCATCTACAACCAGCTGATGCTTGCAAAATAGATATCATTTTCGAGCAAGTATACTCGTCGATCAAGTAATAAACTGATAGAGTAGAGTGTCGAACCTACATGGATCGGATCAATAAATATAAAGCGATTGTACTTTATATTTGGTGAGCAAGTATTTGAGTGATGATGATTATCAAAACTAAATGCAATAGAAGTAAAGATAACAATGATCAAGACAAACATATGTTGCATCAAATATTAAGATGATTACGGAAGCTGGGTTTATTGCCTAGGGATTATGTGTGCTTGATTACTTATTTGAATGCTATAGCAGATGACAATACATGTTTGTGTAAACCAATTAAGTATTTATCTACTTTATAAGATTTTTTAATTAACTTCTGACTCTCTCGATGCCTAGAAGTTGATAAAAATAAAGTTAAGGTAATACATGTCTGCGTGAACCCTAACAACTTTATTATCTATTCAAGTTCCCCTTATTAGTCGTTTAAATCCTAAACTTATGTCTAAGCCGAATTAGGACTAAGTTAACAACTTAGCCCCACTATTCATTTTTATAACCTATCTCTTTTGTTATTAAGTCAAACATCAATAGTTAAAAGGTCACTCTCGATAGCTCTTACAATAACTATGTATGAAGAATGATGAACATAATAAATAAAGGAAAAGAAAAATAGCATTAAAGAAATAATCAAAACATGATATCTTAAAAACAATAAACCCAAGCAAAAGTATTTAGCTCATATATGAGCCTAAAACATCCATAACAAAAGTATTAAGAAACATGGTAGTTTATCAAGCAAGGAAAAAGAAAGAATCAAGTGTCCTCGACATTGTCCTCCAAGCTCTCTAGCTGTGTTGCAGGTCTCGCACTCCTTAAGCCCTTCACGATGGCTTTTGATGTGTAGAGAATCCTTTAGAACTTCGACCCTGGTGGTTCTTTGAGATCTAAATTTCTCTGTTTGTGGCTCATGTCTTCTTTATATATGCAAAAAAGCTAAGGTTTGGAAACCCTAAAGTGCAAAAAGCCTCTTTAAGAAGATCTTTCTTTCTTGCTTCATATAATCTAGGTGAGCCAAGTATGATTCATATCCAATTCTATTGCCTCCTCAACTCCATAAGAGAAGGATGCCATCCTTCTACTCTAGTGTTCCTCTAGATCCAATAGTTCCCTACACAAGCACCACTAAAATGCACTACCTTCCCCATTAAACACATCAATAAATAAACATTTAAGCACATACAACGTAACTCCCTAACTATATGCAAACTACATGCAAACTACTCCTAAATTCAACTATATAAGCCTATACACATGCAAAAGCTAAGTAAAAAGGGTACGCAAAATAGGTTATCTACACATCATCACCAGCTTAAAAGCATATTGGCTCAATCACACAAACTTTACTTCATACTTAGTGAAATATCCCTCAAGTAAACTTTATGAATCTTGATATCACCATCATGCAAACGATACCTTATGGTGTACAAACTTCCACACACATCATTTTACCGACTTCATGTAACACCCTAGACCTGTATGGATGACCTGACCCGATCTGAAGAGTCATACTTGGGTCACGTGAGAGACCCAACTTCAAGATTCACATAAATTATTATTTTTTAAACCATTTAAAACTATAAAGTCAATTTTTTAAATAAAATCATATTTATACATAACACTTGCAGTTGGCCAAAAACATGATTCATAAAATCCAAATAGCAAAACTAAGATTCACACTCTAATAGGAATACGATTCGTGACCTACATGCCCCCTAACTATATATGTATCGAAATTCACAATCAATACTATTGGAACTCCTAGAATTGATGTCGATGTCTCGAACAATGCTCAACGTAATAACCTGTGATGATGAATAATGGCGTGAGCTTGAGAGCCTAGTAATACCTAGTTACCTAAAGATGATATAATCACACAAGCAGATATATAGGCTAAGCATAAATAAAACATGATAATCAAGGCATCTACAGTTTGCAAATATAAATTACAACTATTTAAGAACGAGCATTTCGATATTCATTATTTCTATTTGATAAATCATAACATGAACAGATTAAACTACAAGGTTCATAAACCATCATAAGCAACACATTACTATATACACGATTTACATTGAGTAAGCTATTCAAGACTACCAGTCAAAAGATATAACAAAGAGTGGTACTTAATTCGTGTACATGCGTATAATGTAGTACATATAATATAACATGATGCATGCTTACCTCGATCGATCAGAACAGGATGTCAACACTATTGTGCTACGACGGGATGTAATCATCCAATAACAGGATGATGGTGCTAGTGCACAATGACTAGTATCACAAGAGTCGACGCTACGACTGATAATAAGTTCGCATTTATACGTATAGTCAAGCAAAGCCAAGCCAAGTACAATTATTCAAGAATTCAAATATTCAAGATAGCATAGACAATCAAGTTTCCAATACATACCATATCATGTGCGAACGATTAGTTTCAAGAATTCAAATATTCAAGATAGCATAGACAATCAAGTTTCAAATACATATCATATCATGTACAAACAATTAGTCAAGAGTCATAAAGATTTACCAGGTGTCCAAGTCATTGCTTACTCGTACGTCGTACCGTATGAAAATAATAATCACAAGCATTACGGATATCTTACAACCATAAGGAGGAATAATTGAATAACTTAAAAACTATAAGAGGACTAAACTGAATATTTACCAAATAATCTTATAATCTACCATTGGTTTTTCTTCTAATTCATGTGGGCTCCACTAAAAAAACCATACATTTCCATTTCTTCTATTGTAAAAAAATTGAGTTTTGAGTAAATTTGAAACTCCATATAACAAAACAACTCAAACACTTTTTTTTTGAATATACAAGAATATATTACACCAAATCAACCATCTTTATAATAATATCATACATGCTTTTAGAAACTTAGCAAAACAACTCAAACAGGTATATTACACCAAATCAACCACACATACATGCTTTACTTAGCATCAAGAGGTAATGGTTTATTACCTTGTTCCAAGACTTAAGAAAATGACCTCATTCAAGATTCTTCAACCTTCCACTTCTCTAAACTTTGGGGTTTCTCCATTATCCATGAAGCTCAAACAAGAACAAAAAGTGGATCAAACACTACCATAAAAATATATGGAAGATGAATCAAGCATAAAATGGAAATGCTAAAATCATAGTAAAAACTAACCTTTCTTCATAACTCCTCTAAACCCCATAACTTGAGTAGCTCGAAGATAGGACAAAATTGATTATGAGAACAAAAATAAAATGAAAGGAATAAGAGAATGTTTTAGCAAATATTTAGTTCCCTTGAAGCTTCTCCTTTTTAACCATAGAATTGAAGGCAAAGACATGAAGAAAAGAAGGGAAAGAAAATGGAGATAACCCATAAAAATGGATGGACCGTTGAGTGTAGAAAAATAAAAGGGGAAAGAAAGTCTTCGACACAATTAATTCCTCCCCTAGACTGCAAAGTACCAAGCTATCCCACGAATTGTGGGATTTCAAATCCAAGTGATTAAGTGAGTGGATAATTTACAAATGAAGGGCTCTAATTACTCAAGATTCAGACAATAATTTTAATTGAAAATATTCACTACCCATCGGGTTCAAAAACCAATTCATATGAGCCTAAATTTTAAAAATCCAACATGAGCTCAAATCTAAAATACCCAATAAACTATTCTTGAAAAATTAACTAACTCAATCTAAAAGGAACCATTCTAAAATTAACCAACACTTAGACTCACATGCAAAATTTTCAGCTCAATTGGACACTTTGAACTCGTTAAATTGATAAGCTTAAGTTAAAGGACCAAAATATAACATTTTAAACTATTTTTCCATTTTGCAGAACCATCCCCGCGAAAGCTTTTGAAACCTTCCCATTTGGTTTTGAAACCTTTATTCTAGTAGCAAAAATTAGCCTCCTGGTTTCAAAACCTTGGCCCTGTTTTCGATACCAGCTTCAACAGGTTTCGAAATCAGTTCGTTTGATTTCGAAACCTACTTGCAGATTTTCAAAAAATGCAAAACTTTAACACTTTGAAACCTCCCTAAATATATCAAAATGACCTATTCATGCTTCCAATGAATTATGAGCAAATCAGATATATTAATACACACATGTACACCAATTTTCAGCATCAACGAACCACTAGAAAGCTTTAGTATTCTTCTCCTCAATCTGATCAAAGGGCATTAATACTTGCCTTGTTGGTTTTGCTCTTATTTTTTAAATTACTTGAACTTTTCAAGGGCTTCAGATTTATGATGCATAAGTTAAATGTACCTATATCTATTGATCCATGATGTAAAAGTAATGAAGTATAGAAAACCGCCACTGGCTTGTATATTCATTGGTCCATATACATCAACATGTATTAGGCCCAACAAATAATTTGTTCTCTCATTTTTACCGTTATAATGAATTTTTCTTCGTTATGCCCAACAAGCAAGGCTCACATATATCAAATTGTTCAAAAATAAATGAATTCAAAATTTCATCTTTATGGAGTTTTGATATGTGTTTTCCACTTATATGACCCAAATGATAATGCCAAAGATAAGTTTGATTATATTCATTTGTTTTTATCTTTTATTATATATGTTGTAATTTGTATTTTCTTAATTCAAAATACATAGGCCATTTAATTGATTGTGCCGCACCATAGAAAACATTATTGTATCAAAAGTTCCAAAACATGTTGCATCATCAATTTAGTCGTCAGCTATTTTAAAGATACGCAATGCATCAGAGCTCACAGTTTTTTTCCAAGTATAAATTCTACTGTAGGTGCAGTAAGTTATGTGCTACATGCAATCATCACTTAAAAGGCCTTTAATTTTTTTAAAGATTGCTCCCTATTCTTGCCTTAGCATTTTCTTTCTCTTTTAAGCACAATGTTGTACTCCCTTAATTCTTTTTAAGTTCATTAAATTGTATCCTTGGGGCTTAACTTATCACGATTACTCTTTAGGCCTGAAGATGGAGTGGAGCAAACAACCCATCTAGAGCCCTACGAGCAGGGTCATCTTGTGAAGACTTTCATTCACTCTTATGCTAGTACTATTGTTGCTACCGGGGAAAGTTAAATGGAGAAAACACACTCACCTAGAGTACTAAGCTAGCAAAGCATATTAGAGTGTCCCTCAATAGTTTGTCTATTGCATTGAGTTTACAATTATTTTCATTATTTTCTTAATTTATCTGGGAGTTTTAATTATGCCATTTATTGGTACAATGAGCATTCAGTTCGTTAACATCAAATTGTGCTTTGACATTAGAGAGTCCACCTAGAATTTCCCTAAGTCTTCTTAAGTATTTAGAAAGCATGCAACCTGTGAGATAAAATTTACAGTAGTTTCAAACCTAAGTTTAAATCAGGGAAGCTCTTAACACATTACAAAACATTAATCATAAATTCATCATAGGAAAATCTTCATTAATGCAGCAACAACTTCAAAACAATATAACCATAGCAAAGGGAACCTTTAAAAACAACAAGGCTATTTACAGACTAAATTTTTTTAATTTTTTTTCCGATATGTACATGCGATAATACTCCCCCAATCTTGAAAGTAGCATTGTCCCCACTGCAAAAAGGAAAAAAAAAAAGAAAACATGAAAATGCAATATGCAAAACTAAAAACTAAAAAAACGAAAAAAGACACTAAAAAGAAAAGAAAACTAACCCAAAGACTTACTATGGTGGTGGAGAAGGTTTTTCCCGGATCATGATGCCTTTGCCTTTGTCTCGGGAGAACTTTGTCTTCTTGGAAGGACGCTTGGAAGCACCGGCAGCAGTATTTGGTTGCTCCCTTTTGTGTGGCAGGGTAGAGGGTGGACTGGCATCGTGGTCTCACTGCTCAGATGGTTGTGTAGTGGCAACAAGGATGGCAAGAAGGTGTTGAGGAAGAAATGGGAACTCCATATGCGATCTCGAAAGTAGTTCTCTGAATAAAGATCTCACAACCAAATCTCGATCTTGAACATACAAGAAATACAACCATAGGAAGGTAGCAATGGTGTCCGTCATTGAGGGGGTTGGAGTATGAGCAATGGGTGTAGCTGTTTGTTGGGCGAGACCCTTTAACTCCTGAACTCAAGAAGGAAATATTCTTTTAGGTTCCTCGAGGATAGTGTCCCCCTCCTATTTGCTCACTCTAGCCTTTTTGCAAAGGTTCGTGACCCGAATGAGGAAAATCAAATCCTACGCTCAGCCACCCGACACTACCCATTTCAACAATTGTTGCATGAATCAGCTGTGCAGAGGGAGAGGGTTTCTCGATCTTTAGTGGGCAAGAGGAGATTGTTGATGATGTATGACAAAAAATTTGTATTCGGCAACAAGTGCCTCTAGTGCACCATCCTAGCATGAGCACCGTCCCCAACCCATTTGGTCCCAGGAACACAGAGGTCGAAAAACCTGTGAGCAGGTTCTTTTAGTGGTCAACGCCACAAAGGTGAAATGAGTATCCCTACAGCTGGTGAACTGGAAGTGGGCACTAATCGCAACCACAGAGAAATCCATCAACTTCCCTCTAACATACACCATCATTTCTCCAGGATGGATGATATGGATGTAGAATTCCTGCACCAGGAGATATTCACATGGCTAGGATGTTGGATGAAGATTTTCCACTCTTGTGTTCTAATAACATGCAACACGTCCACATCAAGCTAGAAAAGGTAGTGAGGGGTAAATTCCAACCCTTCCTCCATGATAAGATCATGTTTGCACATGAGCTCATATATTTTCCTGAATAGGTTGGAGAGGAGACTGTCGACAAACTGGTCCGGTGGTGGATGAGAAATTGGAGTGCTGACAAATTTATCAGAGTCCCATTCAATGAGGACTGGTTGATTGGAGTTCAAGGAAGGAGTATTGTGCACCATCCTTGCAGATTGAGGAGAAAAAAGTAGGGGAGGACGAAAGACGTTAGAGAAAAATAAAATCTTGTTGCCTAGAAGTGAATTTTGTTTATCCACTTGTTTGGGTGATATATTTGGGAAAATGGAAAGATTTAAAAGGAGAAGGGACTACGATGTTTTGCGGAAGCAATCAACATTAAATGTTAATTATCTTTTGAAGTGGGAGGTAGAGTTGTAGAAGGTGTGTGGAGTACAGTAACGATGTGTGGTGGTCATGGGGAAGTGGTAATGGCGAAAGTAAGAGAGAGGAATGAGCGGTTATGATGATGAAGGGAATAAAGAGTAATTAAATTTTAAATATTTCCCTCTTTCTTTGCATGTGGTTGTCAATTCGTGTAACACCCCAAATCCAGCTTAGAAGTAAGTCGAATTAGGAAGTGTTATGAACCAGACACGTCAAGCATTTTAGTAAACAAGACTCGAATTTTTTGATCATGGTTTTGAAACACGAATAATTTGAAATTTTTATAACTCTTTCATAGATTTTACTTCAAGCTCAACTCTACTGTAACACATAACCACATATATGCGATGTATGTACCCAACTAAGTCGAGCATGCCAACGAGCTTATTCGACTCTCATGATAAACTTATGACAATTAAATTGAATACACATTTGAAAGCCGGGTACTAAGCCTTCTTAAAATTTTAATTCATGGATTTAACACTAATTCATGCATCAAGTCAAACCAATATACAAATATTGAACAATATCTTTAAATCTCTAGTCAAGCAATTGAACATACAAAGATTATTGCAACCAATTTATTCACCAGATTCAGAGAAACAAGGCAATGCAGGAGATCTTCATTATTCTCATATCTATATAGAAATTATTCCATCAACTCCTTAGTTAAGAATGTAGAGTACTCTCACATTAACTAAAACATGCCCCCATTAAAGAAGGACCATCACAAATTTCAGCAACAATCAAGGCATTAGAATTCATATTAGGAGTCCCTATTAATCATATAAAGACAACAAGTGGTTCGATTATTTAAATCCTTTCCTATTAGACATTTTTAATTCCATTATCATGAATAGACTATCTTACCATAGCATATCAAACTTTTATATCTAAAAACTAACACAAGGTATTCTTTATTGAAATGTCATAGGGCAAAAGACATTTATTTATACGAAACAATTCATAAGCATGCGAAAGCACGGAGACCCATCAACATACGGCACATATATAACTCTAAGCAATCATACCACACCCCAACCACTAAAATACCAATAGCAAGCAATCAGAGAATATATATATATATATATATATATATATATATATATATATATATATATATATATATATAAAGGCCTTTTTACATATCTTGAGGACTAGGAAATGTTATATACATTTATCTCGAAGATGATCTAATGCACTTATGCTGACATATTCTCTATGTGCCACCCATTTAGGAGTTCTCAAGGAAAGAAAGATTACAAAATGATCTTCTTGCCTCTTGTGATCTTGTCCCAGCTCAAGACTTAACGTGTGGTAAAATTATCTTGGAAGATGAGGAAAGAGTAAGGTAAGGAATCCCTTAGTGAGGTAGTTTCTTATGCAAAAAGGATAATGTTTTACATATCACATAATCCATTCCCATCTTCTCTTTAATTGATCAAGGCACCAACTAATAATTAACCAAACAAAGAACTCTTATGGTTTACCAACATTTTTTTCTCATAACTTGTTTTACCATTTACTCTGCTTGATCAATAAAGGAAATGATTATATACATGTGTTACAGACAACAATCAATTCGACTCATCCTAGTCATGAGTTTTTTAAGATCGTGCTCAAAATAAGCATATTGTTCCTTTAACTTATAAGCAATTTACTTGCCATTTAAGACACGCACATTAATTTAATTCAAAGTATTCAAATCAACATGTTTTATCTAAGAATTTCTAATTCTTAGCTAAGATCTAATTTATCAAACAAGTACTTCAATCAAACCACAAGTATGAAAGTCCATACCATCATATATCATATTTAATCACAAGAAGAATTAAGAATCATATAGTCATACTTTACTTAGTTGTAACACCCTAAACCCGGCTTAGTAGTAAACTGAGTCTATAGTGTTAAAAACAGACACCCAAGACTAACTTGTCTTACAAGTTAAGGCTCAATCAATGAAAAGGGGCAATAAATTAAAACTTTTTAAATCATACACAAGTTTTCAATCTTTAAACCTATTCACATGACATAAAACCAATTACATCTATTCGAAAGTTTTACCATTAATATATAATCTTAAATTATAACCACATCATTCATCCAAACATAGATATCTCATCATTTCTTGTTATCCAACATAAAAGTTACTTACACGTTACATTTATCAAGCAAGGATTATACAAAATCCTTGTTAAAGATGTGCCCATTAATGTAACAATGTACTTAGGCAATTATTAACTCAACACCATGAAGATAATTAAGTTGTTATTAAATCTTAAAAACTTTCTTGGATTTTATTATCCAAGATCTTTGCAAGATCATTGGTTTATATCATGTATAACAGTCCATAGCTTATACATATTCTTATATAATTACACAGAACGATCTTTTAACCTATTCATACTCTTTAACCATTCTATTTAATATCCCAAGATAATCAGAGGCCAATGTTTCCTTTTTACTAAGGAAATTATCTTAATTCAAGAGTTTCTCAATACTTACTTTCCTAAGCATTCGAAACACTTATTCATATCTTACCAAAATCATACACAAGTGAATCAAGTGGTCTACACTATACCAAATTGATTATCATGTTAGCAATTAGTCCCGTAGGAGGGTTGTTTCAAGTATTATTAATCCATTGAACCAAATAGTCTTAAATTATCATATAATTCATTTCTAACTGTGTAACACCCCTACTCGGCTTAGGAGTAAACCGGCTAGGGAGAGTAACAGGAGAACTGGAAACACGAGTCGTTAAAATTTTTCGAGAACTCATCACTAATCGATGAGTTGATCAGCTAGCAAGGAGCTTAACAATCAATCACATATAATCATTCAAGCAAGGACATGTTTATCATGTATGGCATTCGAACTGCATACTTAACCTAATCATATCCACTTCAAATAACATCATATATGCACAACTTAACCATCTTATAACAACAATTAATTGGTATACGATGATATGCTCAATTCGAGTTACTAGGTATGTCATCTAAGATGTTACATTCAAGACATGTAAGCAAATTATGTGGGTTTAACTTAACATGTTCATTTGTGCATACATTTGAACCATGGTTCAAGAAGCATTTTGTGTGTCATTCTTTATACATTTGGCAATCATAAGTTCAAGCATAACGTGATATATTCTATCATTCACCAAGTATTCATAACACTAGAAGCCATGATCATACTTATATACAAACTTTCAAGTAGCAAAATGCATGTCCTATCTTAACTATATACAAGACTAGGTGCCACCAACTAGGAGCATTACAAATGTATAAGTGTGGATCCATACTCTAGTTTTGCTTGTGTTTGCTTCAGCTACTAGGAAAAAGCTTCAAAATCGGGAGATTGCTTCGAATCTCTTAACCTATAGTTTGGGAAGAGTGGAAACGAGAGTGATAAGTACAAAATATACTTAGTGAGGTAGTAATCTAGTTATATCCAATTATTGAGGCAATTATCAATTTGTCAAGTTTGAACCTAGTCAAGGTTTGTAGCAATTGAACTCAAGCTTTATACATACTTTTATTTCAAGTCACATAACATATCATTTCAAGCAAGACATTCAAGTACACATTGATTCAAGTAAGATCATAAGCCATTCATGTAACAAATCATATAGCAAGCAATTCAAGTATCAAGTAATTCAAGTATTAAGTAATTCAAGTATCAAGTAATTCAAGTATCAAGTAATTCAAGTATCAAGTTATTCAAGTTTCAAGTAATTCAAGTATCAAGTAATTCAAGTTTCAAGTAAGCTTTATGCTTCAATTATTTCTCATTTGCTTTCTTTAGTTTATGCCTTTGGTATTTAGTTGTCCAGGTAATCGAGTCACAAACCAAACTGTCGCCAAATAACAAGATACTGGTTAATACCTCCTACTGTCACCATTTATGGGCCTTAGCCCTGGACCGTAGTCCACCCAACACAAAAGAGCTCTAAACTCTATGGCATGCCATTCTACCTATGACCACTAGCAACCAAAGCTTTGTTTCAATAATTTATCACATTTTCAAGTAATTCATGTTCAAGTCAAGATATCATCTCGTTCAAGAATCAATTCAAGCAAGGTATATCAAGATTCAAGCTTAGCCCTTAGGCCAATTGAGCCTTAGCTCAACATTTCGCAATTTAACTTGTCATTCAAGCAAGCAATTAACATATGCCATCTCTAGGCATCAACCAAGGTCTCTAATTCATGATTTATATCATGTTAACAAGTATCTAAATCATAGAGGTACATTCAAGCACTATTCGAATAGATCACGGCCAAGGCATCAAGAATCAAGAATTTTTTTTCACTTTTCTTTCTAATTAATTTAACAATATTCATGTTACTATTAAATCTCAAGTTTTAGCTTAAGCCAATCTTCGCTTTTAATCACATCCAAGTTTAAATCAAGTTCATTAACGTGGCATAGAAATAACAAGAAAGTAGACATGCATCTTTGGTTAGAACCTAAGTCCTAACCCTATATTAAACTACACTCACAATACTCCAAGCTATTTTTGGTCTTGAATCCAAATTCCCTTTTGTTTTCCACTAGCTTGAACAAATATTTCTTCTTCAACAAGGTCAACTCCTTGTTCTAACAATGCACACAAGGCCGTAGGATCAAAATCAGCAACTATTTAACTCATTACACTACTCCATACATTCAAACATTCATTTCAAAACATCAAGACTACAGCTGCCAGGCAGCATGTGCATTATTTGCTTAAATGTTCATATCTTTCATTCCGTACGTTGGAATTTAGAACTGTTTACACCGTTATAAAGCTAACTTAATTATCTTTCTAACCAAATAGGCCTTGCATTTTTATTCATTGTGAATTATTACAGTTTTTAGTCCTATCACGCACCAAATTATGCCACTGGACAGTTTGCACTGTCATTAGAGATTAATCTCTACAAACTATTTTATAACTCAGAATTCGATTCGTTTTGTTACATACGAAACTAGACATACTCATGATTCTGTACATATAATATTTATCCCCTAATTTGATATATGTGATTTTCTACAAATTTCTAAACTTACTACCGAAACAGAGTTTTTTGGACATATTTCCTTAAGCTAGATTCTAGCTTCATTAGTCACTTAGACAAGAATTCTAACATGATTGTTCAGCATATATACTCACTCATACATGCCTAAGTCAGTCCAATTATGTGTCAAACATATGAAAACAACGCAATTAAGCACTATTTTTGAATCGGTTTATTAAAACATCATCTCGATAGAATTTCCAGCAACAAGAATCTCAATTTACATATCAATCATCAATTCTAATTATCATCTAAGTTTTTCCATAAACTAACATAACATTTCACCATCAATTTGGTCAATGACAACATCATTTCAAAGGCCATTCGATTCTAATATGTTTTCACTAGACATATGTACAAATCGGTTCAATATAAGAACACATACAAGACTCTTAATCAATTCCTAATTTCCAACAATCAATCTAACATTTCTCAAGAAAAACAAGTTGTTAGAATCACAAAATCAAAGAGAAAATTCATGAACTCTAAACATTACCTTGAAGTTTATCTACCTTTTAAAAACTACTCACTCAAATACCAATCATGGAGATCATCATTCACAAGAAATACCTTAAGCGAAACAATTTTGGAAGGGTTTAAAGAAAAGGATTCATCACCTTATTGAAGTTAATTGGCTAAAACACCAAAATCTCCTTGAGCTAGCTTGGAATAACCAATATCCATAGAGTTTTCTTTCTCCCTTTCTCTCTATCTCTTACTCAGCTTTGCTAAGAATAAAGGAGAAATTGACTATCCATCTCCCCTCATCTTTATTATCTAATGGATATGTGTTAAAAGCCCTCATAATTTTCCTTTTAACATGCAAACTCTATGTTTAATGAATCATTCATTTTAGTCACTATAATTGAGTGTTCTTCTTTTAAATTCTCACAATTAACTCCCTAGACTTTCATTCGATTAGGGCATGGTTTAATTATAGACAATAATTTTTATAGTAGTAACAATTTCTAGTCCCAGTTTAGCGATATCACAATTCCCTAATTTAAATTAAGTTACCACTTTTAATAACATGCTACTAGACTAGGGTTTGGGGTATTACAATCTGTCCAGTAGACTATCAAAAGCAATCACAATCACTTGGAGTTCCATTTCTTTGAACAAGCAGTTTATTACTTATAAATACAGCCCCAAGAGTCGAATTAATAAGGCAACAACAGTTTCGGTCTATTACAATTTTCATACAAATTACTATAACCCGCATAACATATTAGAACACCGATCCTGCTTGTTCATTAGTTACATTTCATTCAGTTAAACTGTCCAATTGATTAATTGTTTATATCAAATCAGATTTCTCTAATTAAGATCTCAACTCATTAAATAACTGTGACTACTTAATAACACCATAGCTCCCTATTGAATATTCAACATAGTTGTCTTTATTCATCAAATAATTGATTTACCAATCAAATGAACTCACAGAATCAAGCCAATAATGTTAATCTCGAATCTAAAATACTAAATAAAACATCAATTATCACTCAAGACCTAGGTAAAACATTCAAGTAATCCATCGTTCCTTTAAATTCCATAACCATTCGAGTCATTTAAACTATTTAGGCATCCATAAACCACACAAGGATTTACAAATAATTCTCAATGTATTAATTACATGTAGCTTCACAAGTAAATACATGGTGCCACCATCCTAGAAGTCTTTTAAAGGAACTTCTAAATTCTAATTTGCATCTGAAGCAGCAACTTGGGACCTTTGAACATAAATAGATTACATGAACTTAATGTGTCATGCAACGCATGATTGTAAAATGCATTAGGCTTATATAGCCTAAGTGAGGTAGTCTTGACAAAACACAAACAATGCTACTCATGATCTTGAATGGGAACCAAGTAACTTTAATATATGAAGACAAGGAAATTTCATATAGTTTATGTTAGTTCACACATTACTAGCTTATTAGAAGCTTGTTAGAGTTATACTCTTCATTGTTTTATTGGATATTTCCATCGAGTTTAGGCTTTGATCATTCATATGCTCACCAAGAGCCCTGTAATCTTTCTTACTCACAAAGAGCTTTACATAACACTATGCTCACCAAGAGCTTTATCATTTCCATGCTCACTAAGAGCTTTACTAATTTCTTCGAAATTCTTATTTGATTTCACATTAGGTTCATGTCTTTACTTGTTTTCCTTGGATCACACGTTTGATCGTAAATAGCATTAGTCTAAATTTGACCATATAGGTCCAGACGATGCTTAGTCCAAAGCACCTAGCAATGGCAAATGTCGGAAACAAGACATATATATATATATGTGTGTGTGTGTGTGTAAATGGGGCGTCCCCCAAGTCATCACTTATGGACCGTAGTCCTAGAAGACCAACTATTATATCAGAGTGTCCAAGGACTTCCATTAACCAAGCAACTTAGGTATCTTATTTTATAACAGGAAGTTGGAGTGTATCTTATCAGACAAGTAATCTTACTTGTTGCATTCTTTCAATAGCTTATTGCATAAGTTAAGCTTTCTTACTTCTTAAGCTTTTAAGATTCAAGGTACTTAACATTAGCTTTCAATCTTTTAAAAATGATCTTATTATTGTTTTGTTGGTCAGTAAGCAATCTCAAGCTTATTAACAATTATTGTTCATCTTAATCTCAAATACATTCCATAATCAGTCACCCAAGTATAGCAAGGCATTTAACATAAGAATTGCAACATCATCAAATACTCAACATGAATGCATGCTATGAATCCACACTCATTCTCATTTAGCTCTACTTGAGCCTTTCGTACACAATGTATATGATTAATGCATTTCATCCACAATCATTTAATCCTTAACAAGAGAGAATTAAACATCGGGATAACTCCATGTTACCCGAGACTCGTGTGACTACACTCACCTTGTTATTCCAAAGTTATGGAATACCTTAATCCATAACCTCTCCTAGCTTCCTCTAACTCTTATCTTCTACCCATCCTTATTAAGATGTGTACCTCACACCAATTAGCAAATCATTAAAACCACATCAATTTATTTATCAACAATTTAATTCTTCATATGCTCATATATATACACACAGACACAACAAAAATAGTCTAACAATCATCTATTTTAAAGGCAATTCAGTCCTCAACTTGTAAATCAATCCCTACACTAATTCTTATAACATTCCTAATGTTATAATTACACCAAGCAGTCCACTAATAATCTTTAAACATGTACAACAGTCCCAATCTCTATACACATACATTTGCTTATGAATTAGCTTAACATATTTATATACACACCAAAACAATCTCCCGTGTGATTATACATAATTAAAACAAGTTTAATATGCGCTTATAATTGAGCAAAACAGTCATAATTTAAGTATATGAAATCATGTACTCACAAAACAGCCCATGACTCTCACAAGCATTCAAAACAGTTCCTAATTCAAAGTTATTTAATTAGACGAGTTTAAAACAGTCCACTTATGTTTCATTCATGGTAAAACAGTCCTTAATGACATGTGTACACATTCATGAGCATGTATCAATTTGATTAAGCCACTAACACATAATCAAGCATATTAATCATCTTAGTTAAGTTGCAAATTCTCATATCATTGTAGTTTAATCATATTTATATAAATATCATAAAACTGCACATTCACTTGGACTACACTGCTTTACAAATTGTTTTATTGCGTTTATAATACATTCTGCACTAGTTTAAACTCAATTCTGCACTGGTTTTACACTCAAATCTGCACTGGTTTTAGTTCAATTTCTGCATCTTAAAAGAAACTGCATATAACTTCCGCACTTAATACATTTTACAGCACTCAAAACTGCATTTTACAGCACTCAAAACTGCATTTTACAACATCAAGACTACATTCTACACTAGTCAAACAAATGTACATAACATACAAACATACTGCACTAACAATGCTTTCATTTATTTACTGCATGCTGCATGTATTTCTAGACTGGTCTTTTATTTGTTAAACAAACTGCATAAATATCAAGCTGCATTTGTTCCAAGCAGTTTTCTGCATCTACCAGGACTGCATTATATTCGATCAAAACTGCTTATTAGCATAGTTACAAATCTGCATATTCAACTTTCAAAAACTACATTCCTAAGACATTTCGATTATGCACTCTAAGCTTTCAAATACTGCCTTTTGTTTTAGTAATATGGCATTAAATTTCCAACAATGAAATAAGCACAATTTCCAGCATTTCAAACTAAATTCATGGACATCAACAAAACTCCACTTATTTAAGACGGACTTAATTAAACTCTAGTCAAAACATAATGTTAACATGCATCAAAAAACAGGGCAGTAATATCCATTTCTTTTAACTAAACATTCCAGAGTTACTTATCCAAATTCAACCAGCATACAACCAATTTCAAACTACAAATGTCATTAGCTAATATCCTATAATCACATTTTAATCACCGTATAACAATTTGTCCCATTCTTTTTCTATACAAGTACAAAACAGTCTAGAATTGTTGTAAAACCGTCCCTTAAAATATTTCAATACAGTCCCATCTTTTACTCTATAAAGCAGTCCCTTACATTCATTAAACCAGCCACTGTTTTATTAGAAAACATTCTGTTTTTATGTCTTCAAAACTGCCAGATTTTATTAAAACAGTCTAATTCTTCCTTAAAAGAGTCTCATCTTGCTTGCAAAATTAATCCTTCAATTAGCTTATAATATCAGCTCATTTTTATTTCAAAATAATCCATAAATCAATTTCCTACCAACCAATTGGCCACAATTTAATTGAAAACGGAATTAACATTACCAAGATTATAACTTCATTTCCATGCTATCACCCGACTATTAAGCTTTTGATAATCCAACATTCACTAACAATAACTAGTTTAATTCAACTAATTCACCCCAATTCACAAAACTGTAACACTCATCGTATGTAACATTCGAAAGTACTAAAGTCTCTTCTATCTAGCAGTCATCCCTAGTTATTTTATAATTTAAACACATGAATCATTTAATCACAAAGGAAATTAAGATAATTACCTTGTTAATTATCTCTCCTTTTGATCCACACTTTGAATTAAGGCTAAAACCATCAAACTCCACACACACACACTCTCTCTCTCTATTTCTGGATTTCGGTCATGGAAAGTAGTTGGGAAGAAGATGATAATGATTTTCTCATCAATCCTTTTTAGCCGAGACACCCCTCCCAAACTTGGCATTGTCTTACTTGGACACATGTCCAAGCCCTTTGCCTATTTAGAGTTTAGCATGCAACCCAATACCTTAACACTTAATCTATTTAGACTTTTTTTAAAACAACCCTTCAATTCTTTATAATTCGATTTTGGTCCTAAGCTCTCAAATGGTTATTCTAAGAAATATTTAAATCTTGGTTATTCTAAAACTAAACTAAATGCAAGTTACCCCTTTAAAAGCTATTTTGGTGTTTTGGGTTTGACTCCTTGGTGCTTGATTTTCTTCTTCTTTTTCAGGGTTGCGATGGGCTCATCGGGCATATCTTGTTGGCTCGGTTGTTCAACTGGTTCCTCCTGGGCTAACTGGATCTCATCATCGTCAACCTCATTTGGGGTATTCCATACATGACCCGTTGTGAATTTTAGACGACTCCCCGTCTTTGTTGTAGCTTCAACAATCAGGGCAGGTGTAGGTGCAGGAGAGTTGTCAGCCATCTCCTCTTCCCCACTGTCAATATCGACAGGGTCATCGAGTGGAGGTTTCGGTAGTGGTGGGGTATGCATTGTAGCTTTTCCTTTCTTTGGCCTCATTGTCCGAGGGCTTTGTCTAGTGGTGGCATCGGTTGTTGTTGTTGGATCAGCCAGTGGAGTTGGAGATGGGTCTCGTCGTGGAACTGGTGGTGGGCGCTGTGGTGCAGTTGGCTTTGTAGTAGCCTGCGGGTTTGGCTGGTCCTTCTTGGGCTTAAGCAAGTCATCGGAGAAGGGAGGGAAGTCAATCTCCATGTGTGGGAGCATCTCTTTGAAGTAAGAGTTAATGGCCGCATCCCTTGCCTTGACATACTTAAAATAAGTTGTCAGGCTGCCCTTCATTTCATCAATCTGCTCATGCATGCACTTGGTAGAGGCGACAAGTGTTGCGATTCTTGCTGCAACAATTGATTTGGCACCACTTCCAACGTTGCTGCTAGAGCATCTTCACCAAATCCCCTGAGTCCAAAGATTTGGTATGGGGTTAATGCACTATTTCCCTTTCCGATCTCGTCCTCTTGAGGGTCTTCAAAGGCTTGGTTTTTACAGTAGAGCGCCGTAATGAGATTAGGGAAGATGGGAGGGCTTGACTTTCTCTTTAAGCAGGAGTAGACTTCCTCAACAATCACTTTACCCACATCAATTTGTCGACCATTGAAGATGGAGTGTAGCAACAGTAACTTGGTGATGTGCATTGTGGCAGTATCAGAGGTGGGCATCAGGCGAGTCTTCATGTAATATCCTCAAAACTAGTATAAAAGAAGTTACTACAATGCATTCATTAAATCCCAAATTGATTCAAAGCAAGTTACTAGGTCTAGTTAATAAGGACTAGAATGCTATAAATGAAAAAGTGGTAACCTAATTTATAAGTGACCAAACCGAAACAAATAACAAAATGTAGGAATGCATTCTAAATTTCTATATTCCTACATGCCCCTACACATGTCATTAATTACTGTATAATCAATGGCAAATTAGTCATTTTGGGAGGGGTTAATTGATGATCCATTATCATCTTCTCCCTAATGGTCGAATAGATGAACAAAATAGAGAAAAAAGAAATGAGTGAGAAAACTCCATGTTCATAGATTCAAGCTTGAAATTTGGAAGAATTGGAGTTGCTAGCATTCATATTACCTTGAAAGAAGGTAAAATCTTTTCCTTAATGCGTTATAGATTCGAATGATGCATGTAGATTTTAAGTTCTTGCTTGAATTACATGAATTGGATGATTAGTTAGTGAATTGATGCCATGAACTAGTTAAGAAGTTCAATTGATTGATTAATCCATGAGATGGTAGATTGCTTAGAATGAATCGAATGACTTTTGAAATTGAGGTTGTCATTAACCGAATTGATGGTGAATTGTTATGTTAGTTGCTGGAAAAACTTAGATGAATACTAGAATTGATGATTCATATGTGAATTGAAATTCTTATTGCTGGAAATTCTAGTGAGATGATATCTTATTGAATCAATTCGAAAATATTGTTCAATTGCCCTGTTTTTATAGGTTTGACACATAATGGACTGACTTAGACATTTATGAATGAGTATATATGTTGAACAATCATGTTAGAATCCTTGTCTATGTGATTAATGAAGCTAGAATCTAGCTAAAGGAAATATGTCCAGAAGACTTTGTTTCGGGCAATGAGTTTAAAAATTTGTAGAAAATCACATAGACTAAATTAGTGAGTAAATCTTTTATGTAAAGAATCATGAGTATGTCTAGTTTCGTATACAACAAACGGAATCGAATTCCGAGTTATGAAACAGTTTGTAGAGATTAATCTTTAAGGACAGTGCAAACTATCTAGTGGCATAATTTGGTCTGCCTTTAAATAAAAAACTGTATTAATTCACAATGAATAAAAATGTAAGGACTATATGGTTAGAAGGAAAATTAAGTTATCTTTCTAACTGTGTAAACGATTCGAAATTCTGACATACGGAATAAAAGATATGAACATCTAAGCAAGTAGTGCACATGCTGCCAGGCAGCAACAGTTTTGATGTTTTGAATTGAATGCTTGAATGTATGGAGTCATATAATGACTTAAATGGCTGTTGGATTCGACCTAATACTATGCATTATATGTAATGATAGATCATGTGAAAATTGAGGAAAAAGGGGCTCACATAGATCAGCAAGCTAGTAGAGGGAAAGAGATTTCAATACAGGATCGACAATAGCGCGAAAAATTCCCGTGAGTGTAGTTTAAAGTTTCAGAAAGGGCGGTAACCTTTCCAACTATGTCTTGATTTAAATTTCTTATTAATTTATAGTTTGAATGGTATAATATGCATGCTCTTAAGCAATTGTAAGGTAAGTGTTCCTTTGAGGAACATTGATGTGTTTACTTGATTGAAGCAATTGAATGATTACTTGAATGATAAGCATGCTTCCTTGATTAAATTTGTTGATGTAGCATGTTCCTTGCTAATTTGATTTCCATTGTATTGAAGCATGCGTCCTTGATTAAATTGGTTGCTGTAACATGATCTCTGCCAATTTGATTTCCATTGTATTGAAGCATGCTAGTTGTTAATTTAAAGACAACTCAATCTATTGATCTAATGACTTATTGATAGATATGCATTCATTGATTGTAAAATATTGATCATTGAGCTATTGGTATTGTGATTGGCATTGAACCCTATTCGATTGAAATGGGACATTGGCACTATATGTGCACATTGAATCGAATAATGCTTCTAATTGAATGAAAGTGATAACTATTGTAAGCCTTGGTCTCGAGTCGGTCATAGATATAGTTGTCATG
The DNA here is from genome assembly GCA_019671005.1 of Hibiscus mutabilis. Taxonomy (NCBI): domain Eukaryota; kingdom Viridiplantae; phylum Streptophyta; class Magnoliopsida; order Malvales; family Malvaceae; genus Hibiscus; species Hibiscus mutabilis. The sequence goes on along the minus strand of CM033718.1, from coordinate 23,697,515 downwards.
CCATAGAGTCTATAGAGATCATTATCGGGGTGGACTACGGTACGGGACATTGGTCCCTAATTGGCGGTAGTAGGAGGGAAGTATTGTTATTGGTCATTAGTGACAGTAGGAAGGATTTGACTGGTACTTTGTACCATATTGATTATTGTTATTGGCAACAGTTTGGTCGGGGACTCGAGTATCTAGACTGAGTAATCAATTCTCAAGGCTATACTTAAAATGAACTCATACCACCTATACATTGAATCTATTGCTCTATTGAATTGCATTGATTGATAATAAAGGAAAATTGAATGCCATGAGCTATTTATATTGAGACATTGCTTGAACATTGCTTATATGAGATTGCCTAGTTTGAGACATTGATTGTGTTCAAATGACATGTTATGCCTATTGTTATTCAAATTGGATGATTGAGCATGCCTAAATTTCAAGCCTTGTATTTATATTGGATTGAAAAATTAAGCAAATGCATCTAGTATTGATTACATAGTTATTCGAATGGTTCCTTATTGATGGTGGAACCATACCATCTATTAGATGGTTCGTAGTTGAGACTTATTGTATTGTTTACCTTGTAACTTGAACTCATTCACTAAGCTTTTCTTAATCAAGTCTCTTTACTACGATTCAGGTTGATATTGGACCCAATCTCGAAGTCTAGGCTCATACAAGTCACATTTTGCTTGGAAAAGTATGTTTCCATCTTGTTATAGTTCTCCTAGGATGGTGGCACCTAAGGCATGTATATTCATGATCACTTAGTAATGTACTGTATATATTAAATTCATGTATGACCTATAAAGAGTATTGTATGTAAGTATGGGTATGTATACACTTAATTGAACTTGAATTCTTGTTAGCCTAACGTTAGATTACTATGGTTGGTTGATGCAGGTAATGGTTTAAATAGATATATTGAAGTAGGCTAGTTAACAACAAGTAAATGTAGTAACCTTTATGTTTAAACGTGGCCTACTTTGGTCATTTATTGTGCTCGTCGAATGATGCATATAACTTTGAAAGCATGTATGTTTGATCATGGTCACATAGGTAAATGAAGTAAATCGCCTATTGGTATGCATAATAGCTTTGTTGAACATTGAAATTCCTATTGTGTTCTCCAACCATTCGAATGGTTTCTTGAAGAACAAGTAAGTCCTAAATGGTGTTGATCATGATAATTAATTGCATTATGGGTCCTAATATATCTAATAGGTGCATCATGCATTGTCTATTGAATCCTCCCCTAGTCGAACTGTTACTTGATGTGCAAGAAAGGCTTAAAATGAATTGAACTCACTAGCTTTAAAGGAATGGATTATTGATTGTAATTGTGGTAACTTACCTAATCCTACTAGAGTGGTTAAAGTATGTTACACTTCAAGTAATGGTTCCACACCTTAGCCTTAGGCTTGAGAAGACCTCATTCAACAGCTCTGTTGGCTGGGTCCAACTCTGTTTCAGTAAAGCATAGGTCTTCCAAGACCTCCTTGTATGTCTGGGTATCTGCAGATTCAACAAAGGAAGTATGGTGGTCCATGACATTCTTTAACCCATGGAACCTGTTGACTGCACTAGCGATAAATTTAATTTGTTCCCCTCGCACATAAATAGCCAATTGGGTGGGGCTCGTCAAATGGGCATAGAACTCCCTAACCAAGGAGACAGAGATGCCTCTAGGGTGCCATACAAAAGTCCCCCAATCGTGCTTATCGATTACATTCTGGATTTCTTTGTCAAAGCCTCTTTCTCCCTCTAAGGGAACTTTAAAACCTTGCTCCGAGTAGACTTTGCGATCTTTTATCTGTTGGAATCACTCCATAGCGCCAGCGTCAAAGAACTTCTTGATTTCTACTGTGGGTTGGGCTTGGGAGCTACTAGAGGCACCCGTGACATTCTTCATACGTGCCATGTTTTGCAAGGAAGGGGCATAATTTTTTTAGCTATTAGGGTGTGGAGAGGAATTTCAACAGCTTCTAGGAAAGAAGATGATGATTTTTCGAGTATGAAGAAATTGAACAAGAAGAGGACGGAGTGATGGGAAGTTGAAAGGAGAGTAACTGACACAAGTTATAGGAGAGAGATGATGGTGGCGGTTTTGAGTTATGGGGAAGAGAAAATGTATGACAAGGTTTTAATGAAAAGTGAAAAGTAAGAGAGAGAATGCTGAAGGTAATGATGAGTTAGGGTTTTTAAATTGGAAAAAGAATGATATCCCTCTCTTTTTACTTTTTTCTTTAATACCCCTCAAACATAGGGAAAGATAGGTTTAATAACTTCCCTTATATGGAAAAAGGACAAAGCCCTCCCCATATTAAAGTTGTGCCAAACCTACATGAAACCACAACATGCCACCAACAACTCTAAGGTTAAATCTGATAGTACAAATTAAAGAAAACACCAAAGTTTGAAATAAAATGACTAAGGGATAAAGAGATACAAGCAAAAATAACCTTATTTATGAACAACAAAAACTAAAAATACTATAGCAAAAATAAGAGATAAGGAGGATGCAAACTCGTATGGATCTTGGAAAAACATGGCTGATTTGTCTCGCAAAATGGGAGCTCTGTTGTAGACCTTCAGCCTCTGTCCGTTCAGCTTGAAAACAACTTCATCATCAAGTTTCTTGATCTCTACAACACCATGAGGGTAGACCTTGTGCACAATAAAAGGACCTGACCATCGCGACTTCAGCTTGCCTGGAAAAGATTAAGTTGAGAATTGTAGAGAAGAACTTGTCGGGCCTTAGAAAAATTTCGTGGAAAAATATGTTTATCGTGCCACTTCTTAGTCTTCTCTTTGTATATGTGTGCACTCTTATAAGCTTGGACTCTAAATTCCTCCATTTCATTAAGCTCCAAAACTCTCTTTTCACCAGCCAGCTGGGCATCAACATTGAGCTTTTTGATTACCCAATACGCCTTGTGTTGAAGCTCTACTGGAGGTGACAAGCCTTGCCATAGACCAACTTGAATTGAGACACCCCCAAGGGTGTCTTGAAGGCTGTGCGAATACCCAAAGTGATTCATCGAGTCTTGGAGACAAATCCTTCCTTTTGGGGTTAACCACTTTCTCCAATATTTGCTTAATTTCTCAATTCGAGATTTAAGCTTGGCCATTGGTCTGAGGGTGGTATGCTGTAGCAATTTTATGTCGCACTCCATATCACTGTAATGCTTTAGCAATAAGCCTATTGTCAAAGTGGGTTCCTTCATCACTAATGATGGCTCTTAGGGTTCCAAATCTTGTGAAGATCTTGTGAAGGAACTTCAAAACTGTCTTGGAATCATTCTTTGGCATAACTATCGCTTCAACCCATTTTGACACATAGTCAACAACTAATAGGATGTAGAGGTCTCCAAAAGATGATGGGAAGGATCCCATGAAATCTATTCCCTATACATCAAAGAGTTCCACCTCCAAAATGCATTGCAGTGGCATTTCATGTCTTTGAGATATATTCCCCATCCCTTGGCATCTATCACATGCCTTGCCGAATTCGTGTGTATCTCTGAAAAGTGTGGGCCAATAGAATCTGCATTGTAGGACCTTTGCAGTAGTCCTAGTTCCTCCAAAATGACCTCCACATGAAGACGGATGATAATGAAATAAAATCTCCTTTTTCTCCTCTTCGGGGAAACATATTTGGATTTTTTGGTCAGCACATTGCTTGAACAAATAGGGCTCTTCCCAAAAGTAAAATCTCACATCATGTTTGATCTTCTTTTTCCCCCAGCTATTAAAATCAAGAGGAAAAATACCACTAACGAGAAAGTTAACAATATCAGGATACAATGGAATTGTTGTAGTATATAATATTTTCTCATCAGGGAATTCCTTCTTAATGTCTAAATTCTTATTGTTTTCAGCCTTGTTTTCTATCCTAGAAAGATGGTCAGCAACTTGATTTCACAACCCTTTCCATCATTAACATCCAAATCAAACTCTTGCAAAAGAAGTATACACCTAATAAGTCTAGGTTTAGTATCTTTTTTAGTCACTAAGTACTTTATAGCAAAATTATTAGTGTGTACAATGACCTTAGTGCCTATCAATTATGCTCTAAACTTATTAAAGGCAAACACAATGGCTAGCAGTTCTTTTTTAGTGGTTGTGTAATTTATTTGTGCATCATTCAAGGTGCGGCTAGCATAATAAATAACATGGAAAAGTTTGCCTCGATGTTGTCCAAGTGTTGCCCCTACTGCGTAGTCACTTGCATCACACATCAACTCAAATGGTGAGGTCCAATATAGGGGAACAACTATGGGTGCTGAGATGAGCTTCTCCTTGAGTTCCTTAAATGCGCTGTAGCATTCTGCATCAAAGATAAAGGGCTGGTTTTGCTAAAGCAAATTACACGATGGCTTGGAAATTTTGGAGAAGTCCTTAATGAACCTCCTATAAAAGCCAGCATTCCCCAAGAAACTTTGAATCCCTTTCACAGTGGTAGGTGGTGGTAGCTTCTCAATTACTTCAACCTTGGCCTTGTCCACTTCTATCCATTGTTGAGAGATTTTGTGACCTAGAACAGTTCTTTCAGTCACCATAAAATGACATTTCTCCCAATTGAGCAATAAGTCTGTTTCTTCGGATCTTTGAAGTACCTTGGCCAAGTTGCCTAAACACGAGTTAAAAGTATCTCCAGAGACTGAAAAATCATCCATGAAGATTTCCAAAAATTCTTCAACCATATCAGAAATGATGGCCAACATGTACCTTTGAAAAGTAGCTAGAGCATTGCAAAGCCCAAAAGGCATTCGTTGAAATGTGTAAGTACCGTAAGGTCAAGTGAAAGTTGTCTTCTCTTGATCTTCCAGTGCTATAGCAATCTGGTTGTACCCTGAGTATCCATCAAGGAAATAGTAGAAGGATTTGCCCCTAATCGATCTAGCATTTGATCAATGAATGGGAGGGGAAAGTGATCCTTCTTGGTTGCTTTGTTGAGCTTTCGATAGTCCATGCAAATTCTCCACCGTAACAGTCCTTGTTGGTAAGAATTCATTGTCTTCATTGCTCACCACGGTCATCCCTCCCTTCTTTGGTACACGTTATATTGGGTAGATAACTTCCGCATCAAGCCATTTGATTATCTCCTTCATCACCACCTTCTTCATGACTGGATTGAGCCTTCTTTAGGGTTCAACAGAGTTGTTGTGACAATTATCAAGCAAAAAGTTGTGCATACAAATAGTAGGGCTTATACCCTTCAAATCAACCATAGTCCACTATAGAGCTTTCTTATGTTGAGATAGCATATTTATTAAACTACATTCTTGCTTAGGGGTTACTCTAGAAGAGATTATCACAGGCAAAGTCTCATTACTACCCAAATAAGCATATTTATGATGTAAAGGTAATGGCTTCAATTCTAGCATGGGTGCATGCTCAAGTGAGGGTTTATGAGGGACAAATTCGACAAAGTCTAAAGGTTCAAAGTGCGTACCTAGTCTAGCGACGATCAAGCTGGACTGTTGCACCTCCGATGGGAATTCCTCAAGCTTTTCATTGTCCTCCTCATTGAGTTTCACATAGTCCTTAATTTCCAATAAATTGCTACAGCATAATTCTGCAGCTTTCACTTTTTTCATGGCATTTATGTGTTGACACTCCTCATATTCATCCACATATTTGAGGGTGTTGAAGACATTTATAGTCACCTTTTGATCAACGATCCTCATGGTGAACTCATCCTTTTCACAGTCAATTAAGATTTGACATGTCGCTAGGAATGATTGTCCCAAGATAATGTGTGCTTTGTCATCTACTTCACAATCAAGGATAAGGAAGTCAACTAGAAAGACAAATTTGCCCACCTTAACCACAACGTCTTCTATCTTTCCTTCTGGCAGGACATGAGATCTATCTGCTAGTTGTAAAATCATTGTAGTGGGTCTTGCATCTCCTATTCCAAGCTTCATAAAGACTGACTTGGGCATTAGGTTGACACTAGACCCAAGGTCAAATAGAGCTTTCCCCATGTATTTGTCTCCTATGGAACATGGAATGATATAGCAACAGTCTCGTATTTCTCAACATTCCTTTTCTTGGTGACAATATCATTTAGAAACTTAGCTTATGTAGGCATTTGGTCAATTGCCTCCAAAAATGGGACATTGATATGCAGCTGGTCAAGAATATCTACAAATTTTTTAAATAGAAGGTCATCATTTTGCTTCTTGAGCCATTTAGGGAAGGATGGTGGGGTCTGACTTCTTCCTCTACTAGTGGGGATCTTTCTTTTGCTATTTCAATGTTCTGTTCTCCATCAGTAGGTTCGTTTATTAGGCTATCATTCTCTTTCCCTTCTTGAGTTGATTCTTCTTAAAAAGCTGATTCCTTAGCCATAAAATTAAGCTTGGGGTCTTCCACTTTCTTTCCTCCAAACATACCTTCTTTGTTAAGTTGGTTACCACTTCTCAGAATGAGTACACTACATTGCTCCTTGCCATGATTTTTAGTGATTTTGGTATCACTAGGCAGACTACCTTGAGACTGAGCATTCAAAGCTTGTGCAATCTGTCCCATTTGGGTCTCCAAAGCCTTCAAGGAAAAGCTACGGCTTTGAAGTAATGCACCTTGGCTCTTTATAGACGCTGCATGGTCTTGGAATAAAGCCTTCGTGGTTGACATAAAATCTTGAATAGTAGCTTCCAAGGAGCTGTTGTTCGTTGAAGAGGTTGAACCCTTGTTGTCATTTTGCTATGGCATATTCTGTTGAAAACCTTGGGATTCAGTCTGATTGTGGTGCCTACTCGAGTTGCCAGTATTGTGGTTTTCTTGATTCCCCCAAGCAAGATTAGTATGAAGACGCCACCCTAGATTATAAGTGTTTGAATAGGGGTTGTGGTTGCTTCTATTAAAGTTCCCACATAGTTGGTAGACTCGTGATTTTTAGGATAGTAGTTCACATGACGGGTTCCATTGTACCGAACACAAGCAGTGACCACTTTTGCTTCCTTTACCTTACTTGGACGTTGAAGATTCTTTAGCATGGTAGTGTTGGCCGACAGTTGGGCTAAAACTAATTCGTTGTTGTCGAGCTGACGCGTTCCATGAGTTGTCCTTCCCATACTAAGTCTCGAAGTAGGAAATTGGTAGTCATTGTTTGCGATTCTATCAAGGAAATCAAATGCTTTTTGAGGTGACTTGTCCAGCAAAGTGCCATTTGCTGAAGCATCCAACATCATCCTTATGGGAGAATTGACACCATTGTAGAATATGACGACTTGCATCCAGTCTTGAAATCCATGATTTGTACTCTTACGGAGTAGTCCTCTATATCTATCCCAACACTCGAACATTGACTCATCATCAGCTTGATGAAAGAAGGCTATGTCATTCCTCAACTGAGTGTTCATGTTAGGTGGATTATACCGTAGCAAAAAACTTTTGCACAGATCTGACCATGGTTCTATAGAACCAGCTGGTACACCACTCAACCAAGCTCGTGCTCGATCAGGCAAAGATAAGGAAATAGCTTGAGCTTCAATACATCTTCATGCACACCATATAGTCAAAAAGAATCACATACTTCAAAAAATGCTCGAATGTTGTTTCTTGCATCTTCGTTAGGTGATCCACCAAACTGCCTAATGGAATTCAACATATTGAACATTATGGTCTTGAGTTCAAAATGAGCTGCTTGAATCTCAAGAGCTACAATTCCAGGATTGAGATCATCCAAGATATGATTCAAATGGTCTCTAATAGCTCGAGGTTGAACTATTGCTCCAGGATTTGCTGCAGCATTAAAGTTATCCAGATTTTCATGAACATGATTCTCTTGATTGCCACCTCTATACATGGTTCTTAAGGTTTCTTGTATGCGTCTTCTTTGGCAAAATAAATGCTCGATTTTAGGTACTATAGGTGTTAAGGGTTCTTCAGGTCTTCCTCGGGTCATGCACAACAGAACACATGAAAAAGAATAAACAAAAACAACAAATAAAACTAAACAAAAAGATAAATAAATTTGTGCAAAGACTAAACTCAAAATAACCAATTGCCAATCCCCGACAATGGCGCCAAAAACTTGTTGCGTGTTTTGATGTACTATAAATGATACGCAAATAGTGCAAGTATACACATCGAACAAGTAGTAAAGTGATGAGTGAGTATCGTCTCCACAGGGATTGGAGGCCAAATTTAGGTTATCTTAACACACAAAACAAGAACTAAAAGTAAATGCGGTAGCAATAGGCAACAGGTTCAGAAATGTTGTAGCAATTAACTTTAATGAAAACTAACTTGAAATAAAGATACTTCGAAGATCCTCTCAAGTGCACGACACTCTCTAATTGAATGACAGGTTGGGCTTGCTAAGGATCTCTATATCTAAGCCTAAAGAATGTCTCGTACTATCTTGCTCATAACATGCTCGACAGAGCTAGCAAGATGCTTCCATACTATCTCTAGCAAGAAACCTGATAGGAAGAATGCTATGGCAATAACACTCGGCGAAAACCCTAACATACAACTATCCTTTAAGTTATAGTCTACTTAGCCATTGGAACTTTATCCTTATCTCTAAAGTGAGTTAGGATTTTGCCTATCAGCATCAAACCCCATTGTCCATGAAGATCTAGGCCTAATTCTCAGGAATATTAAGCTATAAAAAACCTAAGCAATGGCTAACTCTTGAAAGCTCTTACAAGCTCAAGGCATAAAAGAACAATGGACAAAGCATGAAAGGAACAAGCAAGTAATGAAACATTCATTCAAACTAAAAACAATAAAACCATATCAAGCCCAAGCCACTTAAATCAGTTCATGGCTGGGCAAATATCGTCCACAATCATACGTTTGAAACAACCCATCCAAATAGTAGGAAATAAGACAACAAAAACAACTAAAGGAAAGGAAAATTCCAAAGCCGCCTGTTGCGTGTTGTGGTGTACTATAAATGATACGCAAATAGTGCAAGTATACACGTTGAACAAGTAGTAATACTGATGAGTGAGTATCATCTCCACATGGATTGGAGGTATTTCAAGTCAAGTTCAAGCACACAAAACACAAACTGAAAATAAATGCAATAGCAAGTGGGAACATGTTAAGAAATGCTGAAGCAAACAATTGTAAGTAAAACTGAAGTAAACTAAATAGACTTCAATGGTCCTCACACGTGTGTGAAACTCACTATGGGAATGACTAGCTGGGCTTGCTAAGATAACCTATGTCTAGCTCTCTTGGATGCTTCGTAATCTCCAGCTTATCCCCTGTTCGGAAGGATTTTCTAAGAGTGCTTCTAATCCATCTCTAGTAAGAAGCCTGGCAGCTAATATGCTATAGCAATACCTCTAAGCGTGAACCCTAGCATACTTCTACCCATGAAATACTACCATTTTAGCCATTGAAACCCTCTACTTATCTCTAAGGTGGGTTAGAGTTGTACCTCTCAGCATCCAACTCCATTGTCTGCGTGGACCTAAGTCTAGCTCTCTTGACCACTAGACTAACTCAAAAAAACTGATTTGTGCGGATTCTTCATCTAACACCTAAAGAAAGGCCAACTCTCGAAGGCTCTTACAGCCTTAGGGTAATAAAATAGTAGACAAAGCAAGGATAAAACTGAAAAACACAAAAGCATCCATTAAAAGAAACTAAACATAAGCATCCAAACAAACCAAAGCCATCTAAAATTAGTTCATGGTTGGATAATAAACATCCAACATCATTCGTCTCATACAACTCATTTCCAGGAATGAAGAAAATGTTAAAGCAAAAGCAAAAAGAAGAGAAATCTCCTACTCTACCTTGGACTGCCACGAATCACCCTAGCTTGCTGCTTCTCTCAAAGGCCAGAAAGGTCACCCCTTAGAGCTTCAACAATGGAGTACACCAAGTTGAGTAAGAAAAATGAGGAAATGTAGCTATCTTGTCTCTTCTTTCTCTTAGCCTTAAAGTCATTTTTTCAGCTCTCCCTTTAATGAGGGTATCTTGTCCTTTTTGTAGTGGAGGCTCCTAGGGTTTTGTGCCCTAAACATTCCTTGTATGACCTAAGGAATATTCCCTGGTACATGCTTGGCATAAGAGACAAATGGGGGTTCTCACATGTGGGCTGAATAGATACTTCGTTGCTTTTGTCCTTGTGTGCGCCCAGATTTTTTTACCATCCAAAATGCTGTAGCATTTTCATTTGTTTAGTCACTTTTCCATGCGTACTTGCACATCACCACACCAGACCAACCCTTTCTCAAGAAGCACCCATTTTGCAATTAAACCTCATCAACCAAGTTAATAAAACCACATGTAACTAAATGAACTAAATGCTGCTAAATGCAGATGAAATGAGCTTAAAAACAAGCACATAACAGATAATAAAGGCATGAAATATATGATTTTAGCAAGGTTAACACACCCCCAAACTTAAGCTATTGCTTGTCCTCAAGCAATGAGTAAAGAAAGAAAGGAGAAATGCTATGGCAAAAATTTAGTTCCAGACAGAGCTATGGCAAAATTTCATTCCTCAAAAATTAAAGGCTTTCAACATGTTAGACTAAACTGAGATTTTAAGATCTATTCTTTTCGGCAAGGTCCTTTGCATTTGTGTGCGTAATTGCATCCAACCTATGCTTAACATAGGTAAGAAAAATTTATAGCAAAGCTCTCTAATGTACCTTCGTATTTCTAATCAAGTTAAGCACAATTTGTACTCCTGCAATTGTAACTTTTTTCTTTTCTTCTCTTTTTTTACGCTGCTACGAAGGGAGTTAGCTCATCACAACTACCTTCCTAGACTTGAAAATGAAGTGGAGCAAATACCCCATTCCCTAGCCAGTAAGTAGAGTAATCCCGTGACTACTTTCATTCACTCATTTGTTGTTGTTGCCATTTATTTAAACGCAGTATCCAGGCAAACAATGCTAAGATGAGTGTCCCTCTACAGCTATGCCAAAGCATTTATTCACAGTTCAACACATTGTTAAGCACATGGGAGTTCAATAAAGCCTTTAATGATTACATTCATCATTCACGTTCATTAGAATCATTCATGCTAAGGTATTCAAGAGTCCTTTCCTCAAATTTTTTCTAACAAACTTAAGCATAGAAAGCATGCAATCAAGTAATAATTAATTCACAAAGTATCAAGCCCTAAAATTAGTTCTACCATCTTTGCTAGTCATAAACATTCAACAATCCCAAGCCATATAAATTAAATGTTCATCATCCTAATTATGAACACTAACACCCCCAAACTTGAGAAATACAGTATCCTCAATGCACCGAAAAATTAACTAAATGCAACTAATCTAAATGAATGCAATAGAGGTACCTCACGTGGTCTTACTCTGGTTTTACAGTTTTGGTTGCCTTGTGTTTGGAGCTTGACTTTTTGAGTGAAGAAATGGGTGGGTCTGTTTGTTCATGTTCTGGTGGTGGGGTTGGTTCATCCTGGTTGGACTGACCAGGCTGGTCATCGTCAGAATCAGTGTTACTCTCCTCAGCAGCGGTGGTCCACACATGTCTGGTGGTGCATTTCTAGCGACGCTTTGCCTTTGCTGATGCATCTGATGTGTTTTCTACTATCGTGGTGTCTGGGTCAGGATTAGGGTTAGGCTCGTACAACTCTTCATCATCACTGTCAATAATGACTGGATCAGTGGCAGGTTCTTCAGGGGGCGTAGCGGAAACTGGAGTCCTAGCTTTTCTCTTTCGCTTTTGTCTCTGGCTTTTTGTGGCTTCAGATGGTGTAGGGTCCTGTAGAGGTGTCTCCTTTGGACCAGATAGAGAACGCGGGTTTTTTCTCCTCTTGGTATCAAGAGTGGTGCAGGATGTGCTAGCTTTTGTGGTGATGAGAGTGTCATTCGGGGCAGCAAGGTTGTGAGGTTGCCATAGTATTTGTTTGTTACCGCAGTAGTGAACTTATTATGCTCTCCTTGAACATACACAATTGACTGGGTAGTGCTTGTTAGATGAGCATAGAATTCGCGTACCAAGGTCACAAAGATGCCTTCAGGGTGCCTTACAAAATTTTCCCAGCCAACTGTGGTAATGACATTCATCACCTCTTTGTCGAAACCCGTTTCCCCATCAGTAGGAACTTAAATCCTTGTTCAGTGAAAGTCTTTCGGTCCTTGAGTTGTTGAAATCTTTCCTTGGCTGATAGATCAGAGAATGTCTTAATCTCGATAATGGGTGGAGTTTGTGTATTTTTGGAGGCACCAGTTACGTTTTTACAACGAACCATGATCACTGAGGGTTGGGGCAAATATCTTGAGAGGGGTTCTGGAGATGATGGTTTATTATTGTAACAGAGGAGAAAGGAAAACAACAGTTGAACGAAGATTATGAAGTTGGGGAGAGAATGTGAAGTGAAAGAGACAAAGTAGTGGAGATGAGAGTTGAGGGTTTGTGAACTGCGGCAAGTAATTAGAAAGAGAAGAAGATGTGTAACACCCCTACTAGGCTTAGGAGTAAACCAGCTAGGGAGTGTTCGAGGGCACTGGAAACACAAACAATTTAAACCTTTTGAGAACTCATTGATAAGTGTTCAAAAGTACTATTTTTCTTACCCTTTTTACTCATATTATTATTAGACTTAGGCTCATATTAGTTGCATAATTAGCTATTCATGCATTAATCCATGTTTCCTTCCATCGTTGAGCTTGATTACATAACTTGGTAGTTTTTGTGGAAAAGATGCTGCTTTGGTGTGCTTTGTGTGTGTATGTGCAGGATCACTTGCCAAAGCAATGCCGAGCTAGTTGCCAGGGCAATGCATGAAAGAGACGCCGAGCTAGTTGCCAGGGCAATGCAAGAAGGAGACGCCGAGCCAGTTGCCATGGCAATTGTCGACAAAGAGAAAATGCAATAGGGATGTCGAAATTAATGACTTTACAAGCCCAAGATGACATGGAGCAAGGCCCAAGCCCAAAGGAATTTGATTGCCATGCAGAGATTAAAGAAGAATTAAATTCCAAGAAGATAGGAGAAGTTCCAATAGGAAGATAATTATAATAAAGAATTATATTCTTTAAAGATAATTTAATTCCAACTCAATCTCCTCCTCAAAGAAAGACTTTGGCCTAGCCTTATAAATAGCAAGGAGATTTCGACAACTTGTAGGAGAGCATTAGGGCAAATTTCGACAAGTCCAAGAGAGAGCAAGAGGGAATTTCAACAAGTCCAAGGAGGGCAAGAGGAGAGAATTTTTGACAAGCATCTAGGGCAAGGAGGATTTCGACAAGCCTCCTCCTTCATCCTTTTCTTTCTTGTTCGATTGGGTTCATGCTAGGGATTGTTTATCTTGTGTTTCTTTGGAACCTAGCCATGAACTAAATCTACTTGGCTATGGTTATTGTGTTTTGTGGTTGTGAGAAACTATTGGTTTTTGTTTAGGTAATAAGAGTTTGCACTTTTCTATTTCAAGGTTTATTCATTCTTGGTTCTTATTCTTGTTTTTGGGAGAGGATCTCGTGATTTCATCTATTTATCTAATATTGGGAGAGTTAGATTCAAGAAACGAATGAATATGATCTTTATTCAATCCAATGATGGTGAAGATTAATCCGGCTTAGGAATAAGTTAAGGATTTCAACGGCTAAGAGGAGCGTAAGATTGGTTGTTGTTCACCCTTGATTCACGCAGGGATGTATTATCAAGGCATGCACAAGTAGCTAGAGTTTTGACTTAGGGATAAGAAGAAACCATTGAAGAATGCTCTGCCGAACCTTGAAGGTTGCTGCCCAGACGCCCAAGTAGTTGCCCAACTAGTCGCCCAGGCAACCATCGATTAGTTGCCAAGGCAACCCCGTTGTGCAAGTTGCCACGGCAACTGAGTTGCCCGTGCACTCTTTTACCAAAACGATCCAATCGGCTATCACACCTCAACTCATGATAACCTGGCCTATCTCTCTCCTATTCAATCTCATCTTTTCATTTACTTAATTGCTTTCTAGATTAGTTATTAGTTAAAACTTCTATAATCCTTTACTTGTGTTTTTACTTTTTACAGTGCAAGAGACTAGATTCTTGAAGTGGCATCAATCCCTGTGGAGACGATATCTTTTATACTATAACTTGCGACGTGTATACTTGCACATTTGCGTAGCACTTATTACGCGCAACAAGTTTTTGGCGCCGTTGCCGGGGATTGGCAATAGCGACTTTGTTTTTATTTTCTTGCACTTTCTTTTTATTTTTCTTGTTTACAATTCAAAGGGCTAACAAACTTTGGTTTTGCATTGGTATATGACCAGGCGAGACCGACTTCACCGTAATATCCCTTTGATCCGTAAATCGAACGAACCTTACAAAGACTTAGACGAAGGATAAGAGAAGCAATGGCAAATCAAGACGGCAATATGAATCAAGATGTTCGAAAGCAGGAGGAGGAGTGATTCTTGCACGAAACAGAACTATTCGAGACTATCTTGAAGAAGATCTTGATGGACTTAACCGGGAGTTGTCGCACCTGAAATTGAAGCCGACCACTTTGAGTTGAAACCAAAGAATGTTTAATATGATCAACACAATAGGTCAATTTGGCGGCTCAACAACTGAAGATGCACGACAACATCTGAAATCTTTCCTCGAGATTTGCAACTCGTTCAAGATACACGGAGTCACCCCCGATGTCCTACGATTAAGATTATTCCCCTATTCACTGAGGGATAGGGCGAAAGCATGGTTGAATAGCATTCCTGCCGGATCCATAGCATATTGGACTGATCTTTGTCGTGATTTCCTTGCTAGATTTAATCCTACAAATTTGACTGATAAGCTTCATAACGACATTACTTCTTTTCGGCAGGCAGATGATGAATCCATGTACGAGGCTTGGGAGCGATATAGAGAACTTCTACACAAATGCCCCCTACACGGATTCCCGGTGTGGACTCAAGTAACAATGTTTTACAACACCGTGAATACACCAAGAAGGATGATGCTAGATGCCTCGGCAAACGACATACTCCTAGATAATTCACCGGAAGAAGCAATGCAAATTTTAAACAGGCTGGCCAAGAATGATTATCAATTCCCATCTACTAGAAGAGGAGGAGTTAGATGCCAAGCCACAATACATGAACTAGGATCATCAGATTCAATTTCGGCACAATTGGCCGCTTTAACCAAGATGGTCCAGAACATGCAAAAACCAAACAACACACATGAAGTCAAGGTAATGGATTCTTTTTGTGAGTTATGTGGTGATAACCATAATTCTTCTAATGTATGCAGAATCCGAAATCCAGTTTCTATGTGGGGAATTACAATCGGAGCAACAACATGATGTCCAATACATACAATCCAGCTTGGAAGAAGCACCCAAATTTTTCATGGAGTAATCCCAGCAATGCTCTAAACCAGAACAATCAGAATGCACAAGCATCGGGATTCCAGCAGAATATGCCACGGCAACAGATGCCGCAGCAACAACCGACAACATCTAGTTCTTTGGAAAATTTTCTAAATGCTTTTATGATGAAAACTGAATCTTATATGGCTGAGAATAGTTATTTCATAAAAAGAATTGATGCTTTTATTAACAGGACCGAGATGAGATTGCAAAACCAAGAGGCGGCAATCAAATCATTGGAAAATCAAGTCGGACAGTTTGCTCAAAATCTGAATACTAGACCGCAAGGAGGTTTACCTAGCGATACTGAAGTCGCAAGAGGAACTGGCCATGAGCAATGTAAGGTGATCACCACTAGAAGTGGCCAACAACTTAGAGAGGTTCAAACCCGCTCATCAAACAAAACTTCACAAAAAGATCAAGACGAACCTAGCTGCAAAGCCTCAGATGCTGAACCAGGAATTGCTGTGGCAACCGGCAATAAGCACACCTCGGCAACCGATGACGCCTCGGCAACTTGCGATAAGCATGCCTCGGCAACCCCAGTTGATAACACCTCGGCAACTCCAGATGTCCCAACAATGCCGTCAATTAGGCTTCAAACCAATGAAAGGATCGAAGATATCCGACTTCCACCACCATTGCCACAAAGGTTGAAGCGACAAAAGTAAGAATACCAATTCAAGAAGTTTCTTGATATCCTAAAGCAAGTCCACATCAACTTGCCACTGGTGGAAGCAATTGAACAAATGCCAAACTATGCCAAGTTTCTTAAAGACATTGTGTCCAAGAGAACAAGGCTAGAAGAGTTTGAAACAGTTGCCGCAATAGAGGGATGCATGGCAATGTTGCACAATTGTATGCCACCCAAGATGAAGGATCCCAGAAGTTTCACAATACCATGTTCTATTGGAAATCACTATGTCGGGAAAGCACTATGTGACCTAGGGGCTAGCATAAAATTGATGCCTAAATCTATTTTCCAGAAACTAGGAATCGGGAAGGCAAGACCTACAACAGTTATGCTGCAGCTAGCGACAGATCCTATGTGCATCCAGAGGGAAAAATCGAGGACATACTGGTAAAAGTTGATAAATTTATTTTTCCCGCTGACTTTATTTTTTGGATTGTGAAGCAGATGAATATGCACCTATCATTCTCGGGAGACCATTCCTAGCAACAGGGAGAACCTTGATCGACGTTGAAAAGGGAGAACTCACAATGAGGGTGAATGACCAGCAGGTCAAACTAAATGTGTTCCAAACACTAAGGCATGCCGATGATCCAGAAGAATGCCAACTACTTTATGCCACGGCAGAGTTTAACTTCGATGAGGAATTTAGTTGCCTCGGCAACTACATTGCCGATCAAGAGGAACCTGAGGAGTATGAAGAACCAGTCGATGAGGAACAACAAGAAGAGGCAAATTGGCTAGTCAACCGACCAGGTACATACTTTGAACCACTGGATTACTCAGGTAAGGAGGGTAAACTCGAAAAACCCTCTATTGAACAACCACTGACTCTTGAGTTGAAACAATTGCCAGAGCAACTAAAATATGCATACTTAGGAACCGATAATACATTGCTGTAATTATTTCTTCTAAGTTACAGCCTGAGCAGGAAAAGAAGCTGATTAAGATGTTGAAGCTACACAAAAAGGCAATAGGGTGGACAATTGCCAACTTGAAGGGAATTAGCCCGGCGGTGCGCATGACAAGATCTTGTTGGAAGATGATCACAAACCTTCAATTGAGGCCCAGAGGAGACTGAATCATGCCATGAAAGGGGTTGTAATGAAAGAAATCATCAAGTGGCTTGACGCCGGCATTATATACCCTATCTCTGATAGTACGTGGGTAAGTCCGGTACAATGTGTACCGAAAAAGGGAGGTATAACAGTGGTAAGCAATGAAAATAATGAACTTATCCCAACCAGGACTGTGCCCGGTTGGAGGGTTTGTATGGGCTATCGAAAGCTAAACAAAGCCACTAGGAAAGATCACTTCCCATTACCCTTTATTGATCAAATCCTTGACCGTCTTGCAGGTAAACCCTTTTATTGTTTTCTTGATGGTTATTCAGGTTACAATCAGATTGCCATAGCACAAGAAGATCATGAAAAGACAACCTTCACATGCCCATACGGTACTTATGCCTTCCGAAGGATGCCGTTCGGATTGTGTAACACCCTGGCAACCTTCCAAAGATGCATGATGGCACTCTTTTCAGACATGGTTGAAGACTTCCTTGAGATCTTCATGGATGATTTTTCGGTTTTTGGTAATGACTTTGATGGCTGTCTCGGCAATTTAGAGAGGGTGTTGGCAAGATGCGAAGAAACGGATTTAGTCCTCAATTGGGAGAAATGGCACTTTATGGTAGATGAAGGAATAGTGCTCGGCCACAAGATTTCATCCAAGGGAATTGAAGTAGACAAAGCCAAGGCGGACGTGATCGAGAGATTACCCCCACCAAATTCGGTTAAAGGAATTTGAAGTTTTCTCGGACATGCAGGTTTTTACAGGAGGTTTATTCATAATTTTTCTAAAATCACTAAACCCTTATGTAATCTGCTTGAACATGATAAAGTCTTCGATTTTGATGATTCTTGCACTCAAGCATTCAAAACCCTAAAGAAAAAGCTTACCTCGGCACTCATTATCGTTCCACCAGATTGGACGCTACATTTTGAGCTCATGTGTGATGCAAGTGATTTCGCTGTAGGAGCAGTCCTAGGCCAACGCACAGGTAAGACCTTCCATGTGATATACTACGCTAGTAAAACTCTTAATGATGCTCAAGTGAATTACACAACAACGGAGAAAGAGTTACTAGCTGTAGTTTTCGCATTTGACAAGTTCTGATCCTATTTAATTGGTACAAAGGTAATTGTTCATACGGACCATTCGGCAATCAAATACTTATTTGCTAAAAAGGATGCTAAACCTCGTTTGATTCGTTGGATATTACTTTTACAAGAATTTGATATTGAAATTAAGGACAGGAAAGGAACAGAAAATCAAGTGGCCAATCACTTATCACGTTTGGAATACAATAGGAAGGAGGACGCGGATCTAGAGATATGTGATGCATTCCCGGATGAACAAATTTTAGTTGCCTCGGTAACCCTAGACGCCTCGGCAACCCACGACGCCTCGGTAACCCATGACGCCTCGGCAACCATGGATGCACACGCCTCGGCAACTCTTGACGCCGCAGCAGTCTTTGACGCGCACGCCTCGGCAATCTTGGGAGCAGTCACCACGGCAGCACATGCCTCGGTAATACCCTGGTACGCGGATTTAGTTAATTTCCTTGTTTTTGGTATTTTTCCTTATGGCATTACTCACCAAGGGAAGGAGCGGTTCCGCTATGATGCTAAGCATTACTTTTGGGACGAGCCTCTTTTGTTTAAACAATATGCAGATCAGGTTATACACCGATGTGTCCCTAAAGAAAAGCAACAGAATGTACTCCGGCAATGCCATTCTTCACCCAATGGAGGACATTTTGGAGGAACTCGTACCGCGGCCAAACTTTTGCAATCGGGTTTGTATTGGCCAACATTGTACAAAGATGCCCAAGACTTTTACAAGCAATGTGATCGTTGCCGGAGGACGGGCAATATCTCTAGACGACATGAGATGCCACTCCAGAACATCATCGAGGTGGAACTGTTCGATGTATGGGGGATCGACTTTATGGGACCTTTCCCATCTTCATTCAGCAACCTCTACATCTTACTTGTCGTCGACTATGTGTCTAAATGGGTAGAGGCAGCTGCAGTTCCCAACAACGACGAAGATCTTGATGTTGCAATTATCAGCGACGAAGGCAAGCATTTTGACAACAGACTAATTGCCAAGATGTTGCAACACTTTATCATATCACACAAGATCGCCACGGCATATCACCCACAAACCAACGGGCAAGCAGAAATTTCCAACCGGGAGTTGAAGGGAATACTCGAGAAAGTTGTAAATCCCTCAAGGAAGGATTGGTCATTAAGACTAGATGACGCACTTTGGGCATATCGCACTGCATTCAAAACACCCTTAGGTATGTCCCCCTTCCGACTTGTCTATGGTAAAACATGTCATCTACCGGTGGAAATCGAGCACAAGGCGTACTGGGCAATCAAGACCGTGAATATGGATTGGGAAGGTGCCGGACAAAAGCGTTTGATGGATCTCAATGAGATAGAAGAATTCTGTGCACTCGCCTATAACAATGCACGAATCTACAAGGAGAAAACAAAGCGATGGCACGACAAGAAACTATTGCCACGACAATTCACGCCAGGGCAACTAGTTCTCCTATTCAATTCTCGGCTAAAATTTTTCCGGGAAAGCTGAAATCAAGATGGTCGGGACCATTCGAAGTCATCAAACCATTCTCTCATGGTGCCGTGATAATCAAGTCCATCTCTGACAACCATGAATTCAAAGTTAATGGACAAAGATTGAAGCACTACAATGGTGCCCATGTGGAACGTAACAAAGAAATGGTCAACTTAGGAGATGCATGAGCATGCTCTCCTTTCAATATTTTCTTTTTCTTTTTATTTTTTAGGAGATATTTTATTTTTCTTCATATTCTTTAGTTTTCAGGTTTTCTTTATTTTCTTTTTCACAACAAGACTCACAACTACTATGCTAAGGAAATTTACTACCGAGATCCTTGCCCCGACAACCAATGAAGAAGATGTCGCGGCAACCTACATCGTGCCTGCACAAGCTAATGCCACGGCAACCAAAGCTAAAGACATCCCGGCAACAAGAAAACAACCATCGCATTCAAGCAAGAGAATCAAGACAGCGACCAAAAGGAAACTAATCATCTACGATGACGAACTCTCAGAGTAAGTCCTCGTATGCATTTTTATTTTTATTTTTATTTCGTTATTTTTATGCATGCATTGAGGACAATGCCTCACTCGAGTTTGGGGGGGATTGTTATTAGTAGTTACCATGGTTAGTTACATTCACTTAAGTATTACATTTAGGATACATAAATTGCTTATCATGCCTTTAATTGGAACAAGAATTGCTTAGATTTGATGAATATTCAATGATGACTTTGCCAATGCACTTAATTGATAGAATTTTTATTCTAGGATAACCATGGAAAAACTTAGATTTTTACTATGATGCTAAATTTGATGAAACACTGTTGTGGTTTGATTGATTTAAGGAATTCTAGTGAACTTAGGTTGTTAATTAACAAATTGGGGGATTAGAATAAAAATTGGATGAATGCTAGAGGTGCCCGAAATTGGCTCTAGCATGTGCTAAAAAAATTTTGATCACTAGAGGTGCCCGAAACTGGCTCTAGGATGTGTTAAAAAAAATTTAACTAGAGGTGCCCGAAACCGGCTCTAGTCGATTAAATTAACTTAAGAAAACTAAAAACAAAACACTAGAGGTGCCCAAAAACTGGCTCTAGTTAAAACATGATAAAAAGAACCTAATGAAGTAATTTGAAAACCTATTGTTTGCATAGAATCCGAAAAATCAACTTGCACACAACTCCGCACACACTCACAAGCATTATAGTTTGATTCCGAGTAACTCCTAAGTTTCCCGAAAAATAAAAAGCCAATCATACTTTGTGCCCCGGTTCAGAGAATTGAAATCAAGTTCAAAGCTAAGTTTGTGAAAATTGAAGTCTTGGCAGGTAATTATGAGTTTGCATTGCTTGAGGACAAGCAATAGTTCGAGTTTGGGGGTGTGATAAGTGTTCAAAAGTACTATTTTTCTTACCCTTTTTACTCATATTATTGTTAGACTTAGGCTCATATTAGTTGCATAATTAGCTATTCATGCATTAATCCATGTTTCCTTCCATCGTTGAGCTTGATTACATAACTTGGTAGTTTTTGTGGAAAAGTTGCTGCTTTGTGTGTGTATGTGCAGGATCACTTGCCAAAGCAATGCCGAGCTAGTTGCCAGGGCAATGCATGAAGGAGACGCCGAGCTAGTTGCCAGGGCCATGCGTAAAGGAGATGCCGAGCCAGTTGCCATGGCAATTGTCGACAAAGAGAAAATACAACAAGGATGTCGAAATTAATGACTTTACAAGCCCAAGATGACATGGAGCAAGGCCCAAGCCCAAAGGAATTTGATTGCCATGAAGAGATTAAAGAAGAATTAAATTCCAAGAAGATAGGAGAAGTTCTAATAGGAATAAAATTATAATAAAGAATTATATTCTTTAAAGATAATTTAATTCCAACTCAAACTCCTCCTCAAAGAAGGACTTTGGCCTAGCCCTATAAATAGCAAGGAGATTTCGACAACTTGTAGGAGAGCATTAGGGCAAATTTCGACAAGTCCAAGAGAGAGCAAGAGGGAATTTCGACAAGTCCAAGAGAGAGCAAGAGGGAATTTCGACAAGTCCAAGGAGGGCAAGAGGAGAGAATTTTCGACAAGCATCTAGGGCAACGAGGATTTTGACAAGCCTCCTCCTTCATCCTTTTCTTTCTTGTTGGATTGGGTTCATGCTAGGGATTGTTTATCTTGTGTTTCTTTGGAACCTAGCCATGAACTAAATCTACTTGGCTATGGTTATTGTGTTTTGTGGTTGTGAGAAACTATTGGTTTTTGTTTAGGTAATAAGAGTTTGCACTTTTCTATTTCAAGGTTTATTCATTCTTGGTTGTTATTCTTGTTTGCGAGTGAATTGGGAGAGGATCTCGTGATTTCATCTATTTATCTAATACCGGGAGAGTTAGATTCAAGAAACGAATGAATATGATCTTTATTCAATCCAATGATTGTGAAGATTAATCCGGCTTAGGAATAAGTTAAGAGGAGCGCAAGATTGGTTATTGTTCACCCTTGATTCACGCAGGGATGTATTATAAAGGCATGCACAAGTAGCTAGAGTTTCGACTTAGGGATAAGAAGAAACCATTGAAGAACGCTCTGCCGAACCTTGAAGGTTGCTGCCCAGACGCCCAAGTAGTTGCCCAGGCAACCATCGATTTGTTGCCAAGGCAACCCCGTTGTGCAAGTTGCCACGGCAACTGAGTTGCCCGTGCACTCTTTTACCAAAACGATCCAATCGGCTATCACACCTCAACTCATGATAACCTGGCCTATCTCTCTCTTATTCAATCTCATCTTTTCATTTACTTAATTGCTTTCTAGATTAGTTATTATTTAAAACTTCTATAATCCTTTACTTGTGTTTTTACTTTTTACAGTGCAAGAGACTAGATTCTTGAAGTGGCACCAATCCCTGTGGAGACGATATCTTTTATACTATAACTTGCGACGTGTATACTTGCACATTTGCGTAGCACTTATTACGCGCAACACTCATCCCTAGTAGATGAGTTGAGAACTAACAAGGCACTTAATCGTTCACATTTAATCATAAAAGCATGATCATGCTTCTTATACATTATAGGTTACCACTTTGGCTAATCATTTTAAATTTACATTCAAGATTATCAAGTGCTTAATCAAATGACCATGTATAGTATTCAAATGGCATACAATAACTAGAAAATTTTCATTTCAATTCAAGCTAATATCAGATATATGCACGGCTTAATCCATTTAATTCACATGAAAATGTTGTTACAACACACTTCAAGTTTAGCCATTAAGCCTTCCTAACATTTAAGGCCAAAACAAGTTCATATATATACAAACTTTCAAGTAGAAAAATGCATGTCCTAGCTTAATTATATACAATACTAGGTACCACCAACTAGTAGCATTACAAAACAAGTATAGGACCATACTCTAGCTTTTGCTTGTGTTTGCTTCAGGCTTAAGGAACAGGCTTCAAAATCAAGAAGATTGCTCGAATCTCTTAACTTGTAGTTTGGGAAGAATAGGAACGAGAGTGATAAGCATAAGTTGTACTTAGTTACTTAGCAATCTAAATCTAGCCAATTATCGAGTAAGGTATCATTTAATCAAGTAGTCCTATTTAGGGTTGTAGCATTCGAATTCAAGCTTTAAACATATTTAAATTTCAAGTCAAGTAATTCAAATAGTGAGTAGAGTCAAGTAGCAAGTAAGCTTTATGCTTCATTTATTCCTTATTTGCTTTCTTTAATTTATGCCCTTGGTATTTAGTTGTCCAGGTAATCGAGTCACCAACCAAATTATCGCCAAATAACAAGATATTGGTCATTACACTCATACTTTCGCCAAACACCACTCACACATCCCTCATATTGTCACCATTTACGGGCCTTGGCCCTAGACCGTAGTCCACCCAACACAAAACAACTCTAGACTCTATGTCATGCCATTCTACCTATGACCACTAGCAACCAAGGCTTTGTTTCAATAATTTATCATATTTTCAAGTAATTCATGTTCAAGTCAAGATATCACCTCATTCAAGAATCAATTCAAGAAAGGTATATCGAGATTCAAGTTTAGCCCTTATGCCAATTGAGCCTTAGCTCTACATTTTGCAATTTAACTTGTCATTCAAGCAAGCAATTAACATATGCCATCTCTAGGCATCAAGCAAGGTCTTTAATTCATGATTTATATCATGTTAACAAGTATCTAAATTATAGAGATACATTCAAGCACTATTCGAATTGAACAGAGCCAAGTCGTCAAGAATCAAGCATTTGTTTTCACTTTTCTTTCTAATTAATTTAACAATATTCATGTTACTATTAAATCTCAAGTTTTAGCTTAAGCCATTCTTCCCAATTAATCACAACCAAGTTTTAATCAAGTTCATTAACATGGCATAGAAATAACAAGAAAGTAGACATGCATCTTTGGTTAGGACCTAAGTCCTAACCCTATATTAAACTACACTCACTATACTTCAAGCTATCTTTGGTCATGGATCCAAATCCCCTTTTGTTTTCCACTAGCTTGACCAGCTCTTTCTTCTTCAACAAGGCCCACTCTTTGTTCTAACAATGCACACAAGGCCATAGAATTAAAATCAGAAACTATTTAAATCATTACATGACTCCATACATTCAAGCATCCATTTCAAAACATCAAGACTGTTGCTGCCAGGCAGCATGTGCACTACTTGCTTAAATGTTCATATCTTTCATTCCGCACTTCAGAATTTTGAACCGTTTACATCGTTAACCTAATTATTTTTGTTAGAATAAAAATCCCGAAAGGATGTCTTGGGTACATCTTCTTATTTTACACTCATTTGATAGTACCCCGATCGAAGATCGATCTTTGAAAACACTGCAGCATCCTTGAGTTGATCGAAAAGATCTTCAATCCTTGGTAGAGGATATGTATTCTTGATGGTGAGTTTGTTCAATTGTCTATAATCAATATAGAGTCTCATAGTCCTATCTTTCTTCTTCACAAACAAGACTGTAGCACCCAGAGAGATGAATTGGGTCTAATGAAACCCTTGTCTTGTAACTCTTGAAGTTGTTTCTTGAGTTCCTTCAACTCAATTGGTGCCATTCGATAGGGTGTGATGGACACCGAATTCGTTCCAGGCTGAACAACAATCCCAAACTCTTTTTCTCTAGTTGGAGGGAGACCAGGGAGTTCCTCGGGAAAAACATCGAGAAATTCAGATACAATTAGCATGTTTGGTGGACCAAAATCAATTTCATCTTGTATAACCATGGAAACAAAGATTGGGGTAGTTTTCTTATCAATAAGAAGGATGGATCCTTTTCCTAAACCTCGAAGATAAAGTCTCTTATTTTGGCAATCTACCCAGGCTTGGTGTTTCCCTAACCAGTCTAGTCCCAATACTAGATCAAATTCACAGGATTGTAGTATTTAATGATCAACAAGAAAGGGTATGTTTCGAATGTACAGGGGACAATATTTAAAAATGAAGTTTATGCTTGTAATTCCCCTATATAAGGTTCGAAACTACTAGACCTTTGTTTACAATTTTAGGCTTCAAATTCAATTTCATAACCGAGTAAGTATAATTTAATCAAGTTGTCCTATTTAGGGATGTATAATTCGAATTCAAGCTTTAAATATATTTAAATTTCAAGTCAAGTAATTGAAGTAGCAAGTAGATTCAAGTAGCAAATAATTCAAGTAGCAAGTAATTCAAGTAGCAAGTAAGCTTTATGCTTCATTTATTCCTTATTTGTTTTCTTTAATTGATGCCCTCGGCATTTAGTTGTCCAGGTAATCGAGTCACAACCAAACTATTGCCAAATATCAAGATACTGGTCATTACCCTCCCACTGTTGCCAAAGACCACTCACACATCCCTCCTACTGTCGCCATTTACGGGCCCTGGACCCGGACCATAGTCCACCCAACACAAAACCGCTCTAGACTCTATGGCGTGCCATTCTACCTATGACCACTAGCAACCAAGGCTTTGTTTCAATAATTTATCACATTTTCAAGTAATTCATGTTCAAGTCAAGATATCATCTCATTCAAGAATCAATTCAAGCAAGGTATATTAAGATTCAAGCTTAGCCCTTAGGCCAATTGAGCTTTATCTATGTATTTTTCAATTTAACTTGTCATTCAAGCAAGCAATTAACATATGCCATCTCTAGGCATCAAGAAAGGTCTTTAATTCATGATTTATATCATGTTAACAAGTATCTAAATTATAGAGATACATTCAAGCACTATTCGAATTGATCACAACCAAGGCATAAAGAATCAAGCATTTGTTTTCACTTTTCTTTCTAATTAATTTAACAATATTCATGTTACTATTAAATCTCAAGTTTTAGCTTAAGCCATTCCTCCCTTTTAATCACAACCAAGTTTTAATCAAGTTCATTAACATGGCATAGAAATAACAAGAAAGTAGACATGTATCTTTGGTTAGGACCTAAGTCCTAACCCTATATTAAACTACACTCACTATACTCCAAGCTATCTTTGGTCATGGATCCAAATCCCCTTTTGTTTTCCACTAGCTTGACCAGCTCTTTCTTCTTCAACAAGGTCCACTCCTTGTTCTGACAATGCACAAAAGGCCATAGAATTAAAATCAGAAACAATTTAAATCATTACATGACTCCATACATTCAAGCATTCATTTCAAAACATCAAGACTACTGCTGCCAGGCAGCATGTGCATTACTTGCTTAAATGTTCGTATCTTTCTTTATGTACGTCATAATTTTGAACCGTTTACACCGTTAGAAAGTTAACTTAAATGTTCATAACTACATTTTCAATAGTTTCAAGCTAAAAAGGGCAGTTCTTTATACATTTAAATTACACTCTTTTGTGCATCAATATGACTATCTAACATAGTTACACATGTTCAAGCAATTCAATTCAACTTTACATTACCCATAATAGTTTAATGTTCATTAACATACAAACAATCTTGCTCAAAACAGTCCATGGACATAAAACCAGTCTCTAATGTTTCTCCTAGATGCAAAGCAGTCCTTAACATCATTCTTTTCAATCGAAATAGCCCCTAATTATATTCTAAGCATTTCCCTTGATTATTTACTATACAAAATAGTCCTTAGATTCATTATATTACACATATCCACCAAACACATGAACAATGTCTAGAAATTCATTTACAAGCAAGAGCAAGACTAGTATCAATTTATCCTCCAATCAAACCCAACAAGACATACACCTCTATACCATAATTTAACAAGGTTACCATCAAATTGGTCAATTCAAAACTAACAACATATTTCTACTAAACATATGTACTAATCGAACCATCATAAGGTTACATGCAAGACTTCTAGTTATATCCAAAGTCCCCAGCAATCATAGATTCATGTTAATCACAAGACCATTCGATTTATGGCTTAAGAAATAATGAAAGGGAAGTACTATTACCTTATTCTCCAAGTACAATAACTAACGGTTCACTAGTTTAAATTAATTAAGCTCTCTCTAGCTACTATACTCCATGGACGGTCTTTAAGCTTTCTCACTCTTTAACTCTCTCTTTCTCTCCTTAAGGGTTTCGGTTTGGCTAACAAATGAAAAAGATGGTGTTTACCCCTTAGTGGCTGAGTATGGAAAGGATAGGAGGACATGTGGATTGTCCATAATCCAATTTGGTTTTACCATGCAAACATAGAATTTCTAAGGGTATTCGGTTTAGTCGCTATAATTGAGTGTTCTTCTTTTTAATTCTCACAATTACCTCCCTTCTTCCATTCGATTTGGACATAATTTAACTAGCTAATAAATTTAAATACTGGTAACAATTTCTAGTCTTGGTTTAGGGATATCACAATTCCCTAATTTAAATTACCACTTTTAGTAACATGCTACTAGGCTCGGGTTTGGGGTATTACAATTCCCTGCCCCTTAAAAATAAATTCGCCCTCGAATTTCACCTGAATTAAAAAAGTGAGGGTATTGTTTCCTCATGACTGCCTCTGATTCCCATGTTGCTTCTTCCATCCTGTGGTTTCTCCACAAGACTTTAACAAGAGGCATGGACTTGTTATGAAGCTTTCTGACTTCTCGAGCTAAGATCCGAATTGGTTCTTCTTCATATGACAAGTGGGATACTGTTTGACTTCTTTAGGTTCAAGGACGTAGGATGGATCAGATCTGTATCTTCTTAGCATAGATACGTGAAACACATTGTGAATCTTATCAAACTCACTAGGAAGAGCCAAACGATAGGCCATTGGTCATATCCTTTCAACGATCTCAAAAGGTCCAATAAATCGGGTATTGAGCTTCCCCTTTCTTCCAAACCTGAAGTCCTTCTTCCAAGTAGATACTTTAAGGAATACCTTTTCTCCTACATTGTACTGAATGTCCCTCCTTTTTAAGTATGCATAGGCTTTCTACTTATCAAAAGTTGCCGTCAATCGGCTACGAATGATATGTACTTGTTCTTCAGTTTCTCTGAGCAATTGAGGTCCCAAAACCTTATTTTCTCCCAATCCAGACCAACATAAAGGGAGTCCTACATTTCCTACCGTATAAGGCTTCAAATGGTGCCATCTAAATAGATGCTTGTTAGCTATTATTGTAAGCAAATTCTACTAGGGGGAAAGACTTTTCCCAGTTCTTTCCAAAGTCTATTACACAAGCACGCAACACATCTTCGAGTACTTGAATTATCCTTTATGATTCTCCATCATATTGAGGATGAAAATTTGTGCTAAGATGCACTTTAGACCCTAAAGCCTTTTGCAAGGATTTCCAAAACTGAGAAGCAAATATGGGGTCTCGATCAGAGATTACAGCTGTAGGTACACCGTGCAACCAAATCAATTCACGAATATATAGCTTGGCCAAGACATCCAATGTCATGTTCATTCGAACAAGGATGAAGTGTGTGGATTTTGAGAATATATCAACGATCACCTACACATCATCATTCTTTGTTGGGGTTGAAGGAAGACCAATAACAAAATCCATAGTTATACGGTCCCATTTCTATTGAGGAAATTCGATAGGTTGAAGTAGACTCGTAGGGGCTCTGTGCTCGGCTTTAACCCTTTGACAAGTCAGACACTTTGATACAAAGTCTATAATAGCTGACTTCATACCTGGCCACCAATACAGTGGTTTTAGGTCTTTATACATTTTGACTGGTCCTGGATGTATCGAGAAAGAACATTGATGAGCTTCTTGTAATATCTCTTTCTTGAGTTCGTCATTATTGGGAACATATACTCTATCCTTAAAATAGTAAAGTTCATTCAGATTAAAATAATGAAGTCCATTCGCCTTAAAATAGGTTCTAAATCTAGCTTTAACATGATCTTTTGAAGATCTGGATCGGTTTGTTGGAGATCCTTGATTCTCGAGATTAGACTAGATTGAACTTGGAGTTTAGATAGGAATTGCCTCCCTTTGTATAAACAGAAATGAGCATTGATTACCAAGGAAGATACGAAAGAATTCACAAGGTTACTTATACGAGTTAGAAATAGATTGTTTCAAGATAACGTCTAATATTTAGAATTGAGGGTTTACCCGAGTATGGTCTGCGACTAAGGGCATCAACAACCACATTTCCTTTCCCCGGATGGTAGTCTATGGCCAAATTGTAATCTTTAAGCAATTCTAGCCATCTTATTTGCATTAGATTCAAGTCCTTTTGAGTTAGGAGCTACTTGAGACCTTTATGATTCGTATACAAGTTGTACTTCTCTGCATCCAAGTAATGTCTCCATATTTTGAGAGCAAACACGATGGCTGCCAATTCCAGATCGTGTGTAGGGTAGTTTGATTCATGTGGCTTTAACTAACGTGAAGCATAAGCTACCACATTCCCGTCTTACATTAGGACATAAGCTATCCCCAAATGAGATGCATCACTAAGACGGTGAACTATTTTCTCGATTCTGGTTGGATAAGAAATGGAGCATGAGTAAGGGCTTGTTTAAGCTGGTCAAAGCTTCTTTGTTGGTTCTCCGACCAAGCAAATGGTTCATCTCGGCGGAGTAGCTTAGTCAAGGGTGTGGCTATAGAGGAAAATCCTTTGACAAATAGGCGTTAGTACCCAGCTAAAACGAGAAAGCTTCTAACCATACCCACATTTCTCGAAGGTCTGTAATCCAAGATAGATTGAATCTTCCTTGGATCTACTTTGACCCCTTCTACCGAGATAACATGTCCAAGAAACGACACTTCTAATAGCCAAAATTCACATTTGGTAAACTTTGCAAATAGTTGATGTTACCGGAGGGTTTGCAACACAATTCGAAGGTGTTTAAAGTGTTCTTACTTGTTCTGAGAATACACCAAAATGCCATTGATAAAAACAACCACGGACTTATAGAGATAAGGCTTGAATACATGATTCATGAGATCCATGAATGCAGTCGGAGCATTCGTTAACCCAAATGGCATTACGAGGAATTCATAATGTCCATAACGAGTCTGAAAGGCTGTATTGGGTACATCATCTTCTTTTACCCTCATTTGATAGTATCCCGATCAAAGATCGATCTTTGAAAAGACTATAGCATCCTTGAGTCGATCGAAAAGATCTTCAATCCTTGGTAAAGGATATCTATTCTTGATGGTGAGTTTATTCAATTGTCTGTAATCAATATAGAGTCTCATAGTCCTATATTTCTTCTTCACAAACAAGACTGGAGCACCCCAGGGAGATGAATTAGGTCTAATGAAACCCTTGTCTTGTAACTCTTGAAGTTGCTTCATGAGTTCTTTCAACTCAATTGGTGTAATTCGATAGGGTGTGATGGATCCCGGATTCGTTCCAGGATGAACATGTTTTCGAACTCTATTTCTCTAGTTGGAGAGAGACAAGGGAGTTCCTCAGAAAAAAACATCGAGAAATTCAGATACAATTGGCATGTTTGGTAGACCATTTTATCTTGTATAACCATGGCAACAAAGATTGAGGTAGGTTTCTTATCAATAAGAATGATGGATTCCTCTCCTAAACCTCAAAGATAAAGTCTCTTATTTTGGCAATCTACCCAGGCTTGGTGTTTCCCTAACTAGTCTAGTCCCAATACTAGATCAAATTCACAGGATTGTAGCATGTATAGATCAACAACAAAGGTCATGTTTCGAATGTACAAGGTACAATCTTTACAAATGAAGTTTATGCTTGTAATTACCCCTATAAGGTTCAAAACTACTAGACCTTGTTTTATAGTTTCAGGCTTCAAATTCAATTTCATAATCAAGGATGAACAAACAAAGGAGTGTGTAGATCCTGAGTCTATTAAAGAATAAACAAGACTTGTATTTAACTCAACGGTACCTGCTATGACATTAGGTGATTCTTCATCTTCTTTCCCCCAAATATGTTAGATTCAAGTAGGAGCCCGAGATTCCTGATGAGTAGTGTTTGAGTTCAGACCCTTGTTCTTTCCTGGAATCCCAGATAGAGCTTGTCTAGATCCTCTACTTCAGAATGATGGTGCAGAGCTAGCATTTATAAGAGTTCGGCTCGGAAGCTTGTTAGGATTCTGAGGGCAATACCTTATGTAGTGATCCGTAGCTCCACACAAATAGCATAGATTTGATTGAGTTCTACACTGGCCCGAGTGGTGCTTCTAGCAGAACTTGCAAGTAGGGAGTTGACCAGTTTTACCAAAATTCCCTATACTATTAACAAAAATGACCGGGGTCGAAGGCTGGTATATCGATTGAGGTCTCGGTATGAAATTACTCTTCTGAGCAGGAGTATAGGTCGAGGAGTTCTCTTTGTTATACTTGGGCTTCTTAGACTGCCAATGAGGCTTGTCTTCATTCCTCGATCATTTATTCTTCCAGGTACTGCCACTATTGCGCTTCTTTGAGGCCTTCATCTTTGCCTCGGTTGCAATAACTCGGTTTACTAACCTTTGGAAGTCAGTGATACCCAGGGCAGTAAATATAGGACTTAATTCGTCATTGAGTCTATCAATAAACATTCTACACTTGTCTGCATCTATCTTGATATACTCCGATCTGTACTTGCATTATTGGCAAAAGTTGCTCACATATTGTTCAATAGGTCGGCCACATTGCTTCAAGTACAAGAATCACTTGTGACGCTCAGCTAAGTACTGTTCACTGATATGCTTCTTCTTGAATTCTTAGAGAAAGAATTTCCAAGTAACAACGCCAAAAGGAGCAGTTAGGGTTGTTGTTTCCCACCAGCTCAAAGCTTCATCTGCCAATAGGGCTATGGCACGTTCGAGTTTATGTTCATCAGAACAAGGTAATTACTTGATCAAGATTTGAGTAGTAGCCTCTAGCCAATACTCAGCTACTTCAGGGTTGGTTTCATCAGTACCGGTGAATGTATAAGCTCGATGTTGAGCTAGCTTATCAATTAGAGCTCTATTTGGCACAGCGATAGAAGGTGGAACATCATGATCACGTTTTAGAGTTGTTACTAGCTGATCGAACATCTCCTTCATGCTAAAGAGACATTCTCGTTGCATAGGATTTATAGCAGGGGCTTCCTGTTGAGGAGCAGCTTGTTCTCGAGGTTCAGCTTGTTGTGGAGAACTTTGCTCCATCCTCACACTATCTCCTTCATTCAAGGAGCCCTCAGGACTTTCATCGTCCTGAGAAAGTATTGTCTCCTAGGTGGCACATGTATGCAATAAGGCCCAGTTTAGTCCTAGAATCGACTAAAAAGCTCTGATGCCAATAAAAGTAACAACCCCTACACGGCTTAGGAGTAAACTGGCTAGGGACTGTTTGGGGGCACTAGAAACACAAACAATTTAAAACTTTCGAGAACTCATCCCTAGTAGATGAGTTGAGAACTAACAAGGCACTTAATCGTTCACATTTAATCATACAAGCATGAGTGTTGCGCGTAATAAGTGCTACGCAAATGTGCAAGTATACACGCCGTAAGTTATAGTATAAAAGATATCGTCTCCACAGGGATTGGTGCCACTTCAAGAATCTAGTCTCTTGCACTGTAAAAGTAAAAACACAAATAAATGATTATAGAAGTTTAACTAATACTAATCTAGAATGCAAATAAAGTAAAAGAAAAGATGAATTCAAATGAGAGAGATAGGCCAGGTTATCGTGAGTTGAGGTGTGATAGCCGATTGGATCGTCTAGGTAAAATAGTGCACGGGCAACTCAGTTGCCGTGGCAACTTGCACAACGGGGTTGCCTTGGCAACTAATCGATGGTTGCCTGGGCGACTAGTTGGGCAACTACTTGGGCTACTGGGCAGCAACCTTCAAGGTTCGGCAGAGCGTTCTTCAATGGTTTCTTCTTATCCCTAAGTCAAAACACTAGCTACTTGTGCATGCCTTGATAATACATCCCTGCGTGAATCAAGGGTGAACAACAACCAATCTTGCGTTCCTCTTAGCCGTTGAAATCCTTAACTTATTCCTAAGCCAGATTAATCTTCACCATCAATAGATTGAATAAAGATCATATTCATTCGTTTCTTGAATCTAACTCTCCCGATATTAGATAAATAGATAAAATCACGAGATCCTCTCCCAATTCACTCGCAAACAAGAATAAGAACCAAGAATGAATAAACCTTGAAATAGAAAAAGTGCAAACTCTTATTACCTAAACAAAAACCAATAGTTCCTCACAACCACAAAACACAATAACCATAACCAAGTAGATTTAGTTCATGGCTAGGTTCCAAAGAAACACAAGATAAACAATCCCTAGCATGAACCCAATCGAACAAGAAAGAAAAGATGAAGCTTGTCGTAAATCCCTTGCTTTCTCCCTTGGACTTGTTGAAATTTCCCTAATGCTCTCTCTATGCATCTTGTCAAAATCTCCTTGCTATTTATAGGGCTAGGCCAAAGTCCTTCTTTGAGGAGGAGTTTGAGTTGGAATTAAATTATCTTTAAAGAATATAATTCTTTATTATAATTGTATTCCTACTAGAACTTCTCCTAACTTCTTGGAATTTAATTCTTCTTTAATCTCTGCATGGAAATCAAATTCCTTTGGGTTTGGGCTTTGCTCCACGTCATTTTGGGCTTGTGTAGTCATTAATTTCGACATCCCTATTGCATTTTCTCTTCGTCGACAATTGCCATGGCAACTGGCTCGGCGTCTCCTTCATGCATTGCCCTGGCAACTAGCTCGGCATTGCTTTGGCAAGTGATCCTGTACATACACACACAAAGCACACCAAAGCAGCATCTTTTCCACAAAAACTACCAAGTTATGTAATCAAGCTCAACGATGGAAGGAAACATGGATTAATGCATGAATAGCTAATTATGCAACTAATATGAGCCTAAGTCTAACAATAATATGAGTAAAAAGGGTAAGAAAAATAGTACTTTTGAACACTTATCACACCCCCAAACTCGAACTATTGCTTGTCCTCAAGCAATGCAAACTCATAATTACCTGCCAAGACTTCAATTTTCACAAACTTAGCTTTGAACTTGATTTCAATTCTCTGAACCGGGGCACAAAGTATGATTGGATTTTTATTTTTCGGAAAACTTAGGAGTTACTCGGAATCAAACTATAATGCTTGTGAGTGTGTGCAGAGTTGTGTGCAAGTTGATTTTTCGGATTCTAATGCAAACAATAGGTTTTCAAATTACTTCATTGGGTTCTTTTTAACATGTTTTAACTAGAGCCAGTTTTGGGCACCTCTAGTGTTTTGTTTTTAGTTTTATTAAGTTAATTTATTCGACTAGAGCCGGTTTCGGGCACCTCTAGCTATCAATTTTTTAACACATACTAGAGCCAGTTTCGGGCACCTCTAGTGATCCTAAGTTTTAGCACATGCTAGAGCCAATTTCGGGCACCTCTAACATTCATCCAATTTTTATTCTAATCCCCCAATTTGTTAATTATCAACCAAAGTTTACTAGAATTCCTTAAATCAATCAAACCACAACAGTGTTTCATCAAATTTAGCATCATAGTAAAATTCTAAGTTTTTCCATGGTTATCCTAGAATAAAAATTCTATCAATTAAGTGCATTGGGAAAGTCATCATCGAATATTCATCAAATCTAAGCAATTCTTGTTTCAACTAAAGGCATGGCAAGCAATTTATGTATCCTAAATGTAATACTTAAGATGAATGTAACTAAACATGGTAACTACTAATAACAATCCCCCCAAACTCGAGTGAGGCATTGTCCTCAATGCATGCATAAAAATAACAAAAAATAAAAATAAAAATGCATACGAGGACTTTCTCCGAGAGTTCATCATCGTAGATGATTAGTTTCCTTCTAGTCGGTGTCTTGATTCTCTTGCTTGAACGCGATGGTTGTTTTCTTGTTGCCGGGATGTCTTTAGCTTTGGTTGCCGTGGCATCTTTAGGGTTGGTTACCGTGGCATCAGCTTGTGCAGGCACGATGTAGGTTGCCGCGGCATCTTCTTCATTGGTTGCCGGGGCAAGGATCTCGGCAGTAAATTTCCTTAGCATAGTAGTTGTGAGTCTTGTTGTGAAAAAGAAAACAAAGAAAACCTGAAAACTAAAGATAATGAAAAAAAATAAAATATCTCCTAAAAATGAAAATAAAAAAGAAAAAGAAAAATAAAATATTGAAAGGAGAGCATGCTCATGCATCTCCTAAGTTGACCACTTCCTTGTTATGTTCCACATGGGCACCATTGTAGTGCTTCAATCTTTGTCCATTAACTATGAATTCATGGTTGTCAGAGATGGACTTGATTATCACAGCACCATGGGAGAATGGTTTGATGACTTCGAATGGTCCCGACCATCTTGATTTCAGCTTTCCCGGGAAAAGTTTTAGCCGAGAATTGAATAGGAGAACTAGTTGCCGTGGCAATAGTTTCTTGTCGTGCCATCGCTTTGTTTTCTCCTTGTAGATTCGTGCATTGTTATAGGGGAGTGTACGGAATTCTTCTATCTCATTGAGATCCATCAAACGCTTTTGTCCGGCACTTTCCCAATCCATATTCACGGTCTTGATTGCCCAGTACGCCTTGTGTTCGATTTCCACCGGTAGATGACATGTTTTACCATAGAGAAGTCAGAAGGGGGACATACCTAAGGGTGTTTTGAATGCAGTACGATATGCCCAAAGTGCGTCATCTAGTCTTAATGACCAATCCTTCCTTGAGGGATTTACAACTTTCTCGAGTATTCCCTTCAACTCCAGTTGGAAATTTATGCTTGCCCGTTGGTTTGTGGGTGATATGCCGTGGCGATCTTGTTTGATATGCCGAAGCATTGCAACATCTTGGCAATTAGTCTGTTGTCAAAATGCTTGCCTTTGTCACTGATAATTGCTCTCGGCATCCCAAACCGTGTAAATATGTTTTTTTGTAAGAATCTTTGCACGGTCTTGGAATCGTTGTTGGGAACTGCAGCTGCCTCAACCCATTTAGACACGTAGTCGACGGCAAGTAGAATGTAGAGGTTGCCGAATGAAGATGGGAAACATCCCATGAAATCGGTCCCCCATACATCGAATAATTCCACCTCGATGATGTTCTGGAGCGGTATCTCATGTCGTTTAGAGATATTGCCCGTCCTCTGGCAACGATCACATTGCTTGTAAAAGTCTTGGGCATCTTTGTACAGTGTTGGCCAATACAAACCCGATTGCAAAACTTTGGCTGCGGTACGAGTTCCTCCAAAATATCCTCCATAGGGTGAAGAATGGCATTGCCGGAGTACATTCTGTTGCTCTTCTTCAGGGACACATCGGCGTATAACCTGATTTGTAGATTGTTTAAACAAAAGAGGCTCATCCCAAAAGTAATGCTTAGCATCATGGCAGAACCGCTTCTTCCCTTGGTAAGTAATGCCATAAGGAAAAATACCACAAACAAGGAAATTAACTAAATCCGCGTACCAGGGTATTGCCGAGGCATGTGCTGCCATGGCGACTGCTCCCAAAATTGTCGAGGCGTGCGCGTCAAAGGCTGCTGCGGCGTCTAGGGTTGCCGAGGCGTCGAGGGTTGCCGAGGCAACTAAAATTTGTTCATCTGGGAATGCATCGCATATCTCAAGATCCGCGTCCTCTTCCCTATTGCGTTCCAGACGTGATAAGTGATTGGCCACTTGGTTTTCTGTTCCTTTCCTGTCCTTAATTTCAATATCAAATTCTTGTAAAAGTAATATCCAACGAATCAAATGAGGTTTAGCATCCTTTTTAGAAAATAAGTATTTGATTGCCGAATGGTCCGTATGAACAATTACCTTTGTACCAATTAAATAGGATCAGAACTTGTCAAATGCGAAAACTACAGCTAGTAACTCTTTCTCCGTTGTTGTGTAATTCACTTGAGCACTATTAAGAGTTTTACTAGCGTAGTATATCACATGGAAGGTCTTACCTGTGTGTTGGCCTAGGACTGCTCCTACTGCGAAATCACTTGCATCACACATGAGCTCAAAAGGTAGCGTCCAATCTAGTGGAACGACAATGGGTGCCGAGGCAAGCTTTTTCTTTAGGGTTTCGAATGCTTGGGTGCAGGAATCATCAAAATCGAAGACTTTATCCTGTTCGAGCAGATTACACAAGGGTTTAGTGATTTTAGAAAAATTATGAATGAACCTCCTGTAAAAACCTGCATGTCCGAGAAAACTTCGAATTCCTCTAACCGAACTTGGTGGGGGTAATCTCTCGATCACGTCCACCTTGGCTTTGTCTACTTCAATTCTCTTGGATGAAATCTTGTGGTCGAGCACTATTCCTTCATCTACAATAAATTGGCATTTCTCCCAATTGAGGACTAAATCCGTTTCTTCACATCTTGCTAACACCCTCTCTAAATTGGCAAGACAGCCATCGAAGTCGTTACCAAAAATCGAAAAATCATCCATGAAGATCTCAAGGAAGTCTTCGACCATGTCTGAAAAGAGCGCCATCATGCATCTTTGGAAGGTTGCCGGGGCGTTACACAATCGGAACGGCATCCTTCGAAAGGCATAAGTATCGTATGGGCATGTGAAGGTTGTCTTTTCTTGATCTTCTGGTGCTATGGCAATCTGATTGTAACCTGAATAACCATCAAGAAAACAATAAAAGGGCCTACCTGCAAGACAGTCAAGCATTTGATCAATAAAGGGCAATGGGAAGTGATCTTTCCTAGTGACTTTGTTTAGCTTTCGATAGTCCATACAAACCCTCCAACCGGTCACAGTCCTGGTTGGGATAAGTTCATTATTTTCATTGCTTACCACTGTTATACCTCACTTTTTCGGTACACATTGTACCGGACTTACCCACGTACTATCGGAGATAGGGTATATAATGTCGGCGTCAAGCCACTTGATGATTTCTTTCATTACAACCCCTTTCATGGCATGATTCAGTCTCCTCTTGGCCTCAATTGAAGGTTTGTGATCATCTTCCAACAAGATCTTGTGCATGCACACCGCCGGGCTAATTCCCAAATAGTCGGCAATTGTCCACCCTATTGCCTTTTTGTGCAGCTTCAACATCTTGATCAGCTTCTTTTCCTGCTCAGGCTGTAACTTAGAAGAAATAATTACAGGCAATGTATTATCGGTTCCTAAGTATGCATATTTTAGTTGCTCTGGCAATTGTCTCAACTTAAGAATCGGTGGTTGTTCAATAGAGGGTTTTTTGAGCTTACCTTCTTTACCTGAGTAATCCAGTGGTTCAAAGTATGTACCTGGTCGGTTGACTAGCCAATTTTCCTTTTCTTGTTGTTCCTCATCGACCGGTTCTTCATACTCATCAGGTTAGTCTTGATCGGCTATGTAGTTGCCGAGGCAACTAAATTCCTCATCGAAGTTAAACTCTGTCGTGGCATGAAGTAGTTGGCATTCTTATGGATCATCGGCATGCCTTAGTGTTTGAAACACATTTAGTTTGACCTGCTGGTCATTCACCCTCATTGTGAGTTCTCCCTTTTCAACGTCGATCAAGGTTCTCCCTGTCGCTAGGAATGGTCTCCTGAGAATGAGAGGTGCATGCTCATCTGCTTCACAATCCAAAACAATAAAGTCAGCGGGAAAAATAAATTTATCAACTTTTACCAGTATGTCCTCGATTTTTCCCTCTGGATGCACATAGGATCTGTCGGCTAGCTGCAGCATAACTGTTGTAGGTCTTGCCTTCCCGATTCCTAGTTTCTGGAAAACCGATTTAGGCATCAAGTTTATGCTAGCCCCAAGGTCGCATAATGCTTTCCCAACATAGTGGTTTCCAATGGAACAGGGTATTGTGAAACTTCCGGGATCCTTCAACTTGGGTGGCATACGATTGTTCAACATTTCCATGCATCCCTCTGTTGC
The DNA here is from genome assembly GCA_019671005.1 of Hibiscus mutabilis. NCBI lineage: Eukaryota > Viridiplantae > Streptophyta > Magnoliopsida > Malvales > Malvaceae > Hibiscus > Hibiscus mutabilis. The sequence continues at coordinate 23,658,602 of CM033718.1, read as the reverse complement.
GGCAACTGTTTCAAACTCTCCTAGCCTTGTTCTCTTGGACACAATGTCTTTAAGAAACTTGGCATAGTTGGGCATTTGTTCAATTGCTTCCACCAATGGCAAGTTGATGTGGACTTGCTTTAGGATATCAAGAAACTTCTTGAATTGGTACTCTTGCTTTTGTCGCTTCAACCTTTGTGGGAATGGTGGTGGAAGTCGGATATCTTCGATCCTTTCATTGGTTTGAAACCTGATTGACGGCATTGCCGGGACAACTGGAGTTGCCGAGGTGTTATCAACTGGGTTGCCGAGGCATGTTTTTCACAAGTTGCCGAGGCGTCTTATCGTCGGTTGCCGAGGCATGCTTATTGCCGGTTGCCGCGGCATTTCCTGGTTCAGCATCTGAGGCTTTGCCGCTAGGTTCGTCTTGATCTTTTTGTGGAGTTTTGTTTGATGAGCGAGTTTGAGCCTCTCTAAGTTGTTGGCCACTTCTGGTGGTGATTGCCTTACATTATTCATGGCCAGTTCCTCTTGCGACTTTAGTATCGCTAGGTAAACCTCCTTATGGTCTAGTATTCAGATTTTGAGCAAATTGTCCGACTTGATTTTCCAATGATTTGATTGCTGCCTCTTGGTTTTGCAATCTCATCTCGGTCCTGTTAATAAAAGCATCAGTTCTTTTTATGAAATTACTATTATCAGCCATATAAGATTCAGTTTTCATCATTAAAGCATTTAGAGAATTTTCCAAAGAACTAGATGTCGTCGGTTGTTGCTACGGCATCTGTTGCCGTGGCATATTCTGCTGGAATTTCGATGCTTGTGCATTCTGATTGTTCTAGTTTAGAGCATTGTTGGGATTACTCCATGAAAAATTCGGGTGCTTCTTCCAAGCTGGATTGTATGTATTGGACATCACATTATTGCTCCGGTTGTAATTCCCCACATAGAAGCTGGATTTCGGATTCTGCATACATTCAGAAGAATTATGGTTATCACCACATAACTCACAAGATGAATCCATTACCTTGACTTCATGTGTGTTGTTTGGTTTTTTCATGTTCTGGACCATCTTGGTTAAAGTGGCCAATTGTGCCGAAATTGAATCTGATGATCCTAGTTCATGTATTGTGGCTTGGCGTCTAACTCCTCCTCTTCTAGTAGATGGGAATTGATAGTCATTCTTGGCCAGCCTGTTTAAAATTTGCATTGCTTCCTCCAGCGACTTATCTAGGAGTATGCCGTTTGCCGAGGCATCTAGCATCATCCTTGTTGGTGTATTCACGGCGTTGTAAAACATCGTTACTTGAGTCCACACCGGGAATCCGTGTAGGGGGCATTTGTGTAGAAGTTCTCTATATCGTTCCCAAGCCTCGTACATGGATTCATCTTCTCGCTCACCGAAAAGAAGTAATGTCGTTCTGAAGCTTATCACCAAATTTGTAGGATTAAATCTAGCAAGGAAATCACGACAAAGATCAGTCCAAGATGCTATGGATCCGGCGAGAATGCTATTCAACCATGCTTTCGCCCTATCCCTCAGTGAATAGGGGAATAATCTTAATCGTAGGACATTGGGGGTGACTCCGTGTATCTTGAACGAGTTGCAAATCTCAAGGAAAGATTTCAGATGTTGCCGTGCATCTTCGATTCTTTGAGCCGCCAAATTGACCAATTGTGTTGATCATATTAAACATTACCGGTTTCAACTCAAAGTGGTCGGCTTCAATTTCAGGTGCGACAACTCCTGGGTTAAGTCCATCAAGATCTTCTTCAAGATAGTCTCGAATAGTTCTGTTTCGTGCAAGAATCACTCCTCCTCCTGCTCGAACATCTTGATTCATATCGCCGTCTGGATTTGCCATTGCTTCTCTTATCCTTCATCTAAGTCTTTGTAAGGTTCGTTCGATTTCTGGATCAAAGGGATATTCTGGTGAAGTCGGTCTCGCCCTGGTCATATACCAATGCCAAAACCAAAGTTTGTTAGCCCTTTGAATTTTAAACAAGAAAAATAAAAAGAAAGTGCAAGAAAATAAAAACAAAGTCGCTATTGCCAATCCCCGGCAACGGCGCCAAAAACTTGTTGCGCGTAATAAGTGCTACGCAAATGTGCAAGTATACACGTCGCAAGTTATAGTATAAAAGATATCGTCTCCACAGGGATTGGTGCCACTTCAAGAATCTAGTCTCTTGCACTGTAAAAGTAAAAACACAAATAAAGGATTATAGAAGTTTAACTAATACTAATCTAGAATGCAAATAAAGTAAAAGAAAAGATGAATTCAAATGAGAGAGATAGGCCAGGTTATCGTGAGTTGAGGTGTGATAGCCGATTGGATCGTCTTGGTAAAAGAGTGCACGGGCAACTCAGTTGCCGTGGCACTTGCACAACGGGGTTGCCTTGGCAACTAATCGATGGTTGCCTGGGCGACTAGTTGGGCAACTACTTGGGCTTCTGGGCAGCAACCTTTAAGGTTCGACAGAGCGTTCTTCAATGGTTTCTTCTTATCCTTAAGTCGAAACTCTAGCTACTTGTGCATGTCTTGATAATACATCCCTGCGTGAATCAAGGGTGAACAACAACCAATCTTGCGCTCCTCTTAGCCGTTGAAATCCTTAACTTATTCCTAAGCCGGATTAATCTTCACCATCAATAGATTGAATAAAGATCATATTCATTCGTTTCTTGAATCTAACTCTCCCGATATTAGATAAATAGATAAAATCACGAGATCCTCTCCCAATTCACTCGCAAACAAGAATAAGAACCAAGAATGAATAAACCTTGAAATAGAAAAGTGCAAACTCTTATTACCTAAACAAAAACCAATAGTTTCTCACAACCACAAAACACAATAACCATAGCCAAGTAGATTTAGTTCATGGCTAGATTCCAAAGAAACACAAGATAAACAATCTCTAGCATGAACCCAATCGAACAAGAAAGAAAAGATGAAGCTTGTCGAAAATCCCTTGCTTTCTCCCTTGGACTTGTCGAAATTTCCCAAATGCTCTCTCTATGCATCTTGTCGAAATCTCCTTGCTATTTATAGGGCTAGGCCAAAGTCCTTCTTTGAGGAGGAGTTTGGGTTGGAATTAAATTATCTTTAAAGAATATAATTCTTTATTATAATTGTATTCCTGCTAGAACTTCTCCTATCTTCTTGGAATTTAATTCTTCTTTAATCTCTACATGGAAATCAAATTCCTTTCGGTTTGGGCTTTGCTCCACGTCATCTTGGGCTTGTATAGTCATTAATTTCGACATCCCTATTGCATTTTCTCTTTGTCGACAATTTCCATGGCAATTGGCTCGGCGTCTCCCTCATGCATTGCCCTGGCAACTAGCTCGGTGTCTCCTTCATGCATTGCCCTGGCAACTAGCTCGGCATTGCTTTGGCAAGTGATCCTGCACATACACACACAAAGCACACCAAAGCAGCATCTTTTCCAAAAAAACTACCAAGTTATGTAATCAAGCTCAACGATGGAAGGAAACATGGATTAATGCATGAATAGCTAATTATGCAACTAATATGAGCCTAAGTCTAACAATAATATGAGTAAAAAGGGTAAGAAAAATATTACTTTTGAACACTTATCAATGAGCATGATTGTTATTCATTATAGGTTACCACTTTGGTTAATAATTTTCAATTTACATTCAAGATTATCAAGTGCTTAACCAAATGACCATGCATAGTATTCAAATGGCATACAATAACTAGAACATTTTCATTTCAATTCAAGCTAATAGAAGATGTATGTGCAACTTAATCCATTTTATTCACATGAAAATGTTGTCATTACACACTTCAAGTTTAGCCAGTAAGCCTTCCTAACATTTAAGGCCAAAACAAGTTCATATATATACAAACTTTCAAGTAGAAAAATGCATGTCCTAGCTTAAGTATATACAAGACTAGGTGCCACCAACTAGGAGCATTACAAAACAATTATAGGACCACACTCTAGCTTTTGCTTGTGTTTGCTTCAGGCTCAAAGAACAGGCTTCAAAATCAAGAAAATTGCTCGAATCTCTTAACCTATAGTTTGGGAAGAATAGGAACGAGAGTGATAAGTACAAGTTGTACTTAGTGATGTAGCAATCTAAATCTAGCAAATTATCGAGTAATGTATCATTTAATCAAGTAGTTCTATTTAGGGTTGTAGCATTCAAATTCAAGCTTTAAACATATTTAAATTTCAAGTTAAGTAATTCAAATAGCGAGTAGATTTAAGTAGCAAATAATTCAAGTAGCAAGTAATTCAAGTAGCAAGTAAGCTTTATGCTTCATTTATTCCTTATTTGCTTTCTTTAATTTATGCCTTTGGTATTTAGTTGTTCAGGCAATCGAGTCACCAACCAAACTGTCACCAAATAACAAGATACTGGTCATTACCCTCCTATTGTTGCAAAGACCATTCACAGATCCCTTCAACTATCACCATTTACGGGCCTTGGCCCTGGACCGTAGTCCACTCAACACAAAACAGCTCTAGACTCTATGTCATGCCATTCTACCTATGACCACTAGCAACCAAGGCTTTGTTTCAATAATTTATCACATTTTCAAGTAATTCATGTTCAAGTCAAGATATCATCTCATTCAAGAATCAATTCAAGCAAGGTATATCAAGATTCAAGCTTAGCCCTTAGGCCAATTGAGCCTTAGCTCTACATTTTGCAATTTAACTTGTCATTCAAGCAAGCAATTAACATATGCCATCTCCAGGCATCAATAAAGGTCTTTAATTCATGATTTATATCATGTTAACAAGTATCTAAATTATAGAGATACATTCAAGCACTATTCGAATTGATCACAACCAAGGCATAAAGAATCAAGAATTTGTTTTCACTTTTGTTTCTAATTAATTTAACAATATTCATGTTACTATTAAATCTCAAGTTTTAGCTTAAGCCATTATTCCCTTTTAATCACAACCAAGTTTTAATCAAGTTCATTAACATGGCATAGAAATAACAAGAAAGTAGACATACATCTTTGGTTAGGACCTAAGTCCTAACCCTATATTAACCTACACTTACTATACTCCAAGCTATCTTCGGTCTTGGATCCAAATCCGCTTTTGATTTCCACTAGCTTGACCAGCTCTTTCTTCTTCAACAAGGTCCACTCCTTGTTCTAACAATGCACACAAGGCCATAGAATTAAAATCGACAACTATTTAAATCATTACATGACTCCATACATTCAAGCATTCATTTCAAAACATCAACATTGCTGCTGCCAGGCAGCATGTGCATTACTTGCTTAAATGTTCATATCTTTCATTTCGTACGTTGGAATTTTAAACCGATTACACCATTAGACAGCTAACTTAATTATCTTTCTAACCAAATAGGCCTTGTATTTTTGAAGTTTACGCATTAATACAGTTTTTTTATTTAAAGACAAACCAATTTACGTCACTAGACAACAACATTTTCAATAGTTTCAAGGAAAACAAGGCAGTTCTTTATACATTTAAATTACACTCTTTTGTGCATCAATATGACACTTAAATAGTTACACACGTGCAAACAATTCAATTTAACTTTACATTACTCAGAATAGTTTAATGTCCATTAACATACAAACAATCTTGCTCAAAACAGTCCATGGACTTAAAATCAGTCTCTAATGTTTCTCCTAGATGCAGAGCAGTCCTTAACATCATTCATTTCAATCAAAATAGACCCTAATTACATTCTAAGAATTTCCCTTGATTACTTACTGTCCAGAACATTCCTTAGATTCATTAAATTACACATATCCACCAAACACATGAACAATGTCTAGAAATTCATTTACAAACAAGAGCAAGATTAGTAACAATTTATCCTCCAATAAAGCACAACAAGACATACACCTCTATACCATAATTTAACAAGGTTACCATCAAATTGGTCCATTCGAAACTAACAGCATATCTCTACTAAACATATGTACTAATCGAACCATCATAAGGATACATGCAAGACTTCTAGTTAAATTCAGATTTTCTAGCAATCATATATTCATGTTAATCACAAGACCATTCGATTTATGGCTTAAGAAATGAAGAAAGAGAAGTACTATTACCTTCTTCTTCAAGTACAATAACTAACCATTCACTAATTTAAATTAATTAAGCTCTCTCTAGCTACTATATTCCATGGGCGGTTTTTAAACTTTCTCACTCTTTAACTCTCTCTTTCTCTCCTTAAGGGTTTCGGTTTGGTGAACAAATGAAGAAGATGGTGTTTACCCCTTAGTGGCCGAGTATGCAATGGTTAGGAGGACATTTGGATTGTCCACAGTCCAATTTGGTTTTACCATGCAAACATAGAATTTCTAAGGGTATTCGGTTTAGTCACTATAATTGAGTGTTCTTCTTTTTAATTCTCACAACTAGCTCTCTTCATCCATTATATTAGGACATAATTTAACTAGCTAATAAATTTAAATAGTGGTAACAATTTCTAGTCTCGGTTTAGGGATATCACAATTCCCTAATTTAAATTAAGTTACCACTTTTAGTAACATGCTACTAGGCTTGGGTTTGGGGTATTACATGATGACTGACGGTTTTGCGGCTTGTGTAAGAGGTGAGAGAAGAAGGGTATTTAATGAAAAGCTAAAATGGTCGAAAGAGAGTGTAGGGTTATGATTGTTTAGGTTTTTAGATTAAAAATAAAAAGCAATATCTCCCCCTTTTCTTTCTTAATGCCGCAACCCCCAAAATATTGGAATTATCTTTGGCCCATTTCTTTTAGCTTCCCTTATTGAGATAGAGACAAAGCCCAAACCCTAGGAAGAAAAAGCTGTCAACATTAAACTCAGCCCTAGCGTGCCACCTGCAACATGGGGATATTTCAGACGTAAGGTTGATAGAGACAAACATAGAATAAAAATAAGGGAACACTAAAAATAATTAAAAGATTACTTAAAAACAAAAGTACAACTAAATTATTTATGAACAAGAAAATGCTATAGCATAATATAAAGAGTAGGGAGGTGCAAACTCTCAAGGGTCATGGAGGAGTAGAGACGACTTGTCTCTCAAGATTGGAGCTCCATTGTAGACCTTAAGGCATTGGCCATTAACCTTGAAGATCATGTCATCATCGAGGTTCTTAATTTCCATAGCTCCATAGGGGTGAACTTTGTGAACTTGGAAGGCACATGACCATCGAGATTTCAATTTCCCATGGAAAAGCTTGAGCCTAGAGTTGTAGAGAAGCACTTATTGGCATTCTAAAAATGCCATGGCAAAATATGCATATCATGCCACTTATTTATCTTTTCTTTATACAATCTTGCATTCTCATAACCATGGGCTCGAAACTCTTCCATCTCGTTAAGCTTCAATAGCCTTTTTTCTCCAGCTAGCTGGGCATGCATGTTAAGCTTCTTAATAACCCAACAAGCCTTGTGTTCAAGCTCTACAAGGAGTTGACATGCCTTTTGATAAGTGTTCAAAAGTACTATTTTTCTTACCCTTTTTACTCATATTATTGTTAGACTTAGGCTCATATTAGTTGCATAGTTAGCCATTCATGCATTAATCCATGTTTCCTTCCATCGTTGATCTTGATTACATAACTTGGTAGTTTTTGTGGAAAAGATGTTGCTTTGGTGTGCTTTGTGTGTGTATGTGCAGGATCACTTACCAAAGCAATGCCGAGCTAGTTTCCAGGGCAATGCATGAAGGAGATGCCGAGCTAGTTGTCAGGGCAATGCATGAAGGAGACGCCGAGCCAGTTGCCATGGCAATTGTCGACAAGAGTAAAGGTGATATGGTAGTCGAAATTGATGACTAGACAAGCCCAAGATGACGTGGAGAAAAGCCCAAACCCAAAGGAATTTGAATGCCATGCAGAGATTAAAGAAGAATTAAATTCCAATAAGATAGGAGAAGTTCTAGTAGGAATACAATTATAATAAAGAATTATATTCTTTAAAGATAATTTAATTCCAACTTAAACTCCTCCTCAAAGAAGGACTTTGGCCTAGCCCTATAAATAGCAAGGAGATTTCGACAATCCAGAGGGAGAGCAATAGGGAAATTTCGACAAATCCAAGTAGGGCAAGAGGAGAGAATTTTCGACAAGCATCAAGGGCAAGGAACCTAGCCATGAACTAAATCTACTTGGCTATGTTTATTTCTTGTTCGATTGGGTTCATGCTAGGGATTGTTTATCTTGTGTTTCTTTGGAACCTAGCCATGAACTAAATCTACTTGGCTATGGTTATTGTGTTTTGTGGTTGTGAAAAACTATTGGTTTTTGTTTAGGTAATAAGAGTTTGCACTTTTCTATTTCAAGGTTTATTCATTCTTGGTTCTTATTCTTGTTTGCGAGTGAATTGGGAGAGGATCTCGTGATTTCATCTATTTATCTATTATCGGGAGAGTTAGATTCAAGAAACGAATGAATACGATCTTTATTCAATCTATTGATGGTGAAGATTAATCTGGCTTAGGAATAAGTTAAGGATTTCAAGAGCTAAGAGGAGCGCAAGATTGGTTGTTGTTCACCCTTGATTCACGCAGGGATGTATTATCAAGGCATGCACAAGTAGCTAGAGTTTCGACTTAGGGATAAGAAGAAACCATTGAAGAACGCTCTGCCGAACCTTGATGATTGCTTCCCAGACGCCCAAGTAGTTTCCCAACTAGTTGCCCAGGCAACCATCGATTAGTTGCCAAGGAAACCCCGTTGTGCAAGTTGCCACGACAACTGAGTTGCCCGTGCACTCTTTTACCAAGACAATCCAATCGGCTATCACACCTCAACTCACGATAACCTGGCCTATCTCTCTCTCAATTGATCTAATCTTTTATGTTACTTTGTTGCTTTCTAGATTAGTCATTAGTTAAACTCCTATAATCCTTTACTTGTGTTTTTACTTTTTACAGTGCAAGAGAGTAGATTCTTAAAGTAGCACCAATCCCTGTGGAGACGATATCTTTTATACTATAACTTTTGACGTGTATACTTGCACATTTGCGTAGCACTTATTACGCGCAACATGTTTTTGGCGCCGTTGCCGGGGATTGGCAATAGCGACTTTGTTTTTATTTTCTTGCACTTTCTTTTTATTTTTCTTGTTTAAAATTCAAAGGGCTAACAAACTTTGGTTATGCATTGGTATATGACCAGGGCGAGACCGACTTCACCAGAATATCCTTTTGATCCAGAAATCGAACGAACCTTACAAAGACTTAGACGAAGGATAAGATAAGCAATGGCAAATCAAGACGGCAATATGAATCAAGATGTTCGAGCAGGAGGAGGAGTGATTCTTGCACGAAACAGAACTATTTGAGACTATCTTGAAGAAGATCTTGATGGACTTAACCTAAGAGTTGTCGCACCTGAAATTGAAGCCGACCACTTTGAGTTGAAACCGATAATGTTTAATATGATCAACACAATAGGTCAATTTGGCGGCTCAGCAACTGAAGATGCACGGCAACATCTGAAATCTTTCCTCGAGATTTGCAACTCGTTCAAGATACACAGAGTCACCCCTGATGTATTACGATTAAGATTATTCCCCTATTCACTGAGGGATAGGGTGAAAGCATGGTTGAATAGCATTCCTGCCGGATCAATAGCATCTTGGACTGATCTTTGTCGTGATTTCCTTGCTAGATTTAATCCTACAAATTTGAATGATAAGCTTCGTAACGACATTACTTCTTTTCGGCAGGCAGATGATGAATCCATGTACGAGGCTTGGGAGCGATATAGAGAACTTCTACACAAATGCCCCCTACACAGATTCCCGGTGTGGACTCAAGTAACAATGTTTTACAACGCCGTGAATACACCAACAAGGATAATGCTAGATGCCTCGGCAAACGGCATACTCCTAGATAAGTCGCCAGAGGAAGCAATGCAAATTTTAAACAGGCTGGCCAAGAATGACTATCAATTCCCATCTACTAGAAGAGGAGGAGTTAGACGCCAAGCCACAATACATGAACTAGGATCATTAGATTCAATTTCGGCACAATTGGCCACTTTAACCAAGATGGTCCAAAACATGCAAAAACCAAACAACACACATGAAGTCAAGGTAATGGATTCTTTTTGTGAGTTATGTGGTGATAACCATAATTCTTCTGAATGTATGCAGAATCCGGAATCCAGCTTCTATGTGGGGAATTACAATCAGACCAATAACGTGATGTCCAATACATACAATCCAGCTTGGAAGAAGCACCCGAATTTTTCATGGAGTAATCCCAACAATGCTCTAAACCAGAACAATCAGAATGCACAAGCATCGGGATTCCAGCAGAATATGCCACGGCAACAACCGACGACATCTAGTTCTTTAGAAAATTCTCTAAATACTTTTATGATGAAAACTGAATCTTATATGGCTGAGAATAGTAATTTCATAAAAAGAACTGATGCTTTTATTAACAGGACCGAGATGAGATTGCAAAACCAAGAGGCGGCAATCAAATCATTGGAAAATCAAGTCGGACATTTTGCTCAAAATCTGATTACTAGGCCACAAGGATGTTTACCTAGCGATATTAAAGTCGCAAGAGGAACTGGCCATGAGCAATGTAAGGCGATCACCATTAGAAGTGGCCAACAACTTAGAGAGACTCAAACCCGCTCATCAAACAAAACTCCACAAAAAGATCAAGACGAACCTAGCGGCAAAGCCTCAGATGCTGAGCCAGGAATTGCCGCGGCAACCGGCAATAAGCATACCTCAGCAACCGGTAATAAGCATGCCTCGGCAACCGACGATAAAGACGCCTCAGCAACTTGCGATAAGCATGCCTCGGCAACCCCAGTTGATAATGCCTCGGCAACTCCAGATGTCCCGGCAATGCCGTCAATTAGGTTCCAAACCAATGAAAGGATCGAAGATATCCGATTTCCACCACCTTTCCCACAAAGGTTGAAGCGACAAAAGCAAGAATACCAATTCAAGAAGTTTCTTGATATTCTAAAGCAAGTCCACATCAACTTGCCACTGGTGGAAGCAATTGAACAAATGCCAAACTATGCCAAGTTTCTTAAAGACATTGTGTCCAAGATAACAAGGCTAGGAGAGTTTGAAACAGTTGCCGCAACAGAGGGATGCATGGCAATGTTGCACAATCGTATGCCACCCAAGTTGAAAGATCCCGGAAGTTTCACAATACCCAGTTCCATTGGAAATCACTATGACAGGAAAGCATTATGCGACCTTGGGGCTAGCATAAACTTGATGCCTAAATCAGTTTTCCAGAAACTAGGAATCGGGAAGGCAATGCCTACAACAGTTATGCTACAGCTAGCCGACAGATCCTATGTGCATTCAGAGGGAAAAATCGAGGACATACTGGTAAAAGTTGATAAATTTATTTTTCCCGCTGACTTTATTGTTTTGGATTGTGAAGCAGATGAGCATGCACCTATCATTCTCGGGAGACCATTCCTAGCAACAGGGAGAACCTTGATCGACGTTGAAAAAGGAGAACTCACAATGAGGGTGAATGACCAGCAGGTCAAACTAAATGTGAAACACTAAGGCATGCCGATGATCCAGAAGAATGCCAACTACTTCATGCCACGGCAGAGTTTAACTTCGATGAGGAATTTAGTTGCCTCGGCAACTACATTGCCGATCAAGAGGAACCTGAGGAGTATGAAGAACCGGTCGATGAGGAACAACAAGAAGAGGCAAATTGGCTAGTCAACCGACCAGGTACATACTTTGAACCACTGGATTACTCAGGTAAGGAAGGTAAACTCGAAAAACCCTCTATTGAACAACCACCGATTCTTGAGTTGAAACAATTGCTAGAGCAACTAAAATATGCATACTTAGGAACCGATAATACATTGCCTATAATTATTTCTTCTAAGTTACAGCCTGAGCAGGAAAAGAAGCTGATCATGATGTTGAAGCTACACAAAAAGGCAATAGGGTGGACAATTGCCGACTTGAAGGGAATTAGCCCGGCATTATGCATGCACAAGATCTTGTTGGAAGATGATCACAAACCTTCGATTGAGGTCCAGAGGAGACTGAATCATGCCATGAAAGGGGTTGTAATGAAAGAAATCATCAAGTGGCTTGACGCTGGCATTATATACCCTATCTTCGATAGTACGTGGGTAAGTCCGGTACAATGTGTACCGAAAAAGGGAGGTATAACAGTGGTAAGCAATGAAAATAATGAACTCATTCCAACCAGGACTGTGACCGGTTGGAGGGTTTGTATGGATTATCGAAAGCTAAACAAAGCCACTAGGAAAGATCACTTCCCATTACCCTTTATTGATCAAATGCTTGACCGTCTTGCAGGTAAACCCTTTTATTGTTTTCTTGATGGTTATTCAGGTTACAATCAGATTGCCATAGCACCAAAAGATCAAGAAAAGACAACCTTCACATGCCCATACGGTACTTATGCCTTTCGAAGGATGCCGTTCGGATTGTGTAACGCCCCGGCAACCTTCCAAAGATGCATGATGGCACTCTTTTCAGACATGGTCAAAGACTTCCTTGAGATCTTCATGGATGATTTTTCTATTTTTGGAAATGACTTCGACAGTTGTCTCGAAATTTAGAGAAGGTGTTGGCAAGATGCGAAGAAACAGATTTAGTCCTCAATTGGGAGAAATGCCATTTTATGGTAGATGAAGGAATAGTGCTCAGCCACAAGATTTCATCCAAGGGAATTGAAGTAGACAAAGCCAAGGTGGACGTGATCGAGAGATTACCCCCACCAAGTTCGGTTAAAGGAATTCGAAGTTTTCTCGGACATGCAGGTTTTTATAGGAGGTTCATTCAAAATTTTTCTAAAATCACTAAACCCTTATGTAATCTGCTTGAACAGGATAAAGTCTTCGATTTTGATGATTCTTGCAACCAAGCATTTGAAACCCTAAAGAAAAAGCTTTCCTCGTCACCCATTGTCATTCCACCAGATTGGACGCTACCTTTTGAGCTCATGTGTGATGCAAGTGATTTCCCGGTAGGAGCAGTCCTAGGCCAACGCACAGGTAAGACCTTCCATGTGATATACTATGCTAGTAAAACTCTTAATGGTGCTCAAGTGAATTACACAACAACGGAGAAAGAGTTACTAGCTGTAGTTTTCGCATTTGACAAGTTTCGATCCTATTTAATTGGTACAAAGGTAATTGTTCATACGGACCATTCGGCAATCAAATACTTATTTGCTAAAAAGGATGCTAAGCCTCGTTTGATTCGTTGGATATTACTTTTACAAAAATTTGATATTGAAATTAAGGACAGGAAAGGAACAGAAAATCAAGTGGCCGATCACTTATCACGTTTAGAGCGCAATAGGGAGGAGGACGCGGATCTAGAGATATGCGATGCATTCCCGGATGAACAAATTTTAGTTGCCTCAGCAACCCTAGACGCCTCGGCAATCCTCGCCGCCTCGGCAACCATGGATGCACACGCCTCGGCAACTCTCGATGCCACAGCAGCCTTTGACGCTCACGCCTCGGCAATTTTGGGAGTAGTCGCCACGGCAGCACATGCCTGGGCAATACCCTGGTACGCGGATTTAGTTAATTTCCTTGTTTGTGGTATTTTACTTATGGCATTACTCACCAAGGGAAGAAGCGGTTCCGCCATGATGCTAAGCATTACTTTTGGGACGATCCTCTTTTATTTAAACAATGTGCAGATCAGGTTATACGTCGATGTGTCCCTGAAGAAGAGCAACAGAATGTACTCCGGCAATGCCATTCTTCACCCTATGGAGGACATTTTGGAGGAACTCGTACCGCAGCCAAAGTGTTGCAATCCGGTTTGTATTGGCCAACATTGTACAAAGATTCCCAAGACTTTTACAAGCAATGTGATCGTTGCCAGAGGACGGGAAATATCTCTAGACGACATGAGATGCCGCTCCATAACATCATCGAGGTGGAATTGTTTGATGTATGGGGGATCGATTTTATGGGACCTTTCCCATCTTCATTCGGCAACCTCTACATTCTACTTGCCGTCGACTACGTGTCTAAATGGGTTGAGGCAGCTGCAGTTCCCAACAACGATTCCAAGACCGTGCAAAGATTCTTGCAGAAAAACATATTTATACGGTTTGGGATGCCGAGAGCAATTATCAGCGACGAAGGCAAGCATTTTGACAACAGACTAATTTCCAAGATGTTGCAACGCTTCGGCATATCACACAAGATCGCCACGGCATATCACCCACAAACCAACGGGCAAGTAGAAATTTCCAACCGGGAGTTGAAGGGAATACTTGAGAAAGTCGTAAATCCCTCAAGGAAGGATTAGTCATTAAGACTAGATGACGCACTTTGGGCATATCGCACTGCATTCAAAACACCCTTAGGTATGTCCCCCTTCCGACTTGTCTATGGCAAAACATGTCATCTACCGGTGGAAATCGAGCACAAGGCATATTGGGCAATCAAGACCGTGAATATGGATTGGGAAATTGCCGGACAAAAGCGTTTGATGGATCTCAACGAGATAGAAGAATTCCGTGCACTCGTCTATAACAATGCACGAATCTACAAGGAGAAAACAAAGCTATGACACGACAAGAAACTATTGCCACGGCAATTCACGCCAGGGCAACTAGTTCTCCTATTCAATTCTCGGCTAAAACTTTTCCCGGGAAAGCTGAAATCAAGATGGTCAGGACCATTTGAAGTCGTCAAACAATTCTCCCATGGCGCCGTGATAATCAAGTCCATCTCTGACAACCATGAATTCAAAGTTAATGGACAAAGATTGAAGCACTACAATGGTGCCCATGTGGAACGTAACAAGGAAGTGGTCAACTTAGGAGATGCATGAGCATGCTCTCCCTTTTGATATTTTTATTTTTATTTTTATTTATTTTTATTTTTATTTTTATTTTTTGATTAATTAATTATTTTATTTTTTCCGATTTTTTTATTTTTTTATATATTTCCAATTATTAGTAGTTTTTAGGATAGATTTTTTATTCAAGTTTAAGAATCCTATTACACATCTTTATTAGTTTATCTTTAATTTTAATCCTTATTTGAGTTGTCTTTGAATTGTAGGAAAAGAAGTTCAAGATAAAGAAGGAATTCTAAACCAAGTAGGAAAACATCTTCAACAAGGAAACTAATGGGCTGATTCTAAGGCTTATATAAAGCCTCCAATTCATCCTAACCAAAACCCCTTGTCGACAACTTTTACCAAACCCTAAACCCTTTTTCGTTTTCCCCTAATCCCACCCACCTATCTTTTCTATAAAACCCATCACCCTTAACCTATTCCTACTTTCTATCTTGCAACTTTTTTAGTTTCTTTTCTTTTCTTTTCTTTTCTTTTCTTTGTTTTTTTTACTCACAACCAAGATCATCCATGGCATCCAAGATTAAACTTTTAGTTCATCCAAGTTCCTCCAAAGAACCAAGATACAAGAAGTTTGCTACACCGGTGGTTCAAGAAAGATTTCAATCCAAGTTTGAAAGCCGAAAGATTCATGAAGAACAAGGCTTTGAATACTCCAACTCTCATCAAGATTTCGGCCTTGAACCATTCATCTTCGAGAGGATTGCACATCAGAAGTGGCAAATCTTTTGCCATCAACCGGAACCGGGTAACATCTCATGGGTAAGAGAATTCTATGCTCACTCACCTAACCCGGATAATCCTTATGTTTTGTTCGTGACAAGGCCATACTCATAAGTCCCGAAAGCATCAACACCTTTTACGGACTTTACATTGAGAAGGACGAACATCAAGCCTTCGTTGACCAAATCAATCCCAAGCAACTCGACAAGGTGCTTCAAGAACTCACTCAACCGGGAACTTATTGGAACGACGGTAAATACAAGGGCACGGTAAATCACCTTCGGCTTAAACCCGAGGCAAAACTATGGAATAAGTTTGTTAAAACTTCTTTAATGCCCTCCACACACAATACTACCGTTGATATACCACGTCTTTTGCTCATACATTCTATTTTGCATAATCGCATCATTAACATTGGAAAATTTATTTGTGATGAGATTTTTTTATGCAGCTCAAAAGATAAGGGTTCTCTTTTCTTCCCTTGCTTAATTTCTAATCTCTGCAAGGAGATGCATGTCCCAAGTGAGTCCACCGAAGAAAAGGCCCTACCCAAGTCTGGTTGGAATCAAGCACTAATCCAAAAGCTAATGGGAGAGGCTCCGGGAGATTCTTCAAGGCCTCCAATTGCCACGGCAACTCCTGCCGCCACAGCAATCCCTAATGCCCAAGCACCTAACGCCAGGGCAACTCGGCCATTAACCCCGGGACACTTTGAAGCACTTTTGCACCCATTGGCAAGCCACCTAAGGCAAATTGAAGACCGGAAACTAATGTTCATGCAGTACATGAAGGAGCACAACAATGCCATCACCCAAGTCGTCCTAGAAAAGTACCCGGACAATCGCGTGCTGTTCCCAATCTTTCCTGCCGAGATCCTTGCCCCGGCAACCAATGAAGCAGTCGCCACGTCAACCTACATCGTGCACGCACAAGATGATGCCACGGCAACCAACCCTGAAGATGCCACAGCAACCAAAGCTAAAGACATCCCGGCAACCACTGCAAAAGCCAAAGGTAAAGCACCTATGCCCGAATCAACTCCTACGGAATCATTTTCTGATTTTTCAGATTCGGATGAGTCCTCCATTGAACCAATAAAGACCGCACCAATTAAATTCTCCAAGCGAAAAGCCATTGACATTGATGAAGAGGACGATGAGGACAACCTAGTACGAGGATCGATTCCACCATCGGCAACAAGAAAACAACCATCGCTTTCAAGCAAGATAATCAAGACACCGACTAGAAGAAAACTAATCATCTACGATGATGAACTCTCGGAGTAAGTCCTCGTATGCATTTTTATTTTTATTTTTCGTTATTTTTATGCATGCATTGAGGACAATGCCTCACTCGAGTTTGGGGGGATTGTTATTAGTAGTTACCATGTTTAGTTACATTAATCTTAAGTATTACATTTAGGATACATAAATTGCTTGCCATGCCTTTAATTGGAACAAGAATTGCTTAGATTTGATGAATATTCGATGATGACTTTGCCAATGCACTTAATTGATAGAATTTTTATTCTAGGATAACCATGGAAAAACTTAGAATTTTACTATGATGCTAAATTTGATGAAGCACTGTTGTGGTTTGATTGATTTAAGGAATTCTAGTAAACTTAGGTTGATAATTAACAAATTGGGGGATTAGAATAAAAATTGGATGAATGCTAGAGGTGCCCGAAATTCGCTCTAGCATGAGCTAAAAATTTATCACTAGGGGTGCCCGAAACTGGCTCTAGTATGTGTTAAAAAAAATTTAGTTGATAGCTAGAGGTGCCCGAAACCGGCTCTAGTCGAATAAATTAACTTAATAGAACTAAAAACAAAGCACTAGAGGTGCCCAACATTGGCTCTAGTTAAAACATGTTAAAAAGAACCCAATAAAGTAATTTGAAAACCTATTGTTTGCATAAAATCCGAAAAATCAACTTGCACACAACTCCGCACATACTCACAAGCATTATAGTTTGATTCCGAGTAACTCCTAAGTTTTCCAAAAAATAAAAAGCCAATCATACTTTGTGACCCGGTTCAGAGAATTGAAATCAAGTTCAAAGCTAAGTTTGTGAAAATTGAAGTCTTGGCAGGTAATTATGAGTTTGCATTGCTTGAGGACAAGCAATAGTTCAAGTTTGAGGGTGTGATAATTGTTCAAAAGTACTATTTTTCTTACCCTTTTAACTCATATTATTGTTAGACTTAGGCTCATATTAGTTGCATAGTTAGCCATTCATGCATTAATCCATGTTTCCTTCCATCGTTGAGCTTGATTACATAACTTGGTAGTTTTTGTGGAAACGATGCTGGTTTGGTGTGCTTTGTGTGTGTATGTGCAGGATCACTTGCCAAAGCAATGCCGAGCTAGTTACCAGGGCAATGCATGAAGGAGACGCCGAGCTAGTTGCCAGGGTAATGCATTAAGGAGACGCCGAGCCAGTTGCCATGGCAATTGTCGACAAGAGTAAAGGTGATATGGTAGTTGAAATTGATGACTAGACAATCCCAAGATGACGTGGAGCAAAGCCCAAACCCAAAGGAATTTGATTGCCATGCAGAGATTAAAGAAGAATTAAATTCCAAGAAGATAGGAGAAGTTCTAGTAGGAATACAATTATAATAAAGAATTATATTCTTTAAAGATAATTTAATTCCAACTTAAACTCCTCCTCAAAGAAGGACTTTGGCCTAACCCTATAAATAGCAAGGAGATTTCGACAATCCAAAGGGAGAGCAATAGGGAAATTTCGACAAGTCCAAGTAGGGCAAGAGGAGAGAATTTTCGACAAGCATCAAGGGCAAGGAGGATTTCGACAAGCCTCCTCCTTCATCCTTTTCTTTCTTATTCGATTGGGTTCATGCTAGGGATTGTTTATCTTGTGTTTCTTTGGAACCTAGCCATGAACTAAATCTACTTGGCTATGGTTATTGTGTTTTGTGGTTGTGAGAAACTATTGGTTTTTGTTTAGGTAATAAGAGTTTGCACTTTTCTATTTCAAGGTTTATTCATTCTTGGTTCTTATTCTTGTTTGCGAGTGAATTGGGAGAGGATATCGTGATTTCATCTATTTATATGATATCGGGAGAGTTAGATTCAAGAAACGAATGAATATGATCTTTATTCAATCTATTGATGGTGAAGATTAATCCGGCTTAGGAATAAGTTAAGGATTTCAACGGCTAAGAGGAGCGCAAGATTGGTTGTTGTTCACCCTTGATTCACACAGGGATGTATTATCAAGGCATGCACAAGTAGCTAGAGTTTCGACTTAGGGATAAGAAGAAACCATTGAAGAACGCTCTGCCGAACCTTGAAGATTGCTTCCCAGACGCCCAAGTAGTTGCCCAGACAACCATCGATTAGTTGCCAAGGCAACCCCGTTGTGCAAGTTGCCACGACAACTGAGTTGCCCGTGCACTCTTTTACCAAGACAATCCAATCGGCTATCACACCTCAACTCACGATAACCTGGCCTATCTCTCTCTCAATTGATCTCATCTTTTCTTTTACTTTATTGCTTTCTAGATTAGTCATTAGTTAAACTCCTATAATCCTTTACTTGTGTTTTTACTTTTTACAATGCAAGAGACTAGATTCTTGAAGTAGCACCAATCCCTGTGGAGACGATATCTTTTATACTATAACTTGCGACGTGTATACTTGCACATTTGCGTAGCACTTATTACGCGCAACACCTTTCCATAGACAAGCTTGAATGGGGACATTTTTAAGGGCGTCTTAAAAGATGTACGATAGGCCCATAAAGCCTCGTCGAGCCTTGGAGACCAATCATTCCGCTTGGGGTTGACCACCATTTCAAGTATCTGGTTTATCTCTCGACTTGAGATCTTAGCTTGTCCATTGGTCTGGGGGTGGTATGTCGTAGCAATTTGATGTCTCACCCCATATCTTTGTAATGCATTGGCAATCAGCTTATTTTCAAAGTGGGTTCCTTCATCAGTGATGATGGCCCGTGGTGCTCCAAACTTTGTGAAGATGTTCTTGTGAAGGAACTTCAAAACTGTTTTGGAGTCGTTCTTTGGTGTGGCCACAACTTCAACCTATTTTGACACATAATCTACTGCCAACAAAATATAGAGATCCCCAAACGATGAAGGGAATGGTCCCATGAAATCTATTCTCCATACATCAAAAAGCTCTACCTCAAAGATGCCTTCAATGGCATTTCATGTCTCCGAGATATGTTCCCCATTCTTTGACATCGGTCACAAGTCTTGCAAAATTCTTTTGCATCATTGAAGAGTGTGGGCCAATAGAATCCTGATTGTAGGACCTTTAAAGTAGTCTAGTTCCTCCAAAATGGCCTCCGCACAAAGATGAGTGGCAATGGAATATGATATCCTTTTGCTCCCGTAGCATATAGGATTTTCTCATCAGGGAATTCCTTCTTAATGTCTTGTTCATTTATGTCTTTAGCCTTATTTCCTAACCTAGAGAGATGTTCAGCCACTTGGTTTTCACATATTTTCCTATCTCTAACTTCCAGATCAAATTCTTGCAAAAGAAGTATCCACCTAATAAGTCTAGGTTTAGCGTCCTTCTTAGTCACTAAGTACTTAATAGTCGAGCGATTAGTGTGAACAATGACCTTAGTGCCTATTAAGTATTCCCTAAACTTATCGAAGGCAAACACAATGGCCAACAACTCTTTTTCAGTGGTGGTGTAGTTGATTTGTGCATCATTTAAAGTGCGGCTAGCATAATAGATGACATGAAAGAGCTTACCTCGGCGTTTCTCAAGTGCTGCCCCTGCTGCATAGTCACTTGCGTCACACATCAGTTCGAAGGGCTCCTCCCAATCTGGTGGAACAACAATGGGGGGTGAGATAAGCTTGTCCTTCAGCTCCTTGAATGTGCTGTGGCAATCTTTATCAAATACGAAGGGTTGGTTTTGTTGTAACAAATTACAAAGTGGCTTGGAAATCTTGGAGAAGTCCTTGATGAACCTCCGATAAAAGCCTGTATGTCCTAGGAAGCTTCGAATACCCTTGACAGTGGTCGGAGAAGGTAACTTCTCGATCACCTCAACTTTTTCCTTGTCCAACTGAATGCCTCTCTTCGAAATATTATGGCCGAAAACAGTCCCTTCGATTACCTTAAAGTGGCACTTCTCCCAATTGAGAACCAAATCGGTTTCTTCACATCTCTTGAGTACCCTTCCCAAATTGCCCAAACATGCTTAAAAGTCATATCTGGAGATTGAAAAGTCATCCATGAAAATTTCCAAGAACTCTTCAACCATATCAGAAAAAATCACAAGCATGCATCTCTAAAAAGTTGCCGGAGTATTACAAAGTCCGAAGGGCATAAGTACCATAGGGGCAGGTGAAGGTTGTCTTCTCTTGATCTCTGGGTGCTATAGCAATCTAGTTGTACCCTGAGTATCCATCAAGGAAACAATTAAAAGGCTTGCCTACCAATTGATCTAGCATTTGATCAAAGAATGGGAGGGGGAAATGGTCCTTCTTGGTTACCTTGTTGAGCTTCCTATAGTCCATACATATCCTCCAACCCGTGACGGTCCTTGTTGGTAGGGACTGTTTTGATGTGATAAAGTATTTTCTACATGTATAAATAAACTAAGGATTGTTTTGATGTGATAAAGTATACGAATATATTTTTGGGACTATTTTTGAGTATCCAAAGATAGGGGACAATTTTAGAATATAAAAAATGTATAAGTAAGAATGGGTGGCTGATTTGAAAGTATGGAAAACATATGGAATTGTTTTCAATATGTATATATTCATATCAATAATTGGGATTGTTTTGCATTGATATAAAAGTAAAAGGGGCTGATTTGTGTAATTATAAGTACAAATGAATTGAATTAGTAGTAATGACTTGTTATTTCTGGTTAAGGTACATGTCACGATAAGGGAGAATAGGAGATTGAGTTAGTGGAAGCTAAGGAAATTGTGGTTTCAGGTATCCCTTAACTTCGGGAGAGGAGGTGAGTGTAATTTTAAAGCCGTGGATTAGCTCATGGCTTTCCTGGGTAATGTTTGCATTTAACTTACTTGCTTTATTTCATTGTTGATTGTAACATTGTAAATGCTAACTTGAGCTAGAGGTAAGTGCTTCGAGGTAAGTATACTAAAATAGATTCTTCCCCTGTATGGACTTCGGTCCCTTGTTTGGACTTCGATACCCTATTTGGACTTCAGTCCTCTGTTTGGACTATTGTCCCCTGTTTGGTACTTTGCGTACCCTTGTTAACGACAGACGTCATTGAATTCAAGTATCTAGATTTCTTGAAAATCAAAGCTATGTTGAATAAAATAAAATGAAGTATAAATTGTGTATACTTGTAAAATGGATTGTTTTGAATAAGATAAATATGTCTTGGACTGATTTGTGAAGTATAAATTGTGTATACTTGTAAAATGGACTGTTTTGTATTGTTTAAATTGTGTGAACATGTTATATGGACAGCTTTGTTTAGAATTAATCACATTGGGACTGTTTTAAGTATGTTAATTGTACATACATGTGTTGTTGCCCTGAAATGTATGTACATGTCAACGTTGGACTGTTTTAGGGTATAAAGTATACACCCATGTATTGCTTCCTTGAAATGTATGTACATGTCTATATATGCACTGTTTTGTAACATGCTTATGTTTACATGAAAATAGGACTGTTTTGGTATGTTAAATAAATATATGGACTGTTTTGTAACGTGCTTATATTTACATGAAAAACATGACTGCTTTGGTATGTTAAATAAATAAATGGACTGTTTTGTAACATGCTTATGTTTACACGAAAAACAGAACTATTTTGGTATGTTAAATAAATATATGGACTATTTTGTAAACATGTGTATATGTACTTGAAAATGGATTATTTTGCATGTTAATTTAATATGTGGTATGATTTGAGATAAATGTGCATATATGTATACAAGTACAATTAAATTGTTTAGTGTATATAAATACACATTAGACCGATATATATATTTATTAATATGTGTGAAATTAGATATTTGTATACGAAATAAAATAACACATGTTTTTTATAGACCTATATGTTTGGTGAATTACATGTCAAGTGATACATACTTGCAATCTATATGTTGGTGTTGTATATGATATGTTAGAACTTGTGAATAAGACAAGTTATAATGGGTCAATCCTGACATTTACCTAACTCCGATGGGTTCGAAGGAGTAATATAGTAGTATTATAAAACATTTGACTCATACTTATGGTTGATCAACTACCTCACTAAGTAATTACATATACTACTTTCTTGATGTGTTTCAGGGTAAGCACGCTATTGATTACTTGAGCTGGGACGTGATCAAAAGGGTCCTTGGTAGGTTGAAAGTTATTTCTAGAACTCCTAGATGGTGGCACAAATTAATACGTTGTACGCATAAGCAATGGTTTACCTCTTTGATTATGTTGCAATTAAGTAAAATTAAGTACTAGTAAGCATTGTATTGGGCCTTTATACGCTTCTTGGTTGCTTGCTAATTGTAGTTATTTCAGATATGATGATTGTATAACGATCTAGATTGTTAGTTGCTTAAGATGACTAAATAATTATGTTGATATGCAAGTATGTAGGATGTTACGCATCTATCAACACATGGTTAACATTAACAAAGTATTATATCCTGATTAATTGATTAAATGGTCTTAGGGATCGTTAATAGCAATTATGAAAGCATGTTTTTGATAATGCCATGTGAGTGTGTTGAGTTTCGAATGGTAAATAATAATTGTATTAGACCTAACTTTTGAATAGCTAAAACCGATCATTTGAACCTTAAAGTTTAGCCTTAATCTTTATGGAGTTCCTTTAAAATGCTTTATATATTAGAAGTTTATCAAATTAAGTTGGGCTATGAGTTAGTTAATGGCTTTTCTAGGTATTTGTGTAAGCGTACGTGTTTGATCATGAATTGTATGGTGGGTTTAATCTTTGAATTTTTTTTTGAAAAAAAGTTTTAATTACCCCGCTATTTCCGGAATGCATGCTTACTTAAATATGTTAAAACAGTTTTTGTTGTTCAAAATTTTGTTCGGTAACACTTCTTAAACCAGTTTTCTCCTAAGCCGTGTTAGGGGGTGTTACAACATCACCACACCAACCAAAACCTTCCCAAGCAGCACCATTTTTGTAAATAAACAAAGAAAACAAAACCAACAACACCAAATGCAACTATATGACCTAAATGCATCTATATTCCATGAAATGAGATGAAATGGGCTTGATTTCATATAATAACTTAAGTAAAGAGGCATGAAATGTTAACTTTTTGCAAGGTTATACAATGAATGAATAAGCATGAAAATGCAGATATGCATGCATAAAATGCTGAGTTATACAAAAGGACATAAATATGTATAACAAAAGCAACTAAGACCTGAGTTATACAAAATGCAAAAAATAAGCATGAAAATGCAGATATGCATGCATAAAATGCTGATGTGGGGATAATTTAATCCATAAATCTAGAGGAAATACATGCTCGTTAAAGATCTATCACACCCCAAACATAAGTTTTTACTTGTCCTCAAGTAAATTTGAAAACAACAATGTATATAAAAAATTCAAGGACATTGTAGTTAATTGAACCATTTTAAACAATGAATGAATCAATTGCATCGACACGATAGAATATTGCATTAACAACTCAAACATCAATAAATAAACAAGAATTTCAACAACACCCAACATCGAATCGATCATCTTAGATTCTTTCCACCTATCAACATTTATTTAATAAGACTTATAACAAAATATAAATATAAACATATGTATTATTTTTAATGTAGTGAGGGATATCGATTAATGAATGCACCCTAGACCCTGAAAAGTAAGATGTTTTGCAAAAAAAAACCCAGGAAGTACATCATTGCCTCGACAAACACTCATGCAGCAAGATCCTTTGGCCAAATTCATTTTTCTAACGCATGTATTGGAGTGTTCCCCCTTAAAGCAACTCTTATTGCACTCACATTGTAATGCCTTTTATTTATACTTAATAAGATCTACTAGCAGATATAACACAAGTTGAATAAGGCATAATTCATCCAAAATCAAAGAGATGATGATGGATATTCTTTACTCAAACAAGCAGATATATTAATGCAAAGCTAAGATGTAATCATCCAGCGTGTATATCCATCGAATTCATCAACAATTAAAAGGACTCAAGGTTTACACATCGAATGCAAGCAAAAGATTTTCAATACAAAAAGAACCTTACATTTGCTTAAAAAAATTCAATTAGGGTGCATTTTAACTCTTGGTTGTATACCCCTAAACTAAAACAAAATGAAACTACATTATATGGCATGCATGCAAAAGAAAACAGAATACAATGATAGAATATGGTTACAATGCTAAATGCAATGACAATAAAACTAGATGCAATTACAATGACAATGTATATGTGATGAAAATAGAGTTTAACAAAATGAAATAACATTATATGGTATGCATGCCTACAAAAACTAAAACAAACTAACTCAGTCCATTAGGGCTCTTTAGAGGAGGAGATAGAGCGACACTTCTTCTTCTTGCTCATTTTTTCTTCCTTGCGCTTCTTCTTATTATTGTCTTTGGATTTCAAGCGCTTGCATTTCATTATGTTCTTTCGATGAGAGGCCTCATCTTCTTATTCAAGACCTTCTTCATTTTGGGCTCCTCCTATTTGTCGGCATAATCAGTTTTAACTGTAGTGGGGATGAACTAGGGTGTTCTTTGTAAACCACCATTGCAAGATTGTAGTCTACTTGTTCTTCCGTTGCAAAAATAGCTTCTGTGGGTCTCACGGAATCTAACACAAACTCTGGTCCTTCAAAGGTTGTATACACAACCTTGGATGCAACCAAATTCAAATCAGCATAGATTTCTTGAGCTGTAACACCCCAAAAATTACCCTTAATTTAGAAACCCTAATTTTGAAATCCCTAATTCTTGAAACCCTAATGATTTGGGAATTTAATTTAGAAACCCTAATTAAGTTTGAGGGTTTAATTGAGAAAATTTAAATTTATGAAGCTAAATATAGAAATTCAGGGGTCAATTTGTAAATCATGAAAAGCTTAGGTGCTAGTTTGCAAATCCTCATTAAGTTCAATGGCTTCCCTTGAAAATTACCCATTAAATTGGGTATATAAACCCTTCATCAGCCCTAAAGCATATTCCGTTTTTGAATTCAATATCAGTAGTTGTTTGCCCTCTACAACTCTCGACAAGTATATGTGCGAGACTTTTTTTATTTTATTTTGATTGAACCTTGGTGAGTCTCTAGCATTGCACAACTATAACCGTTATTTTTTCCCCTTTGTCTCGTAGAAGACATCGACTTTGAGGAAGACGAGTTACCACCTCCTTCGCCTATTCGATATAACTGTGCACGTACCACAAGGACTACACATGAGTATTCTTTTAGATTAGTATTAGTGATTAGCCTGGTCGTATAGTGATAGATTTTTAATGTAGAGTTTGATATCGTAGGTTCCAATTCAGCTAGATCCGAACGCTAGAGGCGTTCTTCCCGACGTTAGAGCTATTATTGCTTGAGGTATGTTTTCTTACTATGCTATATAATAATAATTTTTATCCCATGACATTGTTTTATATCGTATGCATATTTTTACATGTGATCTAGCATGATGAATTTTTCATGTATTTTTACTTGATTTGTGTTTTAACTAAACTTCGAATTTATCAAATTGTGTTCATCAGATTAATTGAACTATGAAATATCGGATTTATCAGACTATGTGTTGAGACTAGAAAAAATGTGATTTTACATCATTGTCTGCATGGGTTGGGATTGTATGGTGGAATAAATGGTTTTTACCACACATCGATTGGTTGATTTAGAGAGTAGTTCTGGGGAACCTTACTCTTCGGACGGTATTGTAGTTGGGATTCGTTGCATCATAATTATAACTTAAGCTTTTGTGTTGTGCATCGTCATTTGTAGAATTAATGATTTTATCAAAATAATTATATTTTTGAGATTGAGATTTTCCTTGCACATTAGAGACACACTAAGCTCTTTAGCTTACTCCCCATAGTTTCATCTTATAGATATCTTTGGACCCTAGGCGACGTGGTACTTGGAGGATCTCACATTTGATTTGGTTATTTTATTATTCAGCATGGAACTATTTTAGTTATTCAAATTATTATTTATTATTTTGGAACATTTATGTAATTTCATAATTGGGGACTATTTATGTTTTTCGGATTATTTTTGCATTCTTTTATTATGGTTTTAATTCAGAGATTTGATTTAAACATTCAAATATTTATTATGACATTTATGTTTTATTTATTATAAGATATTTATTGAATTATCATTATATATTCTTTTTAAATTAAAGTATAATGTTTAAAAAATGGTCTTCTTGAGGGTTAAGTTTTCAGACGTGACTTCTTAAATTTGGCCTTTTCTTCTACCCGGGTTTAGGGGGTTACATTTAATGGTATTAGAGCTAAGTTCAACCTTCGGACTGTGAGGCTCACATAAAATTTTAAGTCGAAAATGATTTTTCCATGCATATTAAATATTTTTGGGGGAAAATGGGATTTTCTGATAAATTTATTATTTTAAAGAATTAAAGATATGTTTTGAATAGGGACTCCAAGTTTTGACTCCAATTTTAGGATTATTCCTTTTGTAGATAGACAATTGTTGCGCGTAATAAGTGCTCCGCAATTGTGCAAGTGTACACGTTGCAAGTTATAGTATAGAAGATATCGTCTCCATAGGGATTGGTGCCACTTCAAGAATCAAATCTCTTGCACTGTAACAAGTAGAAGATTGTAGGAGTTATAACTAACAACTAAACTAGAAAGCAAATAAGTAAAAGAAGATGTAATTAAATGAGAGAGAATAGGCCAGGTTATCGTGAGTTGAGGAGTGATAGCCGATTGGATCGTCTTGGTAAAATAGTGCAAGGGCAACTTAGTTGTCGTGGCAACTTGCATAGCGGGGTTGCCTTGGCAACTAATCGATGGTTGCCTGGGCGACTTGCTGGGCAACTACTTGGGCGATTGGGCAGCAACTTCAAGGTTCGCCAGAGCGTTCTTCAATGGTTTCTTCTTATCCCTAAGTCGAAACTCTAGCTATTTGTGCATGCCTTAATAATACATCCCTGCGTAAATCAAAGGTGAACAACAACCAATCTTGCGCTCGTCTCAGCCATTGAAATCCTTAACTTATTCCTAAGCCGGATTAATCTTCACCATCAATAGATTGAATAAAGACCATACTCATTCGTTTCTTGAATCTAACTCTCCCGATATTAGATAAATAGATGAAGTGACGAGATCCTCTCCCAATTCACTCGCAAACAAGAATAAGAACCAAGAATGAGTAAACCTTGAATTGAAAGTGCAAACTCTTATTACCTAAACAAAATCCAATTGTTTCTCACAACCACAAAACACAATAACCTTAGCCAAGTAGATTTAGTTCATGGCTACGTTCCAAAGAAACACAAGACAAAGAATTCCTAGCATAAACCTAATTGAACAAAGAAAGAAAAAGATGAAGAGTGGTTGAAGCCTTGTAGTCGAGACTCCCCCTTTGATCTTGTCGAAAATTCTCTCATCTCTCCCCCTTGGAGTTGACGGCATGGCCTTCAATTTATAGGGCTAGGTCAAAGTCTTTTTTGAGGAGGAAGTTAAGTTGGAATTAAATTATCTTTAAAGATTATAATTCTTTATTATATTTAAATTCCTTCTAGAACTTCTCATATCTTCTTGGGATTTAATTTCTCTTTAACCTCTTCATGGAAATCAAACTCCTTTGGGATTTAACTTTTCTCCATGTCATCTTGGGCTTATATAGTCATCAATTTCGACTACCATGTCATCTTATTCCTTGTCGAAAATTACACTGGCAACTAGCTCGGTATCTACTTCATGCATTGCCCTGGAAACTAGCTCGTCATCTCCTTCATGCATTGCCTTGGCAACTGGTTCCAACCTTGCTTTGGCAAGTGATTCTTCACACACACACAAAAACACACCAAAGCAGCAGCTCTTTCCACAAAATTGAGCAAAATATGAAATCAAGCTTGTCCACCAAGGAAACGATGCAAACATGCATGAATGACTAATAATGCAACTAATATGAGCCTAAGTCTAGCAATAATAAGAATAAAAAGGGTAATAAAAATAGTACTTTTGAAGACTTAAGACACCTTCAAACTCGAACTACTACTTGTCCTCAAGCAATGCAAAGTAATAATTACCCGCTAAGACTTCAATTTTCACAAACTTAGATTTGAACTTGATTTCAATTCTCAGAACTGTGGCACAAAGTATGATTGTCTTTTCATTTTTCGAAAAACTTAGGAGTTACTCGAAATCAAACTATAATGCTTGTGAGTGTGTGCGGAGTTGTGTGCTAGTTGATTTTTCGGATTCTATGCAAACAAGAGGTTTTCAAATTACTTCATTGGGTTCATTAAACATGTTTTACTAGAGCCGGTTTCGGGCACCTCTAGTGTTTTATTTTTAGTTTTCTTAAGTTAATTAATTTATTCGACTATAGCCGATTTTGGGCACCTCTAGCGACCAATTTTTAGCACATAATAGAGCCAATTTCGGGCACCTCTAGCGATCATTTTTTTAGCACATACTAGAGCCAATTTTGGGCACCTCTAGCATTCATCCAATTTTTATTCTAATCCCCCAACTTTTTAACTATCAACCTAAGTTCACTAGAATTCATTAAATCAATCAAGCCACAACAGTGTTTCATCAAGTTTAGCATCATAGTATGATTCTAAGTGTTTCCATGATTATCCTAGAATAAAAAGTTCTATCAATACTTAAGATGAATACAACTAAAGGCATGGCAAGCAATTTATGTATCCTAAATGCAATACTTAAGATGAATACAACTAAACATGGTAACTAACTAATAACAATCCCCCCAAACTCGAGTGAGGCATTGTCCTCAATGCATGCAACGAAGAAAAATAAAACTAAAGAAAAGTAAAATGCAAATGAAGACTTACTCTAAGAGTTTGTCATCGTGGATGATTGGTTTCCTTTTGGTCGGTGTCTTGATTCTTTTGCTTGAACGCGGTGGTTGCTTCCTTGTTGCCAATGGTGGAGTCGATCCTCGTACGGGGTTGTCCTCATCGTCCTCTTCGTCAATGTCATTGGATTTTTGCTTGGGCTTGGAGGATTCGATTGGTGCGGTCTTTGTTGGTGCAATTGAGGACTCGTCCGAATCTGAAAAATTAGACAATGATTTAGTACGAGTTAATTCGGGCATAGGTGCTTTTCCTTTAGCTTTTACAGTGGTTGCCGGGGCATCTTCAGCTTTGGTTGCCATGGCATCTTCAGTGTTGGTTTCCGTGGCAACTTCTTTGGCAGGCGCAGTGTAGGTTGTCGCGGTATCATCTGTTGCGGTTGCCGTGGCAACTACTTCATTGGTTACCGTGGCAAGGATTTCGACAGAAAAGATTGGGAACGGCACGCGGCTGTCTGGGTACTTTTCCAGGATGACTTGGGTGATGGCATTGTTATACTCCTTCATGTACTGTATGAGCATTAGTTGCTGGTCTTCAATTTGCCTAAGGTGGCTCGCCAATGGTTGTAAGAGTGCTTCAAGTTGTCCCAGGGTTGATGGCTGAGTTGCGTGGGCATTAGGGGTTGTTGAGGCAGCAGGGGTTGCCGCGGCAATTGAAGGCATTAAGGGTTTTACCGGTGCCTCTCCCATTAGCTTTCAGATTTGTGCTCGACTCCATCCGGACTTTAGTAGGGCCTTTTCATCGGTGGACTCACTTAGGACATGCATCTCCATGCAAAGATTAGAAATTAAGCAAGGGAAGAAAAGAGAACCCTTGTCTTTTGACTACATACGAAAATATCATCACAAATAATTTTTCCAATGTTAATGATGCGATTATGCAAGATAGAATGTATGAGCAAAAGATGAGGTGTATCAACGGTAGTATTGTGTGGGCTAGGCATTAAAGAAGTTTTAACAAACTTATTCCATAATTTTGCCTCGGGTTTAAGCCGAAGGTGATTTACCGTGCCCTTGCATTTACCGTCGTTCCAATGAGTTCCCGGTATAGTGAGTTCTTGAAGCATCTTGTCGAGTTGCTTGGGCGTGAGTTGATCAACAAAGGCTAGATGTTTGTCCTTCTCAATGTAGAGCTCGTAAAAGGTGTTGATGTTTTCAGGGCTTATGAGTATAGCCTTGTCACGAACAAAAACATAAGGATTATCCGTGTTAGGTGAGTGAGCATAGAATTCTCTTACCTATGAGATGTTATCCGGTTCCGATTGATGGCAAAAGATTTGCCACTTTTGATGTGCAATCCTTTCAAAGATGAATTGTTCAAGGCCGAAATCTTGATGAGAATTGGAGTATTCAAAGCCTTGTTCTTCGCAAATCTTTCGGCTTTCAAACTTGGAGTGAAATCTTTCTTTAACCACCGGTGTAGCAAACTTCTTGTATCTTGGTTCTTTGGAGGAACTTGGATGAACCAAAAATGCAATTTTGGATGCCATGGATGATCTTGGTTGTGAGTTTTGTAAAAACAAAGAAAAGAAAACAAAAGAAACTAAAGAGTTGCAAGATGAAAAGTAGGAATAGGTTTCTTGGAAGTTAAGGGTGATGGGTTATATAGAAAAGATAGGTAGTAGATATGGTGGGTGGGATTAATTTTTGAATAAAGAGGAAAGGGGTTTCGATTTAGGGGAAGGGTGACGGCTAGGGAGCTTACTTAGGGTAAGTTGGAGGCTTTATATAAGCCTTAGATTCAGCCCATTAATTTCCTTGTTGAAGAAGTTTCCTTCTTGAATCAAAATTCCTCTTTATCTTGAACTCTTTTCCTACAATTACAAAAACAAGTAAAATAAGGATTAAAATTAAAGATAAACTTAATAAAAGAAAATAAATAAAGATGTGCAAAGAAATTCTTAAACTTAAAAAGATAAATATGAAAGAATTATGTAGTTTTAATCTTAAAGAAAATAAATAAATCTATGCTAAAAAGAACAAATAACCGAAAATAGTAAAAAAATAGTTCGAAAAAAATAAAGATAAAATCAAAATCAAAAGAAAATATCGAAAGGAGAGCATTCTCATGCATCTCCTAAGGTGACCACTTCTATGTTACGTTCCACATGTGCACCGTTGTAGTGCTTTAATCTTTGTCCGTTAACTTTGAATTCATGTTCGTCAGTGATGGACTTGATTATCACGGAACCATGGGAGAATGGTTTTACAACTTCGAATGGTCCCGACCATCTTGATTTCAGTTTTCCTAGGAAAATCTTTAGCCGAGAATTGAATAAGAGAACTAGTTGCCCTGGCATGAATTGTCGCGGCAATAGTTTCTTGTCATGCCATTGCTTTGTTTTCTCTTTGTAGATTTGTGCATTGTTGTAGGTGAGTGCACGGAATTCCTCGATCTCGTTGAGGTCCAACAAACTCTTTTGTCCGGCACTTTCCCAATCCATATTCACGATCTTGATTGCCCAATATGCCTTGTGTTCAATTGCCACCGGTAGATGGCATGTTTTGCCATAGACAAGTCAGAAGGGGGACATACCTAAGGTTGTTTTGAATGTAGTGCGATATGCCCAAAGTGCATCATCTAGTCTTACTGACCAATCCTTCCTAGAAGGATTTACAACTTTCTCGAGTATACCCTTCAATTCCCTGTTGGAAATTTCTGCTTGCCCATTGGTTTGTGGATGATATGTCGTGGCAATCTTGTGAGATACACCAAAGTGTTTTAACATCTTGGCGATGAGTTTGTTGTCGAAGTGCTTGCCTTCATCACTGATAATTGCTCTCAACATCCCAAACCGTATAAATATATTTTTCTACAAGAATCGTTGCACGGTCTTGGAATCGTTGTTGGGAACTGCAGCTACCTCAACCCATTTAGACACATAGTCAAAGGCAAGTAGAATGTAGAGGTTGCCGAATGAAGATGGAAAAGGTCCCATAAAATCGATCCCCCATACATCGAACAATTCCACCTCAATGATGTTTTAGAGCGGCATCTCATGTCGTCTAGAGATATTGCCCGTCCTCTGGCAATGATCACATTGCTTGTAAAACTCTTGGGCATCTGTGTACAGTGTTGGCCAATACAAACCGGATTGCAAAACTTTGGCCGCGGTATGAGTTCCTCCAAAATGTCCTCCATAGGGTGAAGAATGGCTTTGCCAGAGCACATTCTGCTGCTCCTCTTCAGGGACAAATGAGCGTATAACTTGACCTGCACATTGTTTAAACAAATGAGGCTCGTCCCAAAAGTAATGCTTAGCATCATGGCGGAACCGCTTCTTCCCTTGGTGAGTAAGGCCATAAGGTAAAATACCACAAATAAGGAAATTAACTAAATCTGCATACCAGGGTATTGCCGAGGCATATGTTGCCGTGGCAATTGCTTCCATGGTTGTCGAGGTGTGCGCATCTAGAGTTGTCAAGGCATACGCGTCCATGGTTGCCGAGGCATGCGTGTTAAGGGTTATTGAGGCGTGCGCATCAGTGGTTGCTGTGGCATATGCGTCTGGAGTTGCAGAGGCGTGTGCGTCAAGAGCTGTTGCAGCATCAAGGGTTACCGAGGTGTGTGCATCCATGGTTGCTGAGGCAACTAAAAGTTGGTCATCCGGGAATGCATTGTATGTCTCTAAATCCACGTCCTTCTCCCTATTGCGTTCTAAACGTGATAAGTGATCAGCCACTTGATTTTTTGTTCCTTTCCTGTCCTTAATTTCAATGTCAAATTCTTTTAAAAGCAATATCCAAGGAATCAAACGAGGTTTGGCATCCTTTTTAGAAAATAAATACTACAGCTAGTAACTCTTTCTTCGTTGTTGTGTAATTCACTTGAGCACTATTAAGAGTTTTACTAGCGTAGTATATCACATGAAAGGTCTTACATGTGCGTTGGCCTAGGACTGCTCCTACCGCGAAATCACTTGCGTCACACATGGGCTCAAAAGGTAGTGTCCAATCTGGTGGAACGACAATGGGTGCGGAGGGAAGCTTTTCCTTTAAGGTTTCGAATGCTTGGGTGCAAGAATCATCAAATTTGAAGACTTTATCCTGCTCAAACAAATTGCACAAGGGTTTAGTAATTTTAGAAAAATTATAAATGAACCTCCTGTAAAAACCTGCATGTCGAAGAAAGCTTCGGATTCCTTTAACCGAACTTGGTAGGGGTAATCTCTCGATCATGTCCACCTTGGCTTTGTCTACTTCAATTCCCTTAAATGAAATCTTGTGGCCGAACACTATTCCTTCATCTACCATAAAATGGCACTTCTCCCAATTAAGGACTAAATCGGTTTCTTCACATCTTGCCAACACCTTCTCTAAATTGCCGAGGCAGCTGTCAAAGTCATTACCAAAAATGGAAAAATCATCCATGAAGATCTCAAGGAAGTCTTCGACCATGTCTGAAAAGAGTGCCATCATGCATCTTTGGAAGGTTGTCGGGGCGTTACACAATCCGAACGGTATTCTTCGGAAAGCATAAGTACCGTATGGGCATGTAAAGGTTGTCTTTTCTTGATCTTCTGGTGCTATGGCAATTTGATTGTAACTTGAATAACCATCAAGAAAAAAATAAAAGGGTTTACCTGCAAGACGGTCAAGCATCTGATCAATAAAGGGTAATGGAAAGTGATCTTTCCTAGTGGCTTTGTTTAGCTTTCGATAATCCATACAAACCCTCCAACCGGTCACAGTCCTGGTTGTAATGAGTTCATTGTTTTCATTACTTACCACCATTATACCTCCTTTTTTTGGTACACATTATACCGGACTTACCCATGTACTATCAGAGATAGGGTATATAATGCCGGCGTCAAGCGACTTGATGATTTCTTTCATTACAACCCCTTTCATGGCATGATTCAGTCTCCTCTGAGCCTCAATCAAAGGTTTGTGATCATCTTCTAACAAAATCTTATGCATGCACACTACTGGGCAATTCCCTTCAAGTCGGCAATTGTCCACCCTATTTCCATCTTGTGTAGCATCAACATTTTGATCAGCTTATTTTCCTGCTCAAGTTGTAACTTAGAGGAAATAATTACAAGAAATGTATTGTCAGTTCCCAAGTAAGCATATTTTAGTTGCTCTGGCAATTGTTTCAACTCAAGAATCGGTGGTTGTTCAATGGAGGGCATTTCGAGTTTACCTTCCTTACTTGAGTAATCGAGTGGTTCAAAGTATGTACCTGGTCGATTGGCTAACCAATTTGCCTCTTCTTGTTGTTTCTCATCGATCGAATCTTAATGCTCCTCAGGTTCCTCTTGATCGGTAATGTAGTTACCGAGGCAACTAAATTCCTCATCGAAGTTAAACTCTGCCGTGGCATGAAGAAGTTGGCATTCTTCCAGATCATCGGCATCCCTTAGGATTTGGAACACATTTAGTTTAACTTGATGGCAATTGTCTCCTGAGAATGATAGGTGCATGTTCATCTGCTTCCCAATCCAAAACAATAAAGTCAGCGGGAAAAATAAATTTATCAACTTTTACTAGTATGTCTTCAATTTTTCCCTCTGGATGCATATAGAATCTGTCGGCTAGCTATAGCATAACTGTTGTAGGTCTTGCCTTTTCGATTCCTAGTTTCTGGAAAACCGATTTAGGCATCAAGTTTATGCTTGCTCCAATGTCACATAAAGCTTTCCCGACATAATGGTTTCCAATGGAACAGGGTATTGTGAAACTTCTAGGATCCTTCAACTTGGGTGGCATACGATTTTGCAACATGGCCATGCATCCCTCTGTTGCAGCAACTATTTCAAACTCTCCTAGCCTTGTTCTCTTGGACACCATGTCTCAAAGAAACTTGCCTTAGTTTGGCATTTGTTCAATTGCTTCAGCCAATGGCAAGTTGATGTGGACTTGCTTTAGGATATCAAGAAACTTCTTGAATTGATATTCTTGCTTTTGTCGCTTCAACCTCTATGGGAATGGTGGTGGAAGTCGGATATCTTCGATCCTCTCATTGGTCTGGAACCTGATTGAGGGCATTGCCGGGGCAACTAGAGTTGCCGAGGCATTATCAACTGGGGTTGCCGAGGCATGCTTATCGCAGGTTTCCAAGGCATCCTTATCACTGGTTGCCGAGGCATCCTTATCACCAGTTACCAAGGCATGCTTATCGTTGGTTGCCAAGGCATGCTTATTGCTGGTTGCCGCGGCAATTCCTGGTTCAGCATTTGAGGCTTTGCCGCTGAGTTCGTCTTGATCTTTTTGTGGAGTTTTGTTTGATGAGCGAGCTTGAGCCTCTTTAAGTTGTTGGCCACTTCTAGTGGTGATTGCCTTACATTGCTCATTGCCAGTTCCTCTTGCGACTTCAGTATCGCTAGGTAAACCTCCTTGCGGTCTAGTATTCAGGTTTTGAGCAAATTGTCTGACTTGATTTTCCAATGATTTGATTGCAGCCTCTTGGTTTTGCAATTTCATCTCCGTCCTATTAATAAAAGCATCAGTTCTTTTTATGAAGTTACTATTCTCAACTATATAAGATTCAGTTTTCAATATAAAAGCATTGAGAGAATTTTCCAAAGAACTAGATGTTGTCGGTTGTTGCTGCGGCAACTGTTACCATGGCATATTTTGCTGGAATCCCGATGCTTGTGCATTTTGATTGTTCTGGTTTAGAGCATTGTTGGGATTACTCCATGAAAAATTCGGGTGCTTCTTTCAAGCTGGATTGTATGTATTGGATATCACATTGTTGTTCTGGTTGTAATTCCCCATATAGAAGCTGGATTCCAGATTTTGCATACATTCAGAAGAATCATGGTTACCACCACATAACTCACAAAAGGAATCTATTACCCTGACCTCCTGTGTTGTTTAGTTTCTGCATGTTCTGGACCATCTTGGTTAAAGTAGCCAATTGTGCCGAAATTGAGTCTGATGATCCCAGTTCATGTATTGTGGCTTGGCGTTTAACTCCTCCTCTTCTAGCAGAGGGGAATTGATAATCATTCTTGGCAAGTCTATTTAGAATTTGCATTGCTTCCTCCGGTGACTTATCTAGGAGTATGTCGTTTGCCAAGGCATCTAGCGTCATCCTTGTTGGTGTATTCACAATGTTGTAAAACATTGTTACTTGTGTCCACACTGGGAATCCGTGTAGAAGTTCTCTATATCGCTCCCAAGCCTCGTACATGGATTCATCATCTGCCTGCCGAAAAGAAGTAATGTCGTTACAAGGCTTATCAGTCAAATTTGTATGATTAAATCGAGCAAGGAAATCACAATAAAGATCGGTCCAAGATCCTTTTGGTCCGGCAAGAATACTATTCAACCATGCTTTTGCCCTATCCCTTAGTGAATAGGGGAATAATCTTAGTCGTAAAACATTGGGGGTGACTCCTTGTATTTTGAATGAATTGCAAATCTCGAGGAAATATTTAAGATGTTGTCGTGCATCTTCAGTTGCTGAGCCGCCAAATTGACCAATTATGTTGATCATATTAAACATCATCGGTTTCAACTCAAAGTGGTCGGCTTCAATTTCAGGTGTGGCAACTCCTGGATTAAGTCCTTCAAGATCTTCTTCAAGATAGTCTTGAATAGTTCTATTGCGTGCAAGAATCACTCCTCCTCCTACTGGAACATCTTGATTCATATTGCCGTCTTGATTAGCCATTCCTACTCTTAACCTTCGTCTAAGTCTTTGTAAGGTTCGTTCGATTTCTGGATTAAAGGGATATTCTAGTGTAATCGGTCTCGCCCTGGTCATATACCAACGCAAAACCAAAGTTTTGTTAGCCCTTTGAATCTTAAACAAGAAAAATAAAAAGTGCAAGAAAAAAAATAAAGTTACTATCGCCAATCCCGGCAGCGGCGCCAAAAACTTGTTGCGCTTAATAAGGGCTCCGCAATTGTGCAAGTGTACACATCACAAGTTATAGTATAAAAGATATCGTCTCCACAGGGATTGGTGTCACTTCAAGAATATAATCTTTTGCACTATAAAAAGTAAAAGAACACAAGTAGAAGATTGTAGGAGTTTTAACTAACAACTAAACTAGAAAGCAAATAAGTAAAAGAAGATGTAATTAAATGAGAGAGAATAGGCCAGGTTATCGTGAGTTGAGGAGTGATAGCCGATTGGATTGTCTTGGTAAAAGAGTGCAAGGGCAACTCAGTTGCCATGGCAACTAGCACAGCGGGGTTGCTTTGCCAACTAATCGATGGTTGCCTGGGTGACTAGCTGGGCAACTACTTGGGTGATTGGGCAGCAACTTCAAGGTTCGGCGGAGCGTTCTTCAATGGTTTCTTCTTATCCGTAAGTCGAAACTCTAGCTATTTGTGCATGCCCTGATAATACATCCCTGCGTGAATCAAGGGTGAACAACAACCAATCTTGTGCTCCTCTTAGCTGTTGAAATCCTTAACTTATTCCTAAGCCGGATTAATCTTCACCATCAATAGATTGAAGAAAGACCATACTCATTCGTTTCTTGAATCTAACTCTCCCGATATTAGATAAATAGATGAAGTTACGAGATCCTCTCCCAATTCACTCGCAAGCAATAATAAGAACCAAGAATGAGTAAACCTTGAATTCAAAGTGCAAACTCTTATTACCTAAACAAAATCCAATTGTTTCTCACAACCACAAAACACAATAACCTTAGCCAAGTAGATTTAGTTCATGGCTAGGTTCCAAAGAAACACAAGAAAAAGAATTCCTAGCATAAACCTAATTGAACAAAGAAAGAAAAAGATGAAGAATGGTTGAAGCCTTGTAGTCGAGATCTCCCCTTTGATCTTGTCGAAAATTCTCGCCTCTCTGCCCCTTGGAGTTGACGGCATGGCCTTCAATGTATAGGGCTAGGTCAAAGTCTTTTTTGAGGAGGAAGTTAAGTTGGAATTAAAATACCTTTAAAGATTATAATTCTTTATTATATTTAAATTCCTTCTAGAACTTCTCCTATCTTCTTGGGATTTAATTTCTCTTTAACCTCTTCATAGAAATCAAACTCGTTTGGGATTTAACTTTGCTCCACGTCATCTTGGGCTTATCTAGTCATCAATTTCGACTACTATATCATCTTATTCCTTGTCGGAAATTGCCCTGCCAACTAGCTCGGCATCTCCTTCATGCATTGCCCTGGCAACTGGTTCCAGCCTTGCTTTGGCAATTGATTATGCAACACACACAAAAACACACCAAAACAGCATATTTTTCCACAAAATTGAGCAAAATATGAAACCAAGCTTGTCCACCAAGGAAACGATGCAAACATGCATGAATGACTAATAATGCAACTAATATGAACCTAAGTCTAGCAATAATAAGAATAAAAAGGGTAATAAAAATAGTACTTTTGAACGCTTAACAACTACTATGCCACCTCATAGGAGCTCTAGGTTAGCGACTAGCCGTGGTCAAGGTCGAGGTCGTACTATTGCTTTTGAGAGTGATACTCCTCCTCCTGTGGATTTTCCACAGAATCAAGGTGATATTCATGATGATGATGTA
Organism: Hibiscus mutabilis; assembly: GCA_019671005.1. Taxonomy (NCBI): domain Eukaryota; kingdom Viridiplantae; phylum Streptophyta; class Magnoliopsida; order Malvales; family Malvaceae; genus Hibiscus; species Hibiscus mutabilis. The sequence goes on along the minus strand of CM033718.1, from coordinate 23,619,529 downwards.
GAGAATCAGCTTGGGGATCAGACTTGAGTATATCAGACTGGTGGTGAAAATCCACCTATTCAACAGACTCAGAATGATGGTCCACATGATTCTAGGGATAGTGAGATTGATTGCTTGGATACTGCTACAGTACAAGAGAGTTACTTCGTTACCTCTGCCAATCTAAAGGTGTCAGGAAACCTATATCTACCAAGGTTTTGGCTGCTGGGATGACTATGTTTAGTGGGAAGACGAGTACGAATCCGCTGATGCAGAGTATTGGCTGAAGAAGCTTTAGCGTCTGTTTGTGGAGATGGATTATCCTACCGATCGAAAGATTGGGGCTGATATATCATTGTTGTAGGGTGAAGTCTAGAATTGGTGGGAGGTTGAGGAGAATTTTATTCCAGCTAGTCAGATCTCTTGAAACCATTTTTGACAGTCACTTAGAGACCGTTATATTGGGTCAGAATATTTAGCAAAGTGTCAGGATGATTTCATGAATCTAATGCAGAATGACATGACCGTAAATGATTATGAGATAGAGTTTATGAGGCTGATCCAGTATGTTCCGGGGTTGGTGACCACAGAGAAAGAAAAATGTGATTGGTTTTTGAAAGGGTTGCAATTTTCGATTAAGACTAGTGTCACTCTGTATTTGGATACAGAGTATAAGGAGATTACTAAACGGGCTAGGACTACTGAGCGAATTGAAGCAGAGAAGAAACAATAATAATCTTAGGGTATCGATCAATCTAGGAAACAATCAACCACGTATATTTAGCAAGGTCAGGGAAATCAGTCTAGGAAGAGGGTTAGAGAAGATTTTGATCATCAGAATTATCAAAGTGAGAGACTTGCACCATCGACAATTTCGACTGGTAGTGGAGAATGTAGGGAGAAGACGGGGGCATGTTTCAAATGTGGTTCCTTTGATCATTTCTTCAATGATTGTCCACGTCCATATACAACTTCATTTGTACAGCGTCAGTCTCAGAAATCAGTTCAGACACTTGTTGGGGATAAATGACATTGTAGACATCATTCTTCGGGTACAACTAGTAGAGATAGACCTGTTCAGAGTGTTAGATCAGCTAGATCTGAGGCTAGACGTCCTAGATTGGTTTATGCAACAAGAACACATCAGGGCTATGATGAAGAGCCAAAGGAAATAACAGGTACATTTATGATGTTTTTAATTTTTAGTTTTATGTTGAAGGATGATGAATTCAGAACGAAGAATTTTAAGTTGTGTCAGTTAACTTTAGAGATCTATTCCTAAGTCTAAAAATTACCCCTAATTTAGAAGCCCTAATTTTGAAATCCTTAATTCTTGAAACCCTAATGATCTGGGAATTTAATTTAGAAACCCTAATTAAGTTTGAGGGTTAAATTGAGAAAATTTAATTTACGAAACTTAATATAGAAATTCAGAGGTCAATTTGTAAATCATGAAAAACTTAGGTGCTAGTTTGAAAACCCTCTTTAAGTTCAATGGCTTCTATTGAAAATTACCGATTAAATTGGGTATATAAACCCTTCATCAGCCCTAAAACATATTCCATTAGTGAATTCAATATTAGCAGCCGTTTACCCTCTCCATCTCTCGACAAGTATATGTGCGAGACTTTTTTTATTTTATTTTGATTGAACCTTGGTGACTCTCTAGCATCGCAAAACTATAATCGTTATTTCTTTCCCCTTCGTTTTGTAGAAGACATCAACTTTGAGGAAGACGAGTTACCACCTCCTTCGCCTATTCGATCTAACTGTTCACGTACCACAAGGACTACACGTAAGTATTCTTTTAGACTAGTATTAGTGATTAGCTTGGTGGCATAGTGATAGATTTTTAATGTAGAGTTTGATATTGTAGGTTCCGATTTAGCTAGATCCGAACGCGAGAGGCGTTCTTCCTGACGTTAGAGCTATTATTGCTTGAGGTGTGTTTTCTTACTGTGCTATATAATAATAATTTTTATTGTGTGACATTTTTTTATATCATATGCAGATTTTTACATGTTATGTAGCATGATGAACTTGTCATGTATTTTTACTTGATTTGTGTTTTAACTAAACATCGAATTTATCCAATTGTGTTCTTCGGATTAATTGAACTATGAAATATCAGATTTATCGAACTATGTGTTGAGACTATAACAAATGTGATTTTACATCATTGTTTGAATGGGTTGGGATTGTATGGTGGAAGCAGTGGTTTTTACCACACATCGATTGGTGGATGTAGAGAGTAGTTCTAGGAAACCTTACTCTTCAGACGGTGTTGTAGTTGGGATTCATTGCATCGTATTTATAAGTTAAGCTTTTTTGTTGTGCATCATCAGTTGTGGAATTAAAGATTTTCTCGAAATAATTATATTTTTGAGATTTAGATTTTTCTTGCACATTAGAGACACACTAAGCTCTTTAGCTTTCTCCCCATAGTTTCCTCTTACAGATATCTTTGGACCTTAGGCTACGTGGTACTTGGAGGATCTCACATTTTATTCGGTTGTTTTATTATTCAGTGTGAAACTATTTTAGCTATTCAAATTATTATTTATTATTTTGGAACATTGATATAATTTCATAATTGGGGACTATTTATGTTTTTTGGATTATTTTTGCATTATTTTACTATGGTTTTAATTAGTTTAGCCTCTTTAGTCAATTCAATTAGATGTTACTGTAAATGAACCATAATTATGTAAACCTATTCCTAATAGATTGACCCCAAAATCACATATCCAAATTATAAGAAATCCCATAGAAGCCACAAGTGCGGAATTTACACCTTCGAAATTTTTATTTGTTCAGGTATGTAAATAAATCGCGAATACGGTCCAAGTAATAAATGACCAAGTTTCCTTCGGGTCCCAATTCCAATACGATCCCTATGTTTTATTTATTATAAGATATTTATTAAATTATCATTATATATTCTTTTAAATTAAAGTATAATTTTTAAAAATTGATATTTTTTAGGGTTAAGTTTTCAAACGTGACTTCTTAAATTCGGTCTTTTCTTCTAGGCCGAGTTTAGGGGTTACATGAGTAGTGTTCTTCTCAACTTAGAAAATTTCTTCCTCGTACTCATCAGAGTCTTTCATAAAAACTTATTCTTTTTCTGGAACAGTCAGGGTGGTTTCTTCCTCTATTGTGGCATTCAAATCAAAAAGGCAATCTTTGATTATCTTGCTTGATGCTTCTTTTTTTGGAGTGTCATCATCCTCGCTAACATTCTAAGGGGAATTTACAAATTTATTAGGGACTTCCTTTATGGTTGCATTAGAAGAAAATTTATAACTCCGTATGATTGGTGGGAATTATGGGAATTCTAGCAATATGACTGGGGTGAGTCTAATCATTACAACGTGAGCATATTTGTGTCATGTCTTGACATATGCATAAAATAAATTTTGTGCAAGGTCAAGTGTTTGAATTGTGGCTACAAGTTTCCCCATCATGCTTGTCACAGCATCAAATTTATCCTCTATCGCCAGAACTTTCATCCACACTTCATCATTTGTGGGGACATCATCAACAACGTTCTCCACTTTTGCTTTCCCATTCTCTTCCTTCTTTCCAGTGCCCACTTTGGGAGTAGGAACCTTTGAAGACTTCACCATTCTCTCAATAGAGACCTCAGTAAGTGGCCCCTTGTTGGCTGTCACCTCATCATTTTTTAGGGGCTTGACTCCCTTTAGATTGCATTGTTGCATAATCAATGCTGGGAACGCAAAGAATCCCTTTTTCCTATAACATCCCTAAAACCGGTATCGAAATAGCCTAAATATTGCAATAACATTGGTCACATATTTATTTCATTGATAATGAGCCTTAGATGTGTCCACTCCTCAATTGAGAAATTCTTTGGAAGAATTAAATTTTGAAGTTAAGTTGGGCGTATCTATACGGTAGGTCTCGTATTGGTACAGCTCAACAGTTATTAACTAACTTACCGAACTTGGCTTAGCTGTATCGGTACGGCTATAAGGCGTATCGGTACGGGCATCTGTCAAAAATGATATTTGTGACTAAATCAAGGGAATTGAAGATGGATGGATGAGTCACCTATTTGCTTGACCCACCCCATGTGAACAAGGGTCATCTATTTGACAAAAGATGACAATTGATTGAGGAAAAAGGGATTTGTTGATATTAAATGGGTTTCCTCCCAAGCTAGGAAACCATGTGATTGGTTGCCTGGGAGGCAACCCTTGTGTAAAGGAAACCACTGGCCAAAACCCTTAGGGAATAAAAGAAAGGGGTTAAAACATATTTTAAGTAAACCGAGGCTAAGTTCCTATCTCTCCATCCTTTTCCATTGAAGAACAAGCAAGCACCACCATTTCCACCTTCTTCCTTGAGCTTAAGCAATCACCTCCCTTGGTTGCTTAGGTTTGCTTAAATTTCTCTACATCGTTAGATAGCCCTCAATTGGGTAAGATGAAACCCTCAAACAATTTTTCGAATCCATGGATATATTGAGCTTAATTTCAAATTGAAGTTGTTGAGCTTATAGACTAATCTGTGGACATCTTTCTTGCTCAATAGCCAATGGTTAATTTTGAGCATAGTTATTGAATTTGGTATTGTTATATTGCTTTCAATACCATACGCTCAATTCTAATTAATTCCTATTGTTGTAACCTAGTTCAAGAATTGGAGAAAGATCCCCCGTCATCTCCAACAAAAGCTAGAAGCAAAGGAGTTGTAATCCGAGAGCCTTGAAAGCTTTGGAATTGAGGTGAGTGTAGTCAAAGTCTCAGGATTGAGCTAGGTATCTTTCTCAATTTGTTGTTATTAAAATTATCATTGCTAACCCTACTTGCTAAGGGATATTGCATCGAATCACTTAGTGGATGTTGTGGTAAGTATTTGGTAAGTTATCATATTGAGGATTGAGCATTGTCACCATTATCGACATCATTACTGAATATCGAACTTAGATATTGTCATTGTCATCATGTATTGTTATTGCCATCGTCATTGTCGTTACTATTGAATCATGGAAGTATAGAGTATTGATCATAGGGCATTGTTATTGCTATTGTCATTGATATTATCATTGGACATGGATATCGAATCATTGCTTATTGATAAAACCATTGAAAACATTGAACATTGTTATTGCTATTGAACATCGATCATTGACATTGTTACCAGACCTTAGATTCGAAGGACATTGGATACAATTGGCAAGCCATAGAATTCATGAGCTCAGTGTATGGGTGGACTACGGTCCTAGGGCTACGACCTATATTGATTTTGCGAGACGGAGAGATGTTTGTGATATTGGTCATATTGGCGAGGCGGAGGGACTAGACAATTCATTGATTTGGCGAGGCGTAGGAATTCGCGTATCCACTATTCAGAATCGATCCAAGGGTTATTGCTAAAATATGGAAATATTATTGTCAATCATGATCATTGCACTGATTCTAATAGTTCATTGTATTGCTATTGTCATCACTTGAATTGGAATTCATTACATTGCTAATGACATCATTTATGGCTACCTCACTAGGCAATGTATGCCTAATGCATTGCATCTCATCCATTTCAGGTTAAGGGACACATCGTTCGAGATCAGAGAGGTTGAGGAATTAGACAAGTCACAAACAAGCCTAAAGTAATGTATATCGAACCTATGAACTCCTAGTAGGGTGGCAATGTACTTCGAATAGTCACATGGTGCTCTTTCGATATGCATATGTTAAGCTTGTGGTGTAATAGTGCTTGAGGCTCTAAGTGGTCTTTTTATATGGTTTGAAAATGACTAAAAATGCATAGTAGGCTCCTAAAGGTGAAAACCTAGTGAATGGGTTCCCATTGACATGAAACTTGACTTGCTAGTAGATTAAATGGTTATAATCCTGCTAGTACAGTTTCATTGTATTTAGACATCGTTTGGTAGGTCAAATCAAATAAAAATTAGTCGTTACAGTGTAGGTGTATCGGTACAGGTGGTGGTGTATCGATACGACCTTACATATTTAGTTAGGTTAACGTTGGTTAAAAGGGGGTGTATCAATACTGCTTAGGCATATCGGTACGGACTTTGGTCACTAGAATTTGGTTACAAAAATGGTATCGATACGGGTTCAGGGCATATTGATACGAAGTCAACGTGGTCAACCTGTATCGATACGGTCTCAAGTGTATCGATACGGGCTTGTTCCCTTTTAATCTGTAATCCTTGAATTAAGCATGGCGTATCGATATAGCCTCTAGGGTATCGATACGGTGGTAGGTAAATTAGTTATAAGTGATAAAGAATAGCTTTTAAAAATTTGCAATATAGTCATAGAAATCTTATAAGTCCAATTGATAGGATAATGAACTCTGATTAGCATGAAATTTTACAGGCTCACTATTATTGCATTGGATTTTATTGTGGAATTGTTAATTATAGAAGATGACCCCTAAATTATCAAAATTACAATTTAGTCCCTATAACTTGTAAAAGATTAAAATTTGTCCCAATCGGGTAATCGTAGACTTGTAAAAGACTATTTGGAACTATGATATTGTTTAATGTTGTTTAAAAATAATAGTACCATCGATTGGCATTCTAAATTATTGTACCGATCACCGTTTATACCTCTGGTAGGATACTCTGACCCAGTTCTCAACCAGACCGAGAAATGGGTGTTACATTTGTAGTATCAGAGCCAGAGTTTAGCCGATTCTAGGACTAAATCAAAGTTCATTACATTGTTATTATGTTTCTTTCCACCTAGGAGTTGTATATTGTGTATATTGTGACTTGTCGACTAATCCAATCTCTTAATGTTATAGATATGTCTGAGACTAACCAAGCCCGCATCAATGAGCCTGCTACTAGCTCCTCGACCTATGGTGAGAAAGTAAGGGGGAGATCCACTGATTCCACCTAATCCCCCACCCCATAATGTTAAATCGGTATTGTCTGATGCACAAGCAAAGTGTTATTAGAACATGGCTAACATGTTCAAACAATTTATGACCTCGATGAAAGCTGAACAACCTGTGCAACCAACTCCACCTGTTGTCCAGTATGCTTGGACCCTATTGATAAGCTAGCATCGCTCTGAGCCTACACCTTCACCGGAAAGGATGATGATAATCCTGAGGTTGCTGAATATTGGCTGAAGAACACGTTGAGGGTCCTAAATAAATAGCTATAGTGTTCGGATGAGCATAAACTGGAGTGCGCTCTCGCATTGTTAGCTAATGAAGCGCTTCAATAGTGAGAGACCACTATTCTTACCGTCCTTGAAGAGACCATCTCTTGGGAGTTGTTCCATCAAGAATTCCTAAAGAAGTACATTAGTGAGTACTGCCTTGCAGAGAGGCGTACTATCTTCCTTCACTGAAGCTAGGTGGTCGACCTATTGAGTAGTACATCTATGATTTCTGCAAGTACTATCGGTATGGTGCAGAATACATCAAGAAAGAGAAAGATAAATACAAGATGTTCATTATCGGGCTTAGCGATGAGCTATGCCCTATGTTTATTTTCTTGGGCATCACTAACTTCGTGAATCGAGTTAAGGCCACTGAAGCTGCACAAAGGGCTTAGAGAATGGGTGGATCTAGTAAGTCCGAGAGGAGGTTCAAAGATGACTCCCGACCTCCCAAGTGGAATAAGAAGGTTAAGTAACAAGGTCCTAAGCAAAAAACATACTCACAGCCTTCTCGTTCTGGAAACATTAAGAGACCTTAGACTGTAACACAATCTCTTGCCAAGACGGCTTCCGTTGAAAGCACTAGAGGCTCCAATCGAAGTTTATAGAATCTAGTTTGCAACTATTTCCAAAAGCGACATCCAGCGGGTCAGTGTCGAAAGCATACTAGAGCATGATTCTATTGTGGAGAACAAGCTCATTTCATCCGTGATTGTCCTCTTGGGTCCACCAAGTCCACTGTTGCACCAGCAAACGTTGCCTCCCTAGTTTAATCATTCTGAAGCAACGGATCGAGGCATGGATCATGAGGGGCTATGGGTAAACCTAGTGGCTCGGGAAAACCATTAAACCTGCAGGAATATAAGGCATATGCTCAAATGTACCATGTAAGGAGCCGAGAAGAGGATGATGAACCTGATGTTATTGCATGTACTATTGAACTGTACTCTCATTCTTTGTACGTATTCATTTATCCTGGCTCTACACATTCCTTCATCAGCACTGAATTAGTTAAGAAGCATAGGATGTCTAGTGAACCTATAGCATTGAGAATCTCTATAATGAACCCGTTGGGTGATTGTGTCACTGTAAGCCTGATGTGCTAGAATTGTCCTTTGATGATTTAGGAAATTCCATTTTCGGTCGATTTGTTGGCCTTACCGATCCATGAGTTTAATGTCATACTAGGCTTAGACTGGCTTAGTAAGCATCAAGCTTGGGTGGATTGCAATAAGAGGAAGTTTTATATTCGAGGCCTTGGCAAGGAGAGCATTGTTCTTCTTGAGTTGATCAAACAATGGCAATTAGCCAAGAGGGGGTGAATTGGCTATTTAAAAGTTGAAGGGTGCAAGATGGAAATGTAAAAATTGGACACAAGCAATTTTAGAGTGGTTCAAGCTTAGAACAAGCTCCTCGTCCACTACCTTAGCACCCTACTGAAGATTTCAACAATTCACTCACTGAATTTGTCCCATTTTCTCGGCTTAGGAGGAAACCGTTACAATCAATCAAAGCTTTCTTCCCAAAGCTTGGTCAAAGACACCCTTACCAAGAGAAATTGTGGTAAACAAAAAAATGCCTCTCAGAGGTAGATAAGTTTACCGAAATACAAGTTCACACAAACCCAAACTTGAATAAAAATGAATACAATAAAATCTCTCAAGAGGGTTATAAGAATTTGACTCTATAAGGCTCAAAAGGATTGGATTTATGCTTGAATGTGCTTGACTTGTTCAATAGTTGTCGTTGTAGCTCCAGAGACTTGTTTATATGCCCCTTAATTGATTTCTAACCGTTTGGGTGGTTGGCAACATCAATATACCAATTGGACTACATTTTTCCTGCAATAAATGCTCAACTGCAACCAACCGAATCGATACGCTAGAGGCCGTATCGGTATGAACTTGAATAGAAAGAGTCGTTGTGCAGGTAAAACAAAGGGTGTATCGATACACAAGAGGCCGTATTGATACGTTTTAGCTCACTTGGGCTACTGCTAGAACTTGTATCGGTACGCCATGTAGGTGTATCGATACAGGTTAATTGATTTTCAAAATTGCATGTTTGCAATAACTAACAAGGCAACGTTAAAATCATAAATGAAAATATTTGAGAAATCTCAACTACCGTATCGATATGCAAGTAGCCATATCGGTACGCTGTTCTTAAATCTTAAACCGAGGACGAAGGTCATATCGAAACGGATGGCACCGTATCAAAATGCCTGAGTAAAAACCTTAGCCTATATGAAGGGTGTATCAATATGGAAGGAACTGTATCAAAATAGGCTTGCCTCTTTCGAAATGGATTCTTATAGTGGCCTTTTAAGTTAAGTGTGTATCGAAATGCTCGAGGGCGTATCAACACGCCTGGGCATAAAAGTTGAATTTTGCTTTAAAAACACTTAGAAAAATTTATGGGGTTTAAGTTTTTGACTTTAAATAATTTTGTACATGAAAAATCCTTGTCAATTGTGATTTTTTGAGATACTTAAAAATTTATTTTCTTTTACAAATAGGCCCTTAATCAATTTGTTATATCAAAATCAAACTTTGGTTTTACAATCTTATCTTTTTTATATAACAAAACCAAGTTAAATTTTTATGTCTTTTTGAAAAACTCCCCCTTACTTTAAGATAGGTTTTAAAAATGTTTTTGAAAATTTAAGCTCCTTTACTTCTCCCCCTTTTTGTTAGATCAAAATCAATGATAGTAAAGGATAGAAACAAGAAACATAACAATAAAGAATAATTCAAAGCATAATCAAAGCAACATAATTATCATTGAAAGTTCAAAGCAATATAATCCAAATCCAGCTTAAAACTTAAAACAAACTAAAATCAAAGGATATGTTCTTAAAGGAAATAACATAGGTGCATAAAATAAAAATCCTAATATGACATGTATGCAATGCATTGAATGTCTAAGGAGCATCCTTATCATCCTCGTCCTCTTGATCTTCATCTTTATCATGGGTTTGAGTAGCCTGAGATTGTCTCCATTCCCCATGGAAATCTGTGAGAGATATGTCTGTCGAACGTTGTTGGCTTTCGATTGCTTGAACTCATTCCTCCAAGGAAGTGAATCGAGTATCAATGGCCGCAAACCCTTTATTCATGGTTGTTTTCAATGAGGTCATAGAGGTGTTCGATGTAGTGAATTGCTCATTGAGATAAGCCATGAGAGCATCCATAGCCGGTGGAGCTACCGGAGCTTGAGGAACGGCTTTTGGAGGGGCTGTCGGTTCTTCGGGGATAGAATCATGTGGAAGCTCATTGAGACGTAGCCACTCACCATTGAAATAGTGAAACTTTGAACGAATAAGAGAGCACTCGTCAATGGGATCGGTAAGAGGCTCGGGAAAGTCTTGCAAGCAATCAATCTCCAATTGAGTAAACAAGTAACTCAATACTGTCCCATAAGTGAAGGATGAAACTAGAGAGGTGTGGCAATGTTGGATGAGGTAAACTAGCTATGCGAACATAATTCGAGCAAGATTGGGCTACTTTTCTTCACGAAAAGATCTAATCCAAAAGTCATCCACTTGTCGGATAGTGGAAAACTTACCACCTGATGGACAAAACCACCAAGTGATCATCAAGAACAGTGACAGAACTGCCAAGAACATGTCTTATGGAGTCCTCATCGTCTATTCTCTCATATTCTATCCCAAAAACATTCACTATAGTTTGAACATCAATAAAAAATGTCTTCCCTATTAAGAATGACTCATAGCAATGACCTTAGAACGGTCTTCGTTAGGGATGCACCAGGCATTAGCAAAGAAAATGAAGACAAGATTACGGCATAAAAACCCAGGGATAGCCAAAAATTGAGGAAAATTCCGACGTCTAAAAAGATGAAGATATTTAAACTTAAAACGTTTAGAATTTAAGAATGGAAGAGATATTACTATGTCGCGGCGAATTTTGTAATTTTGGTATTGCTTGAAGTGATTTAAAGAAGCTAGGGTCGTAAAGCTCTTTTGGTAAATAACACTAAGGTTGGGACGAGCCGAATTGTCTTTGGTTGAAGACTCGCCAACCTCGGTTGTTCTAGCTCTTTTTTTCGGTGCCATAGATAATCTGAAAAAACAATTTTAAGGCACAAAAGAATGTATGAATAAATCATCATATTCTATCCAATATTCAATCCAATAATTCAAGGTATTGTTTAAAAGATAATTTAAAAACATATACGAGTATAAAATAAAATTTTGGTAAAAAGAATTTTGAAAAATAGATTAAAAATTATACGGTATATTTTTATATTTGAATAAAAAATTTAGTTTTTTAAATTTTTTTACAAAATCCTTAAAACCTATACTATATACATCTTAAAAACATAAATTTGAAGTAATAATAGTAAATAAATCAAAACGAAATTGAAAAGAAAAAGAAAAAGGGTTTTATACCTTGAGTTATAGAATTTGGATGAATGACTGGACGATGATGCACCAATTTGATGAGAGAGCAAAGATTTGTTTTGAAGAGAAAGAATCCTCAAAGAATTTGAAGAGTTGTGTGATAAATCTAGAAGATTTAATGGGTTTTTATAGATGAGAAATTAGGGGTTTTGAGAGAAAAGGTGTTTAAATTTAATGTAAAGTTAAAATCCCATTTAAAGACTCATTTAAGGGTTTGCGTCTGCGCGTACCGATACGCCACGTGGTGTATCGAAACAGGTGTACCGATATGCCTAGGAGGGGTACCGAAACATGAGTCTCGTATCGGTACAAACTCGACTGTATCGAAATATGTTCTTGAGCCCGTATCGATACGATTGGACCCATATCGATACACTTGTACTGAGAAATACAATCTGGGTTGAGACAAGAATGGTGTATCGAAACACCTTCACCCGTTTCGATACAGATAACCCCAAAAATGCATTTTTGCCAAAGTTGCTCAAAAGTTTAGTTTATTCGAACTGAAATGCATGCAAATGATATGTGAACAACATGTATGGTCTAACATGGATACATACTCCCCCTAGCAACAAGCATAGATGCATCAATAAGCAAAATAACATATGCATATCAATCAATTAAATTCAAGTAAATTTTTGACCTTAAGGGGCTCTAAAGGTTCAAGAGAGGTTGGTTAAACCTAACTCTCTCCTAAGAGTCCAAAATCGCTCTTTATCCAAAGGTTCGATAAATGTATTCGCTAATTGATGTAAGGTGTCAACATACTCTAGAACTACATCATTTTTCAAGACATGATCTCTAATGGAATGATGTCTAATTTCTATGTGTTTGGTTCTAGAATGTTGGATGGGATTCTTAGTGAGACAAATGGCACTAGTGTTGTCACACTTGAGGGGTATGGTACCTACATCGAATCCATAATCTAAGAGTTGTTGCTTCATCCAAAGGACTTGAGCACAACAACTCTCGACCGATATATACTCTGCTTCGGTGGTAGATAAAGGTACACTATTTTGTTTCTTAGAGAACCAAGATATGAGCATACTACCTAAGAATTGGCAAATTCCTGAGGTACTCTTTCTATCTATCTTACATCCCCCATAATCCGCATATGAGAAAGCATGAAGATCAAAGGATGAATCTCTAGGATATCAAAGACCTAAACTAGGTGTATCTCTAAGGTATCTAAAGATTCTCTTAATGGCTATAAGGTGCGATTCTCTAGGGCTAGTTTGAAACCTAGCACACAAGCAAACACTAAACATAATATCAGGTCTACTTGCAAGGTAAAGTAAGGAGCCAATCATGGAATAATAAAGCTTAGAATTGACACACTTGCCTCTTTCATCTTTGTCAAGCTCTATGGATGAGCTCATCGGTGTGGCTTGAGGCTTCACATTCTCCAAGCCAAACTTCTTGAGCATGTCTTTTATATACTTTGCTTGATTGATGAAGGTGTCATCCTTCCTTTGCTAGATTTGGAGCCCCAAAAAAATGAAAGCTCCCCCATCATGCTCATCTCAAATTCAACATGCATTATCTTAGAAAACTCTTGGCAAAACAATTCATTAGTAAAACTAAAAATAATATCATCTACATAAATTTGAACTACTAAGATGTCTTTGCCATATCTTTTAAAGAAAAGTGTAGTGTCCACCTTGCCTTTTTCAAAACCTTTTTCAATCAAAAAGTTTGAAAGCCTTTCATACCAAGCTCTAGAAGCTTGTTTCAAACCATATAAAGCTTTAGTGAGTTTGAAAACATGATTTGGAAATTTTGGATCCTCAAAACCCGCTGGTTGTTCTACATACACTTCTTCATTTATAAAACCATTTAGAAAAGCACTTTTGACGTCCATTTGAAAAAGCTTGAACTCATGAAAGCATGCAAAAGCAAGAAGCATCCTAATTGCTTTCATTCTAGCTACAGGTGCATATGTTTCATCAAAATCGATTCCCTCTTCTTGAGTGTAACCTTGAGCAACAAGCCTAGCCTTGTTTCTCACTATTTTACCACTCTCATCTAGTTTGTTTCTAAAGACCCATTTAGTTCATATTGTAGATTTATTACTAGGCCTATCAACTAATTTCCATACTTTACTTCTCTCAAATTGATTAAGCTCTTATTCCATAGCCAATATCCAAAAATCATCTTTTAATGCTTCTTTGATATTTTTAGGCTCAATGAATGAAATGAGTGCAACATTATTAAAGAGCTTAAGAGAAGAACGAGTGGTTATCCCTTTGGATGGATCACCCAAAATCTCACCACCCTTGACATAGTTGAACTCCCTTGGGTAGGTGACCTCCTTTTCCACAAGAGCCATGTCCTTCAAGGCTTCAATAGGTGGATCTTGTGTTTCTTATTCTTTGGTTGGAATCTCATCCACCTTTGATGTTTGTCCTCCATCAATGACTTCAATGATCCCTACATCATCACCATCACAAGAATCCTTCCTCGGAAGGAGGTTATCATCAAAAACAACATGGATTGACTCTTCAACAACCAAAGTTCTTTTATTAAATACTCAATAGAGTTTAAAGAGTATCCTATAAAATAACTTCATCACTTTTAGCATCAAATTTACCTAAATTATCTTTTCCGTTGTTTAAAACAAAACATTTACAACCAAATGGATGAAAATAGCTAATGTTAGGCTTTTTGGATTTCAAAATCTCATAAGGTGTTTTCTTCACAATAGGTCTAATCATTACTCTATTTATGATGCAACAAGCCGTATTAGTGGCTTCCGCCCAAAAATATTTAGGTAAATTGTTTTCACAAAGCATGGTTCTAGTCATTTCTTCTAAAGTACGATTTTTCCTCTCAACTATCTCATTTTGTTGAGGAGTGCGAGGAGAATAAAAATTATGGCTTATACCATTTTTATTACAAAAATCCTCAAAACCTATATTTTGAAATTCGGTTCCATGGTCACTTCTAATATGTGAAATCTTTTGACCAAGGTCATTTTGAGTAATTTTTTAAAATGTGATGAACTTTTCTAAAGCCTCATCCTTAGTACTTAAGAAGAGAACCCAAGTGTATCTAGAGTAGTCATCTACTAACACAAATGCATAAGATTTACCACCCAAGCTCATAGTCCTAATTGTCCCGAAGAGATCCATATGGATCAACTGTAACACTCTACATGTAGAAACATCATTAATGGATTTAAATGAAGATCTTTGATGTTTACCCTTAGCACAGACATCACAAATTTTATCTTTAGAAAAATTAAGCTTAGGTAAACCTCTTACTAGATTTAGGGAAACCAATTTCTCTAAAACATTCATGCTAGCATGTCCTAGTTTCGTATGCCATAACCATATATCATGTTCATTTTGTGCAACAAAGAATGCACATAAACATGAATGCCATCTAAATGCACCATGTAAATGTTACCTATACGATGACCTATGAGCATTATTTGATTAGTTTCAATGTTCATGATTTTACATCCATTAGCATCAAATAGAACATTAAAACCCTTATCACACAACTGACTAATGCTCAATAAATTATGTTTAAGACCATTGACATAAAGAACATTTTCAATAAGTGTAGTTGAGAGATTACCAATGGAGCCAATCCCTTCAATGTGGCCTTTGGAGTTGTCACCAAAAGTCACTACTCCTCCACTCTTTTGTTTGAGCTCTAAGAACATACTCTTGTCACCGGTCATGTATCTTGAGCATTCACTATCAAGGTACCATGTGTTTTCGCTTGAATCTTTGGCCTTGTAGCAATGCTCTCCCTACAAAAAAAATTAATTCTTGATTTTTGGTACCCAAATCATTTTGGGTCCATGGGTATTAGCTCCCAAAAACTTGGTTCCCTTGGGAATCCAAGAAGCAATAGCATGAATTTCATTAGAAGCAATAAGTTCTTTAGGAACTCATACACTTCTAATCTGTTTACCTCTAGAATGCTTATGGAAGCTCCTTTGTTTGTAGTTAACAAAATTTCATTTCACATATTGGGATTTTGAAGAACATCCTTTCTCAAAACCATTTTTCCTAATAGTGTTTAGAGAAGTTTTAAGAATATCCACCTCTTTGGTATGATAATCCTGGAAATCGGAAAGAAGTTTTTCTAAATAAAGATTTTCTTTTTGAGATCATTTGAAAGATTTAAAAATACAATGCTTTCTTCTCGAGTTCCAGGTTGGTTTTTGAAAGAGAATCGTTTTGAGATTTTTAATCGGGAAACATTTTCTTGTTTTTCAAAATCAATTCTTTAAAATTTTCTACCATCTCATCGTAAACCTCTTGTAACATATCATATGCATCATGCAATTCATCATATGTAAAATCAAAAGATGATGGGCTAGAGGTTACCATAGGATCCTCCTTAAGAGACATGAGACAGAGGTTGGCTACTTCTTGCTCCTCATCCTCAGATGATTCCTCAACACTCCAATTTGCAATTTGAGCTCTGAGCTTTTTTTTTTCCAAAGCTCTTCATTTCTAGTTGACGACACTCCGTTCGAATGTGACCCGGTTTCTTGCACTCATTGTATATGATTTGGTCCTTGTCTTCCTCTTTGTTTTTGTTCTTCAAGTCTCCTTTTCGGTTAAACTTTCTTCCCCGGTTGGAATTCATGAACTGGGTGAATCGTTTGGCTAACATACTCATCTCTTCATCTTCCTACTCACTCGAATCACTTTGATCAAAAGAAGCTTTGAGAGTAATTTCGAGTTTTTTTATTTTCTACCTACTTTTTCTATATATTCTTCTCCTCTCTTTTCTTTTCTTCATCATTTTCTTGCTTCATTATCTTATAAGTGAGAAGAGATCCCATGAGAGCATCAAGCTTTAGTGTCTTCCAATTTTTTGCCTAATGATCGCGGTTCTTTTCCCGTCCCATGACTTGAGAAGAGAGTAGAGGAGTTCCCGAACAAGTTTGTATTCGGGAATGACTTCACCGAAGCCTTTGATACCATTTACAATGACCGAGAAGCAGTTGAACATCTTTATGACACTCTCATCAGGCTCCATCTTGAAATTTTCGTAGCTCATGATGAGGAGTCCAATCTTGATCTCCTTAACATCGTTGGTGCCCTCTTAAGTGGTCTCTAGAGTGTCCCACACCTCTTTTGCACTCATACATGAAGACACCTTTGAATGCATATCCGGTCCGAGTGCATAAAAGAGAATGTGCAAGGTTTTATCATTCACTTAAAGCTTTTTTCTTTCTTCATCCGTCATTTCGTTCTTGGCCTTGGGAACTTGTCTATCACCCTCATGTTTCATCGGCATGGATGGCCCGTCCTCGATTACATCCCAAATAGCGTAATCATTGGATTTGATGAATAGCCTAATCTGGTTCTTCCAATATGGGTAGTTGTCCCCATTTAAGAATGGTGGTTTCGTGATGGATTATGACTCGTACAAGCTTTAACCCGAGGTAGATGCCATGGCCTAATTGTAGCTTGGTATGTGGTTGACCAACTTCTCCAAGATCGAGTCAAAAGGATGTTAATCCTTCCAATGAGTGTATCTCTGATACCAATTGTTGAGTTGATCAAACAATGGAAATTGGACAAAAGTGAGTGAATTGGATATTTAAAAGTTGAAGGGTGCAAGATGGAAATGTAAAAATTGGACACAAGCAATTTTAGAGTGGTTCAAGCTTAGAACAAGCTCTACATCCTCTACCTTAGCATCCTACTGAGGATTTCAACAATTCACTCACTGAATTCGTCCCCTTTTCTCGTCTTAGGAGGAAACCATTACAATCGATCAAAGTTTTCTACCCAAAGCTTGATCAAAGACACTCTTACAAAGAGAAATTGTGGTAAACAAAAAAATGCCTCTCAAAGGTAGATAATTTTACCAAAATACAAGTTCACAGACCCAAACTTGAATAAAAATGAATACAATAAAATATCTCAAGAGGGTTATAGGAATTTAACTCTATAAGGCTAAAAAGGATTGCATTTATGTTTGAATGTGTTTCACTTATTTCAATAGTTGTTGTTGTAGCTGCTAAGTGTCTAAAAGTACTATTTTATTCATATTATTGCTAGACTTAGGCTCATATTAGTTGCATTATTAGCCATTCATGCATGTTTGCATTGTTTCCTTGGTGGTTAAGCTTGATTTCATATTTTGCTTAATTTTGTGGAAAAAGGGTGCTGTCGATAGTTGTTTTTGTGTGTGTGTAGAATTAGTTGCCAAAGCAAGGCTGGAATCAGTTGCCAGGGCAGTGCAAGAAGGTGATGCCGACGCAGTTGCCAGGGCAGTGCATGAAAGTGATGCCGAGCTAGTTGCCAAGGCAATTGTCGACAAGGAATAAGATGATATGGCAGCCAAAATTGATGACTAGATAAACTGAAGATGGTGTAGAACAAAGTTAAATTCCAAAGGAGTTTGATTTCCATGAAGAGGTCCAAGTGAAATTAAATCCCAAGAAGATAGGAGAAGATCTAGAATGAATTTAAATATAATAAAGAATTATATTCTTTAAAAGTATTTAATTCCAACTTAACTTCCTCCTCAAGAAAGACTTTGAGCTAGCCCTATAAATTGAGGACCTAGCCGTCAAACTCCAAGAGGTGCAAGGGGGAGAAAATTCGACAAGAGGCTTCAACCAATCTTCATCTTTTTATTTCCTGTTCAATTAGGTTTATGTTAGGAAAACTTCATTTTGTGTTTATTTGGAACCTAGCCATGAACTAAATCTATTTGGCTAAGGTTATTGTGTTTTGTGGTTGTGAGAAACAATTGGATTTTGTTTAGGCAATAAGAGTTTGCACTTTCAATTCAAGGTTTACTCATTCTTGGTTTTTATTCTTGTTTGCGAGTGAATTGGGAGAGGATCTTGTAACTTCGTCTATTTATCTAATATCGGGAGAGTTAGATTCATGAAACGAATGAGCATGGTATTTATTCAAGCTATTGACGGTGAAGATTAATCTGGCTTAGGAATAAGTTAAGGATTTCAACGGCTAAAAGGAGCGCAAGATTGGTTGTTGTTCACCCTTGATTTACGCAGTGATGTATTGTCAAGTCATGCACAATTAGCTAGAGTTTCGACTTAGGGATAAGAAGAAACCATTGAAGAACATTCTACTGAACCTTGAAGTTGCTGCCCATCCGCCCAAGCAGTTGCCCAGGCAACCGTTTGATTAGTTGCCAAGGCAACCCAGCTGCGCAAGTCGCCACATCAACTGAGTTTCCCTTGCACTCTTTTACCAAGACGATCCAATTGGCTATCACTCCTCAACTCACGATAACCTAGCCTATTCCCTCACTTTTGATTGCATCTTTTTTACTTTATTGCTCTTTTACTTTAGTTGTTAGTTTAAACTCTTGCAATCCTCAACTTGTGTTCTTTAGTTTTACAGTGCAAGAGATTGAATTCTTGAAATAGCACCAATCCCTGTGGAGATGATATCTTTTATACTATAACTTGCAACGTGTACACTTGCACAATTGCGGAGCATTTATTATGTGCAAGAATTTTTTGGCTCTGTTACCGGGGATTGGCAAAAGCGAGTTTGTTTTTATTTTCTTGCACTTTTTATTTTTATTGTTTAAGATTTGAAGGGTTAACAAACTTTGGTTTTGCATTGGTATATGACCAGGGGGAGACCAATTACACTAGAATATCCCTTTGATCCAGAAATCGAATGAACCTTGCAAAGACTTAAACAAAGGTTAAGAGTAGCAATGGCTAATCAAGACGGCAATATGAATCAGGATGTTCCAGCAGGAGGTGGAGTGATTCTTGCACGAAAGAGAACTATTCGAGACTATCTTGAGGAAGATCTTGAAGGACTTAATCCAGGAGTTGTCACACCTGAAATTGAAACCGACCACTTTGAGTTGAAACCAGTGATGTTCAATATGATCAACACAATTGGTCAATTTGGTGGCTCAACAACTGAAGATGCATGACAACATCTTAAATCTTTCCTCAAGATTTGCAACTCCTTCAAAATACAAGGAGTCACCCCATATGATTTACGGCTAAGATTATTCCCCTATTCACTAAGGGATAGGGCAAAAGCATGGTTGAATAGTATTCCTGCTGGATCAATAGGATCCTGGACCGATCTTTTTTGTGATTTCCTTTTTCGATTAAATCCTACAAACTTGACTGATAAGCTTCGTAACGAAATTACTTCTTTTCAGCAGGCAGATGATGAATCCATGTACGAGGCTTGGGACCGATATAGATAACTTCTACACAAATGCCCCTACACGGATTCCTAGTGTGGACACAAGTAACAATATTTTACAACGCTGTGAATACACCAACAAGGATGATGATAGATGCCTCAGCAAACGACATACTCCTAGATAATTCGTCGGAAGAAGCAATGCAAATTCTGAACAGGCTTGCCAAGAATGATTATCAGTTCCCATCTGCTAGAAGAGGAGGAGTTAGACGCCAAACCACAATACATGAACTGGGATCATCAGATTCAATTTCGGCACAATTGGCCACTCTAACCAAGATGGTCCAGAGCATACAGAAACAAAACAACACACAGGAGGTCAAGGTAGTAGATTCCTTTAGTGAGTTATGTGGTGGTAACCATAATTCTTCTGAATGTATGCAGAATCCAGAGTGTCCATCTTTTATGTAGGGAATTGCAATCGAAACACCAATGTGATGTCAAACACATATAATCCAGCTTGGAAGAAGCACCTGAATTTTTCATGGAGTAATCCCAACAACGCTTTGAATCAAAACAATCAGAATGCACAAGCATCGAGATTCCAGTAGAATATGCCACAACAACAATTGCCGCAGCAACAACCGACAACATATAGTTCTTTGGAAAATTCTCTCAATGCTTTTATGTTAAAAACTGAATCTTATATGGCTGAGAATAGTAATTTCATAAAAATAACTGATGCTTTTATTAATAGGACTGAGATGAGATTGCAAAACCAAGAGGCAGCAATCAAATCATTGGAAACTCAAGTTGGACAATTTGCTCAAAACCTGAATACTAGACCGCAAGGACGTTTACCTAGCGATACTGAAGTCGCAAGAGGAACCGCCCACGAGCAATGTAAGGCAATCACCACTAGAAGTGGCCGACAACTTAAGGAGGCTCTAGCTCGCTCATCAAACAAAACTCCATAAAAAGAACAAGATGAACTCAGCAACAAAGCCTCAAATGCTAAACTAGGAAATGCCACAACAACCCAGTTGCCAATGCCGCAGCAACCAACGATAGACATGGCAACCCCAGTTGATGATGCCTCAGCAACTCCAGTTGCCCCAGCAATGCCATCAATCAGATTCTAGACCAATGAAATGATTGAAGATATCTGACATCCACCACCATTCCCACAAGGGTTGAAGCGACAAAAGCAAGAATATGAATTCAAGAAGTTTCTTGATATTATAAAGCAAGTCCATAACAACTTGCCGTTGGTTGAGGTAATTGAACAAATGCCAAACTATGCCAAGTTTCTTAAAGACATTGTGTCCAAAAGAACAAGGTTAGAAGAGTTTGAAACAGTTGCCGCAATAGAGGGATGCATGGCCATGTTGCACAATTGCATGCCACCCAAGTTGAAAGATCCCAGAAGTTTCACTATACCCTGTTCCATCAGAAACCACTATGTCGGGAAAGCATTTTGTGACCTTGGAGCAAGCATAAACTTGATGCCTAAATTGTTTTTCCAGAAAGTAGGAATCAGGAAGACAAGACCTACAACAGTTATGCTACAGTTAGCCGATAGATCCTATGTGCATCCAAAGGGAAAAATCAAAGACATACTGGTAAAAGTTGATAAATTTATTTTTGTTGCTGACTTTATTGTTTTGGAATGTGAAGCATATGAGCATGCACCTATCATTCTCGGGAGACCCTTTCTAGAGACAGGGAGAACCTTGATCGATGTTGAAAAGGGAGAACTCACAAAAGGATGAATGACCAACAATTTAAATTAATGTGTTCCAAACACTAAGGCATGTCGATGATCCAGAATCATGCCATGATAGAGTTTGACTTCGACGAGGAATTTAGTTGCCTCGGCAACTACATTGCCGATTTAGAGAAACCTGAGGAGTAGGAAGAACCATCAATGAAGAACAACAAGAAGAGGCAAATTGGTTAGTCAATCGACCAGGTACATACTTTGAGCCACTAGATTACTCAGGTAAGAAAGGTAAACTCAAAAACCCCTCCACTGAACAACCAACGATTCTTGAGTTGAAACAATTGTCAGGGTAACTAAAATCTGCTTACTTGGGAACCAATAATACATTACCTGTAATTATTTCCTCTAAGTTACAACCTGAGCAAGAAAAGAAGCTGAACGACATGTTGATGCTACACAAGAAGGCGATAGGATGGACAATTGCCAACTTGAAGGGAATTAGCTCGAAAGTGTGCATGCATAAGATTTTGTTGGAAGATGATCACAAACCTTCGATTAAGGCCCAGCGGTTGTAATGAAAGAAATCATCAAGTGACCTGACGGCGACATTATATACCATATCTTTGATAGTACATGGGTAAGTCTGGTACAATGTGTACCAAAAAAAGAAGGTATAACAGTGGTAAGTAATGAAAACAATGAACTCATTCCATCCAGGACTGTGACCGGTTGGAGGGTTTGTATGGATTATCAAAAGCTAAACAAAGGCACTAGGAAAGATCACTTCCCATTACCCTTTATTGATCAAATGCTTGACCGTCTTGCAGGTAAACCCTTTTTATTATTTTCTTGATGGTTATTCAGGTTACAATCAAATTGCCATAGCACCAGAAGATCAAAAAAGGACAGCCTTCATATGCCTATACGGTACTTATGCTTTCTGAAGAATGCCGTTCGGATTGTGTAATGCCCCGACAACCTTTTGAAGATGCATGATGGCACTCTTTTAAGACATGGTCGAAGACATCCTTGAAATCTTTATGGATGATTTTTATGTATTTGGTAATGACTTCGACAGTGGCCGGTGGCGACTCCAAGTTTTTATCATTTTCAAAAATTTAAGGTTTTTCAAAAGAAATCCCCAATCTCTAAAAAGATTTTCATTAATAATTTAGGGGATAATTAGTAGCCGACTTAGTTTATAAACAAATGCTCTTAACGTAGCAAATTCTTTTTTTCAAAAAAGAAAAAAAGGTCGTTACAGCTTGGCGACTCCGCTGGGGATTCGAACGTTTTAAAAAAAAAACAAAAGAGAGTTATGCCAAAGAAAAAATTGTTGCTTTTAAATAATGAAAGTTATTGGGATTTTAATTGATTTTGACCAGGATGATTCTTCTTTGAAAATGTGATCGAGATTTCACGGACTTTGATAATTGGTGGTCCTCGAATTAATTTTTCATTTAATTTCTAAGGATTCACCGACATGTGTTGCATCATATCATTAAGCTCTATACCCGAGACGTGAGCAGCCCTCCACGGGTCGGTAATTCACTTCCAGAATCCACGCCTTTTGACACGTGAGCAGCCCTCCACATCATCAGGTCATGCTTTCCCTCAAATCGAAACCAATTCGCAAGCTTATAGTGGGCCAGAATTGGGTTCTTGTTGCCGTAGTAGGCAATAAGATAGGTTCAGGTACCTTTAATTAGAACCAAACCCACGTGTGAGAATTTAAGAAGCCCACTCCTATTAGAGCCATGCGGATAACCTTAGCGAACTAGAACTCATGTGGTTAGGTTTCTTCCTTTGTGTAAATTGTTTATGTTTATCTTTTCTTGCTTTCGTGTTTCTATCTCACGACTAACTCTTTTCTTTTCTCTCTTTTCATTGTTGTTCTTTTGTTTTGCATTTTATCGTCATATCATAAAGAGCACATTGAGTTGGAAATAGTCCAAATTTAAAGGCTAGATTGATGGGAGACCTAGTTCCCAGTAATGATGAAAAGAACTCCGACCTACACAGAGACATTCATGAATATAGAATACAATGACACTTTCGGGCTGAAGACAGCATGGACTAGTTGGGACTTGGAAACAAGGTGCACTTTCAGTAGAGAATATGGTGACATCGCATGTTTGTTAGATGTTCTTGTAGATCAAGCACTACTGCAAGCCTTGGTAAGGTTCCGAAATCCCACCTACAGTTGTTTCACGATCGGTAACTTCGACTTAACTCCTATAATTGAATAATATCAAGACCTTCTAAACTGTGAGAAGATTGACGAAACTCGGGTATACTCAAAACCTAGCAAGAACAAAGCCTTTCGGGGCAAGCTCAATAGATTCTTGGACATGTTGGAATCCTGGGTTGAGCATCAGGTCGTCACTTGGAACGGTAAGGAGTATCTCAGATGGGATGGGATTCTATCGCTGGCTTCTGTACATCTAGTAGGCCGAGTTCAGCGGGATATATTCCCATTGTTAATTTATGGGTTAGTGTTTTTCCCCCGGGCACGAGGGCTAATTGATCCAGCAGTGTTGGACCTGTTTGACCGTTTGAGTAATGGAACCAATCCAGTCCCCGTGATTTTAGCTGAAATGTTTTGATTTATGAGGTTTTGTCGGGAGCATGATTGGGGTCGTTTTCATTGTTGCCCGCAGCTTTTGACATTATGGTTCTATAATCACCTATGGTCGGATGCTAATTTCTTGAAGCCTCTCTACAATGGTTGTTTCTCACCTTTAGAAGAGTTTCTGCGAAAGGAGGATTGGCCCACCCAAAGATTTGAGGAAGTTTGGGTAGACATTATTAGCAACCTAAAAGAGGAAGATATAGTTTGGAGGGCTCCGTGGCTTTCCGCGAGGAGTATCCTTTACAGGTGCGGGACACTCTATTGGGTGCCATTACTTGGACTTTGGGGGCACACTACTTATGGTCCTCTCATGGTTTTGAGATAGTATGGCTCGAAGCAATTCGTACCGGCTACCAAAGGCTTGAATGAGTTCAATATGAATTATGAGAAGGAAAATGGCTACAAGGCAGTGGTGTACGATGTTTCTTCGGCTTGGAACAACGTAAGACGGGTCATAGTCATGAGTGTTACCCACATGACCACTCCCGAGTACGAGGCATGGAGATTCAGCCGTATCAATGACAATATTCCCCATCTGTATCCCGATAGAATGAGGACAATGGAAGAGAGGTTAGCCACACTTTCTGCTGAGGCCAAGTTGATGAGAAAACAACTTGAAGAGGAGCAGGAAAGGTGTCTTAAGCTCGAGGAGAAAGCTCGCCAAGAAAAATTCGACTTTGAGTTGGAGAAGATACAGTTTGAAGGAATGGTTAAAGGTCTACAAAGAGAAAGAATGAATTGGAACTAGAGCTCAAGTTATAAAAGGAAGAGATTCAGAAACTCAAATAGGCAAAACAAAAGAAAGAGCGTTGTGGAAGATGGATCAAGTGGAGGGATATAGATCCAACTCAAGGAAGAAGAAATGAGAGCCAAGAATTATAAAATGATGTATTATGAGAACAGGGACCAAGTGCTCACTTTAACACAAAAGATGAAGAACTTGCACACTTTTCACTCTAGGAAGCTTGAGAAAGAACGATGCCAAAATAAAGCCTTGAAGGATCAGGTTAAGTGTCTTGAGAAGTCATTTTTCAAGCATAAGGGTTCGACTAGCAAGTTAAAAGTAAGTAGGTCGGAGAACCAGGCTTTAGAGGCTCTGTAATACCACAAATCATGGCCTAGCAACATGTCATAAACTAATTAGAATGTAATTGTACAAACAATCTACAAATTAAAAGAATTGATTAAACCTAGTGACTAAAGTAGATGGATTGCTAAAGGAGTAGCCTAATCATGAAGGACCAAATAGTAACAAATTGTAAATATAGAATTGCATGCAATAAGGATGAGTAATTAAGGATTTATGAAACAATTAGACCAAAATTTGCCAAGTGGAGGCAAATAGCTAAGCCATGTAATAACACCTTGGCCAAGTGGCTATCTTGCTATCATCTCCTCCACTCTACCTTGGCCGAAACTTCTAAAATCCATGTAGGAAAAGAGAATCACCATTTTTGAGGAAGAAAGCTTGCATGAGATCACAATTGCATGAAAATTGAATAGCTAGGAAGATTGTAAGTGGATTCTAAATCCTTCCTCCCTAGCAGTTTGTTTGAATGAGTAATTGATGATGTTCTTGATGTATAAATTGAATTGGATGATTGTTATATGTGTTAGGGTCGTGCTAGATTCAATTTTAACTTGAAATTGTGATTTCTAGTAACCAATTTGATAAAGGAAATAGGTAAGTATATAGTTGAAAACAATGTTGAATTGGGACTGTTTTGATAGAGAAAATGTGTAAACATGTCAATTGGATATAGGAGCCTATTTTGATCGTGTATCTAGATGAAATGAAGATTGAATTGAGTAAATATGTTGCTGGAAAATGACTACACCTAATTAGACTAGTTAAAATAAGCAATGGACTGCCTAATTGATGAATTGAATGTGCAATGTTGATCAAATAGATCAAATTAGGTTCAACATGATAATGCCCTGTTTTAAGCACATTGATAGGTGAATTATAATGACCTAGATATGTAATAACATGAACATGAATTGAATTGCCTTGTTAGGACTTTGTTAAAATGAATTAAGAAGCTAGAAATTCAACCTAGTGTAATCTGGGCAATAACTTTGTAAAATCACTATAAATTGTATATAATTAATTTAAGGCTGAAAGTTTTTTTTACAACACCTTGATATGTATAAATTCATTAGGAGAAAACAAAACTAAATTCTGGGTTGTATGCTAAAATGTAGAGAAGAAACACTAGGGACAGTGCAAACTGTCCAGTGTAGCAAAATGCCCTATCCTTAAGTTAAAAATGTATTAATTGGAAAAGAAATAAAATACAAGCTTTATATGGTCATAAATATAATTTTTTATCTTTCCAACGGTGTAAGCCAATTGAAATTCTGATGTACGGATTGCAAGTTATGCTTGATTAAGTGACTAGAGTGCAGGCTGCCTAACAGCAGTGGTATAGGCAATTGCACACTGTTTCGTGGCAATTTGCAAATTGTTTTGTAAACAGTTTTAGGACATTGATTCTGTCTTATTTTACATGAATTAGAATATAGATAAGTGTAATTAAGTGTAATGGAGAATGTATATGATCATGCTGCCAGATTTGTGTATGTTATGTGCCTGTAACCTTGCTTTGATTGAATGATCCTATGATCTTGTCTTGACATGTTTGCACTTGCAGTGTGATAGAACCAGGAGTAAACTAGGTGGAAGAGGATAGAGTGGATCATCCTAAAGCCAAGAACAAAGGAGTGGGGATCCAGGACTTGCTAGCTTGGAGTATTGTGAGTGTAGTTATCTCTAGGGTTAGGACTAGGTCCTAACCATTGTATACTTGTTACATTCTTGAAATTTTAAATGAATCTAATCATGGGCTTGACCTAATATGGGAAGAATGACTTGTAATGTATGAAATTTGATCACATCTTGATTTACATGATAAATTCGAATGTTTAAGCATGATTAAGTGATAGCATGGATGCTTGTATGTGATATGATGCAATGTGATCAAATGCTAAAGACTTGCTTGAGACATATTCTCATCTTGATGAAATGAAACATGAAAACTACTTGATATATGAGCTATGGCTCAATGACCTAAGGGCTTAATATGAAATGAACGTTCTTGACATGATCTTGATCTTGAAACACTTGAATAAATGGTAAATCGAACAACCTTGAAGCTAGTTGGACTAGGTAGAAGGGCATGCCTTATAGTCTAGAGCTCATTGTGTAAGGGTGGACTACGATCCAGGGCTAAGGCCTCTATTTGGCGATAGACGGAGGGTACGTATGTGGTCTTTGGCGACAGTAAGAGGGTTGACCAGCACTACGATGCATCTTGTGGAAATAATTGGTTGGAGACTCGATTACCTATACAAACTAAGTACCAAGGGGTTGTTTAATTGATAATACATGAAATAACAATCCTACATCATATGTTACTTGTTTTGAAAGCCATGAATTGAATGTTACTTGTCATGTAAGCATGACTTTCTTGATTTCTTGTTTTGTAAGCATGATGTGCTTGATTCATGATATGAATTCTTGATTCTTGTTCTTGATAGCCGAATGCTTTGATCCTTAGCTAAGATTACTCAAATTCTTGATATCCTTAGCTAGGATTATTCTATTGCTTGAAAGCCTTAGCTAGGATTATCTTAATGCTTCAAATCCTTAGCTAAATTTATACTTGATTAAATGACACATACCTTGGCATAACAAATGGTTAGATTTAGTTACTACCTCACTAAGTACATTCTTGCACTTATCATTATTGTTTTCATTCTTCCTAATTACAAGATAAAGGATTCATTCGTTTCTTGTTCTTGAAGCCTAATTCCTTGAGCTAGAAGCAAGTCACACAAGCATAGTTAAAGTATGATTCCATACTTGTTTTGTATATCTCGTAGAATGGTGGCACTAGATTGTTTAGAGTGTAGATTGATCATGCATTTTGGTACTTGTATATAATGTATTGATGGGCCTACTATGTTATGAACCTATTTTCAAGTATGTAATGACCCTAAAGTTCTTGTAATAGAATGTTGTTGATGTGCATATGATGTTGGAATAAAATGATCTATTGTTTGATTTAGAGTACCTTGATCCATTCGAAAGTCTTGCTTAGTGTACATGTCTTGCTTGAAATGAACATTGTGTAAGATGAACCATGATGCTTGCCTTCTATTCGAATACATTAGGTAATTTGGGTATAAGATGATACATGTTTACATCAATGAACAATGAAATGAATAAAGCATGTTTTGAACCTTAGGCAATTCGAATGAGGCATGATATCATAGGATTGAATATGCAAAGTGAAACATGAAAGTAGTAACTTGTAATGTAAATTTGTAAGGAAACAGTTTAATGACTTGTTCAAAAGCCTGTGATGTCTTGAAATCAAATGAATGCTTGCTTACTTGTTGGTTAAGTAAGTATGAATGGTTGCTTGTTAGTTAAGTAACTCATTTAATAAGAATGAGTTGTCAATGCTTGCCTTGTTTGTTCTTGTATTGCTTGCCATGTCCTTGCTTGCTATATAATGCTCCTGAGCAAGTTAGCTACTAGCCTGGGTAGGGGGTGTTACAGGCTTGCATCAAAGAGTTGGAGACTGAGGTTCAGCAGCTCAAGGATCATGTGGCAAGTTTTAGGGGAGCAATTCAAGTACGCCTGATGCTGAGTCTGGAGAAACTACATTTTGCTGCCTACACTATTTGGAGACAATAACAAGAGTTAGCGCAATGGATGGCTCAGATGCAGGGAGTTGCCCAGAAGATATAGCTCTTGGTAGAAGACGCTACTGAATTGCATGATTGTGTCGATGATGACTCTGAAGAATGAGAGAGGATTGTTTGGATTTTGAGATAGATCATTGACCTCGATGCTTCCCTGAAGTCATATGTTTAGTTGCCTTTCTTTGGATTATTGTACAAAGACTATGTTTCTATTAATGAAAGTCATTTAACGATGATATTTTCCAAACTCAGTGTTGCTCATGGCATTCATGCATATTTCATTTATTTGCATTCTCTATTTTGTTAACAAATAATTGACTAAAAAGCTTTCTGTTTCAAAAACAAAAAAGATTGCATTTTGGTCCTTTAAAATTACCATCATTCCATATACATAGCATACTCGTTTACGAACAAAGCGAATGGAGGAAAGTTTTGCGAAGCTGGAAGCCGTTCTACGTGGTCAAATAGAACAATCCTAACAAGAATTAAGGGAAACCATTCTCAAGTCCCAGCAAGACATGATGAGGGAAATATCTCAACTGTTGCAAGCCCAACTAGGCAGGAGTCAAGAGACAAGGGTACTGTTGAGAGCACTGTCCAAAACTCGGGGGATCGCCTTTATGCCCAAACCGTCAAGAATCCTTTGCTCATTGATCCTTCATTAAATCCTAAACAAGGTGCATTTGTTTCTTATGCCGGTGCAACAACTCAAACTCAACCAGGGGTGACCTTCGGGAATCCCGAGATTATTGTAGACGGCATCCTGGATTTTGATGAATTAGAAAAGCTAAACCAAATGAAAACGAAGTTCACTAAGAAACTAGAGGATACTTGGAATGACCTAGAAGAAAACCTCCAAGTAAAGGAAGACGAGGATGACCCCTATGGGTTAAGTGCTAGGGAACTCAGTTTGGTTCCTGACGTGGAGATCCCATATAAGTTCAAGGCCACGGACATTGAGAAGTTCGACGGAAGCACCTGCCCATCTGCTCATATAGTGATGTTTTGCCGGAAGATGGTTGGTTTCACCAGCAACAAGAAGCTCTTGATTCACTTTTTCCAGGACAGTTTAGTAGGGTCTACTTTGAGGTGGTACAACCAACTGGCCAGGGCTCAAATCAAGTCATTGAGTGATCTGGAGAAAGCTTTTGCTGATCAGTATAAGCATATAACCGACATGGTTCCCAACCGTCTACTATTATAAAGCATGGAACAAAAGCACAACGAGACCCTTCGTGAGTATGCTCAAAGGTGGCGCGTTGTGGAAGCCCAAGTCCAACCACCGCTTCATGAGCATGATATCTCCCTATGTTCATAGACACTCTAAAAGGGGAACTTTATGATCGGTTGATCAGTAACCCTATTAGTAACTTTGCAGAAATAGTCATGACTGCGGAACCCATTGAGGCGGCCATCAAGAGTGGAAGGATCGATGGAGCTGATCATTCATGGAAGCAGTTTAAGAAGAAGGATCATGAAGTTAACAACACCAACGCTTTTGAGAAAACCAAGAACTTCACTATGTCCTAACCACAAGCCCCGACAGGAAATTCTAGAAACTTCAACAAGAGAGAAGATAAGGGACCTAAGAAGGAAAGAGATGATTGGTCTTTCACACCTTTGCCAATTACCTATAAAGAACTCTACTCACAGCTGTACAAGGCTGATCTGGTCCGATCGTACCATGTTACTCCTTATAACCCACCGTACCCGGCTTGGTATAACCCTAAAGAGCATTGAGAGTATCATGCCGATGTCCCAGGACACTCAATCGAGAACTGCATAGCTTTCAAAAAGTTCATTCAGAATCTGATTCGAACTAGGGTGTTACAGCTATGGGAACCCAATACAGCTAGTAACCCATTGCCGAATCACGGGGGAGAGGGTGTAAATGCTATCGAAAATGAGTGCACCGAGAAAGCCAAAAAGAGCGTGTCTGAAGTTTGGTCTCCCTTGAGATGGGTCTTTTAGTAGTTATGCATGGTGCGTCTCGTCAATCGGGGGATGGTGTTGGTCAAAGAAGGATCTGGCATGTACTGTAACTACCACGAATTAGGAGATCATGATATTTAGCATTGTGAGGAATTTCGTCATTTACTGAAAGCTATGATGGATAACAAGGAGATTGAGTTTTTTGAGAAGGAGAAAAGAGTAAAAGAGTTTGAAGTCTGTGCATTAGAGAGTCATGAAGCCTTATACAGTGTGCAGATACCACTTGTCCTCGATCTCAGGATGAGCGAGGCGAGTGAACCAATAGTGGCTCCCAAAATCATAATTGCTACCCCAAATTCTTTTCCTTTGAAAGACACCAAGATGGTCCCATGGAATTATGCCGCGAGTGTCACAATTCCTGGATCGTCCAGTGCACAAGAGAAAAAGAGGACAATGGAGACGGGACCTGCTCAACCAAGTAGTGGAGAAGTAAGTGATGTGGGACATCAAACAAGAAGTGGTCGATGCTACATTCTAGAAAACCTAAGGGATCCAAAAGAGAATGGACAAGAAGTTAAAGTAGGACCCAAGAAGTTGTTCGAAGAAGACCCACCTTCAAAGATGAAGGATCCCGTCACAGAAACCCAATCACAAGAGTTTCTGAAATTTCTGAAGCACAGTGAGTATAATGGTGTCGATCAACTTCGTAAACAACCACCTCACATTTCAGTACTTGATCTATTATTGAATTCAGAAAAGCATCGTAATGCATTGCTAAAGGTTTTGAACGAGACCTTCGTTACAAAAGACATCTCTATTGGTAGATTGGATCAGATTATCAGTCGCATCACTGACGTCAATCACATTACTTTCAGTGATGACAAAATTCAAGGGGAAGGCACGGGGTCCGTCAAGGCCCTGAACATCACCACTCACTGTAAAGGTTATGTGCTGTCGGGCGTTTTGATTGATAATGACTCTGCATTGAATGTGATGCCATTAGCCACGCTACAACGACTACCAATCTACAGCTCGCATATGAAACCATGTCATAATACAGTACGAGCCTTCGACGAGACTCAAAGAGATATGGTCGGGAAGATAGAAGTACCCCTGCTCATTGGTCCCACTGAATATGTGGTCGATTTCGTGGTCATGGATATCCATCCATCTTACAATTGCCTGTTAGGAAGACCTTGGATACACTCGGCCAGCACCGTTCTGTCCTCACTCCATCAAAAGTTAAAGTTTGTCACTGAAAGGAAATTAGTAACAGTGAATGTAGAAGAGGACATCATCACTTCAGTGACTCCAGATACACCGTACATCCCTACTGATGGAAAAGCAATGGAGTGTGCCTTCAGATCCTTGGAACTTATCAATGCTACTTTTGTTGTCGAAGGAAGCAAAGTTTCACACCCCAAATTGTCAAACTACACCAAGATGATGGTTTTCGAAACCCTAGGAAGAGGAGGGAGAAATAATAGAGGTTTAGGGAGGAATCTACAGGGGCATCTTCGTCTCGTTAGTGTGATTCACAAGGTGGACCACTTTGGACTTGGCTATAAGCCTAATTTTCTGTAAAAGAGGCAAGAGTGGAAAAAGAGACGGGAACAGAGGAATGTCAGGTTGAGAGGGGAAGACATTCCCTGGGCTCCTATAACCTACTCAAACTTCAAAGGTATCTTCATATCTGGGGGGATCCGAACCTCGAAGGAGGACATCTAAAGGGCAAACCAAGAAGGTGAAAAACGCCTCCAAGAAGAGCTGATCAACAAAGCTTTAGAAGAAATGAATGTAAACATGATTGGGGACAGGAGCAAGTCTAATATGTTTCTGGCCAGAATTCGTCCGTGCCTCCTAGGAGAAGAGCTCAACAACTGGACCTTCAGGGCCATGCCAGCACTCAATAGGGACAGATCAAAGTAATGCCTGGAACCACTCCGTTACTTTGGCCCGAATGTAACGGGCATCCTTTGTAGAAAGGGCAACTAAGTCATGTTCATCTGCCTGCAATGAAATATATATCTACCTTTTCTTTTTCTCAAATGGCAAACATGGCATTCATTCCATTCCATTAATTATTTGTGTATTTATTTACCTATTCATTTAATAATTTATTTACATCATAAACTATACCTTTCCTTTCCCAATACATACTTTTAAAATTATGCAAGCCCCTTAATATAAACTGTATGAACGATGTGAAACCTAATCCTAAAGTAGATTTTGAACAACCTATGTACTTGGTGGAGATAGGGAAGAAAACAATGAGATTCCCGAAGAGCTGCTAAGAATAATGGCCGATGAGGGAAAGCAAATCCTTTCGCACCAAGAGAAGATAGAGATCCTAAACTTGGGGATGGACAAAGAAAATGAAGAAGTAAAGATTAGAGGTACCCTATCATCGGAAGTCAGGTAGGGGTTAGTGGAATTGCTTGTAGAATTTAGAGACGTGTTCGCATGGTCATACCATGATATGCTGGGACTAAACACGGACATTGTAACGCACAAACTTCCTATTAGGCCAGAATGAAAGCCCGTCCAGCAAAAACTTCGAAGAATAAGAACTGACATGTTAATAAAAATTAGGGAAGAGGTGAAGAAAAAGTTCGAGGTTAGATTTTTGGAAGTCTCTAAGTACCCAGAATGGGTAGCTAATATCATGCCAGTACCAAAGAATGATGGGAAGGTACGTATGTGTGTAAAATATAGAGACCTTAATAACGCGAGCCTCAAAGACAACTTTCCTTTGCCCCATATTGATACTTTAGTGGACAATATTGAGGGGCATGCTTGGTTCTCATTCATGGATAGTTTTTCGGGGTACAACCAGATCAAAATGCACCCCGAAGACATGGAGAAAACCACATGTAACCATGTAGGGCACGTTTTTTTACAAAGTGATGCCATTCGGATTAAAAAATGTCGGGGCAACTTACCAAAGAACCATGGTAACCTTGTTTCATGACATGATGCATAAGGAAATCGAGGTGTACGTGGATGACATGATAGCCAAGTCTAAGATCGAGGATGAGCATATCCAAAACTTGCAGAAACTCTTCCAAAGGCTAAGAAAGTATCAGTTAAAGCTCAACTTTGCCAAGTGCACCTTCGCAGTCACATTAGGGAAGCTTTTGGGCTTTGTGGTAAGTTAGAGGGGCATCGAGATCGACCCCGTAAGGTGAAAGCAATTCAAGATCTTCCACCACCGCAAACACAGAAGAAGGTCCGAGGATTTTTAGGGAGGCAACACTACATCTCCCGATTCATATCCCAATTGACTAATAAGTGTGACCATGTCTTCAGACTGCTCTGAAAGAATAACTCGAGAGTCTGGGATGAAGATTGCCAAGAGGAACTAGAAAAGAAGGAAAGGGTGTGTACTTCGACAACATGATGACTCAGGAAAGAAGGAAAGGGTAATATACTATTTGAGCAAGAATTCACCGATTGTGAAGCGCGACAGTACATGTTGTGCTTTGGTATGGGCTACTAAACGGCTACGGCAGTACATGTTCTATCATACCACATGTCTAATTTCCCAGATAGATCCGCTGAAATTTCTAATGGAAGCACCAGCATTGATCGGGAAGATGGCCCAATGGAAAATGCTCTTGTCGGAGTTTGACATTGTTTACGTGAACCAAAAAATGGTAAAAGGAAGTTTCGCGGTAGATTTTTTGGAAAGTTGCGCCTCAGATGACTATGAACCGTTGGATTTCCATTTTCTAGACAAAGATTTGATATGTGGTTTAACTGAAGGGAGATCTGTTATTGAGAAAGAGGGATGGAGGCTCTATTTCGATAGGGCATCGAATTCCATAGGCCATGGAATAGTGGCAATATTAATTTCCCCTGAAGAAGACCACTGCCCTTTCACAAGTAGGCTGGAATTCTTCTACACCAACAATATAGTCGAGTATGAAGCTTGCGTCATGGGACTTCGAGCAGCTACTAAAAAGAAGATCAAGGTGCTCTAGGTTTTTGGAGATTCCTCTTTCGTAGTCTACCAACTTCAAAAAGAGCGGGAAACCAGAGATCCGAAGCTAATTAAGTATCACGATTTGATCCAAGATTTGGTTAGAAATTTTAAAGAAGTCAGTTTCACCTACTTTCCAATGGAGGATAACCAAATGGCCGACGCTCTGGCCACCTTGGTCGCAGTATTTAAAGTAAACGGGACAGCTGAGATGAAAACTGTTGAGATGTAAACTTTTGAGGTACCAGTCCATTGTTATAGTCTGGTAGAGGAAAGGGACGACAACCCATGGTATTATGACATCCTTCAGTATATCAAGTACCAAACTTACCCAAAAGATGCCAACAATAACAAAAAAAGAACTGTTAGAAGGTTGGTGATAAGTGTTCAAAAGTACTATTTTTCTTACCCTTTTTACTCATATTATTGTTAGACTTAGGGTCATATT
The DNA here is from genome assembly GCA_019671005.1 of Hibiscus mutabilis. NCBI lineage: Eukaryota > Viridiplantae > Streptophyta > Magnoliopsida > Malvales > Malvaceae > Hibiscus > Hibiscus mutabilis. Next base: position 23,584,390 of record CM033718.1, on the reverse strand, counting down.
AGTTGCATAATTAGCCATTCATGCATTAATCCATGTTTCCTTCCATCGTTGAGTTTGATTACATAACTTGGTAGTTTTTGTGGGAAAAGATGCTGCTTTGGTGTGTTTTGTGTGTATATGCAGGATCACTTGCCAAAGCAAGGCTAGAGCTTGTTGCCAGGGCAATGCATGAAGGAGATGCCGAGCTAGTTGCCAGTGCAATGCATGGAGGAGACGCCGAGCCAGTTGCCAGGGCAATTGTCGACAAAGAACAAGGTGATATGGTAGTCAAAATTGATGACTATACAAGCCCAAGATGACGTGGAGCAAAGCTAAATCCCAAAGGAGTTTGATTTCCATGAAGGGATTAAAGAAGAATTAAATTCCAAGAAGATGGGAGAAGTTATAGAAGGAATATAATTATAATAAAGAATTATATTCTCTAAAGATAATTTAATTCCAACTTAACTTCCTCCTCAAAGAAGGACTTGGACCTAGCCCTATAAATTAGAGGTAATGCCGTCAACTCCAAGGAGAGCAAGATGAGAGAATTTTCGACAAGCATCTAGGGCAAGGAGATTTCGACAAGCTTCATTCTTCATCTTTTTCTTTCTTGTTCAATTAGGTTCATGCTAGGGATTATTTATCTTGTGTTTCTTTGGAACCTAGCCATGAACTAAATCTATTTGGCTATGGTTCTTGTGTTTTGTGGTTGTGAGAAACTATTGGATTTTGTTTAGGTAATAAGAGTTTGCACTTTTCTATTCAAGGTTTATTCATTCTTGGTTCTTATTCTTGTTTGCGAGTGAATTGGGAGAGGATCTCGTAACTTCATCTATTTATCTAATATCGGGAGAGTTAGATTCAAGAAACGAATGAATATGATCTTTATTCAATCTATTGACGGTGAATATTAATCCGGCTTAGGAATAAGTTAAGGATTTCAACGGCTAAGAGGAACGTAAGATTGGTTGTTGTTCACCCTTGATTCATGCAGGGATGTATTATCCAGGCATGCACAAGTAGCTAGAGTTTCGACTTAGGGATAAGAAGAAACCATTGAAGAACGCTCTGCTGAACCTTGAAGGTTACTGCCCAGACGCCCAAGTAGTTGCCCAACTAGTCGCCCAGGCAACCATCGATTAGTTGCCAAGGCAACCCTGTTATGCAAGTTGCCACGGCAACTGAGTTGCCCATGCACTCTTTTACCAAGACGATCCAATCGGCTATCACACCTCAACTCATGATAAACTGGCCTATCTCTCTCATCTAATTACATCGCCTTTTACTTATTTGCTTTCTAGATTAGTTATTAGTTAAAACTCCTATAATCCTTTATTTGTGTTTTTATTTTTTTAGTTCAAGAGACTAGATTCTTGAAGTGGCACCAATCCCTGTGGAGACGATATATTTTATACTATAACTTGCAACGTGTATACTTGCACAATTGCGTAGCACTTATTACGCGCAACAAGTTTTTGCCGCCATTGCCGGGGATTGGCAATAGCGACTTTGTTTTTATTTTCTTGCACTTTCTTTTTACTTTTCTTGTTTAAGATTCAAAGGGCTAACAAACTTTGGTTTTGCATTGGTATATGACCAGGGCGAGACCGATTACACCAGAATATCCCTTTGATCCCGAAATCGAACGAACCTTACAAAGACTGAGACGAAGGATAAGAGTAGCAATGGCTAATCAAGACGGCAATATGAATCAAGATGTTCTAGGAGGAGGAGGAGCGATTCTTGCACGAAACAGAACTATTCGAGACTATCTTGAAGAAGATCTTGATGGACTTAATCCAGGATTTATCGCACCTGAAATTGAAGCCGACCACTTTGAGTTGAAACCGATAATGTTTAATATGATCAACACAATTGGTCAATTTGACGGCTCAACAACTGAAGATGCACGGTAACATCTTAAATCTTTTCTCGAGATTTGCAACTCGTTCAAAATTCACTGAGGGATAGGGCAAAAGCATGGTTGAATAGCATTCCTGCCGGATCAATAGGATCTTAGACCAATCTTTGTCGCAATTTCCTTGCTCGGTTTAATCCTACAAATTTGACTGATAAGCTTCGTAACGACATTACTTCTTTTCGGCAGGCAGCTGATGAATCCATGTACGAGGCTTGGGAGCGATATAGAGAACTTCTACACAAATGTCCCCTATACGGATTCCCGATGTGGACTCAAGTGACAATGTTTTACAACACCGTGAATACACCAACAAAGATGATGCTAGATGCCTCGTCAAACGACATACTTCTAGATAAGTCACCGGAGGAAGCAATGCAAATTCTAAACAGGCTGGCCAGGAATGATTATCAATTCCCCTCTACTAGAAAAGGAAGAGTTAGACGCCAAGCCACAATACATGAACTAGGATCATCAGATTCAATTTCGGCACAATTGGCCACTTTAACCAAGATGGTCCTGAACATGCAAAAACCAAACAACACACATGAGGTTAAGGTAATGGATTCTTTTTGTGAGTTATGTGGCGATAACCATGATTCTTATGAATGTATGCAGAATCCGAAATCCAGCTTCTATGTGGGGAATCACAATCGGAACAACAATGTGATGTCAAATACATGCAATCCAGCTTGGAAGAAGCACCCTAATTTTTCATGGAGTAATCCCAACAATGCTCTAAACCAGAACAATCAGAATACACAAGCATCAGGATTCCAGCAGAATATGCCACGACAACAGTTGCCACAACAACAACCGACAACATCTAGTTCTTTGGAAAATTCTCTAAATGCTTTTATGACGAAAATTGAATCTTATATGGCTGAGAATAGTAACTTAATAAAAAGAACTGATGCTTTTATTAACAGGACCGAGATGATATTGTAGAACCAAGAGGTGACAATCAAATCATTAGAAAATCAAGTCGGACAGTTTGCTCAAAACCTGAATACTAGACCGCAAGGAGGTTTACCTAGCGATACTGAAGTCGCAAGAGGAACTGGCCATGAGCAATGTAAGGCGATCACCACTAGAAGTGGCCAACAACTTAGAGAGGCTCAAGCCCGCTCATCAAACAAAACTCCATAAAAAGATTAAGACGAACCTAGTGGCAAAGCCTCAGATGCTGAACCAGGAATTGCAGCGGCAACCGGTAATAAGCATGCCTCGGCAACCGACGATAAGGATGCTTTAGCAACTTGTGATAAGCATGCCTCGGCAACCCCAATTGATAATGCCTTGGCAACTCCAGTTGTCCCGATAATGTCGTCAATCAGGTTCCAAACCAATGAAAGGATCGAAGATATCTGACTTCCACCACCATTCCCACAAAGGTTGAAGCGACAAAAGCAAGAATATCAATTCAAGAAATTTCTTGATATCCTAAAGCAAGTCCACATCAACTTACCATTGGTGGAAGGAATTGAACAAATGGCAAACTATGCCAAGTTTCTTAAAGACATTGTGTCCAAGAGAAAAAGTCTAGGAGAGTTTGAAACAGTTGCCGCGACAGAGGGATACATGGCAATGTTGCACAATCGTATGCCACCCAAGTTGAAGGATCCCGAAAGTTTCATAATACCTTGTTCCATTGGAAACCACTATGTCGGGAAAGCATTATGTGACCTTGGGGCTAGCATAAACTTGATGCCTAAATCGGTTTTCCAGAAACTAGGAATTGGGAAGGCAAGACCTACAACAGTTATGCTACAGCTAGACGACAGATCCTATGTGCATCCAGAGGGAAAAATCGAGGACATACTGGTAAAAGTTGATAAATTTATTTTCCCCGTTGACTTTATTGTTTTGGTGGGATAACCCCTATGTTTGTGTCTATGGCAAAGCAGTTCCCTTTGATGCTAATAACATCAACACCTTCTTTGATGTTTACGTCGAGAATGATGAACATAAAGAATTCGTGGACAACATCAAGGGCAAAGATCTCGACAAAGTACTCAAAGAACTCAAAATTCCCGAGACCCAGTGGAATGAAGGCTCAAACAAAGGAACGGTAAACCGCTTTAGGTTAAAACCTGAGGCCAAACTTTGGAACAATTTCATTAAAACTTCATTAATGCCCACATCACACAACACCACTGTTGATATACCTCGTCTCTTCCTAATTCATTCCTTTCTGAACAACCGGATTATTAATTTTGGTTCTATAATTTGCAATGAGATTTTTGCTTGTGGTCAAAAGGATAGGAGATCTCTTTTCTTTCCTAGCCTTATATCAAGTCTGTGTGAGCATGCAAAAGTTCCAAGTGCCCCAACGGATGAGAAGGCAACCACCAAAGCCGGCTGGACTCAAACACAATACATGAAGATTATGAGGGAAGCACCAAAGAAGGATCTAGCAGCAACGATTACACATGCCACCCCCGTTGCCTCGGCAATGCCAGCGTTGATGCCCGAGCAAGTGAGCCGATAACAGCAGATTGACTGGAAACCCTTCTACGACCTTTGGCATGCCAACTGAAGCAAATTGAGGTACGAAAATTGCAGTTTATGAGGTATATGAAGGATCACACCACTGCCATCACACAAATCATCCTAAAGAAATACCCCGACAATGCAATCTCGTTCCCCATATTTCCTGCCGAGATACTTGCCACGGCAATAGAACGTGCCAATGCCCAGGCAACGCCCACTGATCATGCCCAGGCACTGCCCACTAATCATGCCCAGGAAATGACAACAGGCGATGCCACATCAACAACTGCACCAAGTAGAGGTAAAGCCCTTATGGCTGAACAATCTCGTACTTAAACATTGTCTCTTTTAGATTCAGAAGAGTCCTCTACCGCGCCAGTGCAACCACCCTCGGTAACATCCTCCAAAGCAAAACGCAAAGCCTCTACCACTGAGGAAATTGAAGAGGAGGACGAGGATGCTGAGATAGAATCAGCACTAGAATCGGTTCCTCTGTCGGCCACAAGGAAGCAACCACTGCGCTCAAGCAAGAGGATCAAAACACCGGCTAAAAGGAAACTCATCATCAGCGATGACAAGCTCTCAGAGTAAGTCATCGTTTCTCATTTTTTTTTATTTATTTTTGCATGCATTGAGGATAATGCCTAACTCGAGTTTAGGGGAGGGATTGTGATTAGTTAGCTCATGATTAGTTGCATTCATCCTTAGGACTTGCATTTAGAATTCACATGCATGTTACTTGCCTTGTTTCTAGTTGGATTGGAATTGACTAGACTTGATGAATTTTTCGATGATGACATTACCCTTATACTTAAATTGCTAGAACTCTCAATTCTAGGATGATCATGGAAAACACTTAGAATCCTAATATGATTCTAAAATTTATTGAACACTTTTGTAGCTTGATTGATTGAAGGAATTCTAGTGAACTTAGGTTAATCACTTAAAATTTGGGTAAATAATTTTTTTTGCTAGAGGTGCCCGAAACCGGCTCTAGCTTAATGTTTTGCTAGAGGTGCCCAAAACTGGCTCTAGCTTTGGTGCTTAAAGGGATCACTAGAGGTGCCCGAAATTGGCTCTAGTCGATCAAAATCCTTAAAATTTGAACACTTTAATAATTCATTACAGGTGCCCGAAATTGGCTCTAGTTGAATAAGATAAAAAAATCCAAGGAATTAATTTGAATGCCTATTGTTCACATAGAATCCGAAAAATCATCTTGTACACAATTTCGCACACACTCACAAGCATTATAGTTTAATTCCGAGTAACTCCTAGGCCATCCAAAAAATTAAGTACCATGCATACTTTGTGCCACGGTTCTGAGGAATAAAATCAAGTTCGAAGCAAAACTCATAAAGATTAAAAATATTGGCAAGTAATTGTTAGTTTGCATTGCTTGAGGACAAGCAATAGTTCGAGTTTGGGGGTGTGTTAAGTGTTCAAAAGTTTTATTTTTATTGCCCTTTTTGCTATTATTATTGTTAGACTTAGGTTCATATTAGTTGCATTTTTAGTCATTCATGCATAATTGCATTGTTTCCTTTGTGGTGGTGCTAGATTTCATGTTTTGATTAATTTTGGTGGAAAAAAAGGTACTGTTAGACTATTTTGTGCATGTGCAGGTATTGCCTGGGCAAGTAGACTGATGTCGAGGCAACTAAGAATGAGGTGAAGTGGTAGCCGAAGTGATGACCGAAAAATCCTGACTTGATGGAGGTGGTTGGCGTGAAAAATTGGAGCTGAAATTGCATGAAGAATTTTAAAGAATATTAGGAGAAGTTTTTGGAGGAATAAAAATAGAATAAAGGAGATTTATCTCTTTTAAAGTATTTAATTCTAGCTTAACTTCCTCCTCAAGAAAGACTTTGAAATATTCATATTTTCTTCTTTGTTTTCAGTTTTGTTTATGTTAGGGAACAATTGCCTTGAGTTAATCTTACACCCAGCCATGAACTAAACTTATTTGGCTTGGGTTATTGTGTTTTTGGTTCTGAAAATGATTGAGTTTGTTTTAGGTATTTGAGTTTGCAATCTAAATTCAAGGTTTGTTCATTCTTGGTTTTTAATCTTGTTTGCGAGTGAATTGGGAGAGCATCTCGTTAAACTATCTATTTATCTAAATATCGGGAGAGTTAGATTCACAAAATGAATGAGCATGGCCTTTATTCAAATCTATTGATGGTGAAGGCTAATCCAGCTTAGGGATAAGTTGCGGATTTCAACGGCTAAAAGGAGCACAAGATCGGTTTTTGTCCACCCTTGGTTCACGCTGGAAATTATTATCAAGGCTTGCACAATTAACTAGCATTTTGACTTAGGGATAAGAAGAAATCATTGAAGAACGCTTCGTCGAACCTTGAAGGTTGTTGTTCGTTGCCCAGGCAATTACTCTGTTTCCACATTGCCCAGACATTCGCTTCGCGTATTGCCCAGGCAATCACTATGTTTCTTCATTGCCGAGACATCGACTTCACTCATTGCCCAGGCATTAGCGTCCATCCTTCACTGCCCAAGCAATACGATTGTTGCCAATCGCCCAAGCAATTGAGTCATTCTTGCACTCAAGTACCAAGGCGGTCCATTCAATTATCACTCCTCGAACTCACGATAACCTGACCTCTTCTCTCTTATTTGTTTTCATCTATTCTTTTAGTTTATTTCTCTTAGTTTACGCGTTAATTAAAACTCCTACAATCACCCAATTGTGTTTTTACTTTTACAGTACAAGAAGGTAGATTCTCGAAGTAGCACCAATTCCTGTGGGGACGATATCTTTCTATACTATAACTTGCGACGTGTATACTTGCACCGTTTGCATAGCCTCAATACACGCAACAAACAACAAGGAGGTCGAGTTCTTTGAAAAGGTCAAAGGAAAGAAGGAATCGGACATGTACACGTCATATGACCCTAAGGTCCAATGCGGGGTAGATAGGCCGTTTAGGATCTCGCTCAAGTCAAGGGAGGAAAGCCCGCATCAAAGAGAAATTTCTAAGATACCCTCTAAGCTTGTAATCTCAGCTCCAACATACTTTCCTTTTGAGGACACTCGAAAAGTTCCTTGGAGTTATGCCGCCAATATCTCAGTAATAGATGGTTTAAAACCATAAGGAAATGAGAAGTCACCCGAATAGGTGAAGCCTGCACAAGTGGAGGAATCGACAGATCAGAAGGCCAAGGTAGTGAACGTGGTGGGACACTTCTCAAGAAGCGAGATGTGTTATTCACCAGAAACATCAAAGGTGACAGAAGCGCCAAGAGACAATGGCAAGGAAGTACTGCCTGAACCTGAGAAGATATTTGGGGAAGAACCCCCCCAAAGATAAATGAGCTGGTAACGGAAACACAATCACAAGAGTTTTTAAGATTCTTGATGCATAACGAGTATAGCATCGTTGAACAACTCCGAAAACAACAAGCCTGGTTTTTAGTGCTTAAACTATTGTTGAGCTCCGAAAAACACCGTAACGTACTATTGAAGGTTTTGAACTAAACTTCCGTCCCAAATGATATTTCGGTGAGTAAGTTGGATCAAATAGTGGGGCATATTGCTGTAGATAATTACATTACCTTCAGCGATAATGAGATTCCAGACATGGGTATGGGATCTACCAAAGCATTGAATATTACAACCCATTATAAATGGCATGTTCTACTGGGGTGCTCATTGACAACGGATCCACCTTGAATGTGTTACCGATGGTGACTCTACAAAGGTTTCCCATCGATAGTTCACACATAAAGCCTTGTCACAACTCTGTTAGAGCTTTTGATGGAACCCATAGGGATGTGATTGGGAAGATCAAGATACCTTTGTTAATTGGGCCTACCGAGTACATAGTCGAGTTTGTGGTGATAGATATCCGACCGACTTATAATTATTTGCTAGGGAGGCCTTGGATTCATCCAGCCAGAGCTGTGCCCTTGTCACTACACCAAAAATGAAAATTCGTCATTGAAGGAAAGTTGGTGAGCGTGGGAGTCGAACAAGCATTATTGCGTCCGTAACAACTGATGCTCCTTACATCCAAACGGATGAGAAGGACATTGAGTGCTTCTTTAGAGCTTTAGAATTCGTGAATGCTACCTTTGTGGCAGAAGGAAGTAAGATCTCGTGCCCCGGACTGTCCAATTGTACCAAGATGACGGTTTAGGGGACTTTGGGATGAGGAGCCAAGAAAGGAAAGGGTCTTGGAAAGAGCCTCTAAGGTTGTCTGCGAGCCAAAAGTGTCATCAACAAGAAGGACCAGTTTGGACTCGGTTACAAGCCCAATATTCTGCAAAGGAAGCTAGAATGGAAAAAGAGAGAAGAGCAAAGGAAGGCCAGATTTAGGGGCGAAGATATTTCGCGGGAACCAATAACTTACTCCAGCATGAAGGATATTTTCTTGTCTGGCGGGATAATCAATGCCGAATAGAAGGTGCATGAGGCAAATCTGGAAGGTGACAATATCAAGGAGGAAGAAAGGTTCAACGAGGCGTTAGAAGGGATGGATGTTAACATGATAACCGAAGGAGGAAATAAAGGCAAGTTTCTGTCTAAAATCTGCCCTTGCTTCCCAAGAGAGAAACTCAACAATTGGACCAGTGTGGACCTGCTTGTAGTTTTTAAGTCTGACTCAGAGTAATGCTCAAAACCAACCCTGCCACACCCTAAAAACCGGTCTAGTCAGGGTTAGGTTTCAGTGATCGAATATTTTATACCGGTTATATAATTAGCTCAATCTTGTACTTAATTTGAAGTAATAAATGTTATTCAGGCTAACTGTCTTAGTTTATTATTATTATTAAAAAAATACAACATGAGTGGGGGGACCCACGGCTGATTCATTTAATTTGAAGGAAATGGCCATGAATCCCCCACGTTGGGGATAATGCAGCACAAGGGCCATAAGGCCACATTTTGCCTCCCACCACGTGGCCATAAGGGGGGGAAATTATACCCCAAATGTGTGTCATCACTCCAACAAATGTGGAGCATGGAAAATGCAAATAGGAGGCCAACAATTTGGGTATAAAAGGGGGGAGATGATACGCAAGGAAGATAGGAAAGTAAGGAATAAACAAATAAATCGGTTCAGTGATAGGTTGGTAAGCTCGAGTTTTTTGGTTCAATAATTTTGAGTCCTTGCTATCGATTGGGTAAGCTCAAATCCTTGGTTAGTATTTCTGTATTGATTCGATGTCGTTTTGTCGATTCTAACCAATTCTTATTGGTTAACCTAGCTCCAAAGGTTGATAAAGAACAACCGTCATCCCTTCCGAAAGCCAAAGATGGAGGCGTTGTTATTTGAGGGTCTTAAAAACATCGAGTTGTCGAGGTGAGTGTAGTTGTGTCAAGGGATAGGCTCGGTGCCATCCCGTTGTATTATTTTGTGATTACATTTGTATTTGTTTAAGGGTTCACATAGAGCAACTATTTCGAATTCGATTGGCAAATCCAGTAAGTGCCTTGTATTGCTTTGATATGTGCAAACATGACTATGATATGCTACAGGTATGTGATATATGATAATGATATAAAATGTTACATGATATGGAGCTGAAGCTCATTTTTGATATTTGATATGATATAACTTGAAAAAAACATATAGACTATGTGAATTTGTGTAATTATGGACATCGGATACAATTGGCATGCCGTAGGATTATTGAGCTCGGTTAAGTAAGGGAGGACTATGGTCCAGGGCTACTGCCTATATGTGGGGGAAACAAGGTCGGCTTTGTAAGGGATATATCTTCGGAGCTACAGCTTAAGGGCTACGGTCCACTCTCCGGTATATGTGTTGGTGTACAGGGGAATTCGTGTATCCAATGGTACATAATATGATATGTGCCTATGAATTATGCTATGACAATATGATTATGATATGACTATGTGACATGTAATATGTGAATATGAAAGCATGAGAATATGGGTAATAAGCATGAATTGAGCATAGTATAATATGACTACTTGTATATTTGATTATCATGCATTTCATAATATTAATCATTCATTGTAATTGTTACAACTACCTCACTAGGCTATGTAAGCCTAACATGTGTGTCACATGCATTTTCAGGACCTTGAACAATTTCGAGCCTTGATCATGTTGTTGCGGTTGCAAGTCACATCTCTGCCATATATATATGTTATCTCTTGCTATAAACTCATAGTGAAGTGACATATGGTCCAACTAGTTTTGTATAAGCCTCTCTATGATTGTACGATGACATGGTAACGTGGTTTTGTTGTATGCTTATGATGACTAAGTTTCAATAGGTTAAAAAGTGCCTAAAATGAGCATGAGCTGGAAACTTGGTAAATGGATTCCGAATGCCCTAAAAATTGACGTACCAATAGGATCATGGTTTGTAAGTGTAATGGTAAAATTTAGTAAATTTAGTATAGTCATAGAACTAATTTTTCCTAAAAAGTCTCAAATTGGTTTAATTGGCATAGTAATTCGATAGGTTCTAATAATGAAACCCTTAGATTAATGATTGGAGAGTTTAATTTCAATTGGTAATACGAAATATGATTAAAATCAATAACTGGTAAAAATTTGCAATTTAGTCCTTAAGGTTAAGAAAAGTTTAAAATTGACCCCAAATCTGATTAAGTTTAGTAAACAAACATAGTGGATAAGTCTTAAATATAATCAATATGATTCGTAGATTAGGTTTTGAACTCTGAACCCCATTTGAACCTTCGACTAGTCTTCCGATAACACTATTTGACCTGGATCCCTACTAGACCGGGAAGGGGGTGTTGGTATCAGAGCCTAGGTTTAGTCGATTTTAGGACTAACCAGGCATTCGTTATGAGTCTGTGTCTACATATGCCACTTAGGAGTTATTTGAATATGTATTATGTGACTTAAAACTTACACGATTTTATCCTTATGTGTAACTTAGACCTAAAATGTATGGTCCTACCGATGGAAGGGTAGTGAACGAACCTCATTCGGGCTCCTTCTCAACTCGGGGAGATAATTTGAGGCCTAAAATCCAACTCGAGCGTGTGGGACAGAATGACCCACCTCACCCTCCATCAATTCCACCCGCTCAGCAGACGTACCTGATGTCCATAGCGGAAATGATTAAACAAGTTGTGGTGTCTCTCTAACTAGAACCACCTCCCCCACCTGCTAAGGCTTCTCTTCCTGCTTCGAGAGCTCCTATTGATAAACTCATGCAATACCCTGTGTATACGTTCATTGGCTAGGACTTCGATAACCTCAAGATCGCAGAGTACTAACTGGAGAACACTCTAAATGTGCTAAAAAGAAAATGAAGTGTCCTAAGGAGCATAAACTTGAATGTGCCCTGGCCTTGATAGCTGAAGAGGCACAAAGCTAGTGGGATACAGTGACCCTCATTGTTCCTGAACATCGTGTCACGTGGGACTTCTTTCTTCAGGAATTTCGTAAGAAGTACATCAGTGAGCACTATATTGTAGAAAGACTCAAGAAATTCCTCCATCTGAGGCAAGGGGGAAGACCAGTGGAGTAGTATATCCACGATTTCTGTAAGTATGCAAGATATGGCGCCAAAATCATCCGTATTGAGAAGGAAAAATGTAGAATGCTTATAGATGGCCTTTGTGATGAACTTCATCCTCTCTTTGTTGCTCTAGAAATCGAGGACTTTTAGACCCTTGTCAATCGTGCCATCACAACTAAAGCTTCATAGAGAGCATCCGAGAGGAGAAAGGGGAACCAGACTCGACCTGATAAGAGGTTTCGAGATGATTCCAAGTCACCCACATCCTAGAAGAAGGGAAGACAATGGGACCAGAAATCTGCTACCTACCAGTTTCCTCGATCTGGGTATGTACCTCAGTTCCAGTCTGCCAGAACAACCGTTACCCGCACAGCTTCAATAGATAGCATGGGCGGTTCCACAAAGGGTTCCTAGATTCCCTTATGCAACTTCTGCCAGAAGAGGCACTCGGGGCAGTGCAGTAGGAAATCCGATTTTTGTTACCTTTGTGGAGAGTCTGTCCACTTCATCTGCCAATGCCCATAGAACCCTCAGGCTCCTACATCTGTAGCTTCTCAGAACAATCCTAATAAGGGGAGAGGAGTAAAGCCAATACCATTCAGATGTGCAGGTAGACCCTGCAACAACAATACTCTAGCTGGCCGTGACCCACAAACTTCAGCCCAAATGTACCACGTTAGAGGTCACAAGCAAGAGGATGATCTTGACGTGATTGCAAATATGGTGGAGTTATATTCTGAACTTGTTTATGCTTTGATAGATCCAGGCTCCACACATTCCTTTATTAGTGAACCCTTGATTGAAAAGTATGCTTTAGAATGTGAACCTGTTGCTTCTGAGATACTTGTCTCAAATCTGCTAGGAGATAGTGTGGATATTTGAATAATCTGTAGAGCTTGTCCCCTAAGGATCCAAGGGATCCCATTTCCGGCCAACTTGATGGCTTTTCCCTTCCATGAGTTTGATCTCATTCTAGGACTTGATTGGCTAGCTGAACATCAAGCGTGGGTGGATTGTTCAAAGAAGAAATTATATCTCCGTAGACTCAGTAAGGAGAGCATAACCTTGATAAAGTTCAAACCTGAGCCTAAAAAGAGTCTCATGTATGTCATAGAGTCCAAGAAAGATTTGAATATCGAAGACGTGCCCGTGGTGAAAGAATTTTTCGATGTGTTTTCTTATGAACTTCTGGGACTCCCTCCCACCCGTGAAGTAGAATTCGGGATAGAAGTACAACCTGGAACTACTCTGGTCTCCACTACTCTATATATAATGGCTCCGGTAGAGTTGAAGGAGTTAAAAGTTCAAATCCAAGACCTTCAAGATAAGGGATTCATCCGACCGAGTTTCTCACCTGGGGAGCACCGGTTCTGTTTGTCAAGAAGAAGGATGGATCGATGCGTCTATGCATTGACTATCATCAATTGAATAAAGTGACGATCAATAACAAGTACCCACTTCCGAGGATAGATGACCTCTTTGATCAATTGAAGGATGCTTATGTCTTTTCCAAGATAGATTTTTGATCTAGATACTATCAAAAATTGGTGAAAGAGTCTGATGTTCCAAAGACTGCCTTTCGAGACAGATATGGTTACTATGAATTTCTGGTGATGCCTTTTGGGCTCACAAATGCTCCTGCAGCCTTCATGGACCTGATGAATTGTATATTCTGACCTTATCTCAATAAGTTTATGTTTGTCTTTATAGATGACATTCTGATCTATTCTAAAGACTTTGCTTCTCATGAAGAACATCTTTGGATCGTGCTTCAGACCCTTTGGGAGAAACAACTCGCAAGTTCAGTAAATGTGAATTTTGGCTATCCAAAGTATCCTTCCTTGGCCATGTAATCTCTTCTGTGGAAATCCAGGTAGACCCAAAGAAGATTCAAGCAATTATTGATTAGATTTCTCAGAAGAATGTGGGAGAAGTTCGTAGTTTTCTGGGCCTTGCAGGCTATTACCGTAGATTAGTTAAGGGATTCTTATTGCTTGTAGCACCCTTAATGAAGCTTCTCTGCAAGGATACTCCTTTTGTGTGGAACGTTGACCAGAAAAGGAGTTTTGACCATTTCAAGAAAGTCCTTACTCATGCCCATATGTTAGTGCAACCCGACTCGGGCAAAGACTTCACCGTGTACCGTGATGCATCCCATCTGGGATTAGGTTGTGTTCTGATTTAAGAAGGCAAAGTCATATCTTATGCCTCATGTCAACTCAAGCCTCACGAGTTGAACTATTCGACTCATGATCTAGAACTCGCCGCAATTGTGTTTGCTTTGAAAATTTGGTTGCATTATCTCTATGGTGAGAAGTGTTACCTATACACTGATCAAAAAAGCCTAAAGTACCTCATGACCAAGAAAGAGTTAAATCTTCGTCAGCACCGATGGATTAAATTATTGAAAGATTATGATCTAGTTATTGACTACCATCCCGGTAAAGCTAATATGGTGGCTGATGCTCTTAGCCGAAAACCCACTTCTTCCTTAAAATGCTTGAATGCTCACTTCCAGCTCAAGAAGCATGGTAAATTTCTAGCCGAGTTAAGAGTTCATTCGACCATTGTATCTCAAATTAGAGCACTCCAAGAAACCAATGAGGATTTGCGACCTATCATTGCTAATATCAAAGATAATCTAGATCTCGATTTTACTATAAATTTTGAAGTCTTACTATGTTTCCGTAACCACATTTGTGTTCTCGGTGATGATGATCTTCAGAACCAAATCCTAAGTGAAGCTCATTCTAGCCCTTTCTCTGTCACCTTGGAGCTATCAAAATGTACAAAGATCTGAAGGAGGTCTATTGGTGGTCCGGTATAAAGAATGAAATCACGGACTACGTAACTAGGTGTTTGACTTGCCAACGGGTCAAAGCTGAGCACAAGGTACCTACGGGTCTTCTACAACCCTTTGAACTTTTGCAATGGAAATGGGAGTGTATCGCGATGGACTTCGTAAGTGGTCTACCTTTGACCCTGAAGAAACATGATACCATTTGGGTCATTATGGATCGATTCACCAAGTTTGCTCACTTCCTTCTAGTAAAAATAGATTTCAGCTTGCCTAAGCTCGTAGAGTTGTACACCAATAAAGTTATTCGTTTACATGGAATTTCGATATCTATCATCTCCGATCATGACTCACGATTTACGCCTCGGTTTTAGAGGACCTTACACAAGGCCTTGGGAATGCGAGTGCACCTTAGCATTGCTTTCCATCCTCAAACTGACGGCCAATCTGAAAGAGTTATTCAGATCCTGGAAGATATGCTCTGGCCTGTGTCATTGACTTTGGGAATACGTGGGAGAAATCCCTACCCTTGGTCGAGTTTGCTTACAAAAATAGTTACCAGGCTTCAATTCAAATGACTTCGTATGAAGCTCTCTATGGAAGGAGGTATAGAACTCCTTTTTGTTGGATTGAATTCAGTGAAGGAAATATGCTAGGTCCCGACTTACTTCGGGAAACCGAAGAAAGGACTACCATTATCCATGATAGGCTTAAGGCTGCCTTCGACCGTTACAAGTCATATGTCGATCTGGCAGAAGAGATATTCAGTATGAGGTTGGTGAGAAGGCATTCCTCAAAGTATCTCTGTGGAAGAAGATTCTTCATTTCGAAAATAAAGGAAAGGTAAGTCCTTGCTTCATTGGTCCATTCAAGGTGAATGAAAAGATTGGACCTGTTGCCTATCGATTAGCTCTCCCCGAAGAGTTAAGTTGGATTCACAATATCTTACATGCATCTATGCTACGTAAGTACCAGTCATATCCTTCCCATGTGATTGAACCAGAATCTGTGGAGATTCAATCTAATCTGACATACGAGGAAGAACCTGCTCAGATCCTCGCACAAGAAGTTAAACGGCTTTGAAACAAGATTGTTCCCTTAATGAAAGTTTTGTGGCGAAGTCATTCCGTTGAAGAGGCAACATGAGAACCCGAGGAGACTATGCAGAAACAATATCCTCATCTGTTCGCCTGAAATGAAAACTCGAGGATGAATTTCCTTAAGAGGGAGAGTTGTCACACCCCGAAAACTGGTCTAGTCGGGGTTAGGTTCTGGTGATTGAATATTTTGTATCGGTTATATAATTAGCTCGATCTTGTACCTAATTTAAAGCAATAAAGGTTATTTGGGCTAACATTATTAGTTTATTATTATTATTATTAAAAATATTTATAATGTGAGTGGGGGGACCTAGGCCGATTCCTTCAATTTGAAGGAAATGGCTGTGAATCCCCCACGTTGGGGATGATGCAGCACAAGGGCCATAAGGACACATTTTGCCTCCTACCATGTGGCCATAGGGGGGAATTATACCCCAAATGTGTGCCACCACTCCAACAAACGTGGAGCATGGAGAATGCAAATATGAGGCTGGCAATTTGGGTAAAAGGGGGGAGATGATGCGCAAGTAAGATAGGAAAGTAAAGAAGAAACAAATAAATCGGTTCAGTGATAGGCTGGTAAGCTCGAGTTTTTCGGTTCAATAAATTCGAGTCCTTGCTATCGATTGGGTAAGCTCAAATCCTTGGTTAATATTTTAGTATTGATTCGATGTCATTTTGTCGATTCTAACCAATTCCTATTGGTTAACCTAGCTCAAAAGGTTGATAAAGAGCAACCGTCCCCCCTTTCGAAAGCCAAGGATAAAGGTGATGTTATCCGAGGGTCTTAAAAAAATCGGGTTGTCAAGGTGAGTGTAGTTGTGTCAAGGGATAGGCTCGGTGCCATCCCGTTGCATTATTTTGTGATTATATTAGTATTTGTTTAAGGGCTCACATAGAGCAACTATGTCAAATTCGATTGTCAAATCTGGTAAGTGCTTTGCATTGCTTTGATAAGTGCAAACAAGACTATGATATGCTACACATATGTGATATATAAAAATGATATGAAATGTTACATGATATGGAGCTAAGGCTCATTTTTTATATTTGATATGATATAACTTTAAAAATATATATATGGACTATGTGAATTTGTGTAATTATGGACATTGGATACAATTGGCATGCCATAGGATTATTGAGCGTGGTTAAGTAAGGGAGGACTACGGTCCAGGGCTATGACCTATATGTGGGTGAAATAACGTCAGTTGTGTAAGGGATATATCTCCGCATCTACGGCTTAAGGGCTACGACCCACTCTCCGTTATATGTGTTGATGTACAGGGGAATCCATGTATCCAATGGTACCTAATATGATATGTGCCTATGAATTACGCTATGACAATATGATTATGATATGACTATGTGACATGTAATATGTGAATATGAAAGCATGAGAATATGGGTAATAAACATGAATTGAGCATAGTATAATATGACTACCTGTATATTTGATTATCATGCATTTCATAATATTAATCATTCATTGTAATTGTTACAACTGCCTCACCAGGCTATGTAAGCCTAACATGTGTGTCGCATGCATTTTCAGGACCTTGAACAATTCCGAGCCTTGATCGTGTTGTTGCGGTTGCAAGTCACGTCTCTGCCATATATGTATGTTATATCTTGCTATAAACTCCTAGTGAAGTGGCATATGGTCCAACTAGTTTTGTATAAGCCTTTCGATGGTTGTATGATGACTTGGTAACGTGGTTTTGTTGTATGCTTATGATGACTAAACTTGAATAGGTTAAAAAGTGCCTAAAATGAGCCTGAGGTGGAAACTTGGTAAATGGATTCCGAATGCCCTAAAAATTGACGAACCAAAAGGAACATGGTCTATAAGTGTACTGGTAAAATTTAGTAAATTTAGTTAAGCCACAAAACTGATTTTTTGTAACAGTCTCAAATTGGTTTAATTGACGTAGTAATTTGATAGGTTCTAATAATGAAACCTTTATATCAATGATTGGAGAGTTTAATTTCAATTGGTAATATGAAATCGGATTAAAATCAATAACTGGTAAATATATGCAATTTAGTCCCTAAGGTTAAGAAAAGTTTAAAATTGACCCCAACTCTAATTAAGTTTAGTAAGTAAACATAGTGGATAAGTCTTAAGAATAATCAATATGATTCGTGGATTAGGTTTTGAACTCTGAACTCTATTCAAACCTTTGATTAGTGTTTTGATAACACTATTCCACCCGAATCCCTACCAGACCAGGAATGAGGTGTTACAAACCCTACTTGCTTTTGCCCACGAGCAGTAGGGATTTTTTGTAAAGGGCTTCTATGTTAACTTGCTTGCTTTCAATGAAAAAAGATACTTTCCACATTTTATCAAATGGCAAACATCTTATTTATTACATTCTTTTATTACATTTATTATTTATTATTTCATTAATTCCATAAGAATATTCATTTCTCTTCCTAATACCTATTTATTTCCAAAACCGTTTCAAGGTCCCTGTTATTAACTGTATGAATGACACCGAATCTGATCCCGATATGGATTTTGAGCAACCTTTATACTTGGCGGAAATCGATGAAGGAGAAGATGAGATAGAATGTAAAGTCTCAGATGAATTGCTCAGGTTAATGGAAAGTAAGGACAATTAGATCATACCCCACCAAGAAGAGGTGGAAATCCTCAATTTGGGGACTAATGAAGAAATGAGAGAAGTAAAGATTGGCACTGCTATCTTGTCCAAGACGAGGAATGAGTTGATAGATCTGTTATCAGAGTTCAAGGATACAATCAAATAAAGATGTATCTTGAAGACATGGAGAAGACTACATTTTTAACCATGTGGGGCACGTTTTGTTACAAGGTGATGTCGTTTGGACTAAAGAATGCTGGGGTGACTTATCAAAGAGCCATGGTGACTCTCTTCCATGACATGATGCACAAAGAAATCGAAGTATATATGGATGACATGATTGCCAAGTCTCAAACCGAAGAGGATCATATCCAAAACTTAAGAAAGCTTTTCCAAAGATTGAGAAAGTACCAGTTAAAGCTCAACCCGGCCAAGTGCACCTACGTTGTCACATCTAGAAAGCTCTTGGGTTTTGTGGTTAGCTGAAAAGGGATCGAGATTGACCCCGATAAAGTAAAAGCTATTCAAGATCTTTCTCCACCTCAGACGCAAAAAGAAGTTCGAGGTTTCTTGGGGAGGTTAAATTATATATCTCGGTTCATTTCTTAGTTAACTGAAAAATGTGACCCTATCTGTAGATTGCTTCGGAAGAATAACCCAAGAGTATGGGATGAAGAGTGTCAGGAGGCTCTAGACAAGATCAAGAAGTATTTGATTAATGCTCCAATCCTAGTGGCACCGGTGCCAAATAGACCATTAATCCTATACTTAACAGTCTTTGAAAATTTGATGGGTTGCGTATTAGGGTAACATGAAGAGTCCAGAACAAAAGAGAGGGCTATCTACTATTTGACCAAGAAGTTCGTCGATTGTGAAACTCAGTACCCACCAATTCAAAAATTGTGTCGTGCACTAGTGTGGGCTACCAAGAGGCTCAGGTAGTACATGTTGTACCACACCACTTGGTTGATATCCAAGTGGGATCTGCTAAATTTTTTTATGGAAGCACCAGCATTAACCGGGAAGATGGCTCATTGGCAAATGCTGTTGTCTGAATACGACATTGTCTATGTAAGTCAAAAAGCAATAAAAGGAAGCGCTATAGCAGACTTCCTTGCCAGTCGTGCTTCGGATGATTATGAATCCTTGAACTTTAATTTTCTCGATACAGACTTGATGTGCATAACCGTGGAAGGAAAGACAACTTCAGGAGAAAAGTTGTGAAGCTTTACTTCGATGGGGCATGTAATGCCTTAGGCCATGGCATTAGGGCGGTGTTAATCTCTCCAGAAAATGTCTACTATCCTTTCACAATTAGATTGGAATTCTTTTGCACAAACAATACAGCTGAATATGAGGCTTGTGTCATCGGCTTACATGCGGCTATTGAAAGAAAAGTCAAGGTGCTTCAAGTTTTTGGAGATTCATCTTTGGTTGTTTATCAACTCCGAAAAGAATGGGAAACAAGAAACTCGAGGTTGGTCAAGTATTATGATATGTCCAAGAGTTGGTTAAAAACTTTGAGAAGATCAGCTTTGCTTACCTCCCAATGGAGGATAATCAGATGACAGATGCTTTGACAACCTTGGCTTCAATGTTTAAGGCAAGCACCGAAGCTGAAATGAAGCCGATTGAGATGCAAGTCTTTGAAATACTAGCTCATTGCTATAACTTGGAAGAAGAGGTAGATGGCAACCCATGGTACTTTGATATCCTTCAATATATCAAGTTCCAAAACTACCTCGATGTGGCCAATGAAAATGATAAAATAACCATTAAGAGGATGGCATCATGATATGTTCTAGACGGGGAGATTTTATACAAAAAAGGAAAAAGACCAAATTTTGTTAAGATGTGTCGATGCTCGAGAAGCTAAGAGCATCCTAAACGAGGTACAGACGGGTTATGTGGGACACATGCCAACGGTTTCTCAATGGCCCAAAAAACTATGAGATACAGTTACTTTTGGTTGACTATGGAAGGGGATTGTATCGACTGTGCAAAGAAGTGCCACAAATGTCAGATATATGCCGATAGGATCCATTCCCCGCCCTTACCGTTGCACACCATGAATTTGTCATGGCCGTTCGTTGTATGGGGCATGGATGTCATTGGTCAAATTCACCCAAAGGCATCCAATGGACATCATTTTGTTTTGGTGGTCATCAACTATTTCACTAAGTGGGTGGAAGCAGTTTCCTATGCCAATATCACAAGAGTGACAGTTTGTAAGTTCTTGAAGAAAGAAATAATTTGTCGGTATAGTTTTCTAGAAAGGATCATCACCGAAAAAGCTTTCAACCTAAACAACAAGATGATAACTGATGTGTGTGAGCAATTTAACATAGTGCATCATAATTCCACCATCTATTGTCCCAAGATGAAAGGGGTGGTGAAGCGGCAAACAAAAATTTCAAAAAGATCATTTCAAAGACGACTGACACTTTTAAAGATTGGCATGAAAAGTTGTCGTTTGCCCTACTTGCTTACCAAACGTTCTTATATACGTCAATGGGGAAAACACCCTATTCCTTGGTTTATGGTATGAAAGCTGTTTTACCTATGGAAGTGAAGATTCCGTCACTGCAGATATTGAATGAAGTAAAGTTGGCAGAAGCCAAGTGGGTACAAGCACGGTTTGATCAATTGAATCTCATTAAGCAGAAGATACTAAAAGCCATTTTCCATGGTCAGATGTACTAAAAAAGAATGATGCGAGCTTACGACAAGAAGGTTCGCCCAAGGGAATTTCGAGAAGGAGATCTAGTGCTTAAAAGGATCTTGCAGATTCAAAAAGATTTCTTAGGAAAATGGATGCCTAATTAGGAAGGGTCTTATGTCGTTAAAAAGGCTTTTTCTAGGGGAACATTGATTTTAACAGAGATGGATGGGAATGGGTTAAGCAATCCAGTGAACTCAGACTCGGTGAAGAAATACTATGTGTAAAAAAAGGAGGGTTTAAGGTGAAAACCCAAAGAGGGAATCTCGAAACCAAAGGAGGGTCTGAGTCGAAAACCTAAAAAGGCAGCCCAGACAAGCCTTCAAGATTGGGCATCCAACAAGCGAGATTTCCTAGGCTATTAGGCGCTTTAGTCAAGAACTTCAAGCGAGCGATCTACCTCGGTCGATGGGCTCTCAAATCATTCATACAGTCGATATTTGGGACATTTCATCATGTTTTATTTTCCTTTTATTCTCATGTTTGCCATGACTTTTAAATCATTTAGAATTTTTAAAAAATATTAATGAAGAATTACTTTATGCCTTCTATTATCTGTTCTACCAAGTACCTTGCAAGTAAGTTAACGTAGATTCATGATAAGTAAAAGATTTCTGGGTATTGTTGTGCTCTGACCTTTTCAAATGCAGTTGATCCTAAGACAAAAATAAATCTCAAATTTTTTCTATACACCAAGGTCCATGTGAATGGAAGGTTTCGAGTAGGGTGATGATTAAAGTGAAAGGTTTACAAGGACGAAGTGATCTCATGGTGAAAACTCGAAAAGTCATTACAAAAAAAGAAAAAAAGAAAGAAGATGAAGAAAAAGAGAAAGAAAGAAAAAAAAAGAGAAAAAGAAAAAAAAAGAATGAAACAAAAAAGAGAAGATAGAAATTGAGATAACAACCCGAAGGGACACTGAAAATAAAAATGAAGACCTGGAAAGGCATTTTAAAAGGGGGACCAAGAGTTTGAGAAAACGAGGCTGAGTTGGTTGAGCCTAAACATAAGAAGAGATACCGCTGGCATAAGGAGTCAAGAAGAAGAAGGAAGAAATAAGAGAATGGTTAAAGAAAGGACGACTGAACTGAAAGGATATTCGCGTAACAATGCCATTATTCATGCATCATGAGTAGATAAGCATCCCTAAGTTAGGCGCATACTAATACATATCATCGAAACACTGTGTTTGCTTTAGCAGGTGCTCTCTATGTCGCTATAATGAGAAAGCAAGATATTGTCGTCTGGTCTCCCAATCTTCGGCCTCTTAGGAGGTAGTGGAGAAATTTTTAGTACTCGTATTGTCATAAAGTGGATTACCATCTCAACGTTCAATACAGGAAGAACTTGAAGATTTCAAAGTGAGGAGATTTATATAGAAGAAACTCATGAGCAAAAGAGGTCTTATATAGAAAAGACTTGCGCTCCAGGATCGTGAAAGCGAAGGGTTTTGTATAGAGGGAACTTGTAGATCCGAGACTTCGAATAGGAAGAAGAGAGAAGTTCTAATGAGGAAGAACTTGCAATTCGAAGAATCCGCCAGAAAGAAAGAGTTCTATGAAGAAAGAACTTATGGCTCCAAACCTTCGAAGGGAGGGAAGCGAACAATCCCATATAGGAAGGATTCATCGCTTCAAACCCTCGAACTGGAAGTTGGACAAAATTAGTGTTTATAGTCTTTGCTCTATCCTTGTTTTACCATAATGAGCAAAGATGGGTAGTTGTAATCACTAATTTTGCCTGGGGTGGACTCATTTTTTATTCACGCTTTAATAATAATGGGCTTATACGGGCAATTGTTTAATTATTAATTATATATATGTGTATGTGGCTATGTTAAAATCCAAAAGAAAATATATATTACTATTAATATGTGTCATTATTATGCGTTTAATGTATGTACATTTACTATCTATTTGGGCATAAATGTATGTTTATATGTATGTGGTATAAGAATATATGCAATGTATATGTGTATGTATATATAATATATATATGTTTATATATTATATGTATATTATACGTATGGGTTGCTTGTATGCATGTATGTATGTATTAATGTCATTAATATTTAAATGTGAATGTGAGCATGTATATTGCAAGTACGTATGTATTATGTGTGTAAGTGTATTTTTTTATATATGCAAGTTAGCATGTTATTTATCATCATTATTATCATTATTATTATGTTTGTTGTTATTATTATGGTTATCTCATTATCATTATTTTATTCTGTTATTAGAATTAGATATTATTATTATTATTACCATCATGAAAACCCAAAACAAGCAACATAAATAAAAGCCCATCTATATTATGTATAAAATATATCAGATATAAATAAAACCTAAGTTTATTAAGTTTGAGTCCATTTACATAACCCAAAAAAATTATCACATCTTACATTGGCCCAACAAGGCCCATCTAATAAACAAAAACCCTAATGCCCTTATCTTTTTGTTGCAACCACCCAATCTCAACCGTCAAATCTAGATTAGATCGGATGGTGTAGACTCAAGCAAGGTGGACCGTTCAGATCACCCACACGGTAGTCTATTCATATTCTTACGCGCCAACGCATGGCTTTTCGGCTTCCCCACTCGCGCGTGTGCCCACGTACGGCTTTTCGGCTTCCCCACTAGTGCACGTGCCACACGAACGGCTTCCCAGCTCCTCCACACGCCACACGCGTGACTATTCAGATCATCCACGCACTTCTAGACCCTCTACGCGCCCATGCAAGGATAGAGTGTTCAACCGTCCAACTTCTGGGGAGCGTACCTCTCTCCCATGTCAATCTCCATCATTTGAGCTACCCCATCGCCATGCATGCAAAAAAAGAGAAAAAGAAGTCAGAGCTTGAAATGGAAAAAAACAAAGGAAAGTGGGCAAAGCAAATTAAGCCAATAAAAATCCAAACAAGCCATCATAAGTAATTGATTAAGATTTTGACTTTGCATGTAGTTCAAATCTATGTATTCGACTATATAACCAAAAGCCAAACAATTGTAAGGGGGTTTGGCTTTTCAAGCAATAGAGAACGATAAAAAATTTCAGTGGTATCATCACTCTTCTTCTAATTTTCTAAGCACATATACAGAGATCTAGGGTTTTTAGCCTTTTTTACCTTAAGTGTCGGCTCGTATTCCCCATATCGGTTGCACTTCCTTGCCGATGATAAGCCTTCCAGACTCTACAAGGCCGTGAGTGGTGAACCGGTGGAGGGGGCAAGTAAATGGGGTTACTACTTTGTTTTCTTTAAGTAAAATATGGTTTTTTCAGATTGTTTTTGAAATATCTAGGCCTAGGTCTAGGTTTAGATTTGGTTTCAGAGTGAAAAGGAGTTTTTTTAGGGTGTTGTTAAGTTCGCAGACCGCTGGCGAGCGGCGACCGACACGACAGAGCGTCACCAGAAACTGGAGAACGCAGCGGAGTTCTGGGTTTGTGATGAACACCATGACTGTGTTTATTAAGGAAATGGGGAGAGGACAGAGCATTTTGGTTCGATTGAAAAAAAATGGAGAAACATTTCCTGATTTGGTTATATTTTAAGTTATATACTGATTTTTGTTTTAAGAAAAAGGGAAATTGCATAATAAATCCTCTTGTCCCCTCGTATTTACCTATTTGTCCATTCTACCTCTTTAAAACACTCCCCGGTCCCTGCCGTTTTGGTTTGTTTTACAATTTCGTCCCCTGTTTCAATTGAGTATTCTCTTCTTCTAATTTTGGCCTTCAAGTTTTAGTTTGGTTGAATTTGGTCCCTCTTTTAGTATTCTTCTTACAATTATGCATTTTTAATTTCGGCCTTGCATTTTAGTTTCCTTTAATTCCAGTCCTCATTTTATGTTTTTATATGTTATAATGTGGCCCTGAATGTATGTATGTTATATTAGTATGTTAATTGTTATATTTGTTTATATGTAGT
Organism: Hibiscus mutabilis; assembly: GCA_019671005.1. Taxonomy (NCBI): domain Eukaryota; kingdom Viridiplantae; phylum Streptophyta; class Magnoliopsida; order Malvales; family Malvaceae; genus Hibiscus; species Hibiscus mutabilis. The sequence goes on along the minus strand of CM033718.1, from coordinate 23,559,353 downwards.
ATAATGCCTAGTTTCTATATAATGTATGACATAGTTTTAATGCAAAGTTTTATTATATCTATAAATATACGGTTTTAACATATATAATATATAGTTTTACATATGTGATATATATAGGTTTTTACAAAGCATATAATATATGTTTTTATGTAGATTTGTAATGTATTTAATCTATAGATAATAAATATAGTTTGTTATAAGAGATGGTATATACATAATATAGTTTTACAAAGTATGTATATAATATATGGCTTTAAAATATATAATATATGGAATATATACATAATGTATATATATGTAACTTTTATAATATATAACATAGTTTCCATATAATACACGCTTAGAGGTGCTGATTTGGGATCTTATTTTTTATGCATTCATTTATATTTTATTTGCCATGTATGCTTATTTAAAATGTTTTTAAATTCTTGCATACCAGAATATGTTATGTTATGCAGTGCCCTTTTATTCGGGAACGAACGAGGCCAATACCAGTCGTAGTGGTGATGGTTCGGACGTTCCTTCTCGAATATTAGGGCCCTTAAAATATACTCGTCTGTATAACCAAATTTCAATGAAATCGTCACTCTAAATTTGCAATATTAAGTAAACGGTTAAACTTTTGGTACCAATTTTGGGCGTTGTGGGGGTGCTAACCATTCCCCACACGTAACTGACTCTTGAACCTAATATCTCTGGTTTCATTTTCGGTGTCCGATCTACCTTACTCAAGTGACCAATGGCGACTCTTAGTTTTATTTCAAAAGAACGTTTTTAAAGAATCCCCCTAATAAATGTTTTCAAAAAAGGTAGAAAACCCTGAATTCTTCGAATTTCAAAAAACATCGCTACATCGATATAAAGACAGCTTACTGGAAATCTTCAATTCCCACAAGTACCGGTATGGGTTGACCCGTACCAATTCAACCTTTAATCGCATACCGATACGACCAAAGCTCGTATCGATACCCTATTCATGGGTTCGCACAATTTCCTCAAATTATGATATTACAATGCATATTCGATCCCTAGAGCTTATGAAAGTCATTAGGATTTGATTGTTAATGCATTCATTCAATTAATATTAATTACCGGCTTCATATTCATTTAATATCAATTCTTGACTTTATAGTCAATTATTTGAATATTACCAATTATTAGTCCATTTAGCATAATTTCCATCAAACTCATCAATCTTGTCAAACAAATATACAAGCCATCACAATTATTTCAATTAGACAAACAATCATCGACTAATCATACAAGCATCTCGAACAACCCTAAATAGACTCTAAAGCTTCCTCAAGTCTCAATATATTCACAGCATCATCATGAATCTCATAAATATCGAGTCACATAATATCAGTCTTTACTCATGCTTATTCATCGTCTACCTAATTTGTGAATACTAACACGCAAAACAATTATATTTATGATGCTCATGAAGCGATAGGAGTTTGAGGTGTACTAACCTTAACTGGTAACCGATGATTCTTTAATCAAACTTTCCAAATACTTTACTGGTTCTGATACTTGATCCCGAATATTCCTCAAATAATTATAAATACACAATGTATTAATTTTCCACCTTTACTATGCAATTCACAAGGTCAAACGCATAAAAATAGCTTATCGGATTCGAATTTGGAAAATCAGACTACGTCAATGGATCTGAAATGTCGAGAAACCCCCAGGTAAGGTCCCCTAAAAAAAGTCAACAGGCGGTCAACTATTAGTCAACTCTAGTCAATGTCGGTAACAGCTTGACGAACTAGTATGGCGTGGTGTAGCATAGGAACGGTGCACCTGTGGGAATCTATCCAATATTGCAAGGAGCAGGTGCACTCGGGTACGGGATCCCATGCGGCGAGGTGCACTGGATCACGGTGCACCCGCCTGGCCAAACACACGCCCACATGAGTTATCCTCCGGCGGTCGGACAATGACAATGAGCTCCAGATCCGCTGTCCCAACACTGGTGAACGCGCTAAAGCCGTCAATTTTAGGGTTTGAACCCGAAGCTTCAAAATCTTCACCTTTTTCCACGGTGGCTCTAACGGCAACTCTCCGACCATTGACAGACTCATCTCTGTGAGGAGAATTCAATGGTGTCGGCAGTGTCGACAATGGACAACCCGATCTCCATAGATCAAAATTTAAAACTCTCCCCCTTACTTTCTTTCCCCTATTTACTTTTTCTCTCCTCCCAACATAATATCTCCCATTTTCTCTTAACCTCATCCTTTTAAATTTCAAATCTTCTTTCTCAAACAATGGGCCCAACCTAGCCACCTCAACTTGGGCTCCCAAAAATAACGACCCATAACCCAGGTCCAAGACCCGCTTCACTAACCCAAAAATCGGGTCCTTACAATATCATTCAACTTTATACCAAGTTCATCGGTTACTGATTTTAGCCACACAATTTCTAAGGTGGCGTCAACTAAATTTCGATACTCTACTTATGTGGTAGAGTGAGACACTACTTTTTGTTTCTTTGAGCTCCAAGAGATGATATTCAAACCTAAGAATGTACAGAACCCAAAAATTGATCGTTTGTGTAACGCCCCGAGAAATGGGCTGGAAGATTCGGGTGAATTATCATAATCAAGTTGGAATTTTTAGGTTAGGTTTTGGCTAATTAATTAATTCCAAAATATAATATAGGTAATTAAATTTATTTCCGATAAATTTATTGTGACAAGTATTTGTTAAAATATATTTAATGAATTTAATAAAGGATGAAATTGAGTTTGGGAAATTTTAAAGGAATTGTTTTAATATTAATTAAATGTGACTACTTTACAAAAGGTTATAAAATATTATTAATGGCATTTTTGTAAAAATAATTAAAGTGGTGGTTTATAGGATTATTTGACCCATTTATTAAATGAGGATTTTACTATCTATTTCTAATTGGAATTTGATGACGGTTATTATTTTCTCAAGAGAGAAAGCTATGTCTAAACTTATCTTTCTTTTTCTCTCAAGATTCTCCCAAACACCATTTTAACCTTCTTGAATTTTTTATCCAGTTTATATTCATCTTCTTCCTAAACTATTTCTAATCAATAGCCACACAAGAGATTTTGATTTCTCTCATCTTGTTCAATGGGTTTCATGTTGGGAAATTGGAGGAGCAATCATGATTTTCAAGTTCCAATTTATTTGGGTGGCAAGTGTTCGGGCGAGTTTCGGTTAGGCATCGAGGCGTTGGCGTCGAGACAAAAGCAAGTTGGTGAGTGGAAATTATTTTAAAAGCTTTTCAATGGTTTGAAAGCAAGGTTTGAGAGTTTAGATTGAGTTTGAAATGCTAATTTAAGCTCAGAAGTAAGTATGAAAGATTTTAGTCTCGGTATTTCGGTTTTCCCATTGTTTTGTTTAATCATGCTCATGTTTTGGAAAGAGATTTGTTACCTATTGTTTATGCATGTTTTATGAATTGAGAAATGATTCATGTGATCCCATGAGAATGTTTTATGATTTTAAAGAGATTATATCTTGTTGAGAAAATGCTATGCATTGGTTGTGCATTTGAAATGGGATGAGAAATGTTTAATGTTTATGCATTGAAAAATTGTAAGGTAACACGGTTTTAAAGTGTATATTGGCAAGTGATGATGCTAATTATAATCGGATGTAATTGGTCGACCAATAGGATGAGATGTGCACTATAATATATACAAAATTCGTACGTGAGACATATTCTTCGGTTACATAATAGGGGTAGTGCTATCACCAACGAGAAATGGTGGTAGTGCTAACCCGGCCGAAGTGAGATTATGGTGATGGTAGTTTCACCATGAGACTTGATGGGGGTTGTGCCATCAAGGTATCCATATATCCGAACATTAATGGATATGGGTAGTGCTATCAACGATGAGGGTAGTGCCATCCGGATCACTTGAATGCCAATATATGAGATTTACATGTATCATGGGTTTTAAATAGTTTTTTATAATGTGATTTACACATGAGATTGTATTTGAGCTTTGCTAAGTGGTGAGCATGCTTGAGAATTTTAAATGAGATTTGCATTATGGTTAATGCATGATATTTATGATACATGTTTAACAAATGTTTTGAATTTGCTTTGAAAAGAGATTTTAAGCAAGAAAAGATTTTAGCATGATGTTAGAGAGTTGTTTTGAGAAATACTTTGGTTTGTGTAAGCATGAGACTTGAGAAAAGTGAAAAGTATTTTGATGCATAAGGTTGTTATGCATGATTTTGTTTTGGAGTAAATGGAAAAATGCTTTGCGTTGTTTTAGCAAGTTTTATATGAATATCTTGAGAATGAAAGGATCATTGTGAAAGCATGAGACATATGTTTTGAATAAGTTTGTTCCATTCGAATGCTTTAGAAATGGTGCATTTGACTTGCTTAATTATGTGACTATTTGGTTTTAAAATTGCATTGACGTTTTACCCTTTTTGAGCGCACTAACTAGGCATTATATGCTTACGCTCTTTTTTATTTCGTCAATGCAATGAAATAAGCAAGTGCGAGGGTCGTGGTTTGAGGCAAGGAGTGATTCCAAGACAACCGTATTTAAAGAGTATGTTATGGCAACTTTATTATTTGTATCAAGGCAATATGAGAAAAATACTGGGAGGAATAGTTTTATTGAAGTTGTGATAACTTGTTTGATTTAATATTATGTTAGATGATGGCTATATTTAATGATTAATATGTTGGTTTTATTTTAATGCTTTGTATGCTTGATAGTTATGATCAAATGATTTAATGGATTACATAATGATTGGGTTGATACACTTGTGTTCATGAGTACGATTGGTCATGTGGTTTAATCCCTTATTTATTCCATAGCCTATTTTGAGGTGTTGACCTTTTGATGTTTAGAGGATAATGTTTTATCTTGTTGGGAAGCATGCCTCTAGACTACTAGTATAAATATAAATTGTGTTGATTAATTGATATGCAATTATTTGAGCCTATGTGCTTAATGGTGATATAATATTGGAAGCATGATTAATGTTGTTCGTAAATAAGTGGACAAGTTGTGTTGGAATTTGAATTCCCAAAATGCAGTAAGTGTAGCCCATGTATTGTAAAGGTTGGTGGTTAACTCGATTAATGGATTTTACCGAGTTTTATATTCTTAGCATTTTGGTCACCGCATGTTGTTGCATCAATTGAATAGGTAAACGAGGTCTTTTTAACATGATCTTTTGAAAGAATGTTTTAGATGTATCCAATTACTGTATGAAGCTTTTGTAAACGTGTTAGTCCTTGTATTTTGACTATTTTATGATTTAATCCCTAATATCATATTTTGTTAAATTGGATGCTTATTTGTTATATGCTGGAGCTAAAATTTGACATACGACGATGAAATATGATTAATTAACAATTGGTAACCTAAAACATGGGTAAGTCCCTGTAATTATACAAATTTACATTTTGGTCCATAATACGCTTAAGTTTGCAATTGAGTACTTTTCTATGTTCAAATCAAATGATAATTGAACCGCTGCTTGAACGCACACATTAGGAATTGATAATGCATATGGAAAAGTTAAAATAAAAAATGGACCATAATTTGAGTATCATAATTCGGGTTTGCTTCGGTAAACCTAATGTGATCCTCTTGGTTCGGGTTTAGTGACTAGACCGGGTTAAGGGGGTTACAGTCTGTCATCGTGATCACTTCCCTAGTCGACATTAGAGAAAGAGATCAGTGTCATTGTTTTATATGGAAAAACTATTATTACATAATCTAGAATGCTTTTTAAGTATCTCAGGATGCATTTTACTACAACCCAATGACTCTCTCAGAGAGTGCATGTATTGAGCAACTTTAGCTACATTAAATATGATGTTTGGTCTTGTGTGAGTGAGATATTGGAGAGATCCAACAATGCTTCGAAAGAATGAAATTAAAAAAATGAGTATCACCTTCATCTTTGATTAGTTTTGGAGATACACCCATCGGTGTGGTTACTTGATTAGCTTCTAACAAGCCATCATTTTGAAGGAGTTCAAGTGTGAATTTTAGTTGACACAAATTCAATGTTTTTACAATGCTTGAAGCCTTTATTCCCAAGAAGTAGTGTAACTCACCAAGGTCTTTAAGGGAGAATTGAGTGTGAAGTTTGTGGATAAGATAGATTATTTTCTCATATGAGTTTCCAATAATCAAAATATCACCAAAATATAATATGGGTAATATGGTCACATCACCATTTTTATAGTAGAATAAGGAGTGATTGGCTTTGGATGATCCAAACTGAATAGACTCTATGAATTCTTTGAGCTTGTTAAACCAATTTCTCGGAGCTTATCTGGGACCATTTATAGCTTTGTGAAGTTTTCATACTAAAGGCATACTATATTCGTCAAATTTTTCAAAGTAGGGTGGTTGAACCATATACACTTCTTCTAGGAGGCCTCCCTTCAAAAACACATTGTTGACATCAACTTGTCTAATAAACCATTCATTAATGACGGCTAGATATAGAAACAAATTAACAGTTATGAACTTCACTACTAGGCTGTAGGTTTCATGAAAATCCCAACCTAGAACTTGTGATAAGCCTTTCGCCACCAAACGTGCTTTGCGACGTTCGATCGACCTATCTGATCATTTCTTGGTCTCAAACAACCACTTACAACCAATTGATTTTCGATAAGGTGGTAAAGATACAAGAGTCCAAGTGTTATTGTTTATGAGAGCCTTACATTCTGAAAACATAACATCAGTACGCGACATGCTTTGAAAGACTGAATACACATCGAAAGGTTCTATTTTTGAAGTGTTACATATGTAGATTTTGGGCTTGAATATTCCATCTTTACTACGAGTAATCATATGATGAACATTATCAGCTGCAATCTCTAGTTTAATATTCTGACTTGATGAAGAAGAATAATTGGTCAAAAGATCAATGTTGACAACATTCGACTGGTCTATGACATTCTCATTAGAACATGAAGAATATGTGTTATCACTAGTGGTTGGAGTGGTGTTAAGAAAATCATCTTGTGCATTGCAAAAGGTGAACTGAAGTAAAAAAGAACATGAACTTCAAGAGAACTATACCATTGTCACCTTTGTTGGTCATTACTCTTATCAGAAAAAGCAAATGGCAACACGCCCTATTCAAATATTGTTAGAAAAATAACATAATAATCCAAGAAAATAAAATAGTAAAATAAAAATACTATCAAAAACTTAATAACAGAAACTAAAATCGTTTACTTGTGTTGAGGCATGTGTAACACACAATTTCCTTAAGATAGATTCACCTGCTCCTATGGTGCTTGAGTAACGTTGGATGTCTATGTCCCATGATACAAAAGATAATGAGCACAACAGTAGTACGCCTGCAGTGATCAGCAAATCGTAACCTCATTTTCCTTTATCACCGAAAACAATTTGAAAATCACAGAGTAAAAACAATTGAAAATTCTCAGTGTTATTTTTCTAAGTTCAACCTAGTATGTTTACACAGTTTATATAGTGGTAGGAATTTCATTGGAAATACAATTTGTGAACTATCTGAATTTTATCTGAAATAAAATTCATTTATCAAATAACATTATCACAATAATATTTGAATTAATAGATAATATATTATCATATATTTATCCTTTAATTATAGAATATTCAATAAAAATATTCAAATTTAAGGATAATCTCTTATCATTTATCCTTTTATTTGAGATATAAAAAATTCTATACTTAAAGAAAATTATCTCGTAAAGGGTAAAAATATCTACAAGCCCACGGAGGGCCCGGCCGGTCCAGACATTCATGTTACCCATATCATATCAGCTTAAGTTATTAAATATCAGATATCCAAATGGAATTGGAGTATCCTTCTAAATTATAAGATAAATGGAATAATGCAATCCATAATATCGAGTATATCTAAGATATCTCAATACCCTCATAACCGCTTTTCAATGATTTTCACCTAGCTTGCTTGTGAATCTATTTAAGCCGCTCATGGTAACAGTAATATCTGGTCTTAAACTTGGAGAGCTTTCTTGTTTTTCTTTGTTGGGAAGAGCAGTCTTTCCTTTATCTTCGTCCACTTCTTCTCGCTCAGGTTCCTCTTCCACTTCAGCATCATGGGCTGCATCCTCAGACAAGATGAACTGGGATGGTGCTTTGTAAAGCACCATTGCAAGAGGGTTTGCCTCTTGTTCATCCACTGTGGGATCAACTTCTGCCGGTCTCGTTGTAGTTGGCTTCATCTCTGATCCTTCTGTGGTTGTATCACACTCTTGGATGTAACTGAGTCTTCCTTAATAATATTCTTAATAGCAGTTAATTCAACATCGAAATCGTCCTATTTATCTTCATCGATGTACTCAACAAGAACTTCATCATGCTCATCAATAGTGGGTATAACATCAACATCCGTAGGGATGCTCAAATCGAACAAACAATCCCTGATGATCTTACTCGATGCCTCTTCTCGTGGTGGGTCACCAGCTTCGCTGACATTGTCAGGGGAATTCACTGACTTTGTTGGTTCATCTTTGGTTGCAGCGTCGAAGGAGAAATCATAATCTCAGATAATGGGAGGGAAAACAAGAAACTTTGGTGGGTCAATTGGATCGAATCAACTCAAAGAAACAAGTGCATACTTTTGCCACGTCTTCACATATGCATAGAATAAATTATGTGCCAAATTCATGGTCTGCACAGTAGTCGTAACAACTCCCAATTTACTCATCGTTGCATCGAGTTTATCCTCTATCTTCAAAATGTTTTGCCAAACTTCATCACTCAATTGGACATTATCTAATGCAACATCCACTTTAGCCTTATCCTTGTCCTCCCTTGTTGCAGTACTTAGGCTTGGTGTAGGGACATCAGAAGCAGTAATCATCATTTCTATGGCAACCTTGCTTATAGGCCCATTTGTTGTTTGTTCTCTCTTAATTTTTATGGGGGTTTTAGCTCCTTTAATTTGTAGAGCTGCATTATCAACGAAGGTAAAGCCAATATACCAATCTTCTTTTCAACAAAACTTTTAATCTACTTGTGTATGATTGCCCCTACATCGATTTTGTTCCCCTTGGTGATAGAATGTATTAGACACATTCTATCAGGAGAAACAATCGTGCTATGAGTGGAAGGCAACAACCTGGAGTTGATGAACTGAAACCATATCTTCGTAGGTAAGGTCATAAACTTTCTTAGCATGGTGAAGTTTCCAACATTGGTCCACGACCACAGTGCACCTGCTACGTTTAAATCTTCAACTAAAAGAGCAAGTTTATCTCCATTCATCTCATCCACAAACAATGCATGTTCATCCATATTTACAGTAAGATTAATAGCTTGTTAATAGAAGAAGCATTCCATGGAATAGATTATTCCCTAACAAAAACAAGTTTCAAAGAGGGCTCATACATATTTGTATAAATTTCTCTTACCATGAGAGCGTTGTAGCTGCTAGGATGAGTGCAGAATCTGTCCCATTTGTGGAGTACGATGGTGTTGTGGATGGAATTTCTAGGTTCATCCTCACCAAAGATTTTGATTCCTTGCTCCGGATGGATGTTTCTTGTTCTGATGTGTTCTGTGAAACGTTCTCCCACAATCTCAGTTTGGAAAACATCGTAGTTAGGAATTTCTTCTAGAGAAATAGGTTCTTCAGAAGGAGGATTTAGTTCAGAGCTTGGAATATTTTGAAGAAAGGTTTTCTTCAGTGTTTTTTGGGCTGCTCTTGTCTTAGCCATGAAGGATGATAATAAGGAAGATGAAAATGGACGATTTTTGCAGAGAAAAATTAAAACTTTAAAATTTAGAAATTTTAAAGAAAGGAGAGAGATAAGTGAGGATTCAATGAAAATCAAAGTTTCTTAATAAATAAGAAGAAAAGAGGGAAAATGAAAAGGCATAATTGTTATCGTTTGTTGCGATGAGTTTCGACGGCTTGATCTTGGCACAAAAATCACACCCGTCCATTGTATTTCTCGATCTTGTGATGAAAGGCTATGATTATTAGGGATAGATTGATGCAATTTAACTACCCGATTTTCCCCCAAAACTTTTTCCATGCATAACTTTTGAGTCCTTCACCGTACAAGTTTTGTGAGAGACGAGACAAGAAAGTGATTTTTATTCTGCAAAAAGGTAATAAAGGAAATTTAAATAAAGAAATGGAAAATAAAATCTAAACCTAATAAAGCAATTTAAAGAGAATTCCAAAAGGATTCAACCAAATTAATGGTCTCAATAATTCTAGAATTAAAGTCACCATAATAGAGTTTCAAGTGTTGACCATTGAATTTGAATGGGGTTCTTCCATTGGTATCTAAGATTGTGACAATACCATGTATAAATGCTTCCACACTTTAAAAAGGTCCAGACTATCACGATCTCAAGTTTTCTGGATGCATCTTCAATCTAAAGTTGAATAACAAAACCGATTGTCCCAAGACTGCATTCACTACAAGATTATTAGCATCTCTCATAAGGTCAAACATTTGCTCCCAGTTGGGTGCATCATAAAATATTGCGTCCACAAGCAGTGTTTTAATTCTATTGAATGCATCCATACGTGCATCATCAAAAACAAAGTTTTTGCCTTGCTCCAACAATAGGCATAAAAGTTTGGAAATCTTTGTGAAATCTAGAATAAATCTCCTATAGAACCCAGTGTGGCATACGAAACTACGAATGACTTTCACATTTGTTGGTGGTGGTAGTTTTTTAATAACATCAATTTTTTCTCTATCAACCTCAATTTCCATTTCCAAAATTATGTGGCTTAACACAATCCCCTTGGTGACCATGAAATGACATTTTTCTAGTTTAAAACCAGGTTGATGTCTTCACATTACTGCAATACTCTCTCTAGATTTTTGACGTAGTGGTCAAAATTATTTTGTAGACCGAAAAATCATCCATAAATATTTTAAGGGAATTGTTAATCATGTCCGAGAATATTGCTATCATGCACCTTTGAAATGTGGTTGGTGCATTGCAAAGGCTGAAAGACATGCGACAGAAAGCAAAGGTCCCAAAAGGGCATGTGGAGGTAATCTTCTCTTGGTCCTCAAGGGCAATAGCAATTTGATTGTAGCCATAATATCCATCTAAGAAGCAATAATACTCCTTGACTGCGAGTCGATCTAACATTTGATCAATGAAAGGAAGAGGAAAATGATCATTTCTTGAGGCTGAAGTGAAGCGCTTGTAGTCTAACAAATACACCAACCAATAGGGATATGTGTTGGTATCATCTCTTTAGCATCATTATGAACCATAGTACTGCCACTATTCTTAGGGACACAATAAACTGGACTTACCCATGCACTATCGGAAAATTGCATAAATAAGACTCGTGTCTAACCATTTAAGAATATCATTCTTAACAACTTCTTTCATCTTTTTATTCAATTTTCTCTGTGGATCAATAGACTGTTTGTTCTCATTATCCAGCTAATGCCCTTAATGTCAACAATTGTCCATGCAATAGCACGCTTGTGTCACTTTAGAATATCTAGCAGCTTAGCTTCTTGTATTGCGTCCAGAGTTGCAAAGACATTGACTGGTAGTGTTTATGCATCTTCGAGGAATACATATTTGAGGTTAGTTGGCAATGGCTTGAGTTCTTGGGTATGAGCTTATTCTATAGATGGTTTAAACGTAGGAGTTGACTGGTGAGCGAGATCTAAGGATTCAACATGCCATTTATGATGTACTACTGTAGTGATAACCTTAAAAATGTGGTCACAACGTAGGATATCATCTTCTACTATTGTCAGCGCAATATCTTCCACAGAAAGAATACTTCAATGATGGGAGTCATGTAGAATAATGTAATCAAGAATATCAATATGGTGGCATTCTTCGGACTTCCTTCCCATAGCAATAGTAAACATCTCAAATGTGATTGTATCATCATTAAACCTCATTGTAAGCTCTAATTTTGATACATTGATTATTGCCTTCCTAGTAGCTAAAAATGGGTGACCAAGAATGATAGGAACATCTTTGTCAGCCTCACAATCTAGAATAATAACATCAATTAGGAAAACAAACTTATCAACACGAACCAATACATACTTGATTTGACCATCTAGATGAGTCAAAGATCTATCACCCAACTGTAATGTGACTGTAGTAGGTATCATATCTCTAATACCCAACTTTTGGAAAGTAGAAATTCGCATTAAATTTATACTAGCCCCAAATTACAAAGAGCTTTACTAAAATAATGATTACCAATTGAGCAAGGTATGATGAAGCTGTCTGGATCCTTTATCTATCGTGGTATAGGGGTAGATAACAACACACTGCACTTCTCAGTGAGCGCAATGGTTTCCATTGCATTGAGCCTCTTTTTCTTGGATAATATATCCTTTATTAACATTGCATAGCTCGGGATCTGTATAAAAGCATCAATCAAAGGAATTTGAACTGTAAGTTGTTGCAAAGTATCATGAAATAACTTAAATTGATTATCCAACTCAACATTCTTAAACCATTGAGGAAAAGGCGGAGATGGATTATTTGGTTGTTGCGTTAACATTGGATGTTATGGTGACAATGTCGGTGTTAAATCAGTTAAAGTATGAGTAATGGTAGAAGGAATATTACTCAGTTCGTCGATATGCTCTCCATCCTTCACTGTGTGATCAGGTACATATGACTCTCCTTGTTCATTAGTAGACATAGGTACTTGTTGCAACGAGTCGGTAGTTTGTTTGCCACTAAGTAAAGTCACAGCCTTGCAATGCTCCTTACCCTTGTTCACCGGGCTCTTAGTGTTACTAGGAAAAGCACCTAGTTGTCTAGTGTAACACCCTATTCTCGGCTTGGTAGGGAACTGGGTCGGAGTATGTTACTGATGTTTGATACGGTGTTCGGTGTATTACTTTTAGTCAATAATTAGTATATTAGTGATTTAGACACAATGTGGTATTATCAATAACACAATTAAATATCAAAATAGTACGGTAAGGGCAGTAATTCGATACGAAGCTATGAGTATCAATTTAGGACCAATTTTAACCTTTTACAAACTTAAAGGACTAATATGTAATTTCCATAACATAAAGGTCCTTTATTGAAGTTAATCTTACCAATGTGAAATTCAGCCTATAAATAGTGAGCATGTCAGTATTTATGCCAATTAGAGATCATTTCCTCTTCTAAATAAACCATTTATTAAACAGTGACCATTTTGTAACTTTTATAGAATTACCTGTGTTGGTATCGGTACTCAAGGGGCCGTACCGATACACCTATGTCATGATTGTTAAAATAGTTAAGGTTAGTAATTCCGTACCGATACTGGGTTTACCCCTATCGGTACGCGATGGACATTTTACCAATTAAAGATTATAGTGGCGAAGACTCGTACCAGTACGAACTTAGCCGTATTAGTACAAGAAGAAGGGTATCGGTACACCTCACAGGCATACCGAAACCTTTTTACAACTTTATAGTGTCAAGCTACTATACCGATACGCCCATAGTAGTATCGGTACGCCTATGCGGATGTGACCAATATTGTATACTCGTATCGATATGCTATCACTCGTATCGATACACAACAAAAGGGCTAAAAGTGATTAGTCTAACTACTTTGCTGCCATACTAGGAGTTTGTAAGGATAATATACATTACTTTAAGCTTACAGTGACTTGCCAAAACTTCCAACGATCCCCGATTTCGCAACGGTGACTTTCTTAACCTAAAATGCATGAGATGAAATGAATTAGGCATATTTTTCCTAGTGAGGTAGTCATAAGAATAACATCAACAATGAAATGCATTCCATATCATATTCTGTCAATGACAATACTATGAATCAAGTGCAATGACATTAATATCATATTGTAATAATGTCCCTTAGATCGAATCAAGATAGTGAATATGTGAATTCCTACGCGTCGCCAAATCAATGAATGGTCTAGTCCCTTCGCCTTGCCAATTAACCAATATCATAAACATCCATCTTCCTCACCACAATAAAGGCCATAGCCAAAGACCATAGTCTATAGGTACCAATGAGCTCATGAATTCTATGGCATGCCAATTGTATCCAATGTCCTTTTGAATCCAAGGTTCCATAACAATGAGAATAAAGATGACAATAACAAAAGCAATAGCAATGCTCAATGACAATAGCGATAACAATATCAATGTCGATATTCAATAGTAATAGCAATATCAATGTTTGATTCCTGATGTTTTTATATTTAAATACCTTAATGAAACTGATGGCAATAGCAATGACTCTATGGATAATAATTTCGATGCAACAACATACCAATGCTTACCAATATAGTCTCCTATGAGATTCGATATGATACCTTTAGACACAATGTTAGCTATGCAAAAATAAATATCGATAAAGTACTCGCGAAAAGCACGTAGCCTATTCTCGAGACTCCGACTACACTCACCTTATCTTCCGAAGCTCATATGGCTCTTGGATGACCACTCCCTTGTTCATAGCCTTTGATAGAGATAATGGACTTTCTTTCACCAACTCTTGAGCTAGGTAGAGATAATAGTAAGTGTTAAACTCAATGCAATGATATTGAAATCAATACTCAAACTTAAAATAGCCATTAGCTACTAGATATCCATAGATTAAAGCCTTGAAGAATATGAACTTAATTCAAGAGCTCAATAACTTTAACTCAAAATTAAAAATAACTTATCCATGGAATCAATTAATCGTTTGGGGGATTTTTCTTACCAATTCGATAGCTACACTATGGAATCAATGGATCGAAGCAAACTTGAAGTTTGAGAAGTTCAACAATAGAGGTGTTTGCTTAAAGGTAGAAAGGTGCTAGCTTAAATTCTTGAAGAAGGTGATGGAGATGGTTTCGATGGAATCTATCTTAATTTCTAAGTTTAAGAAACACTTATTTGCTTTAGGAAACCAACTAATTAAGGTTTCCCTCAAGAGTGGGTAAGCCATATTTGATCAATATCTTTCTTTTCCTTATCTTTTAGCTTTTCTATGTTTAAAAGTCATCATCTTTTCCTACTTTGAAGACCAAAGCACGTGAATCACCTTAAGCAAATAGGTCACTCACCATCAAAATAGGACAATTACAAGGTTAGTCCTTTAACTCTCCAAGGTTTATACTTTTGCCCCCAAACTTTCATTTTATATCAATTTAGTCACATAATGACTTTCAAAGTATTCAATAAGGTCCTTAAACAAAAAATGGACTCATTTAGAGTCCAACATCAATATAATTGACCATACGGTCAAAATTAATGTAATATTTGGACCTTTTCGGTGTAGGGTTCTTGATTGCCGGAACCCAATTGTGGAGACTATAATGCAATCTGTTGTGGTTGCATCTAATTCTATTGTGGCTGCATTTGAGTCTGTTGTGAGAACTGTTGCTGGGAGTAACCAAAATTTCCTTAGTGTACACTAGAATTTCCTCGAAATGAATTATTCCCAGAGCGAAAAGTACCTTGGTGCTGAGTAGAATTAGAGCTATTCCAAGGTTGTCGATTAGTTGAATTGTAAAATGTACCCAAGTTGTTGCCTCACATGTTACGAATATAACTCGCAGTTTCTATATGTTGTGGGCAATCCTCAAAACTATGGTTGTCTCTACAGATTTCACATGAGAAGACAGGGGTGGTAGTTTGTTGAGCTAACTGAATAGGAGAAACTTCACTTGTCCCATCCATATTCTTGATTTCGTTCTCCAAAGTGGAAATTTGAGCCCTTAGAAAAGATAAATCATCTAGCTCGAGCACTCCTGGTACAGCCTTGCATGATGCAGCTCTAGAGATAGGATATTGCGAATCATTCTGAACAAATTGCTCTAGAACACCAACATTAGCAGTGTAGGTACAATCAAGTAGTGAACCTTTAGATGACCCGTCAACAAGATGTCTCTTCGTTGCATCCAACCCATTATAAAAATCTCAATCTAAGTTTCTGGTTGAATGCAATGATTTGTACATCATTGCAAGGTCATTCCAGGATGTGATTGAGCCGGCAGGTAATCCACTAAATCATGTACGAGCTTTACCCTACAATGAATAGGGAAACAACTACATTCGTAAAGCATCACCAAGAACACCTTGTTGGATAAATGAAGCACAAATTAAAAGAAAATATTGAAGATGCTCTCGAGCGTCTTCATGCGGTAAACCTACATACTGCCCATTGGAGTTGAGTATTTTGAACATCATCAGCTTCAACTCAAAGTTCCCAATGTGAATGGAGGCCTAATAATTCCTTATTGTAAATCGTCTAAATAGGGAACAACAACCTCACAGATTGTTCAATTTTGGATAATGGGTGGAATGGTGGGTTTTCTTCAACATGGGGAATTCCTTCATTGTTGTTTGGTTGTCTGGCCATTCCAATATTTTCACAAATTCTTTTTTGAAAGGCTCTCTCAATTTTAGGATCTGGTACATAGAGTGGTGTAGTGGCACTTCTGGTCATACAACACCAAAACAAAGAAATAAAAAGAAAAGCAAAAACAAAGATAAAACTATCAGAAAAAACTACAAGCCTAAATAAAGAAAACAAAATTGCAAGTAGTTACATAAGAACATAATAACGCCATCCCCAACAACGGTGCCAAAACTTGATCAGTGTAAAAACGTCAAACTTTTTAGTGCAAGCTACACTATCGATGCAAGAATAGAAACAAGGAAATCTTGTTTGAATATCAATCCCATGAGGATGGTGAATTACGCTTATACTTATGTGACTACAATACAATATTGTAAAAGTGGTAGTTGTGGGTGCAATGGAGGTTGTAATAATAATATAAAAAGGAGAGTAAATGATTTAATGTGGTAGCAATAACGAGAGTAATAAAAGATGAAGAATAATGAGAATAAGCCTGGATCTCCTTGGTTCAAATTGGTAGAAAGATAAATTGCACATTGAGGGCTCAAGATAGGTTTAATCAATGATATAGTGGTCAGCTTGAGTGTTAACTTCCATTCAACCCTCAAGTATCAATTCAGGTACAAAGATCAGCTTCAACTTTCATTATGAGTCGAGTCTAAGGCCCCTTGAATGAGTGGACCAACTTTTGTTGCATCCAGAAAACTTTCTGTTGACTCTCAGGGAGATGTGTAGAATGAATGCTGGCAAAAGGTATAAATGGTATGTATTTGGTCAAGATAAATTGTGCCAAGAGTCTTTTGTGTGCAAATATACACCGTCGACAAGTAATATAGCTTGGTAAGCTGAGTATTGATCCCACAAAGATTGACTTAGAATTCGATTGTTTAGTTTGTTACTTGTTTTGGAAGAAAAGATTGTAGTTTAAAAGAGTTGATTTTAAAACTAAAAAAATAAAATAAAATAAAATAAAACCAAAGTGAAGTGTTGGCTAGAAAGGTGTTTTTAAATGAATGATGACTGTTGGCAGGGAATGCCTGGTTCAAACGTGATTCATGCCAGCCTTTATTGACAAAACTGTCTTGGCATTGGTTGCCGAGTAGATTCAAAAATAGCAAAGCCTCTCTCGATGATCATTTCCCTAAACTGACCAAGTAAAAACCCTTATATCTCTATAGTGTATGTTTTCCTTAAACCAATTTGATTTAAAAACCATTCTATACTTCATGGGGGTAGATTTCACTTCCAAAGTAAGTTCATCTACTTGAACGACTTCTCTCGAAGCTTCTCTCCCAAGTGTTCAGCAACTTGATCTTTGCCAACACAAGTCTGTTAAGATATTGGAAGGCAATAAGCTAACTGTGCCAGCTCTCTCTTTGGCACAGTACTTAGGAAAAATAAAGTATACAAAACAGACAAACTTTGCCAAAAGCAGAATTATTATAAAGGAACTAAGGCATAAAAGCCAATGTTTAAAACCAAAACATCCCCCACCAACTATTAAATTAATTCATGGTGTGAGGGTTAACTAACAAACCAACAAACGTTTTTAACATCACCATCATAATAAAAACTAAAGAAAAACAACTTCTACCAAGGGAATAGGTAGAGGGGTCTCTCGATGTAGCCCTCCATGCCAGGATCTCGGCCAAGAAGTCGAACCACCCTTCCTCAGTTGCACCAACTATCACTCGCCGCTCCAACACCTCGCTCTGACCACCTCTCATCTTGTCTCCTCTTCTCGGTGTTAATCTCCAAATGCTTGATCGGTTGGTCTTTATATAGGCATGTAAAGGAAAGGATGAGATAAGCCTTTGAATTTGAATTTGAATTTGAAATGATCAAGAGATAAGAGATAGAGCTATATCTGATCATTTTGATATCTTATCAACTCGGTGTGATAGTTTATCAGGCTAGGGCTAACGTCATTATGCCATGGCCATCCTGGCACATGAGCTTGGCACAATTTTGCCAACATCAATTGGCATCACCTTATCCGCTATTTTTTCAAAAGTTGATCCAATTGTGATCTTTTAGGAGCCTGATCCTTTCCTATTTTTTGGGGGGTTCATCTCTTCTTTGCATGGTCGCTGGCATACCTCTCTGCCAACAAATGCTTGGCACTCATCTGGTCCTTCTGTGCCTAAAACATCCGGCATTCACCTTGCATTCCTAACTGCGTTCCTACATCCTGAGTCTATTCCTCTTGCCAATCACCCTGCCAACCTGCAAAAAGGCCACTAAAACAACCCATTACACTGGAATAGGTAGCATACTAACTCCTTGATGTATATGCATGATTCTAACAAGCTAATGCAACTAAATGTACTCAAAAACAAGCAAAAGCATATCAAAATAGGCATGAAAAACAATACTTTTAAGGAGGTAACACACCCCTATCCCATCTTATTGCTTGTCCTCAATTAATGCAAGAGAAAAAAAAAACAAAAAGAGTGAAAATATTACCTCGGCAAAAGTTTGGTTGGATTGCCAACAAATGCTGGCAAGTAGAGTTTAATTCCAATGTTGCCCTCAGAAATCTCAATGCACAGTGCCAAGTATATAGTAATTCAAGAGCAACAATATAACTCTAGTCTAAGTGTATAATATGTGCGTAAAGTGTGGGAAATATGCATCTAGCGCCTTTCACTCCCTTAGCCAATTTACTTTCTAAACTCTGTTTTGTTATTTTCTATATTTTTCGTGCCGAAGGGTATTGGCATTATCTTTTAGCTTGCTTCATGGTAATGTTTAGCGTGAGTGATAAGAGGGAGCATACCATAAATCCCCACCTTAATCCAGTTACCATTAGGCTTTCTCTTCAACTCATACACTAAGGTTTTGGACTTAAGAACTAAGAGGGAGCATACCACGAAGCCCTAAGTACTTATTATCCCTAGCTAGAGGAGAGTTCAAATTTTTTTCTTGCCTTGGCATAACATTGATGCCTTATTTACATTTAACCCTAGCATCTTTTTTCTTTTCTTTTTTTTTTCAAATCTGAGCATAGTTTCAAATTACGTAAGTTCGCTAGGGAACTCGATACATACCACGTGTTAAGTGTAGAAACAATTACCTGAACTAGAGATCAATTGTCATGGAAAACATGGCATACAAATCTACTGGCATGGCAAACCAAAAATTATAAACCCATCATAGGGAAAACAAGTAGGTCAAAATAAGCTTGCTAACAGTTGTTAACAAACTTCAAATTTAAGCCGAGACAAAATTTTCTTTTTCACTTTTTCTAATGGTTCGGCATGCAACTACTCTACATGAACTACAAAATATTTTAAACGTGCATAGCATGGCATAAAAGCTAGAAAATGCACACCCCCAAACCCAAGATGTGCATTTTCCTTAATGCATGAAATGACACATATACAAGATAGACAAAAAAAAATAAAAATGCATGATCATGAAAATGCAAACATGAAATGTGAAGGAGTTAGGTAGAAGAAGATTCTCGTTTGGATAAGGCTTCATTTTGTTTGGCACGGGCTTCTTCTTCTTTTTTGGCACGGGTATTCCTCATGGATAGGCTCCCACGGTTATGGGGCATTCTTTTCTTCCCTTTCCAGCCCTATTTTGAGGTGGCAGTGCAGGCTCCAATATCCTTCTTCTTCTTGGCAAGGACTGCTGGAGGTGTAGCTGCCTTGGCTTTGGGTGTTTTAGCATGGATTTCCTCCGTCTCAGAGGAGAAATCAGTGCTGGCAGATTCAACATGCACCGAGGACACTAGAGTTAAGGCCATGGATTCTAAACTTGCTGGACTGGTAGGACTGATTGGACTGGTTGGCCTAGCAAACTGACTGGCATCGTTGGACTGGCTGGCATTGTTAGACTGGTAGGATGAGTTGGCACGACATCGTCATTGGTAGAGGACTCGTCAGGGAAAACTGAAAATGATGGCACATCTTCAGGGGAAAGCTTAACAAGCACCTCCCTGATTATAGCATCTATTTCCTTTGTGTAGTGCCTCATCTTGACGTTAAGCGCCTCAACTGCCTCTAGTTTTTGGAGAATAATCTCCTGGCGGGCATACACTTGGGACAACACTGCCAATGAGCTTGATGGCATAGTTTCTGCCACAGTGTTAGGCTCTGCCTTTGGCTTTGGTGTGGCTGACTTGGCCTTTCCCTTGCCCTTCTCATTTGGCCCAAAAGTCGTGAGGTTTTTCCAAATAATGGTGGTTCCCTTAATTGTTTGGCCGATATCCTCATCCATCCTAGGCACTTCATGGTGCAAACAAATGTTAGAAATTAACAAAGGGAAAAATAAACTACCCTTACCCTTCTCAACACATTTATAAGCCTCATCGGTAATGATTTTGCCAACGTTGATCTTATGTCCTTAGATGATAGAATGCAGCAAAATCAACCGGTTTTCCGAGACAGTCTCATTGTGAGATATAGGCAACAGATTTACCTTGATGAAATGGTTTCATCCTCGCATTTGTGGCTTCAACGCCAACCTCTTCACCGTCTAGTGGCCCGTCAATGAAACTGTCAAATTTGTGCCATGCTCATACAAGTCTGCCAACAGTTTTTTGTGTTTGGCAACGGTCGTAAATGCAACATAGTCGAAGTGCTCATCTTCCATAGCATTCAAAGCAAAAAGCGAGTTCACATACTCTTCATCAAAACGCACACATTTACCTCTAATCATCAAGAATGGAGAATCTTTTGTGATTCAGGCGTAAAACTCTCGCATGATAGTGGCATAGATCTCCCCTTTTTGTTGGCAAAAAGAACTCCAACAATGCATGTCGATAATGGCCATGAACTCCTGTGGGAATCTAATGGTAGTGTCCGTTTGGAAGTCTAAGTGCTTCTTGTACAAAAAGGATCTTGAGGCAAAGCTCATCTCAAACTTCTTTTGGATATCTTCATTGAAGAATCTTTTGAAGGGAAGAGATGAAGATGACATAGAGAAGAAGAGCTTGAATCGGTGATGAAGAAAAGAAGAAGAGAAGTTGAATGGTTTCTTGAATCTTGCTTGAGAAAGAAATTAAGAGATTATGGTTTTTGGGAAATAGCTAGGGTAGAAAAAAGAATAAAGAAGGTGGAGTGTTTAAGGGGTCTTAATGATGGTAGCCGAAAAGAGGGGGGATAATGATGGAAGTTTAAATGTTCTGATTGGGATATATGTTAAAAGTGATAAGGTGATGTGATAAGGAAAGACTTGAAGTGATAGGATAATTATGATGAATTTAAATCTACCTTAAATTGGGCATCTAGGGTTAATCTCAAGGATTTTTTCTCTCTTATTTTATCTCCTCTTTCTTCTTCAACACAAAAACCGATGCATGCCAAGCTGTATTGGCATGGTGCATGGCATCACCCTTGGAAAGCACTCGATCTAACAGTCTTCCTGGCAATGTTCCTGGCAATATTCTTGGCATCAATTCTGTACACGTTCAAAGGAAACTTTTCAACACAACAAAATAATAAAACTAAAAAAATAGAAAGAAAACAAAATCTAAATCCTAAAACAAATAAAAACAACTATCATAATATTTACAAAGAATTTCAAACCTAAGGACACTTCATTCCAATTTTTCCAAGAGGATCACCTCCTTGGCATGACTTTGCTTACCTTCCAAGTAATGCTTTAGGCGCTGACCGTTCACCTTAAAAATTTCTTCGGTCTGTAAGTTCTTGGTATCTAAAGCCCCATGAGCATATGGCTTCACAACTTCATAAGGACCCGTCCATCTTGACTTAAGCTTACCTGGAAAAAGTTTGAGCCGAGAGTTAAACAATAGAACAAGCTAACCTATTTCGACCTATCTTGGCAGGATCCAACTATCATGCCGATGTTTTGCCTTCTCCTTCTATATCTTAGCGTTCTCATAGGCTTGTGTTCTAAATTCCTCTAATTTATTGAGGTCAAGCAACCTCTTTCCTCCAGCAATTCTCCATGCCATGTCAAGCTTCCAGATGGCCCAATAGGCTTTATGTTTAAGTTCTACTGGCAGATGGCATGGTTTGCCAAAGACAAGTTTGAATGGGGAAGTACCCAAAGGAGTTTTAAATGTTGTCCTATAAGCCCACAAGGACTCATCTAGTCTCAAGGACCAGTCTTTCCTTGTTGGATTCACAGTTTTTTTCAAAATGATGTTAATCTCCTTACTAGATTCTCGATCTTCCCATTTGTTTATGGATGGTATGCTGTGGCGATTCATTGTTGAATCTCATACCTGCACAATGCTTTAGAAATCAATTTACATTTAAAATGAGTACCCTCATCGTGAATAATCATTCGAGGGGCACCAAATCTAGTGAAAATGTTTTTGTGCAAGAACTTGGTAACAGCCTTGGCATCATTTGTTGGCAAGGCAGCAACCTCTACCCACTTTTACACATAGTCAACAGCCAAGACAATGTAAGAAATACCTACTGATGGGGGAAAATGACCCATAAAGTTGATCCCCCACACATCAAATAAAACCACTGGTAGAATGTTCTAGAGTGGTAATTCGTGCCTTCTAGAGATGTTCCCTATTCGTTGGCATCGATCGCATGTCTTGGCATACTCGTGGGCATCCTTGTATAGTGTGGGCCAAAAGAACCCTTACTGCAAAACTTTGGCAGCAGTCTTCATCCCAGCAAAATGTCCTCCATATGGTGTGGCGTGGCATAGATACAATATATGTTACTGCTCGTCTTCTGGCACACACCGGCGAATCACTTGGTTGGCACACTGCTTGTACAACATGGGCTCATCCCAATAGTATTGCCTCACCTCTCATAAAAATCTTTTCTTGGCATTATATGCCAAGTCTAATGGCAGAATATTGCTTACCAGGTAGTTAACTATGTCAGCGTACCATGGTATAGCATCAGCCGTAAGCAAATACTCGTCAGGGAATTTATCTCTAATTATATTGGACTTACCATCCTCAATGTGATGCTCCAACCGAGAGAGATGGACAGCTACTAATTTTTTGTTGTCTTTCTTATCTCGGATCTCTAGGTCAAATTCTTGAAGTAAGAGCGTCCATCAGATTAGTCTAGGTTTGGCATCCTTCTTTGCCAAGAGATATTTCAACACCGAATGATCTGTATAAACCACAACCTTATTACCAATTAGATAAGATCTAAATTTATCAAAAGCAAATACAACCATGAGGAATTCTTTCTCTGTTGTAGAGTAATTCAGTTGTGCTTCATTGAAGGTTCTGCTGGCCTAGTAGACGACATGGAACATCTTGCCACGTCGTTGTCCTAAAATTGCTCCAACGACATAATTGTTGGCATCGCACATGAGCTCAAAGGGCTCATTCCAATTTGGTGCCACGACTATGGGGGCATTAATCAATTTACCTTTAAGGTCCTGAAATGCTCTCAAATAAGAATCGTCAAATGCAAAAGTAGCTTTATGTTCCAACAATGAGCATAAAGGTTTAGCAATTTTTGAAAAATCTTTAATAAATCACCGATAAAAACTGGCATGACCTAAAAAACTCCTTATACCTTTAACACTTGTTGCAGGTGGTAATTGCATAATTAACTCCACTTTGGCTTGATCAACTTCTAGTCCTCTCTTGGTTATCTTATGACCGAGAATAATGCCCTACTTCACCATGAAGTGGCATTTCTCCCAATTCAACACTAGGTTTGTCTCTATGCATCTTTTCAAAACTTGTTCCAAGCTATGGATGCATTCCTCGAATGTTACACCAAACGTTGAGAAATCATCCATGAATACTTCCATGTTATACTCAATCATATCGGAGAAAATGGCCATCATGAAACGTTGAAATGTTTCTGGCGCATTATACAATCCAAATGGCATCCTTCTAAAGGCAAATGTCCCATATGAACACGTGAACATGGTCTTCTCTTGGTCGTCAAGAGTGATGACAATCTAATTATATATCCCGAATAACCATCTAAAAAATAGTAAAAAGCTTTACCTGTCATCCTATCCAACATCTGGTCAATGAAAGGCAATGGGAAGTGGTCCTTCGTTGTAGCCTTGTTCAACCTTCTGTAATCCATGCACACCCTCCAATGATGGTTCTAGAGGGAATCAATTCGGCCTTATTGTTTTGGATCACAGTCATGCCACCTTTCTTTGGCACACACTACACCAGGCTAACCCAAGAGCTGCTGGAAATGGGATAAATGATCCCAGTATCAACCATTTTATGATCTCTTTCTTTACAACCTTTTTCATGCTTGGGTTTAGCTGCCTTTGGCCTTTAATGGTCCTGCCATTGTATTCCTCTAGTATGATCTTGTGCATGCAAATGGTTGGGTTAATACCATGGATGTCTGCCAAGGTCCAACCCAGCTTCCATCCATATTAGAATCATTGCTACAACATCTGTTTGTTCTTTGATAATTGTTTCCCTTTACTTTTCCTTGCTACCTGTCGAGGTCAGGTCTAGACATGAGATGCAAAAAACACAAAACCTAAAGGAAATTAGAGATTCTGAAATCTTGGGTTCAGGGGCACAGTTACGTGCAAGGAAGGATTAGACCACACAACGCCCGTAAAACGACACTTACTTGGTCACTGATATTTTTGTAATTCAGGTAAATATATGTGTAAATTTAAAAGACTTCACAAATTCTAAACTCTATTTTTTAATCCTAAAGGTTTTAGAAATAGGTTAAATATGAAATTACCTAAAATTAATAAATTCATTAAGGGTAAGTTATGGAAAGGGACTAAACCTAGGGCAATAATTAAAACATTTATTAGAAATCTAACTAATTGGATTTAAAAAATAAATTAGGAATCTAACAAATTTTAGGACTTAAGTGTTCTAATATTTAGAGGATCTAACCTAGAGACTTTATTAAAATTTTATAACACAAAGGTCTAACGCCTAAATTAGAAGTCTAATCTTATGGTTCCAATTACAAAATTAAATTATGAAAGATCTAACCTATTAAATTCAAAAGATCTAACCTAAAGGTTAATGTATTAAAGAATTATTACTTCTAGGGGTAGATTACATGAAAGACCTTATTTTGAATCTCTAGATTAACCTAAGATTAAAAAAAGTTATGAACCATTAATTGAAAGATCAAATAAAAAAGGAATTAAATAAGAGGTTAAAATGGAAAAATAGCAAAAAAATATATACAAAAAATGAAATAAGGAAAATAAATAAAGTGAAATGAATAAAATATCTAAATTATATAACTCAACAAGACATAAAATATAAGACACTAAAAGGTGATAAACATGAATTTAAATTATGAAAATAGATATGTTAACATTAATTAAAATAAAATGATGAGAACTAAAAAATGATTGTTCCAAAAACGTGTATCATTGCAACAATAGGTCCACATTAGTCAAAGCGGATAAATTAAAAGAAAACAAAAATTAAAATTTGAATTTAAAAGAAAAACGAAAAGGGAGGAATAATAAAATAAATAAAAGACGGAAGGACCGAAGGTGCACTTGGCCCCTCCTGTTCAAAACGAGCAAGTCATCGCACTCCACCACGCCGACCACCATAGATTGACACCAGCCGCCACTTGTCGACGGTAGAGGAGAAAAAGAAATAATAATAATAATAATAAATGTTCGAACCCTTTTTGAATCTCAAAACCAAATCAAGTCTTAAAATCATCCGAAAAGTAAATACAAACCCTTAAATCTCATGAAACCCATTCAAATCCTCAAGGTTTGAGAATTGAAAAAACTTTTATTCAGCCTTTAGCCTTCCCGATCTTTCACCGTAACGACCTCAAATGGTTACTAGAATAAAACAATGAGTCTACGAGCACGAGTCCATCGATAATCGATGATGATAACCTCGACGACTATCATTTTTGAATAGCTCACATTTTCCCTTCTTTTCTTCTTATTCAAAAGAAAATACAGTAACACAAAAAAAATAAACAATGAACATATCTCTTCAAAATTCAGTTGCCTTCTTGCTCTTGTATTGATGAAAAAATGTTGATCTAATTACAAAAGAATGAAGCCTACTTCTAAGCCACCAAGAAACCCTAAAATAATATACACACACTACAACAAAATAGGCTTTTAGCGACATTTTGAAGTGCCGCTAAAAGCCTTCTCGACGCTAGAAAAAAACACCGTAAGAAGTGCCGCTAGTTCAAATGTTGCAATAGTTAGTGGCGTTTGTGAAAAAAATGCCGCAAAAGGTCAAGTTATATAATGGTGTTTTTTTCCGACAAAAGCCACTAAAGACATAGTCAATAGCGGCGTTTGGAGGAAAAAACACAATTTTGTTAGAACAAACGCCGCTACAAACCATATCTATAGTGGTGTTTGTTATAAAAAACACATGCTACAAACCATATCTATAGTGGTGATTGTTATAACAAGCGCGCTACAAACCATGTCTTTAGTGGCTTCTATTAGAACAAACATCGCTACAGACCTTGTCTTTCGTTGCATTTTTCCTCTAAATGCCACTATTGACTACATATCTCTCGCATCCCTCAACTCATTAATTAGCTCGTCAATTTATACTCTCTAAACTGCGTTGCCATAGTAGCATTTGCCCAAAAATGCCGCTAAAGTACACATCTATAGCGGTGTTAGCCCAAAAATGTCGCTAAAGTATGCGTTTATAGTTTCATTTTCCCAAAAACACCGCTAAAGTACGCGATTATAGCGGCGTTTGTCTAACAGACGCCCCTATAGTACGCATCTATAGTGTTTTTTACCAAAAAAAATGCCGCTAAAAACCTGTTTTGCTGTAGTGACATTAATGCTACTTTTTTTTGGAAAGGGAATAATGAACTTGCTTGGGCATCAAGCCACTTTCCTTACACTCAATACAATCATAAATTACTTGAAATAAATAAGGAAAATTTGAATTTATTTACAAATAATCAATAAATTAATTGAAAATTCTTAATAAAATCAAATTCTTGTATTTACAAGTAGCTAGGAATGGTAACATTAGCATTTGAATGAATGAAAGTCTTCATGAGATGAATCTTCTCGATGGGATCAGGATGAGGAGTTTGCTCCACTTTATTTTCAGGTCTTGAAGGGTAGTTGTGATAAGCTGAAGCCCCCATGATACAACTTAATAAAATAAAAAAATAAGTGAGTAAAATAAGTTATAAAAAGAAAGAAAATGCTAGGACAAACTAGAGAGCATACTTAGAAATTTTCTAATGTTATTAAGTATTGACTGGATGTAGTACAACACACACATTCACCTACAATGAGATTGATCCTGGAACGAATCTTTTGAGCTTTGATATATTGTACGTATATATTTAATTTTTCTAAGGATTGAATGAATGTTGCAGCATATTTCTAAATTGTTGATGCCATAGTTTCTTTTTAGTTTTTGCATATTATTACTTGAGGACAAGCAATAGCTCAAGTTTTAGGGAGTGATAGCTCTATAGAAAACCTATATTTTGTGTCCTTTTACTTGAAATATTGCATGTGTTCGAACCCATATAGTTGCATTTAGGATCAATTTGCTTATATTTTTGAGTTTATTCTTGCGCTTAACGTTTTTATATATTGATTCTATTAATAGGGAATATAGTGTATTTTTAGTGGTCCTTAAGCAGGAACCAATGGAGTTGAAG
Organism: Hibiscus mutabilis; assembly: GCA_019671005.1. Lineage (NCBI taxonomy): Eukaryota > Viridiplantae > Streptophyta > Magnoliopsida > Malvales > Malvaceae > Hibiscus > Hibiscus mutabilis. Next base: position 23,531,451 of record CM033718.1, on the reverse strand, counting down.
AAGTAGTAGAGTGATTGAGCATTGGAGTAGTATTCTCTCGTGATGAACTTGATGTCACAACATTGTTGTGGAGCTAGAGACGCAACCTCTACCTTTTGACGCACATTTAACACGAGGTCCCCTCTCGTTAATGAGCAATTAATGAAAGAAAAGTTTCTCTTTAACGGAACACATGAAACTTTATTAAAAGCATGTGGCAAAATATTCTTTTATTGACATTTAAAGGGGAAAAGTAGAAAACCCTAGGGTTTCTACTTATTATAAAAGGCAAGGGGAATATCAAAGGAAAATGAGAGCTACACCTAACACAAAAACACGTAGAAAAGAAGCTTGATTGGATGAAACAACCATTTTTATTCAGCATCGGAGGACCACTATCGTTGAAGGTCAAGAGGAGTCTCCAAGCAACAAAAAGTTATCGAGAGAGGCTTGAGGATTTGGTGCGATGTAGCATCAATCCGAGGTCACGAAGAAGAAATCTTAGGACGTTTGGATTTTCTTTCTTTATTTCTTTCTTATCTATTCTATTCATTAAACTTAATTCTTAATCTTGTAAGAGTTATCAAGAGAGGCCTTTGATTATTGAATTTTGGCTTCATTTTGAGAGTGTTAAGTTAGAATGTGTGAACAGTGGAGCTTATATTGTTAACTTGAGTTCTAATATGGTTTAGACATAACTTTAGGGTTTCAACGATTAATATGAATAAGATTGTTAGGGTTAACGTAGACATGTATCATCGTAGCATCATTTTATCAGCTTCTATATAGACATAGTTTAGGAGTTTATACGAAAACCTTGTCGAGTAGATAAGTGTCATCCTTGTTGCTATATCATTTTAATGATAGTTAGCATTGTACTTAGCAATAAACCCAGCTTCCATCCATATTAGAATCATTGCTACTTCATCTATTTGTTCTTTGATAATTGATTCCCTTTACTTTTCCTTGATACCACATTTGTCTATAGTTTTTGTCATTATACCATATCACCCATTATTCTTCTTGTGCAATTGATTTGATTTTATCACTCCAATCTATGTGGGTTCGACACTTGATACTTATCACTTTATTACTTGAGTGAAGGATATACTTAATCTATATTGTGCACCATATCACACGTATCAGGAGGGTAGGTGACATAAGGTGTATATAAGGCCAATGGTGAGAGCTCTTGAGTGGTTGTAGTGATAGGTGATGGCATGGGAGTGTTGGTACATAGGTTGACATTGGGAGTAGGCAATTTTTGGATGGTGCTTGAAGTAATATTGAGTAGTTGACATTGAACCTTTGGTAGCATTGATCTACAAGGTGGCCAATTTTTCCACACAATTGGCAAGTGGGATGATTGAAAGAGGTATTGTAATTACGAGAACATCCATGCCAAGATTGGTAGTATATGGTCGTGTGGTTTAATTTGGTGTGGTACTATATTGAATAGGTTGAGGTGTGTATTAAGTGTAGGAAGGTTGATGAGGTTGAATAATGATTCCAGGGGAGAGATTGAAAATAGGTGAAAAAGATTGGTTGGGGAGATGGTAAGGATTATTTGAAGGTTGACCCATGATTCTAAAATTTTGTTGGCCTTGGTTAAGAGAAGAGTAAGTGGAAGGGTGAATAGGTGAGGGGTTTTGAAGAGGGGTTAATAGATGATGGGTAGTGCCATTATTGGTTAAGCTCAAATGATGTAAATTGGATTCAGGTGGAATATAATATGGGCTAAATCTGGGTTGTGGGTTATGAGCTTGCATATTACGGTTAGTAAGGTCCAAATGTGTTTGAGGGATTAGGTTGGTTCTGTTGAGTCTGGGAAGGAGGTGTTGCCGCTGCCTGATAAAGATGAGAGTGGTTAACCAAGACTGGCAGACGAAGGGGATTAGGGAGACATGATTCAGTGTCAATCAGAACTAAGATTACACCATCAAGTGTGAATGGTTCCCTGTGGGCCGTGATGACGATGATGAATAGATCATATTCAGTTGTTAAATTGTTAACAACGGTAGCGATTTGTTCCTCTTTCAACACCGGACTTCCGCTGGCAACAAGGGCATCGCAAAGTTCCTTAATTTGTGTAACATATTCTTGCATTTTTGAGATTCCCCTTTTTAACTGACCTGAGTTGAACATGAAGGTGCATCACTCTCGTAGTGGATTTTTTCAAGAAAATTTAAGTGAGTTTTTCCCAGATGTAGCTGTGGAATCGATGCCAATAAGTTGAGGAAGGGCATCCTTGCTCACGGAGGAAAGGAAGCAAGAGGCTAGGGTACAATCCTTCTTGATAAATTTATGATATTCTAAATTTTTAACAGGGTTGCCATGTTCGTTGGTAGAAAATCGATGAGGGATGGGTGCGGTGCCATCTAAAAAATTTGTCCAACCCGTGGCTTTGCAAGGTTAGTTGAACATGTTGTCTCAAAATTAGATATGTTTTTCCTTCTAATCGAACACTCAACCTTTTGGTGGTAAACGTTCGTGTGTTGTCAAAAGTAAAAGACTGAAGGTTATTGGTGATGGTTTGAGTTGTAAAGCTAACGCATCTCCACCATGTTAACGGGTAAAGGTCGCTTGAACGAATGAAAAAAAAAGGATAAAGAAAAGAAAAACTTTTCAACGATTCATGATGAATTGTTTATACATATGTTTTCATGTTTTTACTATATACAACCTTTGTAAGGTACAAGCTGTAACATTAGAAGACTACTGATAAGTTATAATTATATACACTTTGTTTTGATTAATTGCTTCTTATTCTAATTATATTTTGAACTTAATTGTGGAAATTATGTTTGTTTTGATTTAGGAGGAGAAATATGGATGCAATGGTGAAAATCAGCTCAAACGCGTGTTATTAGCTCCCCATATGAAAATCAAGTCTTTTGGAAAAAAGTAGAACTTGGCAGAAGCTCATCTTCGATAAGGCGTGACCACACCTTGTGACTGATGCAAGGCTGGTGACTGACGTGAAGATCAAGACTTTTGGAGCCAAATCCGTGATGAAGCCAACTTTTATGATTATTTCCATTATTTTGGGAGTATTGGACCAAGAATCGATATCTTTTATTAATTAGGACTTTATTTATTTAGATTTACCTTTATCATATCTTTCCTTATTGGATTAAAACTCAATTAAAAGGAGTTTTGCTTTTAGGTTTAAAATTTTGCTCTCTATATAAAGAGCTCGTTAAACCCTTTAGAGGATCATTCTTTTGAAAACTCTTCTCTCTAGTATTTTTATTCCACTATGTGTGATTAAGCTTTTATTTCTTATTCCAGTGTGAAGCGATTTTGCAATAATTTTTTTAGGCTTGTACTAAACTAGTTTTTCTCCTTTAATCCAAGTAATCATTATTTTTTGTTCTTATTTTTATGAATGTTTGATATTGATTAAATTGACGCCTTATTTTGATATTGAATGTTCTATTGCTATCCATGACGTGAGTAGCAAAGGGTAATGCTCATGTTTTGTGTTAGTTAAACTACACATCACGCATGATAGTCCCTATGGAAATAAAGGTACAAGATTAATTTGATTGATTTTTTAGTCATTCTCATGAATCTTAATGCTATCATTTATTTTATTTAATGGTAAGTTTTAATTTGAAAGCTTGTTGCGGTGTTCCCTCGAGTAGACTAATCAATTATAAAAGGAGAATAATTGCTTGTTGTCATGTTTCCCAAGTAGACTAATTTCTTGGATGTGAGAAATTCATCTTTAAGCTTATGATCAAAGTTACGGTTAGATGAAAATCATACCTTTGAATTGGAATTTTGGTAATATTGATTTTTGTTACTTTTATTTTTCAGTTTTTATATATTATCTTTGATTGAAATTTGATAAACCAAAACCCCTCATTTTACTTTATTGTTTAAACTTTGAAATTCTAATTTCAGCTCTCTTGAAATTCAACCTGATCTCACTATTACTACAAGTTAGTTTAGTAAAATCAGTTTTATTTTGCAGGACTTCGACAACCCTATCAAAATCGGCGTCATGGTCGTGGAGCTATTTTAGTTTCTCTTCGATTTATTTTATTTTATTTTATTTTTAGCCATGTTTTGTTCAAGTGCATATGGATCATTTAGCCAAATTGATTAGTAAGCTTTAATTATATTGAAAATCAACTTTCTAATTAACTACTTTAGTTCATCAAATTGCTATAGGGCAGGTACATAAAGCAAAAGCTTGTGGAATATGTTCGTCTCAATGTTATCCTATGAATTTGTGTCCAACGTTGCACCATAATTCAACGCAAAATGTTTATGCTTACGATGGATTTCTTGGTCAACCACAATGGAATTATGATCACTTTTCAATCATTAGAATCCTAGATGGAGAGGTGTAGACACTAATTTTGTCCGAGATAACCTTTTCTTTCCCTTTCTTTAGTAACAAGCTTATATATGTTATTACTTTCTAAATAATGTTATGGGCTTTGCTTAAAAAACCAAAAAAGTTAGTTATTTGTTAGTACTATTTTAATTAAGTATATATCTATGTTTTGTTATTTGTTATCATATTATTCAATTAAATAAAACCCTCAAATACTATAATATATTATTGAAATATTATTATTACCTCTTAATTACTATCATTATATCTATATACCTTTATTATAATTACCATCATCACCATTTCCCATCATCGTTATTATGATATTCCTATTTATATATTACTACATTCTATTATAAGTATTACTATAGCTATGAATTTTGTTTTCTTTTAAACTAGAGGAAAGTTTAAAAAAAGAGTATTACAAATAGGAAGCCCAAGTTTCTTTTTGTATATATATAGCTGCCCAAAATACAATATGGAAAATTGTTATAATAATTAAAAGAGGCTCGTTTATTTTAAGGAAAAAGTCCATTTACAGTCCATATACATATCTGGCCCAATTGGACCCAACCAAATTAAAACCAAAGCCCTTTCATAATAATCTGAAAACCCTAATTCCACATTTCATTCTTGCGCAACCAATTTCCCACTGTCAGATCTTGCCAGATTTGACGGTCCAAGATGAACCAAGAAAAGACCCCTCAGACCGTCACGCGCTGTACGCGTGGCTCATCATTCCCCCACCCGCGTGTGTACTGCACCGGCTGCCTTTTCGTTTTCTCAGTTGAGCGTGATGTCTGCTTGCCTTCCGAATGCTACCACGCGTCATCACCGTACTTCCACGCTGGCAAGGAGAGCCAATGGCTCGGTGCCACGTATATGTTGTGCTCCACGTTGGTCGTTCATCTGCAGGTCCCCCTCCTCTCCTCCAGTGGTCACATGTAAAAGGGGAGAGCCAAAATCGACAACAATGTCAGATGCAAAGGGAATTATAGAGAATTATGGGGCAAACCGGCAAACACAGAGATGCACAACAATTTCAGAGAAAACAACAGCAACCAATAGGATTAATCAATTCAATTTCTGTGTATTTCTAAAATTCGTGTAATTTTGGTTATAAAAACTGAATTCAAGCAACTGTAAACCCTAACAAGCATAAAGGGATATTTGGAAAATCAATAGAAAAGCAGAAAAGCCTCAAGCTTCATAGGTATTCTCTTCTTTCTTTCATTTCATTTCGAATCATTTGCATAAAAGAAAATATAAAAAGATTTAGGCTTTCTGCGGTTCTTACCCCCGTTGTTTTCCCCTTCCTCTCGCGCTAATCTGCCTCATGCTGCCGTTGACAAACCTTACGGCCTCTCCGGGTCGTGTGTGGTGAAACAGAAGGGTGGGAATGGTGGAGTAATCGGTTTCAAGTTTTGATTTTGTGTTTGTTTTTTCGATTTTGAAAGGGGAAGGGTTTGAGTTTTGAAAAACTAGAATTAGATCTGTTTTCTAGGGTTGAGAAGGGTTTTTCTTGAGGTTTTGGCTTCGCTGGCCACCGTCGTACAGCGGCCAGAACGCGCGGCTCGATGGCCAAAATCTAGGTTTCGCAGTGGAGGACCGCCGAAATTTGGGTTCATCAAGAACCCAGATGAACTGATGAACGTGTTATAACAATGGGGTCTATTTTTTGCCGAAAAGGGAAATGAAATAAAACAAAAGGATTTTATAAACCTTTCCATTTTAAAAATGGGAAATAGTGTAATAAGGACCTCCGCCCCATTATAATCATGCGATTAGTCCTTCCGCAAGTCTAAATACCTCCATTAGTCGCTCCACGTTCCTGAAATCCCCTCCGAGGCTATTCCACCTTTTATAATTACAACCCGGGTACTCGTAACTTTCCGTTTTCTTGCAATCTCGTCCCTATTATCCGTTTAATTGTGCCTCATAATTTTATTTCTATTCAATTTAGTCCAGTTTCCAGTATTTAATTTCCCTCTTCAAGCATCTTATTTATAGTTTATTTTGTCCGTATGATTATTGCTTTTTATTCATGTTTGAATATGTTTTTTATATCGGTTGAAGTATTCATGTGGAATGTTCGTTTTTTAGAGTATAGTGTTATGTGTGGTTTGTGACATGCGGTTTATGGTATAGAATATATGGTTTTCTATTTAAAAAATAGTAATAAATTGTCTATTTAAGATATATGTAATATATAATTCTTGTAGGAAGTTATAGTTTTATAAAAATATATATACTGACAAAATGTCTTTTTATATACATATATGATTTAAAGTGATTTATAGTATATGTATATATCATTTTCTCTACATACAATGTGTATTTTGTAAAAGGGGTATTATGTGTTTTCGGTACATTATGTAATGTTTTTTAAAAACGGTATAATATATATATATTAGGTGCAATATATTTGTGGTGTTTGGGCTTGGGCTTTTAGATAGTTTAGGTTTGGCATAGTTTTAGTGTGAGCTTGGTTTTAGTTTTGGGCTTTTAGTTTTAGGCCTAGTGTTAGTAGTTTGGGCCTTTAGGTTTTGGGCCTTAGGACATGGGCTTAGCCGATGGTTTTTGGGCCTTGGATTGGCTTAAAAGGATTAGTTCCATTAATTTAGATCGCGTGCTCGTCTCATAGGGTCGCGATCCTTAAATTAATTAAGTTAGTTCTAGGTTTATATTCTTTAGAGCTTTAATTAGATTAGGGTTCGAATTAATTCAATGGATTTTAATTTGCTCTTGGCTCATTAGAGTAAATGTAAAATTCATTAAAATTAATTGAACATTTCTTAATGATTCTTATGGTAAAATTAATTTCAAACCTAGATCGATGTTAAATCTCATATTAAATTTCATAATATGTTAGGGTTTTAGTCGTTTAGGACTAAGTAAATTAGGATTAAACATTAGAATCACCTAGTTAATAATTAGATCATCATTTGGGCTTTCTATAATTTGGGCCTTCATAGGATAGGTCTTGGGTCAAGCCTTTTGTGTTTATTTTTGGTGCCTTTGTTTGTCATTCCTCAATTGTCATTCATACGGCCCATTGAGTTTGTGTTAATTAATCTTGAATCATGAAAAGGGGAGGTATCTATTAGTTCCGATATTTGTGTCGTAACAGTCCGAGCTTAAAGGATGTTGACCAAATATTTGAATTAATCCTTACCGACTCAAGATAGAATTAAAACTTGACAAGGTCATTACTCCGTTCCTTAACTGTATGCACCATGTATAAAGGTGACGTACGAGATTTCAAATCTTAAATTAACACGGCAGTCAGGCTTATTCGATGTCAGTTTAATCTATGGTCCGATGTATCATCAACCTTATTAATTAAATGTCCAATTGATTTGAACCCACCAATTTGATAAAACCCGTTCAATTAAGGTTAATTTTCAATTAAGGTCATCGAATTAAATTCCTTTCAAATTCTGACAATTTCCTTCGGCAACAAATATTTTGGTACTGATTTTCAGGCGTGATGGGGGTGCTAATCCTTCCCCACATGTAACCAACTCCCAAACCCTTTCAAAATGAATCTTTGGTTTTATGGTGTCCGACCTACCTTATCCAAGTGGTCGGTGGTGACTCCCATTTTTCAATCAGTTTTCCAAAGAAAAAGAATTTTCAAAAGAAATCCCTTTAAACCAAGATTACAAAGGATTTTAGGGATAACCCGTAGCGCCGAACTTATAATTTTTCTAAAGGTTTTTCAAAAAATGTCGCTACATCATGACGACTCCGCTAGGGATCATTCTTTTTTTAACAAAAGAGAGTTAGGCCAAATGAAATATTTGTCGCTTATTAATGATGGAAAATTGTCGCAATTTCAAACGATTTTGATAAGGTTAACCCTTTTGTGAAAATGTAACTACAATTGAATGGGCTTTGATAACTGGTGGCCTTTGAATTAATTTTTCATTTAATTTCTAAGGAATCACCAACATATGTTGCATCATCTCATTAAGCTCTATACCTGAGCTCCGTCCCTTAAATGGGAGTGAAACGCCACATACCCACGTGAGTAGCCATCCATGGCTCGGTAATTCACTTCCGAAATCCATGCCTTTTGACACGTGAACAGCCCTCCACATCATTAGGTCATGCTTTCCCTCGAACCGAAACCAGTTCGCAAGCTTGTAATGGGCCAAAATTGGGGATCTTGTTGCCTTAGTAGGTGATGAGATAGGCTTGGGTGCCCTATTTCGAACCAAACTCATGTGTGTGAATTTAAGAATCCCACCCTGTTAGATCCATGCGGATAACCAAAGCGAATTAGAGTCCCTGTATTTAGGGCTTTCTTCTATATGTTTGCTTTTCGCTTAACTTATTTAGTTTTACCTCTTCTCGTTTGCAAGTTTATTTTTCACCACATGACTAACCTTTTCACTTATTTCTTATTCTTTTTATCTTTATTTTGCATATTATGTCATAATCATGAAGAGCACATTGATTCTGGGAATAGTTTGAAATTAAAAGCTAGATCGATGGGGGACTTAGTTTGCAGCAATGACGAGAAGAATTCTGACGTTCAAATATGGTCGGAAGGGGAACAGTAACATGAGGGAGATAGTATTGCCGAAGGGTTCAAATCAGCCATGTCAACCACAACATTCATGAACACCAGATTCAACGATGTATCTGAATTGAAGTCAGTATGGAACAATTGGGATTTTGAAACAGGAAGAGTATGGTGACATTGCATTTTTGCTAGAGGTTTTAGTTGATCAAGCACTACTGCAAACCTTGGTAGGTTTTTGGAACTCCGTATACAGCTGTTTTACAATTGGTAACTTTGATCTCACTCCTACAATTGAAGAATACCGGGATCTTATAAACTGCAAAAGGATTGATATGTATCGGGTGTATTCGAAGCAATGTAAGAACAAAGCTTTTCGAGGCAAGCTCGTCAGAATATCAGATACATTATTGTCTAGAGTTGAGCAGCATGTCACCACTTGGAACAGTAAGGAGTATCTTAAGTGGGAGGGAATCCTGGCTTTGGCTTTTTTGCGCCCCGTGGGTCAAGTTTAGCGGAACCTGTTTACGTTAGTGATCTATAGATTGGTACTATTCCTTCGAGCTTTAGGCCTCGTTGACCCATCAGTCTTGGATCTTTTTGAGCGCTTGAGTAGTGGAACTAATCTAGTGCATGTAATTTTGGTCGAAACCTTTCGATCCTTGAGATTTTGTCGGGAGAATGGTGGAGGACACTTCCAGGGATGCCCGCAGCTTTTGATGGTTTGGTTCTACAGCTACCTCTAGACCAATCCCAATTTCTCCAGGCCCCTTTTACGATGGTATGTTCTCACGCTTGGAAGAGTTCTTACGAAAGAATGATTGGACGACCCGGAGATCTGAGGAAGTATGGCAGGACATTCTCTGGAACCTAAAGGAAGAAGATATAGTTTGGAGAGCACGTGGTTGTTGGCAAAGAATGCTCTCTATAGATGCGGAGAGTATTCGTGGGTACCATTACTTGGCCTTTGGGGGCATACTGCCTATGCACCTCTGCTAGTTTTAAGACAGTATGGTTCAAAACAGTTCGTGCCAGCCATCAAAGGGCTGAATGAATTCAACGTGGATTATGCAAAGGAGAAGGGCTATAAGGCATGGTATACAACGTTTCCTCGACCTGGAATAGTGTAAGATGGGTTAGGATCATGAATGCTCCATACATGGTTACTCCTGAGTATGAGGTATGGTGACTTAACCATGTCAAGGCTAATATCCCGCGTTTAACCCTTGATAGGAGGAGATCTTTAGAAGAAAGATTGGCTACACTCCATACCGTGGCTGATATGATAAGGAAACAACTTGAAGAAGAGTGAAAGAAATACCTTAAGCTCGAGGAGAAAGCCCAACAGGAGAAGTTCGACTTTGAGTTAGAACAGTTCGAAGGGGTGGTCAGAAACCTACAAAAGAAAAGAGATGAGCTAGAACTCGAACTCAAGTTGGAAAAAGAAGAGATTCAGTAGCTCAAGAGGTTAAGTAGAAGCAAGAGAGTCATAGAAGGAGGGTCGAGCGAGGGGCTGGAGCTCCGGCTTAAGGAAGAGTGATAAGTGTTCAAAAGTACTATTTTTCTTACCATTTTTACTCATATTATTGTTAGGCTTAGGCTCATATTAGTTGCATAATTAGGCATTCATGCATTAATTCATGTTTCCTTCCATCGTTGAGCTTGATTGCATAACTTGGTAGTTTTGTGGGAAAAGATGCTGCTTTGGTGTGTTTTGTGTGTATGTGCATAATCACTTGCCAAAGCAAGGCTAGAACCAGTTACCAGGGTAATGCATGAAAGGAGATGTCGAGCTAGTTGCCAAGGCAATGCATGAAGGAGATGCCGAGCTAGTTGCCAGGGAAATGCATGAAGGAGATGTCGAGCTAGTTGCCAGGGCAATTCTCGACAAAGAATAAGATGATATGGTAGTCGAAATTGAAGACTAGACAAGCCCAAGATGACGTGGAGCAAAGCTGAATCCCAAAGGAGTTTGATTTCCATGAAGAGGTTAAAGAGGAATTAAATCCCACGAAGATAGGAGAAGTTCTAGAAGGAATATAAATATAATAAAGAATTATATTCTTTAAAGGTAATTTAATTCCAACTTAACTTCCTCCTCAAAGAAAGACCTTGGCCTAGCCCTATAAATTAGAGGTCATGCCGTCAACTCCAGGGGAGGGAGACAAGAGAAATTTCAACAAACTCCAAGGGGGAAAGAAGAGAGAATTTTTGACAAGATCAAGGGGGAGATATCGGCTACAAGGCTTCATCCATTCTTCATCTTTTTCTTCCTTGTTCCATTAGGTTTATGCTAGGACTTCTTTATCTTGTGTTTCTTTGGAACCTAGCCATGAACTAAATCTATTTGGCTAAGGTTATCGTGTCTTGTGGTTGTGGGAAACAATTGGATTTTGTTTAGTAATAAGAGTTTGCACTTTTCTATTCAAGGTTTATTCATTCTTGGTTCTTATTCTTGTTTGCGAGTGAATTGGGAGAGGATCTCGTAACTTCATCTATTTATCTAATATCGGGAGAGTTAGATTCAAGAAATGAATGAGTATGATCTTTATTCAATCCATTGATGGTGAAGATTAATCAGGCTTAGGAATGAGTATGATCTTTATTCAATCCATTTTGATGATTCTTGAACAGGATAAAGTCTTCAATTTTGATAAAGTCTTCAATTTTCTTGAACAGGTTCGTTCCACCAGGTTTGACGCTACCTTTTGAGTTCATGTGTGATGCAAGTGATTTCGCGGTAGGAGCAGTCCTAGGCCAACGCACAGGTAAGACCTTTTATGTGATATACTATGCTATTAAAACTCTTAATAGTGCTCAAGTGAATTACACAACAACGGAGAAAGAGTTACTAGCTGTAGTTTTCGCATTTGACAAGTTCTTATCCTATTTGATTGGTACAAAGGCAATTGATCATACGAACCATTCGGCAATTAAGTATCTATTTACTAAAAAGGATGCCAAACCTCGTTTGATTCATTGGATATTACTTTTACAAGAATTTGATATTGACATTAAGGACAGGAAAGGAACAGAAAATCAAATGGCCGATCACTTATCATGTTTAGAACGCAATAGGGAGGAGGACACGGATTTAGAGACATGCGATGCGTTCCCGGATGAGCAACTTTTAGTTGCCTCAGCAACCATAGATGCGCACGCCTCAGCAATCCTTTATGCCTCGACAACCATGGATGCGCATGCCTCAGCAACCCTCGACGTCGCAGCAGCTATTGACGCGTACGCCTCGACAACCATGGATATGCATGCCTCGGCAACCCTCGATGTCGCAACAGCTCTTGACGGGCACGCCTCGGCAACCCTCGACGTCGCAACAGCTCTTGACGCGCACGCCTCGGCAACTATGGTATTTTACCTTGTTTGTGGTATTTTACCTTCTGGTCTTACTCACCAAGGGAAGAAGCGGTTCCGCCATGATGCTAAGCATTACTTTTGGGACGAGCCTCTTTTGTTTAAACAATGTGCAGATCAGGTTATACGCCAATGTGTCCCTGAAGAAGAGCAGCAGAATGTACTCTGGCAATGCCATTCTTCACCCTATAGAGGACATTTTGGAGGAACACGTACCACGGCCAAAGTCTTGCAATCCAGTTTGTATTGGCCAACACTGTACAAAGATGCCCAATAATTTTACAAGCAATGTGATCGTTGCCAGAGGACGGGCAATATCTCTAGACGACATGAGATGCCGCTCCAAAACATCATCGAGGTGGAATTGTAAGATGTATGGGGGATTGATTTTATGATACCTTTCCCATCTTCATTCGGCAACCTCTACATTCTACTTGCCGTTGACTACGTGTCTAAATGGGTTGAGGCAGCTGCAGTTCCCACCAATGATTCCAAGACCGTGCAAAGATTCTTGCAGAAAAATATATTTACACGGTTTGGGATGCCGAGAGCAATAATCAGTGATGAAGGCAAGCATTTTGACAATAGACTTATTGCCAAGATGTTGCAACTCTTCGGCGTATCACACAAGATTGCCACGGTATATCACCCACAAACCAATGGGCAAGCAGAAATTTCCAACCGGGAATTGAAGGGTATACTCGAGAAAGTTGTAAATCCCTCTAGGAAGGATTGGTCAGTAAGACCAGATAACGCACTTTGGGCATATCGCACTGCATCCAAAACACCCTTAGGTATGTCCCCCTTCCGACCTGTCTATGGCAAAACATGCCATCTAGCGGTGGAAATCGAACACAAGGCATATTGGGCAATCAAGACTGTGAATATGGATTGGGGAAGTGCCGGACAAAAGTGTTTGTTGGACCTCAACGAGATAGAAGAATTTCGTGCACTCGCCTATAACAATGCACGAATCTACAAGGAGAAAACAAAGCAATGGCATGACAAGAAACTATTGCCGCGGCAATTCATGCCAGGGCAACTAGTTCTCTTATTCAATTCTCAACTAAAACTTTTCCCGGGAAAACTAAAATCAAGATGGTCAGGACCATTCAAAGTTGTCAAACCATTCTTCCATGGTGCCGTGATAATCAAGTCCATCACTGACGAACATGAATTCAAAGTTAACGGACAAAGATTGAAGCACTACAACGGTGCCCATGTGGAACGTAACAAAGAAGTGGTCACCTTCGGAGATGCATGAGCATGCTCTCCTTTCAATATTTTCTTTTTCTTTTTATTTTTATTTTCATGTTTATTTTTAAGAGATATTTTATTTTATTTTTCTTCATTATCTTTAGTTTCCAGGTTTTCTTTGTTTTCTTTTCTTTTCCACAACAAGACTCACAACCACCATGCTAAGGAAATTCACTGCCGACTACTTGCCACGGCAACCGCAACAGAGGATGCCCCTACAACTACCTCAGCAGTTGCCACGGCAACAGAAACTAGCGATTCCCAGGCAACAATAATGGCTTCGACAACTACTGATGCCCAGGCAAGTGAACCTGCATCGGCAAACATGGATCAAATCAAAGCAATGCTATTTACGCAGTACCAGTCACAAGCATTCAACCACCGACCGGAAAATGAATCAAGCAAACGGCACGAAGGAAACTTATCACTCGAGGTGACAACCTCTCTACTAACTCATTTCATTTAGTTTCTTTTAAATTTTGTTTCACTTTTACCTGCATTGAGGACAATGCTTCTCTCGAGTTTGGGGGTGTTGGTTTTAGTTAGTTTCATGTTTAGTTGCATTCATCTTTAGCAATCACATATATGTTGCATATGTTACTTGTCATGCCTTTAATTGGATTTAATTGCTTAAGACTTGTTGAATATCCAATGATGAATTTTTGCCACTGCACTTAATTGAAAGAACTTTTGATTTTAGGATTACATGAAAAGAACTTAGAATTTTACTATGATGCTGAATTTTTTTGCACGGTTGTGGCTTGTTGATTGAAAGAAACTTAGTGAACTTAGGTTGCATAAAATTTGGGTAAATTTAAAATTAAAAATTAAAAGTTAAATTCTTGCTAGAGGTGCCCGAAACTGGCTCTAGTAGTTAATGTGCATTAAAGAATCACTAATGGTGCCTGAAATTGGCTCTAGTCTACTAAAATAAAATGATAAATTGCTTACTTTGCTAGAGGTACCCGATATTGGCTCTAGTGAAAATAAAAATAAATGCTCCGGTAATTAAATTGATAAAAGCCTATTGCTCACATAGAATCTTAAAAATCAACTTGTACACAACTATGCACACACATTGTCAGAAGAATTATAGTTTGATTCCGGGTAATTTTTGTGTTATTCGAAAAATTAAAAGGTGATCATACTTTGTGCCACGGTTCTGAGGTTTGAATTCAACTTTGAAGCATGTTTTTGATGATTTAAGTCTTGGCAGGTAATTATTAGTTTGCTTTGCTTGAGGACAAGCAATAGTTCGAGTTTGGGGGTGTGATAAGTTTTAAAAAGTACTATTTTTCTTACCCTTTTTACTCATATTATTGCTAGGCTTAGGCTCATATTAGTTGCATAATTAGTCATTCATGCATTAATTCATGTTTCCTTCCATCGTTGAGCTTGATTGCATAACTTGGTAGTTTTTGTGGGAAAAGATGCTGCTTTGGTGTGTTTTGTGTGTATGTACAGAATCACTTGCCAAAGCAAGGCTAGAACCAGTTGCCAGGGCAATGCATGAAGGAGATGCCGAGCTAGTTGCCAGGGCAATTCTCGACAAAGAATAAGATGATATGGTAGTCGAAATTGATGACTAGACAAGCCCAAGATGACGTGGAGCAAAGCTAAATCCCAAATGAGTTTGATTTCCATGAAGAGGTTAAAGAGGAATTAAATCCCAAGAAGATAGGAGAAGTTCTAGAAGGAATATAAATATAATAAAGAAATATATTCTTTAAAGATAATTTAATTCCTACTTAACTTCCTCCTCAACTAAAGACTTTGACCTAGCCCTATAAATTAGAGGCCATGCCGTCAACTCCAGGGGAGAGAGAGGAGAGAAATTTTGACAAACTCCAAGGGGGAGAGAAGAGAGAATTTTTGACAAGATCAAGGGGGAGATATCGACTACAAGGCTTCATACATTCTTCATCTTTTTCTTCCTTGTTCCATTAGGTTTATGCTAGGACTTCTTTATCTTGTGTTTCTTTGGAACCTAGCCATGAACTAAATCAATTTGGCTAAGGTTATTGTGTCTTGTGGTTGTGAGAAACAATTGGATTTTGTTTAGGTAATAAGAGTTTGCACTTTTCTATTCAAGGTTTATTCATTCTTGGTTCTTATTCTTATTTGTGAGTGAATTGGGAGAGGATCTCGTAACTTCATCTATTTATCTAATATCGGGAGAGTTAGATTCAAGAAACGAATGAGTATGATCTTTATTCAATCTATTGACAATGAAGATTAATCCGGCTTAGGAATAAGTTAAGGATTTCAGCGGCTAAGAGGAGCGCAAGATTGGTTGTTGTTCACCCTTGATTCACGCAGGGATGTATTATCAAGGCATGCACAAGTAGCTAGAGTTTTGACTTAGGGATAAGAAGAAACCATTGAAGAACGCTCTGCCGAACCTTGAAGTTGCTGCCCAGACGCCCAAGTAGTTGCCCAGCTAGTCGCCAGTTGCCAAGGCAACCCCGTTGTGCAAGTTGCCACGGCAACTGAGTTACCCTTGCACTCTTTTACCAAGACGATCCAATCGGCTATCACTCCTCAACTCACGATAACCTGGCATATTCTCTCTTATTTGATTTCATCTATTCTTTTACTTTATTGCTTTCTAGTTTAGTTGTTAGTTAAACTCCTACAATCTTATACTTGTGTTTCTTTTACTTTTTACAGTGCAAGAGATTAGATTCTTGAAGTGGCACCAATCCCTGTGGAGACGATATCTTTTATACTATAACTTGCGACGTGTACACTTGCACAATTGCGGAGCACTTATTACGCGCAAAAAAGAGAAAGCACGAGCTGAGAACTATAAGAGGATGTTTCTCAAGAACAATGATCGGGTGCTCACTTTGACCCAAGAAATGAAGAATCTTCGAACCTCCCATTCAAAACAAATTGAGAAAGAACAACACAAAAGCATAGCCATAAGAGATCAAATGAAATTTTTGGAAAAGTCTTTTCAAACATAAGGACTCGACTAGCAAGCTGAAAGTCAGTAACTCATAAAATCAAGCTTTGATAACACGTGTCGAAGAGTTGAAAGCTGAGGTTCAACAACTCAAGGATCATTTAGCAAGCATGAGAGGGGCAATTCAAGTACGCCTGACTCCGAGTTTGAGTAGTTACACTTTGCCGCCTACACAATTTGGAGGTAGGACCAAGAATTGGCATGTTGGGGGGCTCAGATGCAAGAGGTTTCCCGGAAGATACAATTTCTAGTCGAGGACACTACTGCGCTTTATGATTGTGTCGATGATGACTCCAAGGAAGGAGAGAAGATTGTGTGGATTTTGAGAGAGATTATCGACCTCGATACTACCTCCAAACCACATGTATAGTTAGCTTTCTCTAAGTTATTGTAATGGGATGATGTCCCCATCAATGAAAGTTGTTTAACGATGATAATTACCGAATTCATTGTTGCTATTTGCATTCATCCATAATACATTTATTTGCATACCTCATTTAATTACCAAAATTAACTAAAAGACTTCATTTCAGAAAGTATTTTAATTCTTAAAATTTCAATCATTTCGCACCAGTACATAACTCAGTTACAATCCCGAACCATGGAGGATAGACTAGACAAGGTACAACAGGGGCAAAAAGACCTCAAAATGTGTTTGGACGAGATCGGCCAAGATATTAGGGACCAGATAGCTCAGTCACAATGCGTTGTTATCGCTCGGATAACCAGCTTGTTAGCAAAGATGAAGGGCAAAGAGGGAATCTCCATCGATAGCCCAAATTTTGACGAGCAAAAAGGTGTTTTGTCTCATGCGAAGGTACAACCAGATATGCCAGAACCTGGGAAAAGGGTTTACATTAATCTCACGGGAGTTTCTGCTGACCCTGTTGTTGGGGCATCAACGAGTCACCATAGGGGAGCACCAACAAATCAACCCATTGATTTGGGAGTAGGATACGAGAACGAAGTGCCAGACTTGAGCATGATGGATGAAGTTGAAAAGAGAATTAGGGCCGATATGGAGAAGAAGTATGAGATGCAGTTTCGTATGCTCGAAAAGAGGCTAAAAGCCATCCAAGGGGTCGATGAACATGAGAATAATGCAAGTGATTTGAGTTTAGTGGCTGAATTGATTCTCCCACTCAAATTCAAAGTGCCTGACTTCAACAAATATGATGGGACCACTTGCCCATCAGCACATATTACCATGTACTGCAGAAAGATGGCTGCTTTTGTGAAAGATGAAAAGTTACTTATCCACTGCTTCCAAGAGAGTTTGACTGGGTCTACAACTCGGTGGTACACCATGCTCAGCCGAACCAATATCAAGTCATGGAAAGACCTACAGAAAGCATTTGTGGAACACTACAAGCATGTAACAGACATGATCCCCAGTCGAATCATGCTAGAAGGGATGGAACAAAGATTGAATAAGAATCTACGCTAGTATGCCCAGAGATGGCGTGACATGGCCGCTCAAATTCAGCCACTGATCCCCGAACATGAAATCATACCAATGTTCGTTAATACCTTATGGGGCATTGTTTGACCGTTTGATAAACAACACTACCCAAAGCTTTGTCGATATGGTAAGAACTGGAGAATCAATCGAAGTAGCAATAAAGAGCGGAAGGATCGATAGTGGGCAGAATCCTCGTAAGAACTACAAGAAAAGAGATAATGAGGTGAACAATACATGCACCTACGTAGCTCCGAAGAGTTTCACCATTTCACCACCACGGGCCGTCGCCGGAGGAGGGCAGGGCTCAAATAAGAAGGAAATTAGGGCCCCGAAGAGGGAAAATGAGAAGATGCCATTTACCTCACTCCCAGTATTGTATGCTGAACTATACTCGCAACTGCACAAGGCTAATTTGGTCCGGCCTTATTATGTCACTCATTTCAAACCCTCATTCCCTGCATGGTATGATGAAAAGGCAAATTATGAATATCATGGTGGTATGATGAAAAGGCAAATGCTGAACTATAAAATGAAACGTTCGTGCAAAACATGATAAATTCCAAGGTGTTGTCGTTAGACAAACTGAATGTAGCCACTGACCCGTTACCAAATCACGGAGGTCCTGGAGTCAAGGCAATCAAAGAGGAGTACACTATAAGAGCCGAGGCGAACATGTCCGAGGTCAAATCCCCTTTGAGATGGGTGTTTCAGCAGTTATGCATCGCGTACCTCATCGACTGGTGCATGGAGATCATGCAACAAGGAACGGGCCGTATTGTGAGTTCCACCAAGAGGAAGGACATGACATTCAGTATTGAGAGAAGTTTAAGCAGATGATTCAGAAAATGATGGATAATAAGGAAATTGAATTCTTTGAGAAGGGTGAAGAGAGAAAAGAGTCGGATGTATGCACATTGGATACCCTCAAGATCAAGTATGGGGTAGATAGGCCTTTCATCAATCACTCAAGTCAAAGCAGAAAGTTCATCCCAAGATGAAAGTTCCAAAGTAACTCCAAAAATACGGATTTTGACTCAGGCTCCCTTTCCGTTTAAGGATGCTCGAAAAGTCCTATGGAGTATACTGCCCACGTCTTTATACTAGAGAAGAGAGGAATACAAGGGGGAGAGAAACTATTCAGTGAAGAACCCTCAAAGGCGGAGAACCCAGTAGAACCGAGCGCCGAGACGATAAATGAAGTAGGACATTTTACCATAAGTGGCAGATGCTATTCACTGGAAATGGCATAGGCGTCAGAGGAGCCGAGAGACAAAGGCAAAGCAGTAACCACCGAACCCAAAAAGATTTTTAGAGAGGAACCTCCCCCTAGAATTCATGAGCTAGTGACAGAGAGTCAGGCACAAGAATTCCTGAGGTTTCTAAAGTGCAGCAAATACAGCATTATTGAGCAACTTAAAAATAGCAAGAATGAATTTCAGTACTCGAATTGTTGTTGAGCTCAGAAAAGCACTGGGTTGCATTGTTCAAAGTATTGAATCAGACGTTCGTCTCATACGATATCTCAGTAAGCAAGTTAGATAGAGTAGTGGATCATATAGCTGTAGACAACTACATCATCTTTAGTGATAACGAAATTCCCGAAGGAGGCATGGGGTCAACTAAGGCTTTGAACACCACCACCCACTGCAAGGGGCATGTCCTACCGGGGGTGCTTATCGAAAATGGGTTTGCCTTGAAGCATTACCAATAGCGACCCTACAAAGGCTGCCAGTGGACAGTTCACACATGAAACTATGTCAGAACTCTGTTAGGGTATTTGACGGGACCAAGAGGGATGTTATCGGGAAGATAGAGATACCTTTGTTGATTGATCCTATCGAGTACATTGTTGAATTTATGGTAATGGACATCCTACCCAATTATAATTGTTTACTAGGGAGACTATTGATTCACTCGGCTGGAGCCGTGCCTTCATCCCTGCACCAAAAGTTGAAATTTGTTATTGATAGGAAGTTGGTGAGTGTGGGAGCTGAGCAAGACATCATTCCTTCCGTAACCACCGACGCTCTTTATGTCCAAACTGATGAAGATGTTGTTGAGTGCTTCTTTAGGGCCTTAGAGTTCGTGAATGATACCTTCGTGGTATAGGGAAGCAAGATCCCATGCCCTAGACTATCAAATTGCACCAAGATGACAGTCTAGCAAACCCTAGGACGAGGAGCCAAGAAGGGTAAAGGGCTAGGAAGGAGTTTGAAAGGATGCTTGCATGCCAAGATCATCATCGGCAAAAAGGATCGGTTCGGGCTTGGCCATAAACCCAATTTTTATCAGAGGAAGTTAGAATGGAAGAAGAGAGAGGAACAAAGGAATGTCAGATTCAAGGGCGAGGATATCTCGTGGGAACCAATAACTTTCCCTCACTTGAAGAATGTCTTCGTCTCTAGAGGAATAATCAATATAGAGGAAAAGATACACGAAGCTGGTCTAGAAAGCGCCGAATTCAGTAAGGAGGAAAGGTTCAACGAGGCACTAGAGGGAATGGACGTCAACATGATAACCAAAGGGGAGAAGAGTGGCAAATACTTGGTCGGGATCCGTCCTTGCCTCCCAGGGGAAACACTCAGCAATTGGACTGTTGTAGATATGCCAATAGTTTTTAGGTTGAGATCAGAGTAATGCTCAGAACCAACCCTATTCGCTTTTGCCTGCGAGCAATAAAGATTTTTTGTAAAGGGCTCCTACGTTAATATGTTTTCTTTTAATTCAATAAAAATGATGTTTTACGTTTTTTTCTCAAATGGAAAACAGTTTGTTTTCTTTGTTTTTACATTCATTCATTACACTCATTATTCGTTATTCATTATTATTATATTTGTTTCATTAATCCCATAAGAGTATTCATTTCTTGTCCCGATACATATTCGTTCAAATTGTTTCAGGGTCCCTATTGTTGATTGTATGAATGGTTCCGAGTCTAACTCTGAGATAGATTTTGATGAACCCTCGTGTTTGGCGGAAGTTGAGGAAGGGCATGATGAGATAGAAGTAGAGATCCTAGATGAACTACTCTGATTAATGGAAATTGAAGATAAACAAATTTTGCCTCATCAAGAAGAGTTAGAGATCTCAATTTGGGAACAGAAGAAGAAAGAAAAGAAGTGAAGATTGGTACTGCCCTCTCGGATGAGACCCGACGTGAATTGATTGAGTTGCTTTTAGAATTCAATGATGTTTTTGCATGGACCTATCAAGACATGTCAGGTCTGGACACAGACGTTGTAGTGCATAAGCTACCGATCAAGCCAGAATATAAGCCGGTCCAACAAAAGCTCAGAAGGATGAGACCATAAATGTTGTTGAAGATTTGAGAAGAAGTAAAGAAACAATACGATGCCGGTTTCTTAGAAGTCTCTAAAGACTCGGAGTGGGTGGCGAACATAGTCCCCGTTCCCAAAAAAAGATGGGAAGTTCCGTATGTGTGTAGATTACTTTGGTACTTTGGTCGACAACACTGCGGGACATTCATGGTTCTCTTTCATGGATGGTTTCTCGGGGTACAATCAAATCAAAATGCATCCTGATGACATGGAGAAAACTACGTTCGTGACCATGTAAGGAACATTCTATTATAAGGTGATGCCCTTCGGATTGAAGAACGCTGGAGTAACCTACCAGAGGGCCATGGTAACCCTTTTTCATGACATGATGCACAAAGAGATCCAAATATGTGTAGATGACATGATCGCCAAATCCTGAATGGAGGAGGATCATGTTCAAAACTTAAGGAAGCTCTTCAAAAGGCTAAGAAAGTATCAGTTAAAACTCAATCCGGCAAAATGCACCTTCTTCGTCATATCCGGTAAGCTTTTAGGCTTCGTGGTTAGCCGAAAAGGGATTGAAATTTACCCGAATAAAGTAAAAGCTATTCAAAATCTCCCGCCACCTCAGATCCAAAAAGAAGTTTGAGGTTTCTTGGGAAGATTAAGTTATATATCTTGGTTTATTTCTTAGTTAACCGACAAATACGATCCAGTCTTCAGATTGCTTCGAAAGAATAATCCGAAAGTGTGGGACAAAGAGTGTCAAGAGGCTCTAGATAAGATCAAGGGATACTTGACTAATGCTCCAATTCTAGTAGCACCGGTACCAGGTAGGCCATTGATCTTGTATCTATCGGTCTTTGAAAACTCAATGGGTTGTGTCTTGGGACAACATGATGAGTCCGGAAAGAAAGAAAAGGTGATCTACTACCTGAGCAAAAAATTCACCGATTGTGAAGCACGATACTCATCGATTCAAAAGTTGTGTTATGCCCTGGTATGGGCCACCAAAAGGCTCAGGCAATACATGTTGTATCAATCCACGTGGTTGATATCCAAGTTGGATCCTTTGAAATTCCTGATGGAAGCACCAGCGCTAAACGGAAGGTTGGCCCGTTGGCAAATGTTATTGTCTGAATACAACATACTGTATGTAAGTCAGAAGGCAGTAAAAGGGAGCACTATAGCAGACTTCTTGGCAAGCTGCGCTTCAGACGACTACGAATCTTTGGACTTTAATTTCCCTGATGAAGACCTAATGTACATAACAGTTGATGAGAAGACTACTCTAGAGGATGAGTTATGGAAGCTCTACTTCGATGGGGCATCCAATGCCTTAGGTCATGGAATTGGGGCAATGTTAATTTCTCCAAAAAATGTCTACTATCCCTTCACCAGTAGATTGGAATTCTTTTGCACAAATAACATAGCCGAGTATGAGGCCTGTGTTATAGGCTTAAATGTAGCCACCGAAAGGAAAATCAAGGTGCTTCAGGTTTTTGGGGATTCCTCCTTGGTAATCTACCAGTTACAGAAAGAGTGGGAAACAAAAGATTCGAAGCTGGTCAAGTATTACGACCTGGTTCAAGAGTTAATCAAAAGCTTTGAAAAAACTAGCTTCACCTACCTTCCAAGGGAAGACAATCAAATGGTGGATGCCTTGGCAATGTTTGTTGCAATGTTTAAAGCAAGTACTGAGGTCGAAATGAAGCCAATCGAGATGAAAATTTTTAAAATACCGGCTTATTACTGTTTTATTCTTGAGAAATCACCATCTTCCTCAAATTGTTCTTTTGCTTATGGAATTGTGCAAGAGTGATGAATGATGTTGCAAATCTAGTGATTGCTAGCCTATGCAAATTCCTTTGATTTGTGAACCTTCTCATCATGTTTACAAGAGAGATATGGCTATATATATAGCCATTCATGAACATGCACTTCTTTAATTCATTCTTGACTTTTGGAATTTTTACTATATCTTCTAACATGAGATCAATGCAATGAGCCGCACATGGAGTCCAATAAAGATTTGGTCTATTGGCCTCTAGCATTTTCCTACAAGTTAACAAAACAATAAGTTAAATTCAAAATATTTCAATAATCAAGTGATTCAAATAATCTAAAAAAAGAACTCGTATTTCTTAACGGCTTTGACATAATTAGATGCATTATCCGTCACCATTTGGATCACGTTTCTCTCGTCCGCTTCCTTCACCATGGCATCAAGCACTTTAGAAAACATATTTACATCCTTAACAGCTTCTAAAACATCCATGGATTTAATGAACATGGAACCCTTTGGAGAGTTGACAAGAAAGTTCACAATATCTTTTTGAACAACCCAGTCGCGCCATCCATCCAATAAAATTGAGCATCCCTTTTCTACCCACTCTTTTTTGTGAGCATCCATCATCTCATGGGTGTTCTCTACTTCATTTTTAAGTAGGGGAGAAGGGTTAACATGCCAGAAAAAGAAGCTAAAAAAATAAAGTGGTTGAAGCATACCTGGACTGAAGGCTTGAAGATGTTGAGAGAAGCATTGCTGATCTAAGGGTTTTTTTGATTTTTTTCAATTTGGGGAAGTGGATAAGGGAATTCTAATTTTGGGCTGGGTTTATTTTTTGGAAATGGGTATTTTAAAAACCCATGTGGGTTTTATTTTAATTTCATTAAGCGCTAAAGCGCGACGCCTATCACCTTGGCAGAAGCGAGCGCCTAGCAATGCGTAGCAACGCTTAGTGTTCACCACCTTACCTTTTTCCGGTCGAGGCATTTTCCCAATCGCCTAGCGCCTTGGGCGCGCCTAGGCTCACTTTTTCAAACGAAGCCTTGCATTAAGCATGATGTATGTTGATTGTTGCAGCATGTTAGCCATGGATAATCTCATTGTTGTTCTTGAAGTTAAAATGGTCATAATATGATAACAAGAATCCTAAAAGACTTTAGGAAGAATGAAACTTGATTTATGGGTAAATTATGTAGATTTCATGTTGAAACTTGAGCTTAGAAATCATTTTTGGGCTCGCATACTGGTACTGGTTGATCTAGTAGTGATATAGGGTATTCTGTGCACGAGAATGATGAACTTGTGCCTGAGTACTAGAATTGCATTCAAGCAGTATTGATATGGGACCCCGAGTATCGATATTGTTGAACTAGTACCGATACTGTCGAACTAGTACCGATACTAGTCGATCTCTTGAAATTCCAATAGTGTGTTATGGTATAAGTATTGTTGAGAAGTATCGATTCCCGTGGATGAGTACCTATATCCATTGGGCCGTACCGGTACCCACTGAAGCCATTGCCCGAAAATTAAGGGTTTTATGAGGGTTTGGTATATGTTTTAAAAAGGAATTTGTTGTATCATATTCTAGTAAAGTAAGCTTTAAAGATGAGCTTTTGGATGAACTTTAATTGGATATACTTAATGAATGACCTTTCTTAGTCGTGTTTTGAAAGTTAGGCGTTGAGGGCTCTTAAAATAAATTGTATGATATATTTATAAGGGATCAGATACTCAAAGGTCGAATTGTGTTAATTGTCTTCCTCTTCAATGTACTTGATGTCTAGGTGGTCCCGATTATGTGGCATGCACCATCCGATGTCTTTGTGGTCCCGAATAGGTGGCGTGGCATGATATTTGATGTCTAGGTGGTTTTGAATACCCATGTGAATACTCGATGTGTAGGTGGTCCCGAGTACATGTGAGACTAGCCCGATGTCTGGGAGGTCCCGGGCAAAATAGGTTTGTCTAACATGGTGGTGGTATTAGATGATGATAGTTGCACGAATTCTGCTTAAATGGTTAGCATGAATGAATTGCTTATTACATGTCATATTACTCATTGCTTATTTTGCATGCTTACCTTTATGAAAACCATAAAGTACAACAAAATATACATGTACCGCTAAACTTTGTAAGCTAAGTGTGCAATTTTTTTGTTTTCTGTGCGTAAGTTGACAAGTTGATCGTTAGAAGGAGCATATCGATGAGGATTACGCATAACCGATTTAGAACTCGAGTGCAATATTTTAATTTTAGTAGTTGGACTATGTATTCATAGAATCTTATTGAAGTTGGTCTATAACATTAAATTTACTTATTTTGAATTACGATGTTTAAAATCTTACGAAGCTCCATTTATATTTTGAATTTGAATCATCTATGAAAACTCCTATTTAAGAATTGATTTATTTGCTTTATTTGTGGCTATACTTAAAGTTTTAAAATGAAAATATTTGAGGTCGAATTTGGATAGCCCGAATGTAGTATCTTGGATCGGTTTGGGATCGGGGTATTACAATTAATTTTATAATGATACTAAATTACTGATTATTACTATTATGAAAAAATTATACGACATACAAAATAAAGTATATATGGTATTATCAATTATGATTGTAACGTCCCATAATACATGTTAGGAGTTTCGGGTATTTAGTTGGAGAAAATCGTGATAGGTTCGAATACAATTTAGTTGATTAAATAATTCTGGGATTTTCTAAAAATATACAATTAGTGTATTCATTGTTTTGGAAAGTCAAGGTATCTTTAAAGGTCGAATAAAAAAGTTTTATTTAATGTCAATTTATTTTAATATAATACTTTAGTGACTATTTTGTAAAAAGAAAAGGGGTCAAATGATAAAGTAAGCAAAATATGAACCATGTGGAGAACAATTATACCTATTGTGATTTACCTCCTAAAATGTCCTTCTAAATTGTTTTCAAACCGACAGGTTCCTTGTTTTAGAACCAAAATATTTTCAATTTATTTTTAAACTTCTCTTAAAAATTTTAGAGACTTTTGACCCAACAAATGTCTCAGTGGAAAAGCGTATGATGTTCATCTTAGGAAATACAGGTTCAAATCGCTCTGTCTACAAGGTATATGTGCATTGTGAAAGGGTTAAAAATACATATAAATATATACTACCTTATAAAACCTTTAGACTATTCAAAATATATATATAAAGACTTTTAATTGTTTTTCTACGCATTTCTTAATTAACTAACTCATCATTTTCATTATACACTCAATTTCAAGAGAACCATCCAAAAACTCTCTCATTCTTCTCTTCATATTCTAAGGGAAATTTCTCAAATTTTTCTTCCATTTCATATTCATTCAACTGATTGAGGTATGTTATGCTTTTTAAATGACTTTCTACATGTTTTGCTATCTTGAATTTTGATTTGATCCAATATATTTAAAGATTGACGTGAAAATTGTGATTTTTCAAGTTCTTGGGGTTCAAAAATGGTGATTCTCATGAATCCATGTTAAACTTATGGTTTATGGTTGGGTAATGATGATTTCTATGTGAATTTTTTTAAGGGATAAAATTAAGAACAGGAATTTTTAAGAGGCAAAGAAGCAGGAAGAGCAAAGGGAGACTTAGAGAAGAAGAAATTTTGGGAAGACAAACTAAGGTTCTTTTATTCGATACTAAAATTCTTGATCATTTTGTGATTTTAAACCCCAAATACAAAATAACGCAACAACAAATACTAAAACGACACAGTTTAACTAAAACAAATTAGACATCAAAACTACAACGTTTTGATTGTTTAGAAATGGCACATGACAGTACTCCCCCCTCAAAATAATCCTTGTCCTCAAAGATTAAAGGAAAAGACAACGAGCCAAGGTCTTTGAAGAAACGATCCTTCAACAACATCATATCATCTGATTTTTCTTTAAATAGTTTGACCAATAGTAATGGTTCCATTTAAACCCACAAGATAAATTGAACCCCATGACGTAATAAAAGCATAGGAAGTAATTGCACATCCTCTTCAATCTCATTAAGAATGACAACCAGTTTCTAATGATAAGTCTTTTCTTTTTCAACTATAGCTACAAGTCTCTGTAAAGTCGATTTTTTCCGTGGAACTTCAACAAGCCTTTTTTATCCAAAACTGACATATTTGCTTTGTAAACAAACGAATCAGGATAATAATATATGCTTGAGTAACTGAATATCCGATTCTCCAGATAACATAGTAGTAACGTGTGGCTTATCCTATGGGTTTCAATCAGAAAATTAAGTTTTGAAAGAAAAAATGTTGAACCTGAAATAACATTGGCATTGACAACATCCACAACAATATGCTTGCAAAATGATTTTAGTGACATGTCTTCCAACCATATATTCAAGTCCCAGAAAGGATGCATCATCAACCATATTAGAATAGTCTTTGTTAGTCTTGAGAGCAAATCTATGTGTTGTTCCCAAAAAATCAGCATATTGTTCAAGCATTCTTGCAAGTCCCTCTATAACCGTTTGTATTGCTTTCTTCAATTCTTCTACACATTTCTTCCCCATACCTAATTCATATTTTCGTTATTCAGCAAGCAATAAACTAAGATTAAGATTAGTCCTTAATTCCTCCATGAAAGAAATCTATTTGTTTTCTGCCTCGATCCATTGAATTTTCTCATGTCCAACTTTCTCTTCAACACCCTCCTCATTTATCAACTTTAGTAAATAATTACGTCTTCGACTTGATATGGAAGAAGACTCTATATAATAATTCAATTAGCTTCTTAAATTTTGAGTTTCTTCTAACAACACTTCCTACTTATAACAATCATGAATCTTTCAAAACTACTTCATCTTATCTTCAATTCTTTTCAATTCAATCTTTGTTCTTGAAATCTTTGGATGATTCTCATATTTCTTCTTTAGAAGCTTGTACTCATGGATGGGAAAACAAGTTCTTCCATGAATTCCGTAGTAGATAAAACACCATCAGTCACCCCCTTACACCAACACTCAACAACACATGTAAAAACACTCTGTAAGCAGAAACTTTCAGCATTGGTACTAGTAGTGGTAGCACATGTCCTTCCATTTAACCAATCGTTTACCAATAGTTGGATCACATTTTTCATTGAGCTTACATACTTCTCTGTCAATTTCTCAACATAGACACTTGATTTTACATCTTCTTTAACTAGAGGTCTCATTTTTACAATCACCTTGCTAGAAGATGCATCTCTTGCTTTATCGCATTTTGTCATTACAAGTAATCTAAATTTATTGGAGATCAACCATATGAGATATTGCTCAGCAATAAAAGAGTAAATCTGAGCAGTACACTTCCTATGTTCAACAATGTACCAAGTAAGGTAAGACACCCAATTATCACACATCTCAAGTTTGTTACCTTAAGAATAAAAAATTCTTTCAATATACTCAGTGTTGTTTATTCCATGTATTACAAAATTCAGTCATTAACTACAACATTTTTGCTCCCCATCACTAATAATCAAAATCTATAGGGGTCATAAACAAACTCATTAGAATTAATAAACCTTATCAAACAAACTTGTGCAAGCTTCCTTAGCTGATCATCCTCAAGCTCATAACTAAACTCTTCCAATTGGTCTCACTAGGGCATAATGACCAATAAGTTCACCAATAATAGTACCAAAATCAATCTCATTCGGGGAATCCTCCTAATCAGACTACTATCAACAACTGAAGTTTCCCTAATTGGGTCAAACTCACGAGTTGCACTAGTCGGGTAAACATTACAAGCAAAATTCAGCTTTCAAATATTCATATTCAGACTAACACCCTTAACTGTCCTATTTGGATGAACATAAAAAATTACCTAGTTTGGGTTAACGCTGCCCACATTGTTATGAGTTGCAGTTACAAGATCAATACATCATTTAAATTTCATTCGTTCTCTTATGTACACATTTATTTAAAATTTTAATCCAATCGAACACAACGAGTGACTCTAGTGAAAATGTAGATGATGTTCACCCTAGGAGACTCGGGTTCGAACACGTGTTTTTATGATGTATATGCGTTATCAATGGGTTAAAAAAGTATGAACATATATTACTATGCATTACACCAGTATATTAAAAAAATATTGCACCCATCCGCCCGTCTTCTTATTTTCCACATTTATCTAAATTTTAATCTACTGTTTAAATGAAATATTGTGGAACATATTTTAAAATTTAATCCATTTTAAAAGAATTTTCATATTGGTCTTGATGAAAGACCAACGCTCTAATCAATTGAGGTACAAGACCACTACAAACTCGTAACATCGAGTCAAGAGACCAATGCTCTAACCAACTGAGCTACAAGACCAATATATCAATTAATATTCATCAGTGTTATTATGTTCATTTTTATTAAAATTTTGATTCAATTTTTAAAAGATATATTTATTTCGCGTTCATCCACACTTGATCAGAAATATATATATATATATACATTAATTTCAAGTTATTCCACACTTGGTCGTAATGCATTCTCTTGTGTTTGTATTTATCTAAATTTTAATCCAATTTTAAAAGAATTTCATATTAGTCTTACGAGGCTCAAACTTGCAACATTAGTGTCATAAAACCAATGCTTGGACCTACGAAACTATAATACTAATACAATTACTAAATTTTATTAATTTTTTTCCTTAAAAAATATTCATTAGTTCTTGTCGACTTTGCTAACTCTTGGCAAATAATAAAACAATTAGTGTAAAATGTAAGAGAATATTGCCAAAGGTGATTATACACGGTCAACACGTAATACAATAGTAAGCTGAGTATCTAATCCACAGGGATTGAACAAGAACTTATTTGCTCAATGTTTACTTGTTTAAAAGAATTAAAAGTGTTTAAAATGTTTTGGGTTTTAGATTAGAAAGATAGTAAAAACAGTGTAGTGAAAATGAAAGCAGTCTGGAAACGGAGTGTTCAATTGAATGATGTACGTTGGCAACGGAAGTCTAGATTTCACGCTACTTATGTCAGTCTTTAATAATGTGCTGCCTTGGTTTATTGCCAAGCAGATTAAAGATAGTATTGCCTCTTTCAATGACAATACCCTAAGTTAACCACGAATAAACCCTTATATGTCTATGGTGAAGTTTTTCATTAATTAACTTGATTAAGTGTCAATCTTTACTTCTAAGAGGTAGACTCACTTCCGAAGTAAGTTCATCTACTTGAACATCTTCTATCGAAGTTTCTCACCTTAGTATCTGACAACTGATCGTTGCCCCTTAAGTCTGTTAAGATATTAAGGTGCAATAAGCACACAATGCGAACTGTCTTATGATAATGAATTTAGAAAATTATATACTAGCAGATAGAAAATAATGCCAAGGCATTCTTATTATTAAAAACCAAATATAAAATAAGAGTTAATCGCAAACACCCCCCAGTCAATTATAAAAGCTTAGTTCATGGTTGGAGGGGTCCATCCACAAAACGTCATCGTTTCTCGTCATCATTTTGATATAAAAACAAATAAAACTAAGAGAATGAGCAAGAAGGAGATACGTCGATGCAACCCTTTGAATGCTCCAAAGTTCTCAATTTTAGCTGGTCGAACCAAGTCACCTCTAGGTTCACCACGGTGCAGCCTCTTTTCAATCCGATCCCTCCTAAGGGGTTCCTTGATCTCCTTTAAATAGGCTTGCGTGGAAACCCTATAATAATCCTTTGAGTTTGAATTTTGAATGTGCAAGGGATAAGACGTGTATCATCTTATCCAGATTTGAATCCTAGGACTGACGTGTACAAGGTCCAACAGCTACTTTGACCGAGCATCAAACTTCGATCCTTTGCCAGTAGAGCTTGGCATTGTTTGGTCCATCTATGCCATCTAATACTCTGCAATTTTCTACTTCTTTTCCTACGTTCTCTGATAACACTTCTCTGCCATGTCTGCCTGCCTATGTCCTGCATCAAAACCAGCAAAATAACCCTTCACACTAGCAATGGAATAGCTCCTTAACTCCTTATGAAAATGCATGATTTTAACATGTAAATGTACTTAAAGAGCAAGCAAAGGCATTGTAAAATAAGCATAAAATAGTAGTTTTGAGAAGTTAACACACCCACAAACCTAGCTCATTGCTTGTCCTCAAGTAATGCAACTAAAAATCTATCTAAAAACAATAAAGTACCTCGGCAAAAATTATCATGGTCCCCAACACATGCTAGCTAGAAAATATGACCCTAGATCTACCCTCGGATATTTAGTGTATCAATGCCAAGCAGATAAGCGAATTCAAGTGTAACAATATAGCTCTAGTCTAAGGTCATTAAGTGTGCATCAAGTGCATGCAATATCATTAAATTTACTCAACTCATCTTTACTACCCAAACTCAGAATTATTATCATTTTTTTATTTTCCAAGGGTGTTTTAATGCTGGCATTATATTAGGGTCGCGTCATGTACTATTTGGCGTGGACATAAGAGGGAGCAAACCATAAATACCCACGTTAATCCAGATTACATCACGAATCTAACCCATTACACTCATACCCTAAAGTTATGTTGGCTTGAGAACTAAGAGGGAGCAAACCACGAAGACCCAAGTTAATTATTTTCTCTAAGGCAGAGGAATGTTCTAAAATATTTCAGCCTTTGGCAAAACATTGTTGCCTTATCATTTCTTTCTACCCTGACATTGTTTCCTTCTTCTTTTTTACAATTATTCTGAGTTCAGTTTCAAGAGAACTTAAGTTTGTTTTGCATACTAGATGCATACTGTAAAGTGAAACAAAAGCCCCCTGAACTAGAGTTGAATTGCCAAGCTACTTGGCATTGCTAACCTGCTGACATACAAGTTCTAAAATTCCAGTTTCTTCATTAGACAAATAAATATAGAACAAATTTAACTAAACTAGCAGTGCTGGAAAAATTATTAGAACAATTTATCAACCGAGGCAAAAATTTTATTTTATTGGTTTGGTATGAAAATTTTAATCCTACATGGCAAACTAGTCTATATTGCAAACTAAAATTTAAACATGAATGTCATGGCATATTAATGTGAGGATGCACACCACCAAACCAAAGGTGTGTATTGTCCTCAATGCATGAAAACAATATATCTATACAAATGAAAATAGTAAAATGTAAGAGCATATGAATGCAATAAAATGAAAATACAAAGGAGTTTAGGAATAGGAGGACTCCCCTTTGGAGCTTTCTGGCCTTGAAATGCGGGTCCTTATTTTGATAAAGCTCCATCGATTGGGAGTTGTAAGATTCTTACACTTTAGGCTGAGTTTTAATGCGATAGTGGAAGCTCCAAGGTCATGGAGAACTTCCTCAACAATCTTTACGGGCTCAAAGGTAGCTAGGAGTTTGGTGGAAACGGATGAGGCATGTGCGGTGCGTGTGGCAGCAATTTTGACTAGGCTTTGAATTCCTTCTTCTTGAGATTCTGGTGGAGTATCTGTTCCGACATATTCAACTTGTACTGACAAGGCTGAAACGGTGGCATCAGATTAGTCGGAGTGTGGACAGAGAGGGGACTGGCTGCCATGTCATCTTTGGCAAGGAGGTTGATAGGGAACTCAAGGAATGCTGGCAGTGTGTGGACATACATGTCCTTGAGTGTTTTCTTAATGGCATAGGCCCTGACATGGACATACTGCCAAAGCATCAAGTTCTGTTTCTCGGCTTTCTCCAACTTCTAGAGGATGATCTCCTAGCATTGATATATTTGGGAAAGCAATGCCACTGAACCAGGTGGCATCAGAGTCACAGATTTTTCATTTGGCATCTTGGTCTTTGGCATAGACTCGACAACCTTTCCTTTGCCCTTCTCCTTGGCAATGAGTTGCCTCCATAGGGTAGGAGTGATTGTCGTTCCCTTGTTTCTTGGGCTTTATCTGAATCAAGCTTTGGCACACTATGCTGCATGCAATTATTAGAAATCAATAAAGGGAAAAGCAAACTCCCATTACCCTTAATGGCACACTTATAAGTTTCATCAATAATGATGTAACCCCCTTTACCCGGTCTAGACGCAAGATCGATCCGAGTGAGCTACATTGGGTTTACTAAAACAAACTCGTAAAGATTTAACTCGAATTGCATCCATTTTTTCTTATCTAGATGCAAAATTGTAACCTATGTTGTACATACTGGTGGTGGGTGAATTATCAACACAAACGGACATCAAATTGACATCCAATGCTCGTAATTACAATTTAGGGACCAAATTGCAATTCTGGAAAATTACTGTGACTTATCCCATTTAAAGTTTCCAATACTTAATTAGTCAAGTTACATGATTTCTAGTCAAATTTCAGCTCAAAACGATTATCCAAACTCATGAAATTGCATACATAACAATCAGGGACCAAAACAAAAGAATATTAAAACATGAGACTTCACTTTAACCAACTTAACAGCTGGCCGTATCGGTACGGTTATACATTTCCAAAAACTCAGATTCTAGTAGCTCAAACCTGTACTGAAATACTTCTTCGTGTACCGAAACGCCTAGCCAATGTACTATATCCGTACCGAAATAGTGGCTTGAGTATCGAAACGAACCCTCGAAAAACACCTACCTGTTTCGGTACAGGGTCAGGTGTACCAAAGTGCGTAGACCTAAAATGTCCAAATTTGTTGGGTTTTTTTTTTACATTTGCATGGATTCAAACATAAGCCAAACATGCTTCAAACATAAATTCAATTATTCTAAGGATCAATCCTTATCATAACATCACAAAAACATCATCAAAATGTAGCATCCTGCTTCAAAAGAAAGTCTAGAGGCATGTATCCTAGAATCAAGCCATCCAAAATCCAAAATATGAATCCAAAGAAATAACAACCATAAAAGGCCCCTTACAAAGCCACAACAGCAATATAAACTTGCTCAAACAGTGAGTTTAGCTTAAACCCTCCCAAATCAACAATGAACCTCATTGCCTTTATTACTACAAGTCTAATATGAAACCATACTTTCAATTGGCCGAAGCCCTTGGATTTCCTTAGCTTGCTTGCTACCTCCAAACCTTTAATTCTCTACATTTATGGACAAAAAGAGCGTAAGCACATAAGGCTTAGTGAGCGGTGCTCAAACAACACACCATCAATGCATTTTTAAACCATTTTCCAAAACCACATTGAAATCACCATCTCAATCATCTTATAAAACATCATGCCTTGAAAACCATGCACTTAACACTTTTAAAAACCAACATATTAATCCATCTACAACATGTATCATGGATTAACAACAATCTCATTGCTAACCCTCAATTTAAGCTTTCTCATGCATAACAATCCATATGCAAAGCTTAAAGAGTAAACATGTATAAACCAACATTATACATTAACATCCATCAACATGATACATTTACAATTAGATTGGTTTTCAAGTGATCACGAACCAAGTTCCATTTCACAAAATATTACATCAGATGCACAAATTCAACAAGTGTCCCCTCAACACTTCATACAATCTCAACCAGAATTATGGTACAATCACAACCATGGTTCAATCACAATCGGGTACAATCACAACCCAAATCATCAGTTAGGTGTATAATCCACTAACGAGAGCTTTTGGTACCATAGAACCCCTCAACTGTTAGGGTACTTGTGGTGGAGTTTTTGGTACCTTACAACCTCTCAACACCCGATGCGACTTTTTATAGTGCACTTCAATCCTATGGTTGGCCAACTATATCCGATAACATTTTAAACCACATCACTTGCCAATATAATTCATTATTAACCATGTACCTCACTATTTTTATATACATTAACTTAAAACCATTTACAAAGCAACTAACCATGTTTTAAAATAAGTATTCCACATACTTATATGGATCATTTACCAAATGCATCCATCATCAGTAAAAGATAAAAAATAGTATAAAACATACTTCAAAACATGCTTAAATAGTAAGTACCATGTCATTCAAAACAAGTTCATAAAACCAATTTCATTGAAGCTCGACTGCAGGAGAAATCTCTTTATACTTACTTCTAAGTTTAAACCAATGTTTCAAGCTAAGTTTAAACTCCCATAAATAACCTTTAAACTATTTCAAAGCTGAAATCCATGTTCTCACTCACTGACAACATAAAACTTCATTCGCCGATGCAAATTCAAGCGTCCAAAGCCTCTGAAGCCTCACCGATAACTATAGGATCCATGTACCCTACTTTTACCACATAACAATAGAGGATTAATGCATCATCATGGATTCATAATCCCAGCAATACAACTCCCCAACTTCTCCTCACTAACAACCATTAAACATCTTCTGAAAACAACCAAAAATACCTTCCAACTTAACCTAAATGCAACACAGCCATACTCTAACAATTCAACCCTTCAATTAACATCCAAAAACAAACCAAAACAATCCTTATACCTCCAACATACATAAAACCACCACAACTCCACAAAAACACATAACTAGCAACCTAGAATATTAGAGATTCATCTAACTTCGGGATTCCAATGTTAAATCCATCTTATTAACATTATAAAGCATCAAAATCTTGATTAAAAACAATCACGAACTTAACAAAATAGATCCAATTCGAAAATCATATAATCTTATCATTAAACCTTGATTTAACCATTTCCCATAATTAAATCATCAAAACTCAATCGAAAACATTTATAAAGGATCACGAACTTGGAAATTTTAGTAAATAACCATTCATTAGAGGAGAAGAACGAACCTTACCTCCAATGAGTGAGTTTCCGCTCAATTTGATGTTTTACTCTTGAAAAACAAAATATTACAATGAGATTTTGGAAAACAAGATTAAGGAATCCATTAGAAATCAAGAACATAAGAAATCAATAGTATTACCTCATATCTTTGATGAAAAAAAAGTGTTTGGCTGAAGAGATTTTGAGAGAAAACGTGAGAGAAAGAAAGTTATGTCAAAAATGATTTTAGAAAAATAACTATCTTTATTAACTAAATCCCTTAATTAAAACTCATTTAAAATAATCACAATTGAGAGAAAACTCGGATTAAACCAATTGGTAAATTAGCTTTTTAAAGATTCAAAATTTTGACCCTTTTACAAAACAGTCACTAAAACAATTTTCAATCTTTATATTTTCGTCACTAGCCAAAATCTCCAATTTCTGAATTCCATTTTTCAAAATTGACTTTACCAAAAATATCTCTATATTAAATAATTTTTTTAGATATTATTATCAAACATTTTCTCACTCAAAAATATTTAATCCGATTTTAAATCTTGAATCTGACTCAAATCTCTAACCAGGTCCACCGGACTGTCTAATCAGCCTATAAACCTCTAGGCCCAAAACTAGGGCGTTACAATTAATACGACCGACGTTGATCTTGCAGCCCACACTGATTGAATGCAACAGTGCTAGTGTTTCCTCTGAGACAGTTTCGTTATGGGTGGTCGGCATTAGGTTTGCCGTCAAAAAGTTGTTCCACCCTTTCGGATGTGGCTTCAATGCAGCTGCTTCACCGTCCTATGGCCCTTCGATGACACAATCCACCTAGTGTTGGGCTCACATAAGTCCTTCAACAGCATCTTTCTTTTGGCATCGTCCAAAGAATTCACAAATTCAGAGTGCTTCTTATCTTCACCACCCAATTTAAACATCTCATTAATACAACCTTTATCAAATCGCACACACTTACCTCGCACCACCAAGAAAGGTGAGTCTTTGGTTGTGAGATGAGCATAAAAATCCCAAACAATGTTAGAATAGATGTCCCCCTTTTGTTGGCAAAACAACTCCCACTTGTGCTATTTTACCACCGCCATGAACTCCAGCGGATAACCCAAGTTGGGTTCATTCTTGAAATCGAAGTTCTTCTCATAGAAAAATATACTTGAGAAAAAGTTCTCTTCGTGCTTCTTGTGAATTTCTTCATTGAGAAGATCTTGAATGGTGTTGTAGAGGAAGCCATGGGAATATGTTTGGGACTTCAGTGATTTTTGGAAGAAGAAGAAGTGATTCTTGGTGTTCTTTCTTGAAAAAGAAAATAGAGGGAAAAGTCTTTATCTTTGGATCAGTTAGGGTTTTAAGTAGATGGAAGGGTGAAAGTTTAAGTGTTTAAGTAAGAGTGAATAATGTGGCCGGTTGGGTTAATTATAGGCTTTTGCGTGTTTGGGGAAAAGAAAAAGGATGACGTGATAAGGGTTTAAGTGATAAGATGGAGCGGGAAAAGAGGTGATCAGGTGATTAGGATGTAATTTGAATTTCAACTTATCACTTTGGGCTGCCAGTGTAAATTTCAAAGCAAAATATTTTCACTGTCTCTTGGGCCGATCTCTATCAAGCCTTGGGCGGCTAGGGTAACTTCTTTTCTCCACATTCTCAATCATCCCATGCCAAGATCTTACCTTGGCATTCTACCTGGCACATAAATTATGCACTTATTCAAGAAAAACCTTTTAATGTAGCAAAGGGAAAATCAAAATTAAAGGAAAGAAAAATAAATGAAAATTATTGAAAAAGAAAAACATCTGACCTACTATATACAAAAATCAAACCATGATGATGATGTTCACGAAACCTCTACTAGGAGGACAACCTCCTTGGCATCCTTTTGAGTACGATCCAAATAGTGTTTCAATCTTTGGCTGTTTACTTTGAAAATTGCTCTTGTCTTCAAATCCTTGATATCTATTGCTCCATGAGCATATGGCTTCACAACTTTAAAGGGTCCCGACCATCTAAACTTGAGATTTCCTAGAAACAACTTTAGCCTCGAGTTAAATAACAAAACACGTTGGCATACCTCAAATTGGCTTGGCACAATCCTGTTGTCATGCCAATTTTTTGTCCTTTCCTTGTATAGTCTGGCATTCTCGTAAGCATATGTTCTGAAGTCCTCTAACTCATTCATGTCCAATAAGAGTTTTGCACCAGAAACTTTTCGCTCCATATTGAGCTTTTTGATGCCCAATAAGCTTTATGTTCCAATTCCACTAGTAAGTGGGCCTTCCCAAACACGAACCTAAAGGGAGAAGTTTCCAACAGAGTCTTAAAGGCTATTCTGTAAGCCCACAAGGAATCCTTTAGTCTCAAGGACCATTCTTTCCTTGATGGATTTATAGTCTTTTCCAGAATGTTTTTGATCTCTTTATTTGATATCTCCACTTGGCCATTTTTCTGGGGATGGTAAGCTGTGGCAATGCATTGCTAGAATCCGTACCTACACAGAGCTCTAGAAATTAAATTACACTTAAAATGTGTACCTTTATCATGAATGATGGCTCTAAGGGCACCAAATCTTGTGAAGATGTTCTTATGCAGGAACTTGGCAACAGCCTTGGCATCATTTGTTGGCACTGCAACGACCTCAACCTATTTGGAAACATAATCAACAGCCACTAAGGTATAAAGATTGCCAACTAATGGGGGAAAATGACCCATGGAGTCTATTCCCAATACGTCTTATAGCTCTATTGGCATAATATTCTAGACTGGCAATTGATGTCTGCTTGAGATGTTACATGTCCACTTACATCGGTAACATACCTTGGCAAAGTAATGAGCGTCTTTAAACAACATGGGCAAAAAACCTGACTACAACACTTTGGTTGTGATCTTCATTCTAGCAAAGTGGCCTCCATACGACGCTGCATGGCATTATTGCATTATATTGTGTTGCTCAACCTCTAGCACACATCGGCAAATCACTTGGTCGACATAGTGTTAAATAGAATAGGCTCATCCCAGTAGAACTATCGCACATCTTGCATAAAATGTTTCCTGCATTGCTTGCCAAATCCGGTGGCATGATATTACTTACCAAGTAGTTGACTATGTTAGCGTACCATGGCATGGCATCAACTACAAGTTGATATTCATCGGGGAATTCATCTCTAATGGCAGTGGCTCTACCTTCCTCAAGGTGATGTTCTATTCTTGACAAATGGTCAACTACCAAGTTTTCACTCCGTTTCTTGTCTCGGATCTCAAGATCAAACTCTTGCAGCAAAAGTGTCCACCAGATTAGTCTGGGCTTGGCATCCTTCTTTGCCAAGAAGTATTTCAATACCGAGTGATCTGTATACACCACAATTTTGTTACCAACTAAGTAAGATCTAAATTTTCCAAATGCAAATACAACCGCGAGAAATTCTTTCTTAGTAGTGGTGTAGTTTAGTTGTGCTCCATTCAATGTCCAACTAGCATAGTAAATGCTATGAAAAACTTTGCCACACCTCTTCCCTAATACAACTCCAACAACATAGTCGCTAGCATCGCACATGAGCTCGAAAGGCTCATTCCAATCTGGTGCCACGACTATGAGGGCATTGATCAACCTATCTTTCAGTTCTTGAAATGTTTGTAAACATGAATCATCAAATGCAAAAGTGGCATTTTGTTCTAAAAGCAAGCACAAATGCTTAGAAATTTTAGAAAATTCTTTAATGAAATAGAGGTAAAAACTTCCATGTCCCAAAAAACTTCTTATACATTTTACACTTGTAGGAGGTGGAAACTCTTTGATTACCTCCACTTTTTCCTTGTCAACTTCCAGGCCTTTCTTGGTCATTTATGACTGATAACTATGCCTTCCTTCACCATGAAGTGGCATTTCTCCAGTTCAAGACCAAGTTAGTCTCAATACATCTTTTCAAAACAAGCTCTAGACTCTGAAGGCATTTCGAAAATGTCTTGTCAAACACTGAGAAGTCATTCATGAAAACTTCTAGGTTGTTCTCAATCATGTCTGAAAAGATAGACATCATATAATGTTGAAACGTTGTCGGAGCATTACACAGCCCAAAGGCCATTCTTCTAAAAGCAAATGTCCTATATGCACAGGTGAATGTGGTTTTCTCCTGATTTTCCGAAGCTATGGCAATCTGATTATATCCTGAATAACTGCCTAGAAAGCAATAGAATGCCTTACCTGTTAGTCTGTCCCACATCTAATTGATGAAGGGCAGTGGAAAGTAATCTTTCATGGTGGCATTGTTCAACTTCTTATAGTCCATGCATACTCTCCATTTGGTAACAGTTTTGGAAGGAATTAACTCATTGTTGCTATTTTGAACCACGGTCATGCCACCTTTATTTAGCATACATTGCACCAGGCTAACCCACCAGCTATCAAAAATGGGATAGATTATCCAAGCAATGAGTTTATTGTCAAAATGTATGCCTTCAATACTGATAATTGCCCCCGACATTCTGAACTGTGTGAATATGTTCTACAAGAATCACTGCACAGTCTTGGAATCATTTTTGGGAACTACAGCTGCCTCAACCCATATGGACACATAGTCCACGACAAGTAAAATGTACAGATTACCAAATGATGATGGGAAGGGCCCCATAAAATTGATTCCTCACACATCAAACAATTCTACCTCGAGGATGTTCTACAATGGAATCTCATGTCGCCTTGATATATTCCCTGGTCCATGGCATCGATCACACCTCTTGTACAATTCATGGGCATCTCTATAGAGAGTGGGCCAATATAAGCCTAACTGTAAGACTTTGGCCGTTGTGCGGGTACCTCCAAAATGGCCTCCATAGGGTGATGAATTACATTGTAGAAACACATTTTTTTGTTCCTCCTCTGGAACACATCGCCGTATAACCTGATATGCACATTGTTTAAACAAGAAAGGCTCGTCCCAATAATAATGCTTGGCATCATGTAGGAATCGCTTATTTCCCTGACGAGTAAGGCCATAAGGTATAATACCGCTTACAAGAAAATATACGAAATTGGCATACTAGGGAGTTTCTGTTGCAACTAATAATTGCTCGTCCGGGAATACGTCACGAATCTCCAAAAGATCATTATCTTCACTACCCCCTTCCAGCCTTAATAAGTGATCAACAACCTGGTTCTCCAATCCTTTCATGTCCTTAATTTCAATGTCAAACTCTTGTAAAAGTAATATGCAACGAATTAAATGAGGTTTGACATCTTTCTTAGCAATTAAATATTTAATTGTTGAATAGTCAGTGTGAACAATTACCTTTGTACCAATTTAGTAAGGACAAAACTTGTCAAATACAAATACTACTGCTAGCAATTCCTTTTCAGTCGTGGTGTAATTTAATTCAGCACCATTAAGGGTTTTCCTAGCATAGTATATCACATGGAAAATTTTACCTTTTTGTTGGCCTAACACAACTCCTAGCACAAAATCACTTGCATCGTTCATGAGCTCAAAAGGTAGGGGCCAATCAGGGGGAACGACAATCGGTGTCATGGCAAGTTGCTTCTTTATGCTTCAAATGTCGTGTCACAGGAATCATCAAAATTGAAGGCCTTGTCCTGCTCAAGCAAATTACACAAGGGTTTAGATATCATAGAAAAATTATGAATAAACCTTATGTAAAAACCTACGTATCAGAGAAAAATTTAGATCCCTTTGACTGAATTCAGTGGCGGAAACTTCTAAATCACGTCCACCTTAGCCTTTTCTACTTCGATTCCCTTGGATGAGATCTTGTGTCCTAGCATGATACCTTTGTCCACCATAACGTGGCACTTCTCCCATTTTAAAATTAGGTCAGATTCTTCACAGCGTGCTAACACCTTCTCTAAATTGCCGATGCAATTGTCAAAACTATTTCTGAATACCAAGAAGTTGTCCATGAAGATTTCGAGGAAATCTTCCACCATATTAGAGAAAATTGTCATCATACACCTTTGGAAGATTGCCAGAGCATTGCACAATCCAAACGGTATCCTCTGAAACGCATACAAACCAAAAGGGCACGTGAAGGTGGTCTTTTCCTAGTCTTCTAGCGCTATGGCAATTTGGTTATAACCTGATAGTTTTTTGGTACACATAGTCTTATGATGACAATTTTCTAGTAGCCTTATTAAATCATACACCTTTTCCTAGTCATACCTTTTGGTACACATAGTCAAGCCACAGTTATACCTTCTTTTTTTGGTACACATTGTACCAGACATACCCATGAGCTATTGAAAAATGGATATAGGATACCGGAGTCAACCCACTTTATAATCTCCTTCATCATGACTTGCTTCATGGCAGGGTTAGGTCTCCTTTGAGCCTCAATGGAATTGTTGTGGCCTTCCTCTAATATGATCTTGTGTAAAACCCATTATCTTAAATGGAAAATTAACCATTTAAAGTACGAATCTAACTTGATAAACAAGCAAATATACGATAATTTAAGATAAGAAGCTTCCCCATATTATACGTTAAATGACCAGAACCATACAAACAAAATATAATTCATAATTTAATATTTATAGGCCATAAGAGGATAAAAAAAACACAACCATGTTGTTTAAAGACTAGTGCTACCTTCTAGGAGTCCAAAATGTAAATACGAAAAATACATAGTCAAACTTTAGTGATCTTGATGTACTTTCGAACTTTAACAAGTCTCAAGATGACCTAAAAAACAAGGTCTGCTATTAATAGGGTTAACCATGTATCAATAGCAAAAGGAATATAATCAATTTAACTAAGTTATTCCTATACCAAATCGATGGTGCATAGCAATGTAGTTACAAAGTTACACCTCCTTAAATTATGAGTACTTAATCAAAACTCATGGCACGACCACCAAATGATACTAATTCCACATAACATTCTTTGGTGATTTTCAATCTAAAACAAGCTCCTAATAAGGAGTTGCAATTCTGATATTCTCAAGAAATCATATTCTATTGTTGTTTACAATAACTAATTCCAGTTCCTTTTCGGTCAAGCAACCAAATGGTTGTACGATAATAGCCTTGACTAGCAAATTTCCTAGAAAACAATTCTCTTATAGAGACAATCAACAAGCAATGGTGAATACAACCATTGAAATCTCGTCTTATGACGATTTAAATAAGGGTACTTTGGTACCAACAAGGAACCGTGGTCCAGAACAAGCTGAGCTCAAGAAATTGGCATACCAAACAAGCTAGGAAGATACAAATCAAGGCTTTAATTTAAAATTTTAGAATTTCATTCTAGATTATCGAGTTTATAATGTTGCTTATTTTTTCTATTTTAACAATCCTATAACCATAGGTCCCATTGAGATGCACATGCTTGTTATAGACTAGATTTTCAGTCAAACTAAACCATCTTAAGTAAAATGGTACTCACATGGGCCTTTATCTTACCAGGATATGTAATTAAGCATAAGCAAACAAGGCGACAACCTCAAAACAATATTGATCAGTTTATAATCTACTGCAACCTTATGCTTAAATCAAACTAAAACGTACACTCACAATTTACACCGAGCTATTCTTGATCGTGAATTGCAATTCCCTTTTGCCTCTCGTCTCCTTGATCAACTCCCTTTGTGTCTAATTGTATAAACAATTTAAGGGTGAATTAGAACCAATGCATTACTTGTTAATATTACCAATCTATCTCATATAATCATATAAGCTTTAAAGCAAGACTTTCCAGTACTTTACTTAACCATTTAAAAAGGTTTTCA
Organism: Hibiscus mutabilis; assembly: GCA_019671005.1. Taxonomy (NCBI): domain Eukaryota; kingdom Viridiplantae; phylum Streptophyta; class Magnoliopsida; order Malvales; family Malvaceae; genus Hibiscus; species Hibiscus mutabilis. The sequence goes on along the minus strand of CM033718.1, from coordinate 23,488,040 downwards.
TATAAGAACAATTCAAAACGGTGAACACATTACAATTCATATAAAACAACCCCTTTCTTTTATGTATTTTGAAACTGCTCTTCTCCTAAATTACAAGCTTTTTGCTTCTTAAATCCATTCTCTCTATTAACTTATACACATCCAATTTACTATTCAACTACCTATCATGTTTTATATCATCAATTAACACTTAATCTACTTCAAAACATTGCTTAATTAACCGTTTCCCTTAAAACAGTCCATTAGTGTATCCTACAATGCAGGGTAGTTTTCAATCCTTTATAATTTCACTTAAACAACTATCAAAACTCAATCTAAACCATTCCCCTAACTTCTCATAGGTCATTACAATCTTGCAATACATTAAACCAACTATTTTGTCACCAATTTATAGCTTAAATAGTCCATGACATATCAATTACCAAAACAGTTTCATTTTAGGTTAATTTCAAACATGGCAGTTTTCAATTTCTTAATTGAATCTCATACAACATATCATGAATTTGATACATTTCCAGAATTTAAGGATCATTATAATGATTCAAAATTAACATTACTATCAAATTAGGTTACTAATTCATGCTTTAATCTACATAATTTTCCGATCCTATACTAAACTTCTATCAAACTAGTTCTTCCAATCCTATAACAATTTTCATCAAGCATGAATTGGATCAACCCACAACAACCACATTGCCAAATTTAAATTAAGGAGATAACAAAAGGAGACTTACATTCTTAGCATACAAGTATGATTCAAACAACAAAAATTCACCAAATTCCTAGCATGCTAACACCGTGGACGACTTCTATCCCTCTTTCTCTTTCTATAAGTTTTGGCATTACCTCCAAATAAAGAAGACAACCAATTATTTGTTTGTTTCAATTAGCCAATCTCTCATGGAGAAGGATACATGTGTATGGTCCCTTTTCTATTATTAAGTTATCCATGCAAAACCCGAGTTTTCCTCATTTTCCAATTTAGTCCCTTTGTGAAAATTATCCCTCTAGTCTTGATTTCATTTGATTAGGTCCACATTTCAATAAATATATTCCTAATTACTACCTTCTTATCAAATAATAAGCCATAGATCAAATATCAGGATGTTACAATTTCCTCCCACCCCGAATTTACCTAAGACGAACAATTTGGTGTATTGCTCCTTCATAAGGTCTTCTAGTTCCCAAGTGGCTTCTCTTAGATTGTGATTCTTCCATAGAACCTTAACGAGGTTTATCATTTTATTTTGGACTCTTCTTGTTTCCCGATCCAGTACTTCGATTGGTTCCTCTTCGTATGACAAATTTTGATCAAATTCAACATCTTCTGGCTCAAGTATGTGAGATGGATCAGACTGGTACTTACGGAGCATCGACACATGAAAAATGTTGTGTATCTTATCGAATTCTCTTGGGAGAGCTAGCTTATAAGCTACAGACCCAATTCTTTCAACAATTTCAAATGGTCCTATGAACTGGGGGCTAAGTTTCCCCCTTTTCCCAAATCGGAAGATCCTCTTCCAAGGTGATACTTTTAAAAATACTCAATCTCCCACATCATACTGAATATCTCTCATTTTCTTTTCAGCATACGCCTTCTATCTATCAAAGGCTTCTTGAAGTCTTTTGTGTATTATTTGAATATGTTTTTCAGTTTCCTTAAGAATCTCTAGTCCCAAAACTTTACTCTCTCCTAGCTCAGACCAACAAAGAGGTGTTATGCATTTTTGGACATATAAAGCCTTAAATGGGGCCATTTTAATGGTGGATTGATAACTATTGTTGTATGCAAATTCGGCTAGCGACAAAGTCTTCTCCCAGTTCTTTCCGAATTCAATCACACAAGCCAGGAGTATGTCTTCAAGAATTTGTATCACTCGTTTGGATTGACCATCTGTTTGGAGGTGGAATGCAATACTTAAATTAATTTGAGTCCCTAAATCTCTTTGTAAAGCTTTCCACAATCTCGAAGTGAATTGGGGATCTTGATCAGAGATTATAGATACAGGTACACCGTGCAATCTTACAATCTCTCGAATATACAATTCGGCTAATTGATCTAAACTTTGAATAATTCGGATCGGTAGGAAGTGAGCATATTTTGAGAACCGATCAACAATAACCCAAACAACATCATTTTCCTTGGTGATACCGGAAACCCACCGACAAAGTCCATTGTTATGCGATCCCACTTCCATTGGGGCAATTCAATCGGTTGTAATAATCCCGTGGGAACTTGATGTTCAGCCTTGACTTTCTGACATGTCAAGCATCGAGATACAAACTCTAAAATGTAGGCTTTCATTCTTGGCCACCAGTACAGTTTCTTTAGATCATTATACATTTTGACAGACCCGGGATAGATAGAAAGAGGGTTACAATGAGCTTCTGTAAGAATATCCTTCTTTAGATTTTCATTATTAGGTACATATAATCTGTCTCTAAAGTAGAGGAGGCCATTGGCTTTTAAAGAGAATTATGATTGAGGTTTGGCCCTTAGCCCGAGTACAATCTTTTGGAGTTCGGGATCAATTTGCTGTAAATTCTTGGTCCTCTTTATCAATTCTAATTCAAATCGAAGCTCGAAAACGAACTTCCATTTCTTGAGTAGTTTAATATGTGAATTGGTGGACATCGGGACTACAAAACATTAATATTCGATCAGGCATGTGCAAGATAAACAAGGCTGATTCAAGAATTTAATTTCTTGGGAGGTCTTACCTTTAGATTGTTTTCGACTTAGTACGTCAGCCACAACATTCACTTTTCCCGGATGATATTCGATAGTTAGATCATAATCTTTAATCAATTCTAACCATCTCCTTTGCCTGCGATTCAAATCCTTCTGAGTTAGTAGATATTTGAGACTTTTGTGATCTGTGAATACATGACATCTTTCCCCGAACAGGTAATGCCTCCATATTTTCAGAGCATACACAACAGCTGCCAATTCAAGGTCATGAGTTGGGTAATTTAACTCATGAGTTTTCAACTGTCAAGATGCATAAGCTACCACTCTATCTTCTTGCATCAACACGCACCCAAGGCCTAGATGCGAGGCATCACTGTACATAGTGAATTCCTTTCTTGGTTCAGGTTGAATTAGAATCGGAGCACGAGTAAGGGCTTGATTCAATTGATCAAAACTTCGTTTCTGGCTTTCCGACCATATGAAACTTTCATTCTTATGCATGAGTTTGGTTAAGGCTGAAGCAATAATCGAGAAACCTTTTATAAACCTTCGGTAATACCCGGCTAGTCCCAAAAAACTTCTAACTTCTTTGATGTTTTTCGGTGGCACCCAATTCACTATAGCCTGTATTTTCTTTGATTGGTTTTGACTCTATCAACTGAAACTACATGACCCAAGAATGCTACTTCGATTAACCAAAACTCGCACTTACTGAATTTTGCGTAAAGTTTGTTCTCCCGAAGAGTTTGTAGTACAAGTTTGAGATGATTAGAATGCTCATCCTGATTCTTGGAGTATATAAGGATATCATCGATGAATACCACAACAAAATTATCCAGGAATGGCTTAAAGATTCTATTCATTAGATCCATAAAAGCAGCTGGAGCATTGGTTAGATCGAAAGGCATTACGAGAAATTCGTAGTGTCCATAACGGGTTATGAATGCAGCCTTCTGTACATTCGATTCATTGACTCTCAATTGATAATAGCCCGATAAGATCTATATTAAAAAACATACAAGCATCTCTTAATTGATCGAATAAATCTTCAATCCTCGAAAGTGGATACTTATTCTTGATGGTAAGTTGATTAAGTTGTCGGTAGTCCACACGCAACCTTATTGACCCGTCTTTCTTTTTAACAAAAAGAATTGAGGCTCCACAAGGAGATGAACTAGGCCGAATGAAACCTTTATCCTGTAACTCTTGCAACTGCTTCTGCAACTCTTTCAATTCAATTGGGGCCATTAGATAAGGGGTGATGGAAACGGGAGTAGATCTAGGTTGAACTTCGATCCTGAATTCAACCTCTCTTGTTGGGGGTAAACTTAGGAGTCACTCAAGAAAAATATCAACAAATTCAAAAACTACGGGAATTGAACTAATACAAGATTCGGGTTCATTAAATTTGGTTAGGGTAGCAAGAAGACCATTCCGCACATTAGATTTTTGATCAATTAATGGAATGGACTTTTCCCCTAACCTATAGAGAAACAACCTCCTCTTACTACAATCTATCCAAGGTTGATGCTTGCCTAACCAATCAAGTCCCAGTATAAAATCAAAATCACTAAGTGATAAGGTGAAAAGGTCGACAAGAAAAAGAATGCCTCAGATATACAATAGGCAATTTCTACACAACAATTTCAAGGTTACATTATTGCCTAAGGCACTCAAAACAATTAATTTAGGACCAACATTTTCTAATTTTAAGCCAAAATTTCTAATTAGAGGGTAACAAATAAATGAATGAGTTGCACCATGATCAAATAAAGCATAGGTAGGATGGTTATCCAGTTCATTGTCATGTTACGACATTAGGTGATTCTTCGTCTTCTCGGCTCTTAATATGATAAACCTGAGCAGGGGCTCAAGACTCTTGATGAGTTGATGCAAGAGCTTGTCCCCGATTTCTTCCCAAAGTTCCATATTGAACTGACTTTGATCCTTTACCCCAATAGGATGGAGTAGAGATTGGATTTGAACCCACTTTAACTGGAGTCTTATTCATGAGTTGTGTACAGTCTTTAAGAAAGTGATCCATTTCCCCACATTGATAACAAGCATTCAACTTCTTTCTGCAAGGGCCAAATGGTAATTTTGACAAAATTTACACAAACGGGATGGTAACTCTGTTCTTGAGTTCCCTGAACTATCAACAGATATAGTTGGTGTAGAAGTTTTGATTATGGTTTGTGGCTTAGGCAAGTGGTTTCCTTTTGGAGGGGAGAACTACTTAGAAGAATTTCCTCCTTGGCTCTTCTACTTTTTAGATGACCAGTAGGTTTTACTTTCATTTCTCAGCCTTTTGTCTTTTCGAGAATAACTATCCTTCCTCTTATCAGCAACTTTCACCTTAGCTTCCGTCGCAATTTCTCGGTTCACTAAATCTTGAAAGTCAGAAATTCCGAGTGACGAAAACATGGGACTTAATTCATCATTGAGTCTGTCAATGAACATCCGACACTTGTCCTCTTCTTTCTTTATATATTCATCTCCATACTTACAGTACTTACAAAATTCACTGACATACTGCTCAATGGGCTTTCCTCTCATTTCAGATATAAGAAACACTTTCGTCGCTCAGTTAGGTACTGCTCGCTAATGTATTTCTTCTGGAATTATTTAAGAAAGAATTCCCAATTAATAGAGTGAGCCAGTGCGGTCAAGATTGTAGTTTCCCACCAGCTTAGAGCTTCATCAGCTATGAGTGTTAAAGCACATTCTAATTTATGTTCATCAGAGCATTGTAGTTGTTTTGTCAAAATCCTTGTGGTAGTCTCCAACCAATACTCTGCTACCTCAGGATTCTCATCGTCAGTTCCTGAAAAGGTGTAAGCTCTATGCTGAGCAAACTTGTCAATTGGTGCTTTCAATTGAGTTGTTGTAGGAGTAGGAGAAGTATTTTGTTTTAGAGAGACAACAAACTGATTAAACATCTCAGTCATACTGAGAAAGCACTTTCTTTGAACTGCATTGATTTGAGGGGCTTCTGGATGTTGTTCAGCAACCTTAGGAGGGTTCGGTTGCTCCTGTCCCATCCTTACACTTCCTTCTTCATTGGAGGAACCAGTCAAACTCTCATTGTCTCGGCCTAAATGAGTTATCCTTCCAGACATTCTAAAAGAGATTCATAAGTTATTCAATGGAAGTTTTAACAACAAGATCACAATTATGAATTATCCAACTCCTAGGTGGCACCAGCTTCCTAAATAAGGTAACCTAATCCGGTTTAGTCCTAGGATCGACTAAACCTTAGCTCTGATTACCAAATCTAAAACCCATTATCTTAAATGGAAAATTTACCATTTAAAGTACAAATCTAACTTGATAAACAAGCAAACATACGACAATTTAAGACAAGAAGCTTCCCCATATTATACGTTAAACGACCAGAACCATACAACCAAAATGTAATTCATACTTTAATATTTGCAGGCCATAAGAGGATCAACAAAATACAACCATACAGTTTAAAGACTAGTGCCACCTTCTAGGAGTCCAAAATGTAAATACGAAACATACATAGTCAAACTTTAGTGATCTTGATGTACTTCTGAACTTTAACAAGTCTCAAGATGACCTGAAAAATAATGTGAGCTATGAATAGGGTTAACCATGTATCAATAGCAAAAGGAATATAATCAATTTAACTAAATTATTCCAATACCAAATCAATGGTGCATAATAATGTAGTTACAAAGTTACACCTCTTTAATTTATGAGTACTTAATCAAAACTCATGGCACAATCACCAAATGATTCTAAATCCTCATAACATTCTTTAGTGATTTTCGATCTAAAACAATCTCCTAATAAGGAGTTGTAATTTTGATATTCTTAAGCAATCATATTCTATTATTGTTTACAATATCTAATTCAAGTTCCTTTTCGGTCAAGCAACCAAATGGTTGTAGGATAATAGCCTTGACTAGCAAAATTCCAAGAAAATATTTCTCTTATAGAGACAATCAACAAGAAATGGTGAATACAACCATTGAAATCTCGTCTTATGACGATTTAAACAAGGGTGCTTTGGTACCAACAAGGAACCATAGATCGGAACAAGCTGAGCTCAGGATTTCATTCTAGATTATCGAGTTTATAACGTTGCTTATTTGCTCTATTTTAACAATCCTATAACCATTGGTCCCATTGAGATGCACATTCTTGTTATAGACTAGAATTTCAGTCAAACTAAACCATCTTAAGTAAAATGGTACTCATCTGGGCCTTTATCTTAGCAGGATATGTAGTTAAGCATAAGAAAACAAGGCGACAACCTCAAAACAATATTGATCAATTTATAATCTACAACAACCTTATGCTTAAATCAAACTAAAAATTACACTCACAATTTACACCAAGCTATTCTTGATCGTGAATTGCAATTCCCTTTTGCCTCTCGTCTCCTTGATCAACTCCCTTTTTGTCTAATTGTATAAACAATTTAAGGGTGAATTAGAACCAATACATTACTTGTTAATATTACCAATCTATCTCATATAATCATATAATCTTTAAAGCAAGCATTTCCATTACTTTACTTAACCATTTAAAAAGGTTTTCATATAAGAACAATTCAAAACAGTGAACACATTACAATTCATATAAAACAACCCCTTTCTTTTATGTATTATGAAACTGCTCTTCTCCTAAATTACAAGTTTTTTGCTTCTTAAATCCATTCTCTCTATTAACTTATACACATCCAATTTACTATTCGACTACCTATCATGTTTTAAATCATCAATTAACATTTAATCCACTTCAAAACATTTCTTAATTAACCGTTTCCTTAAATCATGTTGGTGAAAAAGCATTCCTCAAGGTATCTCCGTGGAAGAAGATCATTCGTTACGGAAGGAAATGAAAGCTAAGTCCCTGCTTCATTGGTCCATTCGAGGTGATTGAAAAAATTGGAACTGTCGTATACCGATTAGCCCTCCCCGAGGAGTTAAGTCGGATTCACAATGTCTTTCATGTATCTATGTTACGCAAGGTCAGATCCTTCCCATGTGATTGAACTGAAATCGGTGGAGATTTAATCTGATCTGACGTACGAGGAAGAACCTATTCAGATCCTTGCACGAGAGACCAAGAGGCTTCGTAACAAGACTGTGCCCTTACTAAAAGTTTTCTGGCGAAGTCACTGTGTTGAAGAAGCAACATGGGAACCAGAGGAGACTATGCAGAAATAGTATCCTAATTTTTTTGCTTGAAATGAAAATTCGAGGATGAATTTTCTTAAGGGGGAGAGTTGTCACATCTTGAAAACCAGCCTAGTCAAAAATAGGTCCCGATGATCAGAGAATTTTGAAATTTGATGTGTACAATGTTGTAATGAATGACCATTGTACCCCTCTTTATGTAATGGAACTTCATTTGGCCTTATGTGTGTGTAAATGGACCCTTGTATGAAATTCAAAGCCCAATATGCAAATCTAAGTTAGTTGTATCGATACGCCCATATGAGTATCGATACGGCCTAACTGTCAATAACTAACTTTCTAATTTTAGTGGGAGCGTACCAGTACGGGCAAAAGCGTATCTATTTGGGTCCCCTGTTTTGAACAAATCTGATGTCATTTTGATAAGGAAATGATGATAGGTGATGAGTCACCTCTATGCTTGTCCAATCTCACGTGAAATCATCAGAATTCACATGTAAACAAGATCATAAGCCAACTTGGGGAATTGTTAATCCTTGAACTTAGGAAACCCTCAAGTAAGGGAAATGATTCTATTGGTTGTTGGAGTGGTGAAGGAATGATTAAGATTTTAATCATTTAAAGTAAATAGGCAAAAGAGAAAAAGCCTTCTTCATTTTTGATCATCCCTCCCGAAAGATAAACTCATGCTTTGTCTTCCAAATAAACTAACACCACCATTGTCTTCAACCTTGAGCCCTTAAGCACACACATCTTCTATTGCCCACCCTAAGCTCATATTTTCTTCAAATTGAAGGTACCGTTGTGAAGCTATCCACCAGGTAAGTCATATTGTCAATTTGTTTATATGATTCCTATTATTTTCCTAGCTCAAAACAAGGATGAAAACGATCCATCGATCCCAATCGAAGCTAGGAACAAAGGGTTCAACATTCGGGAATCCTAGAGTCTTTGAATCTTAAGGTGAGTGTAGTTGTGTCAAGGGATAGGCATGATGTCATCCTTTTTTGCATTATTCGTGATTATGTTGCATTTGATCTAAGGCTCACGTAGAGCTACTATGTTGGATTCGATTGGTAAATCCTGTAAGTACCTTGTACTATTTTGATATGTGAAAATATAGTTATGATATGCTAATATATGGTTCATGGATTCGATGCAAATATGATATGTGATATGGAGCTAAGGCACGTTTAAGGTTTGATATGATATGAATTGAAAGAAAATATGAAATATGTGATCTTTGTGAAATAAGGAACATTGGGTACAATTGGCATGCAATATGATTATTCGAGCTCACTAAGTAAGGGAATTGGACTACGGTCTGGGGCTACGGCCTATTTGTGAGGGAAATAAGGATGAATTGTGTAAGGGATATGTTTCTGGAGCTACGGCTCAAGGCTATAGCCTATTTCTGATTGTGGTGTAAAAGGGAATCCGTGTATCCAATGGTCTCTAATGGAAATTCTATGTGTTTATGAATTTTGATAAGAAATTATGAAAGTATGTGAGTATGTGATATGAGCATGAAATTGTATACATGAAACTATGCCTATGTAAATTACATGATCATCATGTCATGCATACATGGGTTGATCATTGTATTCGTTATAACTACCTCACTAGGCTATGTAAGCCTAAAATGTGTGTCTCATGCATTTTTCAGGACCTTAAACGATCCCAAGCTACGATCGTGTTGTTGCGGGCGCAAGTCACATCTTCTTCTTATACGTATGTTATCCTTTGCTCTAAACTCATAGTGAACTGGCATATGGTCCGAACATGTTTGTATGAGCATTTTGATGATTGTATAATAGCCCTACGATGACCTAGTGATGCATGCATGAGATGGAATGATTTGAGAATGTCAAGTTTGTTAAAAAGAGCCTAAAACGAGCCTAAAGTGACAACTAGGTAAACGAATTAGGAATGCTCTAAAATTCGGTATGACGGTAGATTAAAGGATCTTAGGTGTGCTGGTAGAGTTTGGTAATAATTGGACAACATTTGGGGAGTCAAATTAGGTAAAAACCAGATAAAATTTGTCATTACAGGCCAGGCGTATCGATACAAGGAAGCTTGTATCGATACGACCTTGCATATTTGGTCATTGATGAAGCAAGGAGTATCGATACACTAGGGAGTGTACCAATACGAGTTTGGATAATAAGGTCTAAAAATTTAATTGCATCGATACGGCCTCAGGTGTACCGAAATGAGTCAAAGTGTATCGATAAGGGTAAAGATGTATCAGTACGGGGTCGCTGACCTTGAACCCAGAAATTATGAAAATCAACATAGCGTATCGATACGGTGTCAGTTAATTCTGTTAGAAGGCTTAAGATACAGTTTTAAAAGAATTACAAATTGGCCACTAATAATTATAGAGCTTAAATGATTAGGTAAGAGATAACCGGTAACAACGAAACTTCACATGTTAATAATTGGAGAGTCTAATTACAAGTCAGTAGGAAAGAATCCTGATATAGACTACTAATTTATAATGTTTACATTTTAACCCCAATTATGAATTTGACTTCTGATTAGGTTCCCAATAACACTTTCTGACATGGTTCTCTATCAGACCGGGAAAGGGGTGTTATAGAGTCCCCCTGAGTTGAACCTGATTCGTTTGCAGCCTATAATGGGTGAGAATCAGAGGCCTTCCTACCCTTAGTAGGGGACAGTGAGGACAATTCGGGAACCCTTTTAGAACCAAGCGTTTGTGAGAATCTAGAAGCCCACCCCATTAGAGCCATGTGGAAAACCTAGGATTTAGAGTTCGGTCAAAATTATTCCGTAGGAATAATCCGTGGAGACATGTCCAGAAGTGTTGGAATGCGCACCCAGTTACTATTTGTACAATGGAATTATTTAGTACCTTTTGTGTTTATTTCTATTCTTTTGAGTGTATTAATCCTTTCTTTCTTGTTTTGTTATTTTGCATATTCTTTTGTTGCATGCATCACATATCTAGAAGGGGTCGATTCTAAAGTATGTTACTCAAGTAGAAAACGGTCTTTCGCAAAAGATAGAAGATTCCCTCGAAAAGTAGAGAATGATATGAGTACACATCACTGGTCCAAGGTCAACAAGCAGACACATGGAGAATATCATTCAAGAATGAGAAAAAGATCTTGGTCCTCGAAGATACCAATAAAAGGGGAAATGACTATTGTTTTACCCGTCTTAGGGACAATGCCATGAGATTCTAGAAGCATGAAAAGTTTGAAAAGAGTGTCATGACTCAAGACCAGGATGTAGCTAGGCATGTAATGATCTTGATCAAAGAAGCTCCAGCCATACGCCGGTATGCTAGGATAACTGAGAATACGGGCTTGAGACTCATTTGGCTAATCGAAGATATGATAGAGAGAGATATTCAAGTTAAGATGTACTCGTGATATAATTCAGAATATTTTGCAATAAGGAACTTCGACATCCAATGAAAAATTGTTTCTAGAGTAATGCCTCAATAGAATCGATGCCCCTTCGTCTGCATTCATGCATTTGCATTTTTTTGTTTGTTTGCATTAGTTTTTGTCATTGCATTTGTTTATGTTTTGATCATTTCATACATACACACCTAATAAAATATTAATGCAAATAGCAAGATACTACTCGAGTCATATCTATGGAGGATAGATTGACAACTTTAAAAGTAAACCACAAGAATACTCAAGATCGACTCAACAATTTAGAAAAAGACCGAAAGGAGGAAATTGCACAAGCTTAGAGAAATATTGTTAGCCATATAGCGGCTATGTTGGAACTCAGGGACCCAGAAAGAGGAAAGGCGGTCAAAGCTGTGGATATTTTGTCGCCCCAACCCAAGATGACCACACAGATATTTCCACCAAGTGGGAGGTCCAAGATCTACATAACATGAAGCTCAGCCCGTATTCCAGAAGAGTTCGAGATAAATCATAGGGAGAACCAAGGCATTGAGGTTCTCAATAAGTCAGGCAACAGAGCTAGAACAAATAAGAAGCTAGAAAACTGTTGTGATAAGCTCGAAGAGATCATTAGAGCCATACAAGGAGGAAATGTTCATAGTGGCGTAAACGCTAGGGATCTAAGCCTAGTGTCTGACTTGGTGGTTCCTCCAAAATTCAAAGCTCCTGACTTTGAGAATTATGAAGGGACCACTTGCCCTTTGATGCACTTGAACATGTTGCAGAAAAATGTCACTGCACTTGGAAATCAGAAGTTGCTCATCTTTTGTTTTCAATATAATCTATCGTGGTCTGCTACCCGATGGTATACCCAATTGAGCCGGGTCAACATATGAAATTGGAAAGATTTGTTAAGAGCTTTCCTTGAACAGTATGGGCATGTGACAGATATGGTCCCAAGTAGGACCATAATGCAGGGAATGGAACAAAGGCCAAACGAGAGTTTTTGCCAGTATGCCAGAGGTGGCGAAATGTTGCAGCCCAAGTTCAACCTCCACTGTTGGAAGATGAGGTTACTCCAATGTTTGTGGAGAGTTTAAATGGCCCCTTCTATGACCGTATGTTAAACCATATCACTGAAAGTTTTGCAAACATGGTCGTGAATGGAGAGTTGATATTGGCGGCTATCAAAAGTGGAAGACTTGGGAAAGAAGAATATAATGAGCGCCTAAAACCTAAAATACCCAAGACTGGCTAGAATTCATTCATTATTTCCTGAAATAATGCTAGACAATTGGCTTCATACTAGAGGCACCATGAATGCAAGTCATTGGCTTATCCCACCACCTTTCTAAATCGCCAAACGAGCATTCCGTTGTTGCTTTTAACCAAATTAATGCTCTGAGTTTTGAGTAAAATAACAAATCCTCTACACTTGACTAATTATCTTTAAAAATCTTCTCATTCCTGGCAAGCCAATTACTCCACAAAGCTGCCGCAACTGAAACTAACCATAAGCATCTGCTCCCACCTGTGAATGGCCGAGAGAAACAAAAATCAAAAAATTCATCCACTCCAACTTACCCCCCACGAAAGGCAAAAGGATTTCCAAAAACACAAGATGACCCTACAGGAGAAAAAGAGATGATTTGCATCATCCAGCCCCGATCCACACAACAACAAGAACAATGCTCGACATTGCACCCCATGCCTCTTTTCCTCAGGAAGTCCTTGGTTGGGATTCGATCCAGTTTCAGCATCCATAAAAAAGTTCTTACTTTTGGAGGAACTTTAATCTTCCATAGTCTACCAAACTCAAAGTTCGGGTCCTCTACTTCAATGTTCACAATAAGGTACGATAATTTTTTAACGGTGAATTGTCCTGTTTTGTCATGTACCCAAATAATTTTATCATCCCTTCCCAGCATCAGTTTCACTTCACCGACCATTTTGCGAAGCTCGTCAACCATGGGAACCTCCTATCAAGCAATTTCCTTGAAAACAGATTCTGCCAGACAATGTTACAAAGATCACTATTAACTGCCAAGTCTGCCACCACAGAGCCTTTGTGTACTGCCAATCTGTATAACCGAGTGAACACTATACGCAAGGGTCTATCTCCGCACAACACATCCTCCCAAAATAATGCAGATTTCCCATCACTCACTGCCCATCTAAATGCATCATTGTTCATCCATTTTTCCACATCTGCATGCTTCCAATTTTCCACAATCCTCCTCCAAACGATTGACATCCTTTTTGTTTGAGACACTTTCATCTCCCACTCTCTCTTACCACTGCCATATTTCGACTTAGTGACCTTTCTCCACAGCGCAGATTTTTCCGTCGCATAACGCCATCCCCATTTGGCTAAGAGTGATTTGTTCTTAACCTTCAAATTTACAACTCTTGCACCACTTTTTTTCTTGGACAAGCACACTCTACTCCAACTCACCCTTGCGACCTTCTTCTGATCACTCGAACTGGCCCATAAAAAATTCCTTCTAATTCTTTCAAGCCTTTGGAGCACCGTGCTCGGAATTTCAAACAAGGACATGTAGTATAGAGGTAGAGATGATAGTACCGAGCAGGGATTTAAATAGCGTTCGCGGTCGCGTTTTCGGCCGCGTCGCGGTTATCGCGTTTGCGGACATAACGGAAGCTATTACGATCAGTGTGGGTGTCGTCGTGAATTTTTTTTTTTTAATTTGCACAGCTTACTGTAAAACATAATAATAATAATAATTATAAAAGTTATTTTTAATGATATTTAGAGTATTTTCTAAACAAAAATGAACATAAATAAATTAAAATGGATTAAAAAATATCTATTATAATTGTGATATAGGAGATTAAATTCTTTACGATTTTATCAAAGAGTTCTTTTCCACCGGCAAACTCAAGAATAATATATATATATATATATATATATATTTGTTCTACCAATCAATACCTAAATTAAAAAAATGATCAAGGTAAATATCAACAATAGGAGAATTTAATTATAAATATAAAAAATTACTTTTAATGATTTTTAGAGTGTTTTCCAACACTTATAGAAGGATTTAATTGAAAGGAAATAAGACTTAGAGACTCAATTGGAAGTTTTATTATGAATATAAGGACTTAAATGAAAATGGAATAAAACAAAACATCTTAATTAAACTAAAAATCTACCTTAAAGGACTAAATTGTAAGGGTACTAAAACCTTTAAGCCTCTTTGAAAATTCACTAAAACTTGAACTCTCCTTGCCGCCATTTACCCCTTTTAATGTTTTAACTTCATCTTCCTCGCTTTCTCTCCCGCCCATTCTCTGCAACATTCTCCTCCTCCCCATTCTCATCTTCGGCCTCCAACTATTCACTATCCGTGAAATGCACCACACGCACCATTCAACTCCTTGTCCCGTCCCGAGCAAACCCCTATCAACCATTTTTCCTCCCTGTCGGTCGTTAATGAGATTTGAGCCAAAAAACTTTGGGCGAACCAACCTCGATTGGTCTGAAAACGGGGATAGCGTCTCGTTATCACCGCTACGGACCACTATTCCGTTATATTGCGGCCACGACGGGTCGTTATCGACGTGATTCTGTTACACACCGTGATTTGCTCCAATTGCGGTTTCGGGTGGTAGCGCGACCGTAATTTCACGGCCGCTATCGTGTTAGCGGAACGCTATTTAAATCCGTGGTACCGAGTTTATCAAGACAACTCTACCAGTGAATGACAAGGACCTGCTCCTCCAACCTCCCAACTTGGATCGAAACCTGTCCACAATTGGCTCCCAAGTCAACACCCTCCTTGGATCGGCACCCAGAGGTATCCCCAAGTATTCAAAAGGAACGGGTCCACTTTTACATCCACATTTAAGCGCTAATACATCAGCAGTCTCTTTCTCAACCTCAACACCCACTAAACATGATTTTTTGAAATTTATCTTTAACCCCGAGCTTACCTCAAAACAGGGCAGAATTCTTTTAACATTAGCCACAATTTCCTCCTTAGGTTTTATACAATTTTTTTATAATTTTAATTTTTTATTAAATGTTATTTTATTTTTTATTTCTTTTTGAATTTTTGTGTTTTATATCTTTTTAAAAAATATATATATTTATAAGTTTTAAAATATTATATATATATATATATTAGGATAAGATCCACTTACTCAATATAAATGTTTTAACAATTGACAGCTCAAGATAAGTTTACTGTTTTTAGATTATTATTTACAGCCATAATTCATTTCCTAAATAACCCTAGTTTTCAAACAATGATTGAACTACATCGTATGCATGCACATACATATACATATATTAGTATGAAAATGGCCATGTAAATCAATCACAGAAGAAGTAACTTTCCTTGATTGCTCTTCTAGCTTTTGTTGGTTGAAAATGGAAAGAGTGAAACGGGAATTACTTAAGATAAAAATATTGCTTAATTAAGATCAATAATCGAAGAAAACTCAGAGAGATGGTCAAAATTTGAAAACACAGGAAATCCAGCAGTTTTTAGTTTGCTTGTTCATAAACCAAGGAAATTGTTGAATTTAGGGCTGTCCAATCTGGTCAGTAAACCAAAACGTAGAATCTCAGATCTTCTGTTGAGTGAGTCCATTTGTTTTAGGTAAAAGAAACCATGTTTTTTTTAATTAATTTTTGTCATTCCAATTTCAGAAAAACAAAGCTGCGTATATCAGTCCAAGCAAGAATTAAGAGTTATCAACTGAAGTGAAAGGGTTGTAGTTGGGGATTTTGACTGCAAACAGAAGTGAAGATTGATTTCTACTTTTGCTTAATTACAGGGTGGACAAATGTTGCACTTACCCCCTTTCAATCCCCAGACTGCTGGAATCTTATTGGCCACCTTTGGGAATGGCTGGTGAAATCGAAAGCGATCCACCAGGTTCAAATTAGTACAATGACATGAACCGGCAACTTGACAACATTTTGTTTGATCCAAGTTCCACAGGGCTTGGTTGGTGATGCTACATTCTAAACTTATCCAATTACGTTTTCAACTATATTTAAATTTCGAAATTTAATATTGTATTTTTTGGTATAAATTATCATGTCTAAACTATTTATAAACCTATAACACAAATTAGAGATAATTATATTTAAACACATTCAGATTTAGTCTGTAAACGAACCGAACGAACATAAAAATTCATATTCGTTCGTTTAATTTAACCGAATAAATGAACAAACACGAACAATAAAACGAACATAATTTCTTGTTCGTGTTCGTTTGTTAAGGAATGTAACTTGTTCATGTGCGTTCATGTTTATTCGTTAAAATGATAAATGAGCATAAACGTACACAAACGAACATGCATAAAAGAACATATGTGATTAAATTTATTTTTTTTAAGTATAATACTTTTGTTATGAAAAATAATAAATATAAATAGATATATGTAAATAAATTTAAACGAACATAAATGAACAAATTACCGAACGTTCACGAACGTAAATGAACAAACAAGCTTTTTGTTCTTGTTCGTTCATTTAATTAAACGAAAGAAAAATCTTGTTCATGTTCGTTCGATTAATAAATAAACAAACATAAACAAACTTCCCGCCAAACGGTTCACTAAACGTTTGGTTCATTTACGACCTAAGATTCAGAACAGTCTGATATTCCAATAGTAATAATACCAACCCAATTAACGTTGAATCTAACCTAAAAAAATGTTGATGCTTATTTTTTAAAATATAAAAACACGCATTCTAATTTTAAGAAAATCCAAATCTACATAATGAGCTGCAATAATATTTCTAAGAATTTTTTTTTGTTAAGCTGAAAATTTTATTAATAATAGAAATCCCGGATAGATTTACAAAAAGAAGATACCGATCGAAGAAGATATCCCAAAACATAAAATAGGAACATTAAAACACCAGACTCATTTCCTAAGAAAATAGTTAATATAGACTTGATTAAACAAATAATTATATCTTATTAAAATATAAATTTTAAATTTGAGTACGATAATTGCCTTCTTAGAATTCAGTTTTTCAAGCCCAACAAGTGACTCGGTGAAAAAGAATATGGTGTTTATTCTAGGAGACTCAAGTTCAAGCAACTTTGTCTGCAAGGTATTTATCTTATTAAAAGATTAAGAAAAAGTATGAACAATTATTATCTTGTAAACACCTTAAGACGAAAATTTATCAGATGTACTCGGCTCATCACGTTATCTATGGTCACATCTAATAGGATCTACCATCTAATTTTTTCCAAGGTGAATCTTCGTCTCTTTCCTACGTGTAAATAAATCTTAGGTAGTTATTTGAAAATTACTTTGAGATTGATGGGTCTTATTGGCAATGACCATAGATAACATGGTGAGCAAGTTCATCTAATAATTTCTACCTTTAAAATTATTTAAAAATTAGCTTTTTAACATTTAGTATACAATGTCTATACTATCCAGACTCATATCCATCCATAAACCGAAAGATATTTAAGACTTAAATATGTTTAATCTTAAATATATTGTATCAACAACAATATCGACCAAACTATGTTCAATCGGCTAAAAATTCAATTTTTTCTATAAAAAAAAGTCAGACGAATGAAATGTGAAAACTTTTGTATTAGATAACGACGGTTTCCAAGTTTAGGCATTTTCCATAAAATATATTTATCTGCCCAGTGAAAGTGGTTCATGAAATTGACAAAATTATAAAATAAGTAGAGATTTAAACAACGGTCCGTTATTATAATAATGGTCATTATATAACGTTTGGACACTGCCTGAAACCGTTATTTTGAAAATTAGCTGTCTATATTAACCGCAATATATCCTATATTATTCGTAATCGTGATAAAATATCGCGACTAAAAATATAACCGTAATTTAAATCTATGGTTGGATTTTCTTCTTTAGTATCAGAAATGAAATGAGAAGAATGATGTGGAGGTGATGCTAAAACACGCAATCTCTTCACCCATTATCTTAGATTTTAAGTATTGATTGTTTTGAATGAACCATAAATTTCAATTCAAAATTGACAAATACCTTATTTTTCTTTCATGCGAAAAATAAATGAAAAATGGTGAGATGAAAACGTCAACGGTTCCAATGTCTCAGGCCAGATAGCGATGCCAAATACACGTAAGGTCTTGCATCAAATCTCTCACCTTTGTTTTGATTATTATGCATGGTTGTTCATTATTTAATTTGTAATTTGTTTCCAAAGTACTTCATGTTCATGTTCAATTATGGAACCATTGATATTATTTGATTGCCCAAAATATTTGATTTTGAATGAGTTTTTCCACCAAGTAAGTTAAGCAGTCCCCATTCCGAGATCAATTATGAAACCAGACGTGAATTATAAAGAAACTTTTAACTTTTTATGTCGGTCTGTGTTTTCTTATAAGCTTGTATATGAGTGTAAATTTTTGTTTTTTACTGTTTATGTATTTGTTTATAGGTAATATAATATAAGGTTTCATTAAATAAATAGTTTGCTCACCAGTTGGATGAGTAAAGTAATTAAATTTTAAGAATTTTTTTGATGATTTTTTACCATTTAAGTCATCCACAATGTATAAAATCATCCCAATAAACTTTCTTTTAATTTCCGTTACCTTTATATATTAAAATGTCAATAGATTAATTCATTACCTTTATCTTGTCAAAAAAAATCGTTACCTTTATCTTGTCAAAAAAAATCGTTACCTTTATCTATTAAAATGTCAATAGATTAATTCATTAAGACCTTAATAAAGTTAGCAAAGGTTGAGTCTTAGGGTTATTAAGCATCCGGGTTTGGTTGTGGTTATAAACTGTTCTTATACCCTCAAAAAGTAATTATCTTTGTTAACCAAAAAATTAAGAATATGAAAGTACATTTGGTTTAAAGTACTATTATTTTTGTTTTTTAACTGTGGGTATCCAACTCATTGGCCGATTAAATCGGATTTGATTTTGTAGATGTCCAATATAAGAGCGACCCTCCTAACTCAGTTTTCTCCATTTATAATGTCAGAATTCAAACTTCTGACCTTGTTTAAGGGAAATGAAAATTGTTTGCCCCTTAACTATGCCTCTTTTGGTGTCTCATTTTAAAAAAGTGGGTTCAGAGTTTAAGATTTAGAGTTTTAAGTTAGATTTTATGGTTAGGGTTTAAGGAATTAAGGGTATGGTGTATTTTTTATAGTGTAAGGTTTAGTGTTCAGGATGTAAAATTTAAGGTTATGGTTTAAAATTTATTTTTTTAATATTTTTAGTGTATAACATAAAAAAGGACATACTTAAGGACAAAGAATTTACAGAGAATTTTTATTCGTTCAAGGGACCAAGCGTCTCATATCAATATATTTGCTTGTATTTTTGTTTAGTTTTTGATTAACACATGCAATAGGTTTGATTGGAGTGTAAGAACTTTTTAAAAAATTTAACTTTTATGTTGCCACCTTTTTACTTTTATTTCTTACAAGCAATATCTTACTTTTCACGTGTAAATAACAACCTACTATTTTATATAAAAAGTAATTTAATGGGCACACAAATAAATAAATAAATAAATAAATAGTAATAGTGTTAGCAAGGACCAAGATGTAAATATACAATACTTGTACAGGAACTTGCCCAAAAATCTGTATAAAAGGGCCCCCTAAATTTGAGAAAAGAAGTAGCAACGTTCAAAGAGTTGCATATTGTGTGAAGACACATACACAGACTCATGTCTCTAAAACAAGCCATGGATTTATCTTTCCTACAAACCATGGAACCATTACCCATGGCCCTTCTTTTCCTTACACCCTTCCTTCTCTTTGGCCTCATCTCTCGCCTCCGTAGAAGACCATTCCCTCCGGGACCCAAAGGGCTGCCCATCATCGGCAACATGATGATGATGGACCAGTTAACTCACCGTGGACTCGCCAAACTCGCTCACAAATACGGAGGCATATTTCACCTTAAGATGGGGTTCTTAAACATGGTGGCCATTTCCAATCCCGATATGGCTCGCCAAGTCCTTCAGGTTCAAGACAACATATTCTCCAACCGGCCGGCCACCATCGCCATCAGTTATCTAACCTATGATAGGGCTGATATGGCTTTCGCTCATTACGGTCCTTTCTGGAGACAAATGCGAAAGCTTAGCGTGATGAAGCTTTTCAGTAGGAAAAGAGCCGAGTCATGGGAGTCGATTCGAGATGAAGTAGACTCACTCGTGAAAGCTGTTGCGTCCAATACTGGGAAAGCTATAAACATGGGTGAGTTGATCTTTAATCTTACCAAGAACATCATTTACAGGGCGGCTTTTGGTTCCATTTCGCAAGAAGGGCAAGACGAGTTTATCAGGATCCTGCAAGAGTTTTCTAAGCTTTTTGGTGCTTTCAATATTGCGGATTTTATTCCTTGGCTCGGTTGGGCTGATCCTCAAGGACTCAACACCAGGCTTGAGAAAGCTCGTAGTGCGTTAGACAAGTTCATCGACGTCATCATCGACGATCACATTGAGAAGAAGAATAAGAACAACGGCCGCTCCGATGACGGTGACACCGACATGGTTGATGATTTGCTCACTTTCTACAGTGAAGAAGCCAAAGTAAACGAATCAGAGGATCTACAAAATTCTATCAAATTAACTAGAGACAACATCAAAGCCATTATCATGGTACGATTCCTTTCTTCCCACGTACTACATAAATTGTTTTACATAAACATGAAAGAGTAGTTAAATAGACTTTAGCATAAATTTTTTTTTGGCTTGATTTTCAGGATGTGATGTTCGGTGGGACCGAGACGGTGGCGTCGGCGATTGAGTGGGCCTTGGCGGAGCTAATGAGAAGTCCAGAGGAAATGAAGAGAGTCCAACAGGAGCTGGCGGAGGTGGTGGGGCTTGATCGCCGTGTGGAAGAATCTGATATGGATAAACTGACCTACCTAAAGTGCAGCCTCAAAGAAACCCTCAGGCTCCACCCACCGATCCCTCTGTTGCTCCACGAGACCGCGGAGGATGCCGTGGTGGCTGGCTATCAAATCCCGGCCAAGTCGCGCGTGATGATCAACGCTTGGGCCATTGGGAGAGATAAGAATTCGTGGGAAGAGCCTGATAGTTTTAAGCCATCCAGGTTCTTGAGGGAAGGCGTCCCAGACTTCAAAGGAAGCAACTTCGAGTTCATACCGTTCGGGTCGGGACGGAGGTCATGTCCAGGAATGCAACTCGGGTTGTATGCTCTTGATATGGCGGTGGCTCATTTGCTTCACTGTTTTACGTGGGAGTTGCCTGATGGGATGAAGCCGAGTGAACTCGACATGAGCGATATTTTTGGACTCACAGCACCTCGGGCGACGCGACTCTATGCAGTGCCAAAGAAACGCCTGGTTTGCCCACTCTTTTAATGTAAAACTCCAACTAAAAACAAATTCATTTCAGTCCTGAAATGGCAACTTATACAAAGCAAATCCGGGGGTCAACGAAGAAGAAGGTGACAAAGGTGGCATTTACAAGTGGGGGTTTTTGTTTTTTCTTTTATTATAATTTTTATTATATAATAACTATTTTTGTTAATACTATATATTTGGGTAAAATGGGAAGATTTCAACCAAAAAAAGCGAGAATTTGGATTCTCTGTAGCTGCGGATAAGACTCCTTTCATTTGAATTGTGTATTTGCAAGATTTAATAAAAACATTGCAAGAGTCCATTTTATTTCGTTCAAATCATTAAAAGAATGCAAATAACAGTTTAGGGGCGATGAGAATTTGATTCAATTAAGAAAAAATGATTTTTATAATTTTAAGTTATTCAGTTTTTTGAATCAACTATAATAAGTTTTTTAATATTTAAGTTTAAGTCAAGTTAAACTTTTACGATTTGAATATTGAAAAATCGATTAAAAAGTTGATGTATATTTTTAATGAGTCATTGTCAATCTTAAAAATAATGTAATCGTTTTCAATAAAATCAAAATAATCTTCGAAAATTTTAAAAGTATGTATACAACTTTTGTGAATTATAAAATTTATAATATCTATACAATTCTCATAAAATTTCTTTTAAAAATTCTAAAATATTTTAAAGCTAATTAAGTTACGTAATAATTAATTATTGATTTAATTGAAGTTCCATCAGGTTAAATATTAAACAAGTAAATTATCAAATCTAATTTATCACATTAAATTATGTTTTCCATTGTTTTAAGTTTTTATACACATGCACTTTAATTTATGTGCTTCGACTTGAAATTTATTCATAATGTCAGCAAAAATTTAACTTGATTTATTTAATTTTTTCTAATTTTAACTTGAATAAATATATTCAATTTGACTTGATTCAAATTTTTAAAATTTAACTTCAACTTAAAAAATTTAAATAATAAATAAGACTCAACTAACTCAAAATATTTTCACTCGACTCAATCAGTTTTTTCTATTCAATTAAAAAATTAAAATTTTCTATGAGTCGATGCGGAAAAACTTGACTCGAATAATAGTTCCATAAAATCAAGTGGAAAATTTTTTCAAATAAAGTTTAAGTTATAAAATAAAACTTTGAATAAATCGAACTTTTTAGTAATTAGTGAATTAATTTTCAAGTTCGAGTTGAGTCTCTCCGTTTTGCTTGATATATGTCATATAAAAAATATGAATATATATATATATGATTATAGAAAACTGTTTAAATTGAAATCAATTAATATCATAATATTATAAAATATTTACAATTAAATTTGAATAGAAACTCAAACAACTCAACTTGACTTGACTCAATTCGAATTTTATAAAACTGACTCAGAAAATTTAAATTAAAGTTTGAGATATAAAATAAGATTTACTAATTCGACTAATTTAAATTTTTTTGATCCAACTCAACTTAACTTGATCGAATCTTCACATTTACTCATGACTTCTCCCCAAAATGATTCAGAGCTAATATGATGCAGCAATCATGCGTGATAAATGAGAAGCAATAATTTTATAAGGTGGTTGCGGTGCATATAAGATGATTTGAAAAGGAGGGAGGGAGGGAGGTACGTAGATATTAAAAAAAAGGGAAGAGTATTTATGGACATTGCTGTATGTTGAACAAGTTAGTTTGACCGTAATTGAATTTAAAGCGGAAAGGTGAGGTGGGGGTCGCCATGTTCTCACCTCACGTTCACATTTTGCTCTTTGTTTGTTTGTTTCATATCCACACGTCTATATGATTTTTATTAATAACAAAGATTTTTATATGCGACTTTCGTACGTATAAATATTTGGATAAATTACCTGAGTGATCACTCAATTATTGGATCTGACCTATTTTGAGTATTAAATTATAAAATATTACATTTCGATCACTCAACTATTTAATTGGACCTATAAATTTAAAAGTGTTTAAAATCGTTGAATTTTTGAAAAAAAAATAGTTAAGCCGAGTTTACGATAAAAGTAAGGTTATATTGTTTTTAAAATTGCAGATTAGTCCTTAAAATATCAAATCTTTACAAATTAGTTTCAAATTTCAATTTTTTAGTTATTAACAAATCGATTTAAATTTTAGCCCGATTTGTTTGTTGTGACAATTTGGATGGTCATGTTATGCATTATGTCTAAACAGTCCACATTTTGTTGATGTATTTCATCCATTGTTATCTTAACACCAAAAACTTCTACAAACTGATATTAAATGATGAAAAAGAAAGAAACGAAAATTGAATATGATTACATCTTTTTTAAGAATGCGCGTATGGATGGATGGAATGTAAGACCCCGATCTTGATTTGGATCCGGAGCGTTACGTTCGGGTTATCCAAATTCGACCCAACAAAAATTTTAATTTAAAACTTTAAATTTTTCAAAAACATCAAATCATCCATAATTTCATATAATTAAATAACCATTTTAAATAAGCTTACAAAACATGACTCCAAATTTAAAACATCATATATCAAAATAGTAAAGCAAATAGAGTTTTATAGACTCAACATTTGTAAGGTCCTGTGAATACATAAGCCCAAAACTAAAAACTAAGTATTGTACTCTGAAGCGATGTGGTACTGGGAAATCCCTTCTTGATGTGCTCCTCGGTCACGATCAACCTACTAACCTGGGAACGAGAACAACTAGGGGTGGGAAAAACTTGACTCGACTCGAAAAAATTGAATTATTTGACTTGACTCGAGGCGAAAAAACCGACTCATTTTAACTCAACTCGTAATTTCATAAACTCGACTTGATTCGAAAAAATCTCAAATAAAGTTTGAGTTATGAAATGAAAATTCGAATTACTCAAAATTTTTAGTAATTAGTTGATCAGTTTTCATATTCGAAATTGTCAATTCTGCATGATATATAATGTATATCACATGTAAAATATAAAGAAATATATATGTGTATAATACACATATAGAAAGCTGTTAAAATTGGAATCAATATGTGCACCGCCCAGCCCCAAGTATATGTATATAGAAATATATGTGTACCGCTACATATACATGTACAATTAAAATTGTACAGAAACTCAAAAACTCAATTTGATTCGACTCAAATTTTATAAACTCGACTCGATTTGAAAAAATTTCATATAAAGTTTGAATAGTAAAATATGACCTGCAAACTCTAATAACTCAAAATTTTTTGACTCAACTCGACTCGATCGAACGCCCAGCCCTAGAAACAACAATTCCAAACGCTGAGCTTACAAAGCTCATTGGTACATTTATACTCTAGCAAAATTCGAGATTATCATAAAATAAGCATGCAAGATAAATAAAGTTTAGAGAGCATCGATAAGGCTTCACTATCTATGAGTCATGACTAGCCTACGCAAGATAGAGTTCTTAGGTCACCTATATCAAGGCATCATTAGATCTACAAGAAGTCTTACAAAATCTACAATGCTTCGAAATACTCGAGGTTAATACATCCATAAGTTATCATACATGGCACACAAGGCCCAACCATACCCAAGATCTCATCAGATCATCAAGGCAAAGCACACAAAGTAGAACCACAAACTTGGAGTGAGACTCGGTACCACACACATCGAAAACGTACACTCTATACTCAGAATTCCCCTCGAGTATCTTCAAATGAGACCTGAGGAAACAAAGCATCAGGAACATACATTTGGCATCTCTTTAGATGAGGCCACAAAGCGTCAGGTACATACATTCAATGTCCCTAGCCATGGTGTTGCAACACTCTCACTGGGTACTCGAATCCCATCAATCAAGGTGACACAACCAACCAAATGCATGCCTGGCATACAAGCAATGTGATTCCAAAATTCACTCTATTGTCAATAATCATCAACATATCTTTTATTTTACATTATTGAGTTATTAATTCATTATGGAGGAATATATAATTAATCTCATTAATTGTCTCCATTAGTCCACGTTATCTCATTAATCAAGGTGACTTATCCAACAAGTGTCCACATGACATACACGCATCAATATAGCAACAAGCGACCTAGGGTTGTTAACAAATTACAAGTCACCCATTTCAATTACCAAGTTCTTACATATTATGTTCATAGATGAGGGTAAATTCTCGATTTCTCATATTTACCATTCATTTTATCACATTAGAAGCCTATTAGACCGCCGTCCTCGAATTATCAGCCATTCGAACTCAAATTCACATTTTCGAGCATATTGCCTAGTGGATACTGATACTGGGCCGCGCATACCGATACGGTATCCAGGGTATCAGTACTCACAGTGTACCAATACGAAATTAGCTCACTAGAATTTTTGTAAAACAGTAAGTACTGGTACGAGTCGACCCGTACCGATACAGCTTGCAATCACGTACCGGTATAACTTGAAGCTCGTACCGATATGCCCCTGATAGTTCACATGTGTTCTTCAACCCAAAACAAAGGGTACTAGTACAGGCTCTCCGTGTACCTGTATCGAAGCCCAGAAATGGCTTCTAAGGCTCGGGAAATTGCTCCTTAAGCCCCCAAAACAAAACCCATAACCCCTTTAATTCGATTCTAATCTTATGGTGGTTTGCTACCATTTTTGCATGTTGTAAACAATAAATCCGAGTTTTACCATTTTAGAGTCTTAACCTTCCCCAAAATACACCCAACAACCATAAACACCAAATCTAGCAATCCTAGCCATAAAATCAAGAAGGCAATTAATTTATGATCTTCAAGAAGAGTAGGAGTCAAAGATGTATTGACCTTAAGCTAGAAATCCTGGAATAACTCACCCGCTTAGCTCTTTCAACTTTCCTTCCTTGACCCAAGCTTGTAATAATCACAAAACACCTCCTCTTGTGATACAAACATGAAAAATGAATCAAGACTTGGGATAATCATTAAAGGAAGACTTAGCTATGAATTTACCACCTCAACCATCAAAGGAAAGCTTCAAAACCCCATAAAGCTCTAAACTTTCCAAAAACCCAAAAAAGTCTTTTACCTCATTTTTAAGGGATTTTGGTTTCTTTAGAAAGCTCTGCAATTGTAGATCAACATACTTGATTCTTGAACTTCAGATAGAAGAAATAATGAATAAAGCTTGGATTTTTAAGCTCTTTGGCTATGGAGATTTTGAGAGAAAATGGTAGAGAAAGAATGGAGAAAAAGTTGAAGGGGAAATGATGAGTTAAGCATGTCTCCCCTCTCCCATGTGAAGACAACCCACTATTAAATGGTGGTCAGCCCTTTTTTCAAAAAGGGTAAAACCTCAACATAAAACCTCCAAAATTCTTATTCATCACAAAAGGTCCCTTTTTAGGTCTCCATAGCCCAATTCTCACCCAAAAAAGCCCAAATTCAACCCAATGGGTCTAATGGCCCAATCTAACATGGAGATCCATAACTCGGGTCAACACCCAATCGTTAACTCAAAAATTTGGGTTGTTACATGGAATGATAGGGACACAGAAGCTCTTATGTGATGAATAATGTCAGATATGGATAGAAAAACGAAAGATGCGGATGAATAGATACACCTTAGTAACTTTGACGGAGGCTTCGAGCTAGGAAAGATGGATGTCTAATGCTTTAAGGATAGTTAGTCCTTGGCAACCTAGACGATTGAGAAAAACACCTCAATACGTCACAACACAATTAGATCTTTACACTCTGAAACAAGAGCAAAATAAAAATCTTAAACAAAAAAATTGTCTCGTGAGGCTTTGAAGAAAGAAAACTCTCATTGATTTGTTAATTGGTTAATTAATAACACTACATTAAATGAGTGCCTATAAATAGAATGTAAAACTATATATATTTATATATATGGGATAGGATCCAGTTACATAGTGTAAAACTCTTTAAGTTTTACACATTTTTTGGATCGCTGGATGGGTGAAACGGATGACTGAGATTAACAGTAAAATATGTGAAGATTATCACTTAGGAAAAAAAGTAAGGAGTTAATCCTAGCCATTCATTTCCCCCACCCAACGATCCAAAAAATGTGTAAAACTTGAAGAGTTTTACACTGTGTAAGTGGATCCTAACCATATATATATATATATTGAAGAGAAAGTAAAGTCTTTACTTAAGTACAAAATATATCTAATTTTGACTAAAAATAAATCCAAATATCAAATAAATAATTAAAATATATATATAATATTTTTTACATTAATACTAGATATGCTTGAAGAGAAAATAAAGTGTATACTTAAGCACAAAATATATCTAATTTTGACTGGAAAATAAATCTAAATATAATAAATCGTAAATATGACATCAAATTCACTAAAATACATAATAGAAAGTCGCATGTTGATTCTAATTACAAATAATTAATAAAAATATTAAAAATTGCAATTTGTTATCGGACTCGTATTCAATTTTTTGCACATGTTTTCTTCACTAAAACAAAAATATCTTGATTTCATGACGTTTGATTAAGAAGTTCCAAGATACGTTGAAAAGTTAATTGAAAGATAGTCCATATGTAAGAACACATCTCGATCCAAAAATACCTAAATCCATCCAAAAATTCGTTGCAAGTGAGTTGATGTTCTAGTAATAAAACCTTCAATTTTTGTTTGCAATAAATTGTTTCACCAATCCTCGAAAAGATTCATCATTGATTCTAGAAGATGAAAGAAAGAACAATCATCATGCACGAACGAAAAAGAATTCACATCATAGGAGTGATTGAAATGCGCCCTTCTCAATGGATCTGTAAATCTCGCAAAGAAAAAACATCACTAACATAATTTGGATTGAGGTTAGTCAATAATATTTCCTGAACAGAGCATTCATCAAACTGTTCGTGAACCGTTCATTTATGTTTGTTTATTAAGTTGAATAAACGAGTATGAATAAAAATTTTATATTCATCTAATAAATGAACGAAAATGGATAGAGGTGTGCTTGGGTCGTTTATGTTCACAAACAAGAACATTTATAAGCTCGTTTAAAGGCTCGTTCGTAGACTCGTTTATAAGCTTGTTTATAGGATGAAAATGTTTCTGAATGTATCTAAATACTACATTTTGTTGTTGCTAAGGATGCTATATAAGTTTGTTAGGATGATCAATCAATGGAATGTGGCCAAGAGGGGGTGAATTGGCAATTTAAAAAATTGTGGAAGCAAATTGGAAAGTAAAAAGATTGAGAAACAATGAGTTATAGTAGTTCAATCTTCTAACAATGTTTACATCCACTACCTTAGCTTCTCACTAAGGATTTTCCCAAATTCACTAAGAATTTCTTCTCTTTTTATAGGCTCAAGAGGAAACCTTTACACACTCAAAGCTTCTACCCCAAAGCTTTGAGAAAACTCTTCTTTACAAGAAGAAAGTTAGTAAATTGAAAAATCCTCTCAAAGGTGGTATGTTTTCCCAGTACAAAGTTCACTCAAACCCTAAGCTTGAATCAAAAGATTACAAATATGCTCACTCAAGTGGGTTACAAGATTTGACTCTAAATGGCTTAAAGATTGTTAGATATGTGCTTGAATGCTTTAGACTTGATAAATTAGTTGTTGTTGTAGCTTTGGGGACTTTTTTATATACCCTCTCATTGATTCCTAATTGTTTGGGTGGTTGGATATTTAATAGAGTCCTTGGGTTGTATTTTTCCCGTAATAAATGATGTCTGCCAACAAGGGTATCGGTACGTAGGTTGTCGTATCGGTACCTGCCAAAAGAAGAAATAGCCATTGTACAAAGGGGTATCGATACGTGGAAAGCCATATCAATATGGAGAGTTGATTTTACAAAGGCATAACAGTACGGTCTGTACCGTATCGGTACTTGTCTTGTTCACTGGAATCCAAATAACTTATGCAATAAAACTTGTGTCGATACGCCTATAAGGGTATTGGTACTCTATAACTAATTTTCAAAGTTATGGTTCCAATAAATTGACAAGGAAATGGTCAAATATTTATTACAAAAGATTTGAAAATCTTAACACCCTGTATCAGTACGCATAAATCTGTACCGGTATGCAAAATTGGTTCCCAGGTTGAGTGGCGTACCGTTACGACTATACGCATATCGGTACTCTATAGCCATCAAGTATAAAAACGATTTCAAGTAGCTAAAACCTGTATCGATACGACAAATGGTGTATTGATACGCATAGACCAATTTGGCTAATTCGAGCACCAAAAGAAGAAATAGCCATTGTACAAAGGGGTATCGATACGTGGAAAGCCATATCAATATGGAGAGTTGATTTTACAAAGGCATAACAGTACGGTCTGTACCGTATCGCTACTTGTCTTGTTCACTGGAATCCAAATAACTTATGCAATAAAACTCGTGTCGATACGCCTATAAGGGTATTGGTACTCTATAACTAATTTTCAAAGTTATGGTTCCAATAAATTGACAAGGAAATGGTCAAATATTTATTACAAAAGATTTGAAAATCTTAACACCCTGTATCAGTACGAATAAATCTGTACCAGTATGCAAAATTGGTTCCCAGGTTGAGTGGCGTACCGTTATGACTATACGCATATCGGTACTCTATAGCCATCAAGTATAAAAACGATTTCAAGTAGCTAAAACCTGTATCGATACGACCAATGGTGTATTGATACGCATAGATCAATTTGGCTAATTCGAGCACCAAAATTCTTTGAAAATATTTGGGGTTTAAGGTTTTGACTTAGAAATGATTTTAAGTTCGAATCCTTGTTAATTTTTTGAGTCTTTTGAATACTTAAAAATTTATTTCTTTTACAAAATAGTTCTTTGAATTCCTTGTTATATCAAAATTGAATATAGGTTTTATAATCTCCCCCTTTTTGATATAACAAAACTAAAATAAATTTTTAAGCCTTTTGAAATCACTCCCCCTTTCTTTAAGGCTAAAAAATAATTTATTTTTTAAAATCTTTTGAAAAGTTAATCTCATATTTCTCCCACTTTTAGTTAAATTATAATCAATAGCGCAATATAAAGATAAGATATAAAGATAAGAAATAGAGAACTCTAAGCATAAATAAACAACATAGATATTATAGATTCAAAGCATTGCTCAAAGCAACATAATTGTCCAACTTAAACATAAAACATAATCCAAAAGCATAATGTCATAGGAAATCAAATAAAAACATAGGTGCATAAAACTCAAATCCTATTATTATATGATATGAAAGAGATGCAAAACCTAAGGAGCATCCTCGTCTTCGTCATCCTCATGGTCATCACCAAGAGCATGATCACACCATTCTCCATGAAACGCGGTAAGAGTCATGCCATCGAAGCTTGATGAGTTTCCATAGAAGTAACTCTAGCATCCAATAAAGTCACACGAGAATCTAGAAGAGCAAAGCTAGAATCCAACCTCGTATCCAAAGTAGCAAACTTCCCATCAAGATAGGCCATGAGAGCGTCAAGGGAAGGTTGAGAAACTGGAGCCACGAGATCCGCTTGAGAAATGGGAACATTCTCCACGGGATCGAGTTGAGCATCACGGGGAAGATCTGCAATACAAATTCATTCTCCATTGTAGATGGTAAACTTGGCTCGCTGGAGAGAATGATCATCAATGGGATCGGTGAGAGACGATCCGAGATCTAAGGAGCAATCAATCCCAAGATTGTGGAACATGTAGCTCAAGGCGGTACCATAGGTGAAAGAGGTGACAAGGGAGGTGTAAAAGTTTTGGACAAGGAAGACAAGCTCGACAAACATAATTTGGGCTAGGTTTGGACGTATTCCCTTACGAAAACAATGTAACTAAAAGTTATCGACTTGGCGAAGAGTAGACCACTTACAACTGGATGACCGGAACCACCAAGTAATAAGGAAGGGAAGGAAATGCTCATGGGCATCTAATACGGTTACGGAGCCACCATAGATTTGAGGAAAAACATTTTCATCATCTATACTCATATCATCTATCCCCAAAAGTTCAGCTATAGTTTTAGAATCAAGACAGAAAGTTTTGCCCATAAGGTAAGACTCGAGTGCAATAACCTCAGTTTTCTCTTGATTATAAATACATCAGGCATTAGAGTAAAAGATAAAGACAAGGTTTTTATAAAGAATGCCAGGTATACTTAAAAAAGGCATAAACTTCCACTATCGTATTAAATCAAGATAACAAAAATTAAATTCATCGAAAGTCATAAAAGGTATGTAAATAACATGTTGATGATGGATTTTGAAGCTTTGAAAATGTTTAAAACAATCTAAACCATTTGAATTTTACGGTTGATTAAAACATTGGTGATAAAATTGGTTAAGGTTTGGTCTTGTACCAATGTTTTCGAGATTTGGATTTGTAGGATTTCTAGATCCGATTTATCTTCTTGCTCTTTTCTTAGAACCCATAGTACAAACCTAAAAAATTGAAGCCACAAATAACATGTATGCATAAGCATCACATTCAATCAATAAATCAATCCAATGATTAAGGTAATAGGAAAAACCTATATTGTATAGTATAAAATCATATACAATTATAAAGAAAATTTAGATAATTTAAAAACCTGAAAATTGAATAGTAAAATATATGAGTATAATAATATATTCGATTCAAAAAAATTTAGTTTTGAAAATTTTTTAGTAAAAACTTTGAAACCCAATCTATATTCAGTCTAAATATATTAATTTTATACATAAAACTAAACAAAATGAAATTTAAAGTAAGTTAAGTTTATACCTTGAGTATGGATGATGGATTAATGAAGGGATGATTTTGCATAAGCTTGATGAATGATGTCTTGGTTTTGATGTTGAAAACTAAATCCCCCAAAAGATTTTGAAGATTTGTGATAAAAAATAAGGATTTGAAGGGTTTAGATAGGGTATGGCCGTTTAGGGTTTTTTTTGAAGAAAAGTTAAAATTTGATTTGATTTAGGAAAACCCTTTTAATTACTCATTTGAAGCTAAAGCAGCTACGTGTACATATACGCTTAAAGTGTGTGTCAAAACCATGTACTAGTACGGATTTTACGCATACCGATCCTCGACCCATACCAATATAGGCTAACTTGTATCGAAAAGCTGCCCTTAATACCCGTATTGATACGCTATGACCAGTATTGATACCTTTGAACCAAAAATGAAAGTTTTGGCAGCAAGAGGCCCAAAAAATTGATTTTACTCAAATTGATATGCATGTATATGATATGAGATCATCATGAATGGGCAAAAACAGACACATACTCCCTTTAACAACATGAATAGATGCATATAAGACCAAAATCACACAAGCATGAAATTCAAGCAAATTTTAAACACCAAAAAGGCTCTAAGGTTCAAGATAGACTACTAAGCCCTAAATATCTCCTAAAAAATCAAAAACGCTATTTGTCTAAAGGTTTGGTGAAGATATCCGCTAATTGGTTCAAGGTGTTTACATACTCTAGAACTACATCATTTTTCAAGACATGATATCTAATGAAATGATGTTTTATCTTTATGTGCTTGGTTCTAGAATGTTGGATGGGATTCTTAGTAAGACAAATGATACTAGTATTGTTACACTTTAGAGGGATGGTACCTACATCAATTCTATAATCTAAGAGTTGTTGCTTCATCCAAATGACTTGAGCACAACAACTTCCGAAAAAATGTATTCTACCTCGGTAGTAGATAATGTTACACTATTTTGCTTCTTAGAAAACCACAATATAAGCATATTACCTAGGAATTGACATGTACCGGAGGTACTCTTTCTATCTATCTTACAACCTCCATAATCCGCATCCGAATAAGAATGCAAACTAAAGGAAGAGTCTCTATGATATAAAGACCTAAACAAGGTGTGCTTCTAAGGTATCCAAAGATTCTCGTAATGACTTTTAGGCGTGATTCTCTAAAACTAGCTTGAAATCTAGCACACAAGCAAACACTAAACATAATATCTAATCTAGTTGCGGTAAGATAAAGAAAAGATCCTATCATTGATCTATAAAGCTTTAAATCAACACACTTACCTCCTTTATCTTTGCCAAGCTTTGTAGAAGAGCTCATTGGTGTGGCTTGGGGTTTCACATTCTCCAAGCCAAACTTCTTGAGCATGTATTTGATATACTTAGCTTGATTGATGAATATGACATCTTTCCTTTGTTTGATTTGGAGTCCCAAGAAGAATGAGAGCTCCCACATCATGCTCATTTCATACTCACCTTGCATCAACTTAGCAAACTATTGACAAAGAACTCATTAGTAGAACCAAATATAATATCATCAACATAAATTTGAACTACTAAGATCTCTTTGCCTTTTATTTTTCTGAAGAGTGTAGTGTTGCGTGTGATAAGTGCTATGCAATTGTGCAAGTATACACGTCGCAAGTAATAAAGTGATATGAGTATCGAGTATCGTCTCCACAGGGATTGGTTTGGGCCACTTTGCTTAAGTTACTGCACTATGAAAAGTAAAAACACAATTAAAGGATTATAGGAGTTTAACTAATAACTAAACTAGAAAGCAATAAAGTAAAAGAAAAGATGAGATCGAATGAGAGAGAGATAGGCCAGGTTATCGTGAGTTGAGGTGTGATAGCCGATTGGATCGTTTTGGTAAAAGAGTGCACGGGCAACTCAGTTGTCGTGGCAACTTGCTGTGCGGGTTGCCTTGGCAACTAATCGATGGTTGCCTGGGCAACTACTTGGGCGTCTGGGCAGCAACCTTCAAGGTTCGGCAGAGCGTTCTTCAATGGTTTCTTCTTATCCCTAAGTCGAAACTCTAGTTACTTGTGCATGCCTTGATAATACATCCCTGCGTGAATCAAGGGTGAACAACAACCAATCTTGCGCTCCTCTTAGCCGTTGAAATCCTTAACTTATTCCTAAGCCAGATTAATCTTCACCATCATTGGATAGAATAAAGATCATATCCATTCGTTTCTTGAATCTAACTCTCCCGATGTTAGATAAATAGATGAAATCACGAGATCCTCTCCCAATTCACTCGCAAACAAGAAGAAGAACCAAGAATGAATAAACCTTGAAATAGAAAAGTGCAAACTCTTATTACCTAAACAAAAACCAATAGTTTCTCACAACCACAAAACACAATAACCATAGCCAAGTAGATTTAGTTCATGGCTAGGTTCCAAAGAAACACAAGATAAACAATCCCTAGCATGAACCCAATCGAACAAGGAAGAAAAGATGAAGCTTGTCGAAAATCCCTTGCCCTAGATGCTTGTCGAAAATTCCCCTTGCTTTCTCCCTTGGACTTGTCGAAAATTCCCCTAATGCTCTCTCTCTTGATTGTCGAAATCTCCTTGCTATTTATAGGGCTAGGCCAAAGTCCTTCTTTGAGGAGGAGTTTGAGTTGGAATTAAATTATCTTTAAAGAATATAATTCTTTATTATAATTGTATTCCTACTAGAACTTCTCATATCTTCTTAGAATTTAATTCTTCTTTAATCTCTGCATGGAAATCAAATTCCTTTGGGTTTGGGCTTTGCTCCACGTCATCTTGGGCTGGTATAGTCATTAATTTCGACATCCCTATTGCATTTTCTCTTTGTCGACAATTGCCATGGCAACTGGCTAGGCGTCTCCTTCATGCATTGCCTTGGCAACTAGCTCGGCATCTCCTTCATGCATTGCCCTGGCAACTAGTTCTAGCCTTGTTTAGGCAAGTGATCCTACACACACACAAAAACACACCAAAGCAGCATCTTTTTCCACAAAAATCACCAAGTTATGTAATCAAGCTCAACGGTGGAAAGAAACATGAATTAATGCATGAATAACTAATTATGCAACTAATATGAGCTTAAGTCTAACAATAATATGAGTAAAAAGGGTAATAAAAATAGTACTTTTGAACACTTATCACGCCCCCAAACTCGAACTATTGCTTGTCCTCAAGCAATGCAAACTAACAATTACCTGCCAAGACTTTAATCATCAAGGACATGCTTCAAACTTGAATTCAAACCTCGGAACCGTGGCACAAAGTATGATCACCTTTTAATTTTTCGGATAAAACAAAAATTACCCAGAACCAAACTATAGTGCTCGTGACAATGTGTGTGCGTAGTTGTGTACAAGTTGATTTTCAAGATTCTATATGAACAATAGGCTTTTATCAATTTAAGTACCGAGACATTTTTTTTCACTAGAGCCAATTTCGGGCACCTCTAGCAAAGTAAGCAATTTCTCATTTTATTTTAGTCGACTAGAGCCAATTTCGGGCACCTCTAGCGATTCTTTAATGTGCATTAACTACTAGAGCCAGTTTCGGGTACCTCTAGCAAGAAAGTGCATTTACTACTAAAGCCAGTTTTGGGAACCTCTAGCAAGAAATTAACTTTTAATTTTCAATTTTAAATTTACCCAAATTTTCAGCAACCTAAGTTCACTAAGTTTCTTTCAATCAACAACCCACAACCGTGTAAAAAAAATCAGCATCATAGTAAAATTCTAAGTTCTTTTCATGCAATCCTAAAATTAAAGGTTCTTTCAATTAAGTGCAGTGGCAAAAATTCATCATTGGATATTCAACAAGTCTTAAGCAATTAAATCCAATTAAAGGAATGACAAGTAACATATGCAACCTATATGTGATTGCTAAAAATGAATGCAACTAAACGTGAAGCTAACTAGAAACCAACACCCCCCCAAACTCGAGAGAAGCATTGTCCTCAATGCATGTAAGAGTGAAATAAAATTTAAAAGAAACTAAATGAAATGAGTTAGTCGGAGAGGTCGTCACCTCGAGTGATAAGTTTCCTTCGTGCCGTTTGCTTGATTCATTTTTCAGTCGGTGGTTGAATATTGGTGCCGCGTGAATAGCATTGCTTTGATTTGATCCATGTTTGCCGATATAGGTTCACTTGCATGGGCATCAGTAGTTGCCGAAGCCATTGTTGTTGCCTGGGCATCATCCGTTTCTGTTGTGGTTGCTGTGGCAAGTAGTCGGCAGTAAATTTCCTTAGCATGGTGGTTGTGAGTCTTGTTGTGGAAAAGAAAATAAAGAAAACCTGGAACTAAATATAATGAAGAAAAATAAAATATCTCCTAAAAATAAAAATGAAAATAAAAAGAAAAAGAAAATATTGAAAGGAGAGCATGCTCAGGCATCTCCTAAAGTGACCACTTCTAATGTTATTGCTATCTGAGAAAACTTTAGGAGAGTCCTTTCCGATACTTCTTATAGTCCATCTGTACCCTCCATCGGGTGACAATATTGCCCAAAAAGAGTTGGGCCAATGTGCTCCCAGCTACTCCCTTTTGCATTACCATGGTGGAGGTGTCTTTCTTCTTTGTTAAACTTGTAGTCCATGTATACTCTCCACCTTGCTACTATTCCCCAAGGCACAAATATATTAATAGGAAAAATTATATCCATTCTCAACCATTCAATTACCTCATTCTTGTCGACTTCTATCATGGTTGGATGTAGCCTTTGTTGTCGTGGCAATTGCTGCTCAAGCCAATTGCCGTGGCAATCAGTTGTCAAATTTTGCTTTAAGTCAAGGGAAGAATCAATTTTCTGAAGAGCTTTATGAATCCAAACACCTTTTTCTTTTGGCCTCTCAAACATCTCCATCAGAGAGATTTGATGGCTTTAAATCTACCAACCTCGGTTCCTCAAGACATACCCGCAATGGACGAGGTGAGTTTTAAAAGAATTCAAAAGGTTCAACTATTACCTGCTCATATTCCATTGGCAAAGTATTATCATCTCGTTGATCTTGCATGTGGTCGTAATTGCCGTGGCAATTATAGATGAGAGCAATCTCTGATTCTGCTTCAACATCAACGTTGTAACCTTATGGGCATTAGGCTCCTCGAAATTTGCTTGTAGTATTATTGTTCTCGGCTTCATTGAGTGTTGTCGCGACATTGCTCTGTTCAGGCTCCTCAATCATTGCAGAGGCAATTTGTTGCTCAGGCTCCTCATGTGTTGGGTAGTCTTCCTCATCAACATCCTCTCGACTTTGAGGTTCTAGTTGTTCCCCACACATCGAAGAGCTTTCTTTGGATTGCTCCTTATCCTCTTGCCTTGGGACGTCAGTATCCCTAGGATTGAATTGTTGGTGCATGTTATCCATGACATATGTGGATCTCCCCAATTGATCTTCTGAATCCCCTAAGGTTGCATCCCACTGAGCTATCCTCGTATCCATAGATTTTGATAGTTCTCGAATCTCTTCAATTGATCGTCAAGTCTAGCCAAGGAAGCTAGTAACGTTTCCTCAAAGGAATTGGAATGCTCTTGAAAAGGACTACATTGCCATGGCATATCTCATTCTTGCGCAAAATTGTTATGGTAAAAACAATTTTGAGCTTTTTGACCATACCATGAAGAATTTTGCTGCTGGTTCCCTCTATGGTCCTCCATGTAGTTATATGCACCGAAAATGTGAGGGCAATTTTCAAACACATGATGTTCTCCACACATAGCACAAGATTTTTCCACGGTATAAGTTCTTTGGGCTTTTCTCGGTTGGTATAGGTAATCATCAAAGGGTGCAAGAAACTCTTGATTGGATTGATTCATAACTTCCAACATCATCTCTCGAATAGATCGGCTTTTATTTCCCGACATGTTGATGTCCCTTAACTTGTAGCGCACCTTTTTTTTTTGATAAACAAACAAAAAGAAAAGTTAGTAAAACTAAGAGAAAAAAAATGCAATAACAAAAACAACTAACACCAATTGCCAAACCCCGACAACGGCGCCAAAAACTTGTTGCGTGTGATAAGTGCTACACAATTGTGCAAGTATACACGTCGCAAGTAATAAAGTGATATGAGTATCGAGTATCGTCTCCACAGGGATTGGTTTGGGCCACTTTGCTTAAGTTACTGCACTGTGAAAAGTAAAAACACAATTAAAGGATTATAGGAGTTTAACTAATAACTAAACTAGAAAGCAATCAAGTAAAAGAAAAGATGAGATCGAATGAGAGAGAGATAGGCCAGGTTATCGTGAGTTGAGGTGTGATAGCCGATTGGATCGTTTTGGTAAAAGAGTGCACGGGCAACTCAGTTGCCGTGGCAACTTGCACAACGGGGCTGCCTTGGCAACTAATCGATGGTTGCCTGGGCAACTAGTTGGGCAACTACTTGGGCGTCTGGGCAGCAACCTTCAAGGTTCGGCAGAGCGTTCTTCAATGGTTTCTTCTTATCCCTAAGTTGAAACTCTAGTTACTTGTGCATGCCTTGATAATACATCCCTGCGTGAATCAAGGGTGAACAACAACCAATCTTGCGGTCCTCTTAGCCGTTGAAATCCGTAACTTATTCCTAAGCCGGATTAATCTTCACCATCATTGGATTCAATAAAGATCATATTCATTCTTTTCTTGAATCTAACTCTCCCGATGTTAGATAAATAGATGAAATCACGAGATCCTCTCCCAATTCACTCGCAAACAAGAATAAGAACCAAGAATGAATAAACCTTGAAATAGAAAAGTGCAAACTCTTATCACCTAAACAAAAACCAATTGTTTCTCACAACCACAAAACACAATAACCATAGCCAAGTAGATTTAGTTCATGGCTAGGTTCCAAAGAAACACAAGATAAACAATCCCTAGCATGAACCCAATCGAACAAGGAAGAAAAGATGAAGCTTGTCGAAAATCCCTTGCCCTAGATGCTTGTCGAAAATTCCCCTTGCTTTCTCCCTTGGACTTGTCGAAAATTCCCCTAATGCTCTCTCTCTTGATTGTCGAAATCTCCTTGCTATTTATAGGGCTAGGCCAAAGTCCTTCTTTGAGGAGGAGTTTGAGTTGGAATTAAATTATCTTTAAAGAATATAATTCTTTATTATAATTGTATTCCTACTAGAACTTCTCCTATCTTCTTGGAATTTAATTCTTCTTTAATCTCTGCATGGAAATCAAATTCCTTTGGGTTTGGGCTTTTCTCCACGTCATCTTGGGCTGGTATAGTCATTAATTTCGACATCCCTATTGCATTTTCTCTTTGTCGATAATTGCCATGGCAACTGGCTCGGCGTCTCCTTTATGCATTGCCCTAGCAACTAGCTCGGCATCTCCTTCATGCATTGCCCTGGCAACTAGTTCTAGCCTTGTTTAGGCAAGTGATCCTGCACACACACAAAAACACACCAAAACAGCATCTTTTTCCACAAAAATCACCAAGTTATGCAATCAAGCTCAACGGTGGAAAGAAACATGAATTAATGCATGAATAACTAATTATGCAACTAATATGAGCTTAAGTCTAACAATAATATGAGTAAAAAGGGTAATAAAAATAGTACTTTTGAACACTTATCACGTAGTATCCATATTTCCTTTGTTAAAACACTTTTCAATCAAAAAATTTGACAAACGTTCATACCAAGATCTAGGAGCTTGTTTCAAACCATATAAAGCTTTTGAAAGTTTAAAAACATGGCTTGGATATTTTGGATCTTCAAAACTGGGTGGTTGTTCTAAATACACTTCTTCATTTATAAAACCATTTGGAAAAGCACTTTTAACATCCATTTGAAAAAGCTTGAATTCATGATAACAAGCAAATGCAAGAAACATCCTAATAGCTTCCATTCTAGCTACAGGTGCACAGGTTTCATCAAAATCAATTCATTCTTCTTAAGTGTAACCTTGATCAGCAAGTATAACCTTGTTTCTCACTATGTTACCACTCTCATCTAGTTTGTTTCTAAAAACCCATTTAATTCCTATGATAGATTTATTACCAAGCTTATCAACTAATGTCCATAAATTACTTCTCTCAAATTGATTTAACTCTCTTGCATAGACAATATCCAATAATCATCATTTAATGCTTCTTTGATATTTTTAGGCTTTATGCATGAGATAAATGCAAGAAAATTACAAGTATTTCTAAGAGAAGATCTAGTGGTTACCCCTTTGGATGGATCACCCAAAATCTCACCACCTTTGACATAGTTGAACTCCTTCGGGTAGGTCACCTCCATTTCCTCTAGAGTCATGTCCTTCAAGGTTTTTAGAGGTGGATCTTGTGGTTCGTCTTTTGATGGAATTTCATCTACCTTTGATGATTGTCCCCCACCATCATTGGCATCAAAAATCCCTACATCATCATCATCACAAGTATTCTTCCTCAAAATGAGGTTATCATCGAAAACCACATGTATAAACTCTACTACTACTAAAGTTCTTTTGTTAAATACTCGATAGACTTTAGAGTTTAAAGAATAACCTAGAAAAATAGCTTCATCACTTTTTCCATCAAATATGCCTAAATTGACTTTTACATTATTTAAAACAAAACATTTACAACCAAATAGATGAAAATAGCTAATGTTGGGTTTCTTATTTTTGAAAAGCTCATAAGGTGTTTTCTTTAAAATATGCTTAATCATTACTCTATTAACAATGTAGCAAGCCGTATTTGTGGCTTCCACCTAAAAACACTTAGGCAAATTGTTTTTACAAAGCATGGTACTAGCCATTTCTTCTAAAGTTTGATTTTTCCTCTCAACAACCCCATTTTATTGAGGTGTGCAAGGAGCGGAAAAATTGTGGCTAATACTATTTGAGTTACAAAACTCTTCAAAACCTATATTTTGAAATTCAGTTCCATGATCACTCCTAATGTAAGAAATTGAGCAATCGACATCGTTTTGATTAACTTTTGAAAATGTGATGAATTTTTCTAAAGCCTCATCCTTGGTACTTAAGAATAGAACTCAAGTATATCTAGAGAATTCATTGACTAAAATAAATGCATATGATTTTCCACCCAAACTTATTGTTCTAATAAGGCCAAAAAGATCTATGTGGATCAATTGAAAAACTCTACTTGTAGAAACATCATTAATAGGTTTGGAAGAAACTCTTTTATGTTTGCCTTTTGCACAAGCATCGCAAATTTTGTCATATAAAAACTTTATTTTTGGCAAACCTCTTACTAGATCATTAGAGATAAATTTTTCCAAAACACTCATGCTAACATGTCATAGTTTTCTATGCCATAACCATGAATCATGCTCATTTTTAGCAACAAAACATGCATTAGAAATATGAATGTGATCTAAATGTACCATGTATATATTTCCTATGCGATGACCAATAAGCACAATTTTGTTAGTTTCAATGATGATAATTTTGCAACAATTTAAATCAAAAAGCATATTGAAACCTTTATCACAAAGTTGGCTTATGCTCAAAAGATTATGCTTAAAACCGTTCACATATAACACATTGTCAATAAGTATAGAAAAAGGATTACCAATGGAACCAATTCCTTCAATGTGGCCTTTGGAGTTGTCACCAAACGACACTACTCCTCTACGTTTTGGTTTTAGCTCCAAGAATTGACTCTTGTCACTGGTCATGTGTCTCGAGCATCCGCTATCAAGGTACCGAGAATTTGCACTTGAAGCTTTGGCCTTATAGCAATGCTCCCTAAAAACAAAAGATCACGTCTTGATTTTTGGT
This sequence comes from Hibiscus mutabilis, assembly GCA_019671005.1. Lineage (NCBI taxonomy): Eukaryota > Viridiplantae > Streptophyta > Magnoliopsida > Malvales > Malvaceae > Hibiscus > Hibiscus mutabilis. The sequence goes on along the minus strand of CM033718.1, from coordinate 23,445,997 downwards.
ACCTGTAATAACCTATTTTTTTCCTGGGCTTAGACCCAAATTAAAGAAAATAAAAATCCAGATCCAAATTAAACCTAATCCAATTCAAATAAAACCAAATTTAAATTTAATCCATATCCAAATATTTCCAGTCCAAATACAAACCCATTTATAAACTTGCCAACCCCATTTACCCAATAATCACCCAAATAATCTAAAATTACCATAATACCCCTAACCCAAAAATAAGCCTAAACCTAAAAATCCTTTCATTTGCCGCCATTGCCCTTCAACCCCTCACCTCCCCGCGCGTGGCCGCCATGCGCCGCTCTTTAATGCCTGCATGACCGCCACGCACACCACCTTAGTCTGCCACCCTATTTGACCGGCTGCCGCCTAACACTCTGCTCCACTGCCCATGTCAACCAGATCTGCAAAAGAGAAAAAGAATGGACTATATATCCTAAACACCATCATAACCGGCCAAATCAACCATAAATGAGAGGATTTCTTTTCCTTTTTATGTATTCAAAATGGGTATAAAAACCCATACATGCATATAATCTGGGGGCTTTTCGAACAAGAAATAAAAAAGGCAAAAATCTTCAGATCTAAGTTCTTTTCGAGCACAAAAAAGGAGAACCAAAAAAGAAATCTCAAATCCGAGTTTCTAGTAAATAAAAGGTATACTTTCTTACCTTTTTTCTCCTATTTGAATGTAAACAAAAAAATAAAAAGGGAATGATCGGAATCATACCTCGGTTCGAACTAGTGCCGCCGTCGCTGTTCTTGGTCGGGGATGAAACGCTGTCACTCAATTGAGTCTAGAAACTGCCGGTTTTAGTGTAAAAAAGAGGGGTTCAGTTAATCTTAAGTGAAAAGAAAAAAGGGGGGCTTGATCTAGTTTATCCTAGGGTTCTAAAAATCAAAAAACATAGAGGTAAAGGGGGAGGGGGAACGACTTAAGCAAAAAAAGGGGGATAATAATCTGCAGGATTTTTTAGGTTATAACATGAAAAAATGGAATAATTACACACTTAATACCTCCGCCCCAAAATGGTTTTCATTTCTCACATGCCACATGGTACAATCTTACATCTAGTCCCTCTTAGCTTTTTTTTATTCTCAATCTAGTCCCTTTTTGTTTCATTTAATCTGGATAGATTAATAAAAATGGGAAAATTGCAGTATGAGTCCTTCTGCCCTAAAATAGTTTGCAGTCTTGCCCCTCAGCATGGTATAATTACGTCTTTGGTCCTTTATTTTTAATAGCATTTCAATTCGATCCTTAATAGCTTTCAATTTAGTTCCCTTAATTTGTTTTCCCTCTTTTTAGTTCCTAATGTATATTATTATTATTATTATTATTATTATTATTATTATCATTAAGTTATTTTGTATATTGTTATAATATAATATGTTTATAATTATTAGTATGTTGTATAATGATACATCGTCAAATAATATTTATATTTATGTTTACGTTTTAATTTTATTTATAGTTTTGTCAATATATTGTTATTGTAAATATTTTGTTTCGAATTAATTATTCATACATATAACTATTGCGTCTAGCGTAGGCCCTATTCTATTGGGAGTGGCATCCTGTTCTTCGGGTGTCATCTCCTTTGACTGCCATGAATATTAGGGTAATTTTTAAATTGTCATGCATTTTAGAAATTAAAATTAAATTAATTCGGATTCTTATTTTCTTTAATAAATACAATGTGAAGCTCTATGTACTAATTTTGGGCGTTGTGGAGGTGTTAATTCTTCCCCACGCATAACCAACTCTCGGACCCAAATTTTTCTCTGATTTTATTTTCTGGTGTCTAGTCTACCATTTTAAAATGATCGGTGGCGACTCCAAATTTTCGCAGCAAATGACCTTTTTCACAAACATAGTCGCTACAGCATGGAGACTCCGCTGGAGAAATCTTTTTAAAAAATAAAAAAGGAGTTAAGCCTTAATTAAGTTCGCATCATAATTATTAAGGAAAATTTAAATTCAATTTAATTTAATTTTTAATTTCTAAATCCTGCTTGTTAATTGCATCATATGTGATCAGTTTTAGAACCCTTAAGTGGGAGTGATTACTTCGCTTCGTGGGGCTTTCACCTCCGTATGATATAAGGGTCATATTTCCCCGAATTGATGTCTTAGCGACAGTTCGGGTACTGCTCACTCTAGAACTTAAACCGCATATAGTGGACCGTAGGAGTCCACCTATTTAGAACCCTGTTGATATAATGCCTATTTAGAAATAACCCTTTTAGGTTTTGTTCCCTATATATTTACTTTTGTTTGTTGTACATATCCCTATATTGTTAATTAGTTGCTTTATGTTATTTTTTTCAAGCACTTAATTTATTTAATTTGTTATTCGATAGATTAAGTATACTAACTTGTTTCCTTTTTTGTGTTGATTTGTTTTTTTATTTTTATTATTTCGCATCCAATTTGCATGCCATACCATACATAGGTGCTTATTCGAGAAAAGTTTGATTTAGAAGACATTCCACATGGAAGGGGGTTCTGTACAATCAAAAGCAGTAATGCTATAGTATGGGGATGCTCTGAGCGAATGCAGATGGAAAAAGGGGATAGCCTGTCGACCGACCATGTGTTAGAGGTCATTGAGTCCACTTTGATTGTTTCCAAGTAGAATAGACTTCATGAACTGGAAGAAATACGGCAGAGTTGGGATTTAGATATGAAAAACATTTTCTAACAAGAATTCAGTGACATAGCATTGTTGCTGAGTGTTTAGAATGATATGCATTTGTTCAAAGCCTTAACACAGTTTTGGAACTCAGGGTACTGTTGCTTCACTTTTGGAAAGGTAGATATGACTTCCACAATTGAGGTATATACGACCTTACTCTACTGTCCGAAATTCAAGGAAGGGAAAGTCTACATCAAGCCTAAAGACCCACTGTCTTTCCTACAAAGTCTAACTAGCATCACTGGGATAAGCAATGAATTGTTTCAAGGAAAGATTACGAGAAAGGGAAAGACCAATTGCATAGCCTTACCACATATTCAAGATTTAATCTTTTTCCATCCTAACCCACCGAAGAAGAGGTAATTGTTCGCTTTTAGCATTTATGGGATGGTTATCTTTCTAAAAGTTTTGGGGCACATAGACTATGCCACAACAGACCTGTTTGACAAGCTTAAAAAAGGCATTAACCCAGCATCAACCATCCTAGCAGAGACTTTTCGGTCACTAAACGCAAGCAGGAAAATGGGAGGAGGCAAATTATTAGGATGTGTACCATTACTAGAGATCTGGATTCGAAGTTATCTTTGGGAATTGAAGTTTTCCTATCGGATGTGCCTCACCACCTTCTTTCTTATAAAAGTTTTTTGGAAGAATATCAAGCCGGCTTTCGAGACCTCCGAGATAACAACATTAGGTGGAAGGTACCGTGGTTAATTATGAGTGAGTTCTTTTACTGTTGTAGAGAATATGATTGGGTGCCCTTGCCAAGAATTTGGGGAGGAACTGGATATTATCCCTTGCTTGTGTCACACCAGTATGGCTCAATGTAGTTCATTCTTACTACTCATGGTTTGAATACTTCTGATTTCAAACACGAAGGTGACAGTTACAAAGCATAAATCCAAAAAATGAATTGCTCTTGGAAAAATATGCATATGATCGAGGTTTATGATTCACCATTCACTCCAAGCTACGAGCAATGGAGACTTACCCAGGTCAATGATGGCATTCCTTCTGCAAACCAACGAAATGTTTGACCCATGAGAGAACATATGGAAAATGCTCCTTCAGATTTGGAGAAGGTTAAAAAGGTCCATGAGAAGGAGGTACGTGCCTTGGAAAAACGTATCTCTGACCTGAAAGTGGCAAATTATTTAGCCTCAGTAGATGTGGAGAAATACAAGCAGCAAGAAAAAGATTTCTTGAAACAAAATAAGATACTCGAAAAACACCACGATGAGTTGAGGGAAGATTGGTAGGAACTGAAGCAGAATCTACGAAGGAACAGTTTAAGTACCACAACCAGAGAATTATCTACTAAGCTCCTAAAACAAAGAAAGAAAGAGGGCCGACAACTATGCCCGAAAGTATGAAGCTGGCCAGAAGTAGATAGAGAAGAAGACAAAGGAGTTAGAAACGATTGCTCAAAAGTTGGCTTCTAGTCAAGCTCGAAATCATGGACTAAGAGCTCAGAATGAAGAACTTGAAACTCAAATCATGCAATTGGAGGGACTTTTGCAAGATTGCCACAACCAAAACAATGTTCAAGATGAAAATGAGTTGCTAAAAGCAAGGGTGATCGAACTCAAAGACGCTCTTTAGGAGTGCAAGGAGAGACTTGTCTCTTTTGAAGGAGCCTTGCAAGAAGATAATCGCCAGATAGTGTATGGACTTCAACAAGCCGGCCAGCTGAGTCGAGACTATCATAGAGCAATGATGGACGTCATGGTACAAGCACAGTGGGTTGCTCGGCACGTCCAAGGTTTGGTAATGGAAGTACGTGAGCTGTGTATGCGCGTCAGTCCAAAGATGCCATTAGAGTCTCAAGTGCATACCTTACTTCAAGAAGTTGAGGTCTTAGGAATAGAAGCCAAACGCCATATGTAGTGCATTATGTTCGCTTTTTGTAATCAAACATCTTCGTCTAATGAAAGTCTTTCTAAGGACTATTTAAGAATCATCTCCTCCATTGCATTTATTCTAACATAACATTTAACATTTATTTTTACATCATATCTTGCATACATTATTTAGAATAATAGAATTAATTGTGCAAATATCATGACAGAAAGTTTAATTCAAACTGCAATCATTTTGCATCAATACGGTCCTCGTTTGCAAACAAATATAATTGAAGATAGAGTAGCCAACCTAGAACGAGGACAGAAGAACCTTGAATCTCGTTTTGATCGGGCTAAACAAAATATTGGCGAAAAGATTGCCCAGTCACAAGCTTTAATTTAGGCTCAAATAGCTTTAATGCTGAGTAAAGATAAGATTTTAGATGACATCGTTGAAGAACCAGAAGACACTGTGACCGCATCTCACGTTAGGGTTCAACCGAAGACATCGATACCCCAAAGGATAATATACATTAATATTGCTGGTACGTTTGCCAACCAGCAAGAAAGAGCAACTGTGAAACAACCAATTGAGCCGGAGACACTCTACGAGAAAGAAGTACCATATTTGAACATAGTGGAAAAAATTAAAGCTGAGTTGGAAAATAAAAATGAAGAAAGGTTCCGTCTCTTTGCAAAGCAATTCAGAGCTATGCTAGGAGCGAGTGAACAGGGGAATGAGGCTAGTGACTTGAGCCTTGTGTCAGATTTGGTTCTACCATCAAAGTTCAAAACTCCACATTTTGATAAATACGACAAAACCACTTGTCCATCCGCTCACATAACCATGTACTGCAGGAAAATGACACCTTTCATAAGTAACGAGAAGTTGCTGATCCACTATTTCCAGGATAGCTTGACTGGGTTAGCAATTCGTTGATACACGCAGCTTGGTCAGGATAGTATTAAATCATGGAAAGACCTTTCCAGAGCCTTTATTGAACACTACAAACATGTTTTCGACATGACCCTCAGTCGAGTTATGTTGGAGGAATAGAACAACGACTAAACGAAAGTTTGCGCCAATATGCTCAAAGATGGCGTGATATAGCAGCACAGATTCATCTGCATATTCCTGAGCATGATATCACACTGATGTTTCTGAATAGTCTGAGGGGGTATTGTTTGATCGTCTAATAAACAACACCGCTCAAAACTTTGTTGATTTAATAAGAACTAGGGAGTCGATTGAAGTAGCTATAAAAATGGGAGGATTGATACCAGTGAAGTTCTCGAAGACATTACAAGAAAAAGGTGAATGTCGCCAGCACTTACAATGCCCCTACAAACTTCACTATTTCTCAACCCAGACTTCTACTGGGAACACACATGGCTCAAATAAGAAAGAAGATAGATCCCCTAGGAAATAAAATGAGAAGATACCTTTTACCCCACTGTCGATATCGTACATTGAGTCGTATTCCTAGTTGTATAAAGCCAACTTGGTTCGACCCTACCCTGTTACACCATTCAAGCCTCCTTTTCCTGCATGGTATGATGAAAAAGCTCACTGTGACTATCACGCTGGGCCCCATGACACATGGCGGAGAATTGCATTGCTTTTAAGAAATTTGTCCAGAATCTGATAAATACTGGAATTTTAAAATTTGATGACCCGAACGTGGCTAGTAATTCCCTACCAAACCATGGAGGATGCAACATGAATACTATTGAAGATGGAAGTGATATGAAGGCTAAGAAGAGTGTATCTTAGGTTAAGTCCCCTCTTAGATGGGTGTTCCAACAATTGTGCATGGTAATCTAATAGAAAGGGGCACGGAAATAGTAAAAGAAATATGTGGGCCCTATAGTGAGTATCATCAAGAAGAAGTGCATGAGATCCAAAGTTGTGAACAGTTCAGGCAGTTCGTTCAAAAAATGATGAACAATAAAGAAATTGAGTTCTTTGAAAAAGTTGAAGGAAGGAAACAGATAGACGTATGCGCTTCAAACAACCCTGGCATTAAATACAGCGATGACCGGCCTTTTTTCATCTTATCTAAGCCAAAGGAGAAAGTTCACCCTGGGTGGAAAATACAAAAGGTAGTCCCCAAGCTTATCATCTCAGCTCCAGCCCCTTTTTTGTTTAAAAACACACAAAAGTTCCTTGGGATTATGTCGCTCATGTTTTTATGTCGGGACCACAAAAAGAAGGAAAAATGCAAGTAAAAAAAGAATCCACACAGAAGGGGGAAATGGAGGGGTTAAGATCAAAAGTTATAAATGAGGTAGAACATTTTACTAGAAGTGGTCGATGTTACTCGCCAGGGGCTTCAAAGGCTGTGGAGACCCGGATGGACAAGGATGTGAATACCGAGCCTAAAAAATATTTGGTGAGGAACCACCCCCAAGAATAAACGAACCGGTGACTGAAGCACAAGTGCAAGAATTCTTAAAGTTTTTGAGACACAATGAGTACAACATTGTTGAGCAATTTCTCAAACAACAAGCCAGAATCACAATACTTGAGTTGCTTTTAAACTCAGAAAAACACTATAATGCACTCATGAAGGTGTTAAATCAAACATTTATTTCGGATGACATTTTTGTGGACAAGTTAGACCAGAGTGTGGGCCATATCGTTGCAGAAAATTATATCACGTTCATCGATGATGAACTCCTAGAAAGAGGAATAGGGTCCACCAAGGCACTAAACATCACTACCCACTGCAAAGGGTACGTTTTACTTGGAGTGCTTATTGATAATGGTTATGTACTAAATGTGTTGCCGCTAGCCACTTTGCAAAGGTTACTAGTGGAAAAATCCCACATAAAATCGTACCATAATTCAGTGAAGGCCTTTGATGGAACTCAAAGGGAGGTAGTGGGGAAGATTGAGATACGCTTACTGATTGGACAAACATAATATATCGTTGACTTTGTACTGATGGACATTAAGCCAACGTACAAATGCTTACTAGGGAGACCCTGGATCCATTCCGCCGGTGTTGTCCCTTCATCGCTGCATCAAAAATTGAAATTTGTAATCGATAGGAAATTGGTCAGTGTTGGGGTAGAGCAAGACATCATTGCTTCAGTGACGACCGATGCCCCTTATATCCTACTTGATGAAGACACCGTGGAATGTTTTTTCTTAGCTCTGGAATTTGTAAATGCAACTTTCATCACAGAAGGAAGTAGGATCCCACGCCCCAAGTTATCCAATTGTACCAAGATGACTATTCGAGAGACCCTGGGACGAGGAGTTAAGAATAGAAATGGTCTTGGAAAGAACTTATAGGGAAGCCTACGTGCAAAAGGTGTTATTTTTAAGAAAGATCGATACGGGATTGGTCATAAGCCTAGTATGCTGCAAAGAAAAGAGGAATATAGAAAAAGGGAGGAAAGAAGGAGAGCCAGGTTTAAGGGAGAAGATATCCCACGGAAGCCGATGACTTTTCCTCACCTTTAAGATACCTTTGTGTTCAGTGGGATTGTCAATGCCGAGCAGAAGGTACATGAAAATAACCAAGAGAATGACAAGCTTAACAATAAAAAGATGTTTAGCGAATCGCTGGAAGAGATGCTTGTTAACATGATATCTGAGGGAGGAAACAACAACAAGTTTTTAACTGGGATCCACCCTTGCTTTTCGGAGGAGTCACTCAATAATTGGAGCAGTGTCGGTCTGCCTGTAGTTTTTAGGACTAAATCCGAGTAATGCCCCGAACCAACCCTTTTGCTTTTGCCAACGAGCATTAGGGATCTTTTTTAAAAGGGCTACTATGTTAACCTACATGTGTAATAAAAAGGATGTTTTCTATGTTTATCAAATGGAAAACATTCCCAACATCTATTTTTTTATATACATACTCTATATTTTATACAAATACATTCATTCTTTGTCCAAATACATATCTGCCTTTTTATAGGGTCCTTACTTTTGACTGTATGAATGATTCTGAGTCTGATCCTGAGATAGATTTCGAATAGCCTATGTGTTCGGTAGAAATGGCTGAAAGGGAGGGGGACGTGGAATATGAAGTCCCTAATGATTTTGCAAGGTTGATGGCAAGCAAGGAAAAACAAATCCTACCTCACTAGGAGGGGGTAGAGACTCTCAATTTAGGGACCGATGAAGACAAGAGGGAAGTGAAGATTGGCACCATCCTCTCTTCAACGACCAAACACGATTTGATAACTCTACTTCAAGAATTCAAAGACGTAGTCGCTTGGACTTATCAAGATATGCCAGGTTCGAATACAGATATTGTGATGCATAAGTTACCAACAAGGCCTAAATGTAAGCCAGTTCAGTAAAAGCTTAGAAGGATGAGGACTGATATGTTGTTAAAAATCAGGGAAGAAGTGAGGAAACAATTTGATTTTGGTTTTCTAAAAGTTGCAAAGTACCCAGAATGGGTCGCGAACATAGTCCCAGTACCAAAGAAAGACGGGAAGGTGCGCATGTGTATTGATTATAGAGATCTCTATAAAGCAAGCCCAAAGGATAATTTTCCTTTGCCTCATATTGACACTTTGGTTGAAAATACGATGGAGCATTCATGGTTCTCTTTCATGGATGGCTTTTCAGGGTACAATTAAATAAAGATGCACTCGGAAGACATGGAGAAGACTACATTCGTGACCGAATATGACAAATTCTATTACAAAGTAATGCCCTTCGGGCTTAAAAATGCTGGGGCAACTTATCAAAGGGCCATGGTGACTCTCTTCCATGATTTGATACACAGAGAAATTGAGGTGTACGTGGATAATATGATTGCCAAATCCCGAACTGAAGAAGAGCACATTCAGAACCTGAAAAAGCTATTCCAAAGATTAAGAAAGTATCAGTTGAAGCTTAACCCTGCCAAATGCACCTTTGTAGTGACGTTTGAAAAACTCTTGGGATTTGTGGTTAGTAGATGAGGAATCGAGATTGACCCTGACAAAGTGAAAGCTATTCAAGATCTTCCGCCACCTCAGACACAAGAAGAAGTTTGAGGCTTTTTGGGAAGATTAAATTATATATCTCGGTTCATTTCTTAATTAACCGACAAGTGTGATCCTATTTTTAGATTACCTCGAAAGAACAACCCAGGAGTATGGGATAAGGAATGCTAAAAGGCTCTAGAAAAGATCAAAAAGTATTTGACAAGCCCCCCAATTCTAGTGGCACCGGTACTGGGTAGGCCATTGATCTTATACCTGACAGTTTATGAGAATTCAATGGGATGTGTATTGAGGCAACATGATGAGTCTAGAAAAAAGGAAAGAGCCATTACTACTTGAGCAATAATTTCATCGACTACGAAACACGGTATCCACCAATTCAAAAATTATGTTGTACTTTGGTGTGGGCCACCAAAAGGTTCATGCAATATATGTTGTATCACACCACCTAGTTGATATCCAAGTTAGACCCGTTAAAGTTCATGATAGAAGCACCGGCATTGACTAGGAATATGGCCCACTAGAAAATGTTGCTATCTGAGTTTGACATTATCTATGTAAGCCAGAAAGTGGTAAAAGGGAGCGCTATAGATGGTTTTTTAGCAAGTCGTGCCTCAGATGATTATCAGTCCTTGAACTTTAATTTTCCTGACGAGGACCTGATATGTATCATGACTGAAGAATAGATTGCCCTAGAGGAAGAGTCATGGAAATTGTATTTCAATGGGGCATCTAATGCCCTTGATCATGGAATAGGTGTAATATTGATTTCCACGAACGATGTCTACTATCCTTTCATGAGTAGATTAGAATTCTTCTGCAGAAATAACATCACTGAGTATGAGGCTTGTGTTATGGGATTGCATGGGGCCATCGAAAGGAAGTCAAGATACTCTAAGCTTTTGGAGATTCGTCTCTGGTTATTTATCAGCTTCGTAGAGAATGGGAAACAAGAGACCCAAAGTTAATTAAGTATCACGATTTAATCTAAGAGCTAATTAAAGGATTCGAGAAGGTTAGTTTTACCTACCTTCCAAGAGAAGACAACCAAATGGCAGACGCCCTAGTGACCTTAGCCGCAATGTTTAAAGCAAGTACAAGGGCAGAAATCAGACCAATAAGAATGCAAACTTTTGAAATACCTGCTTACTGTTGCAGCCTGGAAGAAGAAATGGATGGCAACCCGTGGCACCATGATATCTTGAAGTATATCAAATTCCAAGCTTACCCTAAAGAAGCAAATGAGAATGATAAAAGACTCTTAGAAGAATAGCAGTTGGGTATGTCTTAGATGGTGAAGTCTTGTACAAAAAAGGTAAAGACCAGATACTGTTAAGATGCGCTAATGCTCGGGAAGCCAAGAATATTCTCCTAGAAGTGCATGATGGTTTGTGCGGGACACACGCCAACGACTTTTTGATGGCCCGAAAGATCATGAGATACTGATATTACTCATCAACCATGAAAAGAGATTGCTTTGACTATGCCAAGAAGTGTTACAAATGCTAAATATATGCTGACAAGATTCATTCTCTGCCACTACCTTTGCATACCATGAACTCACCATGGCCTTTTGCAATGTGGGGTATGGATGTTATTGGACAAATTCATCCAAAGGATTCCAATAGACGTCATTTCATCCTGGTGGCTATTGATTGTTTCACTAAGTGAGTAGAAGTAGCCTCCTACGCCAATATCACCAGGGCAACAGTTTGCAAGTTTATAAAGAAGGAGATCATTTGTCGATATGGCTTGCCAGAAAGGATCATCACTAACAATACTTCAAATTTGAATGATAAAATGATGACTGAAGTGTGCAAGCAATTTAAAATAATGTACCACAGTTCCACCATCTATCGCCCTAAGATGAATGAGGCAGTGGAAGTAGCAAATAAGAACATCAAGAAGATCATAGCGAAGACGACAAAAACCTTCAAAGACTGGTATGAGAAGCTACCATTTTCCATGTTTGCCTATCAAACGTCTGTACGTACATCGACAGGGGCAACACCATATTCTTTGGTTTATGGGACAGAGGTAGTATTAGCCATTGAGGTAGAAATCTCGTCGCTTTGAATTTTGAGCGAAGTGAAGTTGGATGAAGCCGAATGGGTAAAGGCTAGGTATGATCAACTGAATCTCATTAAAGAAAAGAGATTGAGAGCTATCTGCCATGGTCAAATGTATCAAAAGAGGATGATGCAAGCTCATGTAAAGAAAGTCCGCCCAAGGGAATTTCGAGAGGGGGATCTAGTGCTTAAGAAGATCCAGCCGATTTAGAGGGACTTCCATGGGAAGTGGATGCCAAATTAGGAAGGGCCCTATGTCATTAAGAAAAACTTTTTTGGAGGGGCGTTAATCCTAACAAAGATGGATAGAGGTGAACTGAGCTGAGCAATCCAGTAAAATCAGACTCGGTCAAAAAGTATTACGCCTGAAGGAAAAGAAAAAGAAAAAAAGTAAATTAAAAAAGAAAAAGAAAAAAAATGAGGTTCAAGAATGAAAACTCGAAAAGGACTTCTTGAAACCAATAAGGGATTTGAGTTGAAAACCCGTAAAGGGTGGCTCAAATGAATTTTGAGATGAGGCATCCAATAGGCAAACCCTCTCGAAAAATACAGTGCTTTGTAGAAGAGCTTGAGGCAAAGGTTCTACCTCTAACGATGGGCTCGCGCATCATTCATACAGTGAATACCTAGGACTTTGTATCACCTTCCATTTTCTTTTGCCTCATGTTTGCCATTACATTTTTGAACTATATCATATTTACTAATAAAATACTATTTTATACTCTTTTATTGTTTTCTCGAACATCCTGCAAGTGAGTAACATAGATTCATGATAAGCAAAAGATTTCTTGGCATTACAATGTTCTAGTCCTAGCATACAAAGTGCAGGTGATTCAAGGGAAGAATCAACCTCGATATAAAGGATCCTACATGCCAAAGAACACTCACAGGAGGATCTCAAGCGCCAAGTTTTTAAAATACACCAAAATGAGGCAACACGTGTCATCTAAACGCGAACTTGTCCAAGAAAAAGTAAGAAGATGGCAACTACAAGGACATAAAGATTTCAAGGAAAAACTTGAAAAAAAAAAGAAAAAGAAGAAAAAATGCGAAGAGAAAAACCCGAATAGAGGCACTTCATGGAAATAAATCTAAAATGAAAACCTAAAAGGGCGCTTTAGAATGGACTCTCAAACTCAGAAGAAAGGGTCAAAAGGTTGAACACGTATGTGAGATGGGGTGTCACTATCACATGAAGAAGGTGAATAAAATAGCAAGAAAATCAACATCACTCAATCAAAGCAAAAATTTCGAAACGATATCGAGATATCATTACCCATGCATCGTATAGGATAGGCATCCTTAAGATTAGGAGCATGCTAACTCATATTATTCAGGTATCTTGGCTATTTTCATGGTAGGTACTAAAGAATTAGAGGAATACCATATTTGTGCTATTGGGGAAGCAGATCTTAACAAAGAAGCAAGAGTCAAACCTGACTAGGATATTCGATGAATGACGCCAAAATGATCAGAAATCGGGGCATCATTTTGAATATTTCTATTCTTTAGCCTACAGGAAACAATAGAAATTCCTGACACTTGTGACATTAGAGAACAAAATGTTGTTGAAAACGATTCTATACAAGAAGAGCTCGTGACTGCAAGATGAAAGTTCTACATAGGAAGAACTAGTAGTCTTAAGATTTCAGAGTAAGAAATTCTATATAGGAAGAACTAGTAGTCTTAAGATTTCAGAGTAAGAAGTTCTATATAGGGAAGACTCATGACTCAGATACTCCAAGGCGAAAAAGTTCCATATAGGAAGAACTTGCAGCTTAAAGAATCCAGATAGCGAAGGCTTCTATACAGGAATAACCTATAGCTCGGAAGATTTTGAAGTAGAGAGTTTTATATAGGAAAAGTATCCACTTCAGGATTCTGAGACGAGAAGTTCTATATAGGGAGAACTCTCAATTTGAAGAATCCACCCATGATGCGGAAGGTTCTATATAAGGAGATCCTGCAGCGATGATAATATAATTGAAGGTAAAAAGTTTTATATAAAAAGGACTTGCAGCCCAAAGACTTTGCCAAAGACAAGCAGAATTCTATATAGGAAGAATTCGCTTCTCCAAAGCTCTAGACAGAAGAAGAGTGAGCAGTTTTATATAGGAAGAATTTGTGACACTGAATCTCTAGTTTGAAGACTTTGTCTCTCCAACGGATTGCTTAATTTTGAAGATTTTGCCTCTAGTGGCAGCCAGATGGACCAATTGATGTCCAAGGGATAGACGATGGCCAGAGGAAGAAACCTTGAACCCAAACCCATCAGGACAAAATGGTTATTCTTTCGTATTTTCTCTATTCCTATTACACAACAATGAGCAAAGAGGGGCATCTATAATAACCCATTTTGTCCTAGGCTTAGACCCAAATTAAAGAAAATAAAAATGTAGATCCAAATTAAACCTAATCCAATTCAAATAAAACCCAAATTTAAGTTTAATCCATATCCAAATATTTTCAGTCCAAATACAAACCCATTTATAAACCTGTCAAACCCATTTACCCAATAATCACCCAAATAATCTAAAATTACCCTAATACCCCTAACCTAAAAATAAGCTTAAACCTAAAAAACATTTCATCTTCCATCACTGTCCTTCAACCCTTCACCTTCCCCGTGCGTGGTCACCACACACGCCACCTTGGTCTACCACCCGCTCTGACCGGACGCCGTCTGACACTCTGCTCCACCGTCCATGTCCATTAGATCTGTAAAAAGAGAAAAGAAATGATTATATATCCTAAACACCATCATAACTGGCCAAATCAACCATAAATGAGAGGATTTCTTTTCCTTTTTATGTACTCAAAATGGGTATAAAAACCCATACATGCGTGTAATCTGAGGGCTTTTCAAACAAGAAATAAAAAAGGTAAAAATCTTCAGATATAAGTTCTTTTCGGACATAAAAAAAGAGAACCAAAAAAATCTCAGATCCAAGTTTCTAGTAAATAAAAGGTATACTTTCTTACCTTTTTTATCCTATTAGAATGTAAACAAAAAATAAAAAAGGGGATGATCAGAATCATACCTCGGTTCGAGCTAGTGCCGCCGCTGTTATTGTTCTTGGTCGGGGATGAACTACCGTCGCTCAATCCAGTCAGAAACTTCCAGTTTTAGTGTAAAAATAGGGGGTTCGGTTAATCCTAAGTGAAAAGAAAAAAGGGGAGCTTGATCTAGTTTATCCTAGGGTTATAAAAATCAAAGAACATAGAAGTAAAGAGGGAGGGGAACGACTTAAGCAAAAAAAATGGGGATAATAATCTGCAGGCTTTTTAGGTTATAACATGAAAAAATGGGATAATTACACACTTAATCCCTACGCCCAAAATGGTTTTCGTTTCTCACCTGCCGCATGGTACAATCTCACATCTGGCCCCTCTTAGCTTTTTTTGATTCTCAATCTAGTCCCCTTTTGTTTCATTTAATCCGGATAGATTAATAAAAATGGGAAATTATAGTATGAGTCTTTTCGCCCTAAAATAGCTTACATTCCTGCCCCTCTGCATAGTATAATTACGTCTTTGGTCCTTTGTTTTTTTAATAGCTTTGCAATTCGGTCCTTAATAGCTATCAATTTAGTTCCCCTAATTTGCTTTTTCCTTTTTTAGTTCCTAATGTATATTATTATTATTATTATTATTATTATTATTAAGTTATTTCGTATATTGTTATAATATATAATATAATATGTTTATAATTATTAGTATATTATATAATGATACATCGTCAAATAATATTTATATTTATGTTTACATTTTAATTTTATTTATAGTTTTGTCAATATATTGTTATTGTAATTATATTTTGTTTCGAATTAATTATTCATACATATAATTGTTGCGTCTAGCGTAGGCCCTATTGTTCTGGTATTCTATTGGGAATGGCATCCCGTTCTTTAGGTGTCATCTCCTTTTACTGTCGTGAATATCAGGGTAATTTTTAAATTGTCATGCATTTTAGAAATTAGAATTAAATTAATTCGGATACTTATTTTCTTTAATAAATACAATGTGAACCTCTAGGTACCGATTTTGGGTGTTGTGGGTGTGCTAATCCTTCCCCACGCATAACCAACTCCCGGACCCAAATTTTTCTCTAGTTTTATTTTCTGGTGTCCAGTCTACCATTTTAAAATGATCGGTGGTGACTCCAAATTTTTGCAAGAAATGACCTTTTTCACAAATATAGTCGCTATAGTGCCCAAATCTTTTTGGGTCCATGAGTATTAGCACCCAAAATCTTGGTTCCCTTAGGAATCCAAGAAGCAATAGCACTAATATCATTAGAAGTAACAAGTTCCTTAGGAACCCAAACACTTCTAACTTTCTTATCATATAAGGGCCTTTGCAAGCCTCTTTGTTTGTATCCACCAAAGTTTCTTTTCATATAGTTGGGTTTTGAAGAAGTTTTCTTTTCAAAACTAGATTTTCCAACTTTGTTCAAAGAAGCTTTGAGATCACCCACTTCCATTTGGTGATCATCATGAACTTTGGAAATAATGTTATGCAAGTCTTTGTTTTTCTTTTCAAAATCCTTTTGATATTCTTGCAAATCCAACACCTTCTTTTCAAGTTCCAAATTAGTTTTGGATAAAGAATCATTTTAATTTTTATCCAAAACTAGATTTCTCAATTTTGTTCAAAGAATCTTTGAGATCACCCATTTCCCTTTGGTGATCATCATGAACTTTGGAAAGAAGGTTATGCAAGTCTTTATTTTTCTTTTCAAAATCCTTTTGATTTTCCTGCAAATCCAACACCTTCTTTTCAAGTTCCAAATTAGTTTTGGATAAAGAATCATTTTGATTGTTCAAATAGGAAATTGGTTTCTTGTTTTTCAAAAGTGATTTTTTATATTTTAAGACTAATTCGTCATATACCTCTTGCAACTCATCATAAGCTTCTTGAAGCTCATCAAATGTAAAATCAAAATTAGATGATTTTGAGGTTACCTTAGGATCATCTTCTAGTGCCATGAGACAAAGGTTGGCCACTTCTTTCTCTTCTTCATTGAATGATTCCTCGTTACTCCAAGTAGCAATATGATCCTTGAGCGTCTTCTTCTTCCCAAAGCTCTTCCTCTTTAGTTGGGGACAATCAGTCTTGATGTGCCCCGGTTTCTTACACTCATAGCAAACTATTAATCATTCTCTTTCTCCTTGTTCTTATTCTTGAAACCATCTCTCCGATGGAACTTTCTTCTTCAGTTGGATTTCATGAATCAAGTGAACCTTTTGGCTAGCATAGCCAATTCTTCATCTTCTTCCTCACTATAATCACTCTTCTCTTGTGAAGCTTTGAGAGTAATTTCTATCTTCTTCTCCACCTCTTTCTTTTGTATTTTCTTTTTTTCTCTATTCTTCTCTTACTTTCTTCATAATCTCATTAGTGAGAAGAGACCTCGTAAGAGCATCAAACTTCAAAGTCTTGAGATCTTTGGCTTCGATGATGGCGACCCTCTTTTCATCCTATGAATCGAGAAGAGAATAGATAAGCTTCCGAACAAGCTTGTCTTCTGGAATAATTTCTCCAAAGCCTTTAAGTCCGTTGACGAAGACAGAGAATTTATTGAACATCTTGGTGATGTCCTCATCCGGTTCTATTTTGAAGTTCTCATAACTCAAGTTGAAGAGTCCAATCTTGATCTCCTTGACATCATTGGTGCCCTCGTATGTAACTTTGAGTTTGTCACATATCTTCTTTGCACTTATACAAGAAGACATCTTTGAGTACTTATCCGGTCCAAGAGCATAAAAGATCATGTACATTGCCTTGTCGCTGACTTGCAACTTTCTCTGATCTTTAACGGTCATCTCTTGCTTAGACTTGGGAATGAGCTGGTCTCCTTCTCTCTTCATAGGAATAGTCAGTCCATCTTCCACTACATCTCAAAGGAGGTATTCATTGGATTTAACAAAGAGCCTCGTCCTATTCTTCCGATAAGGATAGTTATCCCTATTGAAATAAGGCAGCTTGGTGATGAATTGAGACTTGTAGAGGTTGGTGCCGGAAGTAAAGGCCATGACTTGATCGACGATTGATTGAATCACCTTAGGATCGACTCAATAGGGTGTTAATTCTTCCAAATAGTGTAGCTCTGATACTAATTGTTAGGATGATCAATCAATGGAATGTGGCCAAGAATGGGTGAATTGACAATTTAAAAAATTGTGGAAGCAAATTGGAAAGTAAAAAGATTGTTACACAATGAGTTATAGTGGTTCAATCTTCTAACAAGGTTTACATCCACTATCTTAGCTTCCCACTAAGGATTTTCCCAAATTCACTAAGAATTTCTTCCCTTTTTTAGGCTCAAGAGGAAACCGTTACACACTCAAAGCTTCTACCCCAAAGCTTTGCGACAACTCTCTTTTACAAGAAGAAAGATGGCAAACTGAAAAATTCTCTCAAAGGTGATATTGTTTGCCCAATACAAAGTTCACTCAAACCCCAAGCTTGAATCAAAAGATTACAAATATGTTCACTCAAATGAGTTACAAGATTTGACTCTAAATGGCTTAAAGATTGTTGGATATGTGCTTGAATGCTTTAGACTTGATCAATTAGTTGTTGTTGTAGTTTTGGAGACTTGTTTATATACTCTGTCTTTGATTTCTAACCGTTTGGGTGGTTGAGATATTTAATAAAGCCGTTGGGCTGCATTTTTCCCACAATAAATGTTGTTTGCCAACAATGGGTATTGGTACACAGGTTGTCGTATCGATACCTACCAAAAGAAGAAATAGCCATTGTACAAAGAGGTATCGATATGTAGAAAGCCGTATCGATACATAGGGTTGGTTTTACAAAGGCGTACCGATATGGTCCGTACTGTATCGGCAATGGTCTTACTCACTGGAATCTTGATAACTTATGCAACAAAACTCGTATCGATACGCCTATAAGGGTATCGTTACGCTATAATTGATTTTCAAAGTTATGGTTCCAATAAAGTGACAAGGCAATGGTCGAATATTTATTACAAAAGATTTGAAAAATCTTAACACTCGGTACCGGTACGCATAAATCCGTAACGATACTCTTAAGCAAAATTGGTTCCCAAGTTGAATGGCGTACCGATATGGCTATATGCGTATCGGTACCCTATAGCCATCAAGTATAAATATGATTTCCAATAGCTAAACCCATATCAATACGGCCAATGGTGTATCGATTAGCCTGGACCAATTTGGCTAGTTCGAGCACCAAAATATTTAGAAAATATTTGAGATTTAAGGTTTTGACTTAGAAATAATTTTAAGTTCGAATCTTTGTCAATTTTGTGAGCCTTTTGAATACTTAAAAATTTATTCATTTTACAAAATAGTCTTTGAAATTCCTTGTTATATCAAAATTGAATAAAGGTTTTACAAAGTTCATGTTGAAATGTATGTTTTATTTTGTTGCTTTTGTTTTATTTATTTATTGTTAATTTAGTTAACATTTTTGAACATAAAAACGAGCGTTTTCGCAAACGAATAAATGAACATGTTTGTGAACACTTAAACGGACATATTTGTGAACACTTAAATGAACACGTTTGCGAACACTTAAACAAACACGTTTGCGAACACTTAAAGGAACACGTTTGTGAACACTTAAACGAACATGTTTGTGAACACTAAACAAACGAACACGAACACCTTCAAAATTAAATAAACGAACAAGAACCGAACATGAACACCTTTATTAATAAACAAACGGACATAAATATAGTCTTATTTGTTCAAGCTCGGTTCATCTACACTCCTACATCGGAAGAGTGTTTATTAATTGAGCCCTCCTTTTTTGGCAATGGAGATCATTGCTTAATTCGATTATATTATAGATGTAGCTGATCTGTTATAATCACTCTCCAAATTTTAGCCATAATATAGTTCTGTTCTATATTATTCAGACTTACCATAATCACTTAACTTGTGCTCGTTAATTAAGTGTGGCTAACAGCAAGTCTATCTAAAAATTCTAAATTTTACTTTGTTCCACTGTAATTGCATAATTAATTATCGCATTGATATGATAATGCATCATATCAGTTATATATAAGTCTCTTTGAAAACATGTAGGTCAATTATAGAAAATCCATCCTTACGGCCCATGATATCAATGGCAAACCAAAGTTCCAATTCCAAATGTAAAATTATTTATACCTCGTAATCAAAAGGAGTAAAATTAATAAGATATAAAAACAAACCATTTTGTCTTCTGGTTTTTGCTATGTTCAAATTCAAGGAATTTGATGGCTGCCAAACAACAAAGGTTTGGCGTAAAACAGGCGTTTGCCTACTTGATTTTACGCCTTAAACGGCCATTTGCTCACAGTTAAAAAATTTAGCTTCTACTCAAATGGACGTTGCCGGCCAACGGGCTTCCACTCCTCAATGGCTACAGAAAGCGTAGAAATTAGAGAAACAAGTTAATATCAAAGATGACCATACAAAATTAGGGATAGGTACGAGTTTGGATTTTGGCCGACCCGATTTCATTCTTTAAAAAATTAATCTGAAAATTATATACATCAACTCAAACTTAACCCTACCCGATCTATTTAAAAAATCAATTTTAGGGATCTAATTGTTAAAAACTAATTTTTGAGACCAAATTATAAATAAAAATCTAATTTTAAGGATCTAATTGTAAAAAATACAAAAAAGTGTGTTATTACAAATATCTCTAAAAATATAGGAAAAATTATATTGCTAGTCACAAGTCAGATATTTTTTACCATAAATCAAATCCGACCTTTAATAAAAATTAAACCCGATCCAAACTTAATTTTTTTTAAACAAAAAATCTGACCCGATGAAGTGAGAGAGTGAAACACTGACTCCACGAAAAGCCCATCCATATACAAAATCCACCGCGAGCAAAAATAATATATGTGGATTCCCAAATTCCATAAAATCAGAAAATAGAACAAAAACTCTGATTAAATCCAAAATAGCTAAGTGAGGGAGTGAAACACTGACGCCATGAAAAGCAAAATGGAAAAGAATAGAATTCAACTAGGATCCAAGGAGTTTCCAATACCAAAGTAGTCAACTTGATGTTCATTAGATTAACCATACACATTCCCATGAATACTACAAAAGTTCATGTCTTTAAGTTCAAAACCCATGACCGGAGTGACAGGCAAAATAAGTCGGAGAAAACTGCATTGGGGTTGACATCTTGATCCCGTCGAGAGAAAATTATAATTTTAAATTTATTGAAGGGTAAGTTCATCTTTCCATTTTAAAAGTGAGATGCCTTCCTCTGTTCCGTACAATTTTGGACGAATTTCATTTTGTTTATCAGCTAAGAAACATCGCTCCCCCTCCATTTTTCTTTCCTTCTTGTTCTCAGCTCTATCAAGCATCATTTATTTCTATTTTCCTTCCATTCTCTCTTTCTTTTCAATTTTCTGTTGTGCCAACCACAACCTTAATTCCCTAAGGTCATATACCACAAAAACCTCAAGTCCTCTCCTTTTAAAAACGAGCGACAGAAATTGAACAAACAATTGATGGCCCCTAAAACACGTGTTTGCAAAATTAAACTCACTCAAATACAATTTAACCCTTGCAAAAAGATATATAATAAAGCACTCTAAAATATGTACAATAGAAAGATGAAAATGGAGAACTACTGAGTGTCCCTTTAGTTTTAGAAAATATTTTTTATTTTTTTTATTTTCATTTTTAAAAAATAATTTTTATTTTCAATTTTTTAAAAATTAAAAAACATGCTCGGTTAATAAGAAGAAAACTTATTTTCAAAAATAAAAAATAGTAAAAATGTGTTTGATACATAGTTTTTTAAAATAGAAATAAAAAAAATTATTAAATAATTAAAATAAAATATAGTTAAAAAATATTAGTATAATAATAAATAAATAAAATGAGTAAATAAACCAAAATTTTAAAAATAACATTAGGAGGATTCGAACCCGCGTTAAAATGAAGTTAAAATTTAAAAAAAACTTTCGATTTCATATCTAACATATTTTCAATGAAACATATTTTTTACGTATTCAATTTTTCACTTATTTTTGTTTTAATTTTTTAAAAATATTTTTAAAAATTTTCAACCGAAGTCTTCTTCACCGTTTTCCAATTTCCAAGAAAATGAAAACAGACTTTATTCTCTAGAACTAAACTAACCCTAAATTTCTCTTGATTTCTTGCTTGGACATAATTCTCTCACTTCCTGGAGTGTTCCTTAAGTGTATTTATATCAAAGAAGATTGTAGCCATTTATGGCCTTTAGGGATGAAAAATGGTCATTGGAACTGGAAGTGCAAATATTCTTCTTCTCGAGACTGATTCCATGGGTAAAATAACTTGGAAATATAATTCCATTCCTCAAAACACTTTGAAGAGGATTTTAATCAACTCGAAAACATTAGATATATTTCAAACACAAGTTTTTATTGTTTTAAAGACTTGAAAAAATCATCCTAAATGTTGTTATATCAAAAGCTTATAAGATCAAAGCTAACAATAATATTGTAGTAAATAGTAAGTAGTAAATTATGATAGATAAAACAGAATATATAAATTTAATAATTAAAATTTCAAATAAAGCACAGAAGGAAGAAATCTAAGGCTTACTTTTTAACACAAATTGAGCACATACATAGTCAACAAGCAACATGAAGATACTATCTTTATTCATATCCATCTAAAGTAAATCATGGGGGGCAAACGATCCTATTCTTATGGATCGTATTTAAAGCATGAAACAAAATGATTATAGGCGGGGTGATAAAAGGTTTAGGCCTAAAGTTCATAGGTCTTATGTTAGAATCTTAAGTAATGTTATCTTCTAAAAAAACAGTAGTTAAAGCATGAAAAAAAGCCCTCTCTCTTAACTCACAAGAACACAACTATTTTGTTGCGAAAAAACGGAAAGAAAGAGTGAGTTATGAACAGTGTAGATTCTGAATATAGTCCATAACTGTTTAGCTTCAGGTATTCAGGGAAGATATAGATTACTTTGGTGGCCTTCTGTTCGAGAACAGAATATCTTCTACCTTGCTTTTTATGTTGTTCCCCACTCTACACATGTCCTTAGCTACCTTGGAGCCGATGAGGTTTGCAATCCTTGTAAACCTGCATCTAGAATTCAACAATTAGACCATCATCAAGATTCAAGATCATGCTGTTTTAACAAGAACCAAATAGAGAGGCTTATATCCATCCATTAACATGTCAAAAACCATCTGCTTGCCTGTTCAAGAAGTCATCTTGTACAGAATGGTGAGTGGGATTGCGAGTTTGATGCTGATGAACATCGCGATCTTCAGAGAAAAAGAAAAGCCAAGGGTTAATACATGACAAATACGGGAACAACTAAAGAAGTGAAGTTGGGAAGGTTAAAGGGCTATTGACCCTTCATCTTCTGCATCGATTTAATGAAAGCAAGAGCAGCAGCAGGATCAGGAGGAGGCGGAGGAGTTGCTAAATGCCGCAGATACTGAAACCAATGCAATGTCAGCTTGTGCCAATCATAAAACAATTTGAATTAGATCAACGAATACACAAGTTTATCAAAAGTGCCCAAAGCCGTGGAATTTAAACCATTATTCCACTTGCATCAGAGTTCATGATTTCTGTCAACAATTGTAACGAGAAATTGATGCTTTGAATGACAACTACCCATAAACAGAAAGAGCATGAGCATGGGGATGGGGATGGGGATGGGGATGAATAAGTGAAAATTTTCATTGAAAGAGAATGAGAGATACCGCTAGGCCTTGACAATGAGGCAATTGAGGTTCGGCACCATCTTTATGGATTGAATCTTCAGTTTTGCTCATAAACACGGATTTTCCAGCGCAAACAAATTTAAAATCTTCAACGCCAGTCGGATTCTTTTGAGCTTTTGTCTCAGCTAGTCCAACATGATTGCTTTTTACTGCTAAAGAGAATACATTATTCAACAATAAGAAATGGGTCTTAGAATTTGATCAGAAATCATCGGAACAAACAACGAATCAAAGCAATGCATAATATTGGGAGATAATAACGTAGCGAGAGAGAGAGAGAGAGAGAGAGAGAGAGGAAGAGAGAATGACCATGAGGGAGAGAACTTGGAATGCCGATGCAAAAAGGGTCGCGATTTTGGGATTTGAGAGCGGAAGAGTAATAAAGAAATCCTTTGCATGATTTTAATTTTACTTTTCCATTTTCTTTTTCAAGATTATGTTTCTTTTCCTCTTCTCTGCTTCTCTCCATAACTTCCTTTCTACTTTTTTACTCAAGATTCAGCGAAATGCAAAACAGAGCAGAGAGAGAAATGGAATTAGGATAAAAATGGAGGATGAGCTTAATCATACCTTCAAACCCAAACCCGATATCTCAGCCTCATTAGTTCCAATAACTCAATTTAATTTGATTTATTTATGGAAGATGTCAACTCAAATCAATTTTCCAATTTAATTATATTTTAGGTTCTATTATTAATTTGAAACTAGATAAATCAAACCTTAATTTTTATTTTCTCAGATTTAAATATTTTTTTAGCTCTTAAACTAATTATATCTTACTCCTGTTTAAATTTTTAATCCATGGCTTAACAATTAGACATATATTTGTATAGGGTTAGAAATAAAATAACAAAAAATAACGTACAAGAATAAAAGAACAAATAGATAGAGAAAGAGGGAGATTTATATTATTCTCAAAAATAGACTTGTATACAATGTCTTAATCAAATCATCTATAAACATAATAAGTACATAATACATTGAACTCTAATTAATGTAGATAATATTCCTAATGATAAAGTAAGTCAAATCTCCTTGATAAAGTTCCTCTCATGATAGACATCCATATAGATAAATATTCATAACACTCCCCTTGGATGTTATCATGATAGATAAATATTCATAACACTCCCTCTTGGATATCTATGAAGATAATGTGCCTCGTCAAAACCTTACTAAGATAAAAACCCAGTGGGAAAAAATTCTTTAGTGAAGGAAAAAGATTACACACATCTTTGATACGCATAACATGTTGCCTCATTAAAAACCTTACTAGGAAAATCCATTGGGACAAAACATCGGTTAAGGGAAAAAGAGTGCAACGCATATTTACTCCCCTTCATGAAAACATCACATAAGATCTTTGAATCTTCATAATTCAATCTTGAATACTATTTTTCTAAAGTTCGTGAGGAATGAAACTTTGGAGTAATAGGTTCCATTTTGTCATCTTTGATGTATCCATCTTTCGATTGAGATATACATCTTGCATTATCTGTGCACAAGATAACTCTGCATCATATCTTGTGAAAGTAAATCATATATCTTTTGGATATGTTGGGTCAATGGTCTTAGCCAAACACATTTTTGGCTTGGCTCATGCATAACAATTATTTCTACAAGATTTGAGGAGGCATCGATGAATGTTTGAAGATCTAAAGGTAATGATCATGTATATCCATGGATATTTCTTGACCAAATAACATATGGTGCTTCAAAACCAAGAAAAGATATAATTATCTTTATTCACATCCAACAATCTTATAATTATTAGGATACTCAATGGATATGCTTTATTCATATTGAATCTCGTTAAGAATCTTTCAGCATATTTAAGTACTCGATCTTTAGTTCGAGACAAAACCCTATCTCAAGATTCTTTTTCTCGAATACTTTGAAAGCTCTTCATGAGTTTTCAATTTGAAGCTCTCCAGGAGTTCTAATGATATTCAAATTATCATAATGAATCTTGATCCAAACTCATTTATAAAATACATAAGGAAATATGATCATTCTTACAGTATTTCCGTAATCAGTACTCACTAAGGCGATTATACCAAATGTGCCAAAATATAAATATTCAAAGGGCATATCTAAATATTTTTTTTCGGAAATTTTCAAATACTTCTAGCATTTTAAATCCATCAATGATAACTTTCCTTTTATAGGGATCTACAAAATGATTAGACGCATATAAAATATTTCATAAGTGCCAAAGTAATTGCATCCACCATGAAGTAATTAGAATTCTTCATAAATCATAATTCAAGTCGTATTTACGACTACTTATTTGCGCCTCACTTGCATTACACCTTTAGGTGTTTGGACTGTTGGTCCAAATACTTCTCTTTTAGAAGTTCAAAGCGTCCTTCTACATTGACTAATTCAATATATATACTTCTGGATAGATTTCTATACAAGATCCTCATTTTCTTTCTTTACTTCTGTAGAAGTATTCTATGTAAAATTATTTGCAAAATCGTTGTCGATAACTTTTCAATTTTCTGGTTCCATTCTCGTAGTGACATATCTCTTCAAGATTTCAATATTTATTTTAGGTACCCGAAACTCTTCAAGAGTTTTATTATTAGTTATGTCTTGGGTCTCTTCAGGAGCACCCGCCTCCAATATATGACCATCTCATACTACTTTCCATTTATGAGAATTTTGATCATTGGAACCAATTTTAACTATCAATGCTCCAAGCATGATTTACATCCATTCGCTCTAACATGTATTCAAATTTAGAGCATTTTTAGCTAGTATATAAGACTTGATTACTTTCATTAGGTCAGTAAATATGCCTGGCAGTTGACATACAATAACTTGAATTATCTTATGAACTTTTAGTTTATATCTGATGATCTAAATAATGATAATTCATTTCCTTCTTTATCCAGCTGATTATTCTCTCCCCCTGATATTGAGAAAAAAATATCATCTCATAAATGATTCTCCAATTAATGTTTAAGAATTTAAACATAAAAGGAAACTCGTACTCAATATATATTCTCAACCTTTTTTATTTACCCATTTTGTGCGTTGTGGTGGAGTAATTCATATCGCACATTCAAAATTATAAAATGGGAAATGTATGGCTTCTGACCAAAACCAATCATTACAGGGAGTTTATTATAACTCGTTGGCTTGATGCATATAAGTGCTGCTATATGTGAAATATCACATAGATAATTTTTTCTCATAGTTTAGCTATTAAAGAGGAGGCAACCAATTAAAATTTTGCTAAACTATATTTTTCATAATCAATAGGCTTTGTAACAACTGATATAACCTAAAATATAAATCCACTAGCTTTTGCAAGACGAATAGTCTAGTTGCATAATTTGAATCCTTTTAGAATCAATCTCACAAACTTCTAGTTGATAAAACAATGTAGATGCATCTACTGAAATCATATAAAACTTTCCACATTTATGGATATATGAGCCCATATTTCATTCAGATATGCAAGACATGCAGTCTCAACTTTAGTATGAGAACTTCAGGTTCTTTTGGTAAGTAGGATCTTAGTCATTTCCTTTGAGAACAAGCCACACAAGAACTCTGTGTTCTTTTAATAAGTGGAATTTAATCAATTCCTTTGAGAACAAGCACTACAAGAACTTCACGTTCTTTTAATAAATATGCATATAAATTTCAATAGCTTTTGCATCATTATTAATCTGGATGGTCTAACCGATTATGTCAACTATATATACATGTGTGTATATATATATTTCTGAATTTGTAAAGTTCTTGTTTACCATAACATGTGATTCAATCTCACCCGTGCATGTCTAGTACGATCATCAAAATTTTTCATTTGAATAGGAATATATTGAGTTCTTTCGAAGCTTTCAATGGAAATTATCTTTTGGTAGCAATATATAGCTCTTCTAGAGCTTTCAACTAACTTTTTGGCTACCAGAACTTATATCCACATTGGCTTATTTCAAATTCCAATTGATAACATATGTTATCTATAATTCCCGAAGGATTATTTTGCAAACTCATATTGCTCTCTTTAAATTTCCACTTCTAGTGGTGACGATATCATTACCATTAGCGGTAATTATTACAATATTCGCAATACTGCACTTTTCAAATATGCTTTCTATCAAGAACTTATTGCTCTTCTAGAGCATCAATATTTTCAGTACTTTAAGATATAATACTCACATTATCTCTTGCATTAAATGGGAAAATATATCTTATGCTTCTGCTAAGCATAAATCATCACCATAGGTCGTATTTGATAAGTAATCATGTGAAATAAAATAAATATCATAATATATAAATATAAATATAAAACGTAAATAATTAATGTGTAAAGTAAATAAAAATAAAGCAACATATATAAAAAGATAAATAATTCTCTTCAAGGTTATGAGAATAATTAGAAGTTGATTTATTCCCTTCAAAGGTTATAAGGAAATCAACAACTTTGGACCAACAATATGCAGATAAGTTAGACCAATATCATCTTCGTCATTCTTAGCAAACAAAATTTGCTTCTATTTTCTTTCCTTTATCATTCAATGATTGTTGATTTTTCAGCGTACGACAAGTACGAGACCAATGGTTTCTAACATCGCATTGGTAATAAAAAGGATTTTACTTCCTTAGAAATTTTTTATCACTCTTGTCATCCTTATAACCCCACTTCTAAAGGGTATAAACATTCTTAAAATGACCATATTGTCCATGTCTATATTCATGGCCTCGACCACGACCATAACTTCTAGTGTGGCTTTTATTCTTTCCATACTATAATCTCACATTCACTTCAGGGAATGGAGTAGAGCCAGTGGGGCTTTGAAACGTTTTTCACGATATTGTGTATGAGGACAACATTATTTGTCGTGAAAAATAGAGTATGTTTTTATTAACATATCCTCATCAAAGAGAATAAAGATTTAATCCTCGTACACGGCATTGTTAAACCAGTTCACAAGGTCCTTTAAAGACCTCCTTTGAGACCAGTAGCCTCGTAGAACGGGATGTCCAGCCAATATACTTGGATTATATTGAACTGATGTTACCAATTGAATAGTGATTTACCATGTTTGCATTCACTTCAGGGAATGCCTCCCATAAAACTTTTTGGATCAAGATAAATTTTTGTAACTTGAACTTGGGAGAAGTCAATACTCGAGTTTTTCAACACATGAGAATTATTGCTTTCGAGCAAATATAGACTTTATAACAGTCTTCTTGTAGATTCAAAATCATCGTAATTTGCGCACTTTAAAATCATAGTTTAAGGGGGGAATATTTTACCGATAATGATTTTCCTCTCAAGGACGATGGAGACATAGCAAATGACCGAGACAGCTTCTCATAATCCCTTTTATATCACGTCTTTTCCCAAGTCATTTAAATACATATAAAACTCAAAACACGGTTAAAAACATCAATTCTCATCAATCAACAATAGAATAATATAAACTAATATCAATCTTTAGAAACTTAGTGATATGAAAAATAATAAATCTAATACATAATCACATCCTTTAATCATAGATAAAGACAATTTTTATTCTTTTGATTATATTATTCGGTCAAATGAAAAATCCATGAAATAAGCATACAATATCAATTAGATTAAAATGACTTCAACTAGAAAAATTCAAATAATAATGATAATTATTTATCAAATCAGGATGTTTAACGGAATACAATTCAAATCAAATTAAATTTGATAAAAATCTAATTCACTGCATCAAAAAGTTTTTAAGAAATTCAATTCAAGTCAAATACTCAAACTTGATTATGTAACTAAAGTTGAAAACATTAA
The DNA here is from genome assembly GCA_019671005.1 of Hibiscus mutabilis. NCBI lineage: Eukaryota > Viridiplantae > Streptophyta > Magnoliopsida > Malvales > Malvaceae > Hibiscus > Hibiscus mutabilis. The sequence continues at coordinate 23,416,868 of CM033718.1, read as the reverse complement.
TAGTTTTACCTGAATGTCTTTAGGGAACTTTATCATCGTGTGGATCACTAGTATTCTTTGATCGAGAATATTGATGATTGGGATTCTCGATTGCCACAACATATTAGCAACGTTTTTGGAGTAAGTCCATCGACACATCCGACTGAAGATTAATTTGGTTTTTGGTTTCGTCAAAATTCTTCGAGCAAACTCGTGTTGATAATGTGTTAGAAATAAAATAACAAAGAACAACGTACAAGAATAAAAGAACAAAGTGATTGAGAGAAAGAGAGAGATTTGTATTATTCTCAAAAATAGACTTGTATACAATGCCTTAATCAAATCATCTATTTATAGGCATAAGAAGTACATAATACATTAAACTCTAATTAATGTAGATAATATTCCTAATGATAAAGTAAGTCAAATCTCCTTGATAAAGTTCTTATCATGATAGACATCCATATAGATAAATATTCATAACATATAGCTATTATTTATATTTCCTATTTAAAAAATATTATTAATATTTTCATATGTTTTGTCCATGCTCATACCATCATGCGGGTAAGAATTTAATTGAATCAAGTTGAATCGAATGAAAAATTAAATTAGTTGAGTTAATGAGTTATATTTTATTATTGAATTTTTAAATAAAATTATTTCTAGTTGAGCCTATAAAATTTAAGTCAAATTAAATTGAATATTTTTGTTTGATTTAAATTAAGAAAAGTTTAAATAAGTCGTAAATAAAATCTTGTTGATAATTTAGTGTATATTTCAAGTTCAAGCACATAAATTAAAGAGCATGATATAAAAAATTCTTTGAAAAATAGGGAAAAATAAGAGGCGTTATTTATTTTTGATCAAAAAATAAAAAAGTTTAAAACCAATAGGGTTGATCCAAGTGATAAGCTTGGTACCGCTTAAGAAGGTCTCGAGTTCAAGACTTTGTGTGTGCAAAAAATCCCCGTTAGAAGAGTTACCCAACAAAGCCAGGTGTGCGACGCATGTCGATCCAGTTAATCATGGCAAAGCTTTTAAGAACCGAGAGGGCAACCAAAAAATTAATAAATATTAGGCTTTATGATAAATTAGATTTGATAATTTACTTGTATAATATTTAAATTTAGAAAACTTTTATATTAACTTAAGAATTAAGAAGGCATTTTGTAACGACCCAATTCTCAGGTTAGTGAATCGGGTCTCGGCCCCGGATTATGGGCCTTTATCTTGGAAGACTAAGTTAAGGACATTTAGGTTTGGGCCCATTATTTTGGAGGAAAAGATTTTGAATTTTAAATAGGGCAGGTGGTTGAAAAATAAAAGATGATATTAGGAGGAGGGAGAAAAAAGAAAAAAGGTGAAAAGTAGATAATGGAGAAAAAGGTGAAAAGTAGATAATGGGAGAGAGAAAGAAGAGGAAATGAGAGAGAAGTTAAGGGAGGAGTTTTAAAACTCCGATACCAAAATTTATCCGTCTGTTATCGACACCTCCACCGCCATTGCGTTCATCTCATCAAAATAAGTCCGTCGGTACCAACGACACCACCATCGGAGTTATCGTCGGAGGGGTGAGAGAAAGAAAGCTTCGGCCGAACCAAAACAGGATAGTTCTGGTGGTCAAACTCGAAATCTAAGGGCACCAGCATGTTCACTGGCATCGGGGCAACGAATTAGAAGCTTACCGTCATCGTTCGACCGCCAAAGGATGCCCCCTCGCCGTCGTCGCGCATGGGCATGCTTCAGCGATGGTGGAGAGCCATTGAGCCGGTTGGGCCAAGCTGAGCTGGCATGCTAAGCTAACCCAAGCCAGGGACCGAGCAGGTTTGCTAAGCCGGTCCGCCAAGTCGAGCTGCCATTGACCGTTGATCGAGCTGTCATAGACCTTTTGATCAGAGTTAACTTTTCTGGAGGAACCTACCCGAAGGTTTCTCAACGTTCTGAGTTCGTTAGCGCTATCCATTTCACCAGATTTGAACCCGATAAGCTTTCTTTACGTGTTTTATCCCCTAAAGTAGTTTGATTGTGTGAAATGGCTTATATAGTCGTATTTGTTTTATCCGAAGATTTGGTGGACTCGAATATTAGAATTAAAGAGATGTTTAGAGAAGCTTGGATGGGGATTTATCGCTTTGGCTTAAGGTTAGTACACTTCGAACTCCGATTGCTTCATGAGCAGTATAAATATAATTGCCTTGCGTGTTAGTGGTTGCAAAATAGGTAGATGAGAAATGAGCATGCTTAGAGACCGATATTATTGAGACTTGATAATTATGAGATGTTTGGTGATGTTATGAATACGTAGAGACTCATAGAGACTTTAGATACCATGTAGGGTCATTTGAAATACTCGTATAAGTAATTGATGTTTGGTTGATTGTTTGATAATTGGTGATGCCTTGTATGTTTGTTCGAAAAAATTGACATGATTTAATAGGAATCATGCTTGAGGGATAAATACTCGATTAAATGATTATGAAGCCATTAATTAATATTAATTGAATAAATGCATTAGTAAACAAACCCTAATGACTTTCTTAAGCTTTAGGGATCAAATAAAGTGTTGTAATATCATAATTTGAGGAAATTGTGTGAATAGGGTATGGTACGAGCTTCAGCCGTACCGGTATGGGTCAACCCATTTCGGTACTTATGGAAATATAGGATTTATAGTAAGCAATATCAGTGTTGATACGCATATGAGTATCGGTACCCAAGGGTACTGTATCGATACTCGTGTTCAAGTATCGGTACTCACTGAACGAAATAATCTATTATGCTAATAAAAATATGAAAACTGACGTGGATTATTAATGAGAGAATATGGATTAATAGAGATAATTAATTAAGATTATTAATATAAACTTCCATAATGTATTAACAAGTTGTTAAACTTAATTGGGTGACTTGTGGTAATAGCAACCATAAAAGATCCTTGGTGGATCGAGTTATGTTGTGTGATGTATGGTGACCGTGTCAATGATGTGGGCGGTTTGCAACACCTTGGTTAGAGATGTCGAATGTACGTTCCCACTGCTGTGTGACACCGGGCCTCATTCAATGATACTCGAGGAGAGATGTCGAGTATTGGTGTACGTTTCCGAGGTTGTGATATCGTGCCTCACCTAGACAAAGTGTATGTTCCCAAGGCTGTGTAACATCGGGCCTCACTCAGAGTGTACATTTTCGAGGCTGTATGTCATCGGGCCTCACTCCAGGTTTGTGGTTATGACGTTGTGTGTTTTGCTCGGATGATCTGGTCAGATCTCGAGTATGTGTGGGCCATGTATGATGGTTTTCTATGATGAGAGCATGCGTTTAGGTGACTAATGGTAGCGCCACATGTTTATTTATCTCTCCTTATTGCTCGTACTAGCTTGCATACTTATGTTTAGCATGAAGTATAGTAGAGTATATGTGTACCACTGAGCTCTATAAACTTAGCGCTCGTAATCGTTGTTTTCGTGCGTAGGTTGATCGTCGGATCATGGGATCAAGGATCACTATTAATACGAGATTCCAAAAAGTATGGCACTTGTGATAAATGCATGAGAGGGCAAAAACGATGCATTTTAGCCAAAAAAAACTGAAGATTTTTCTAAGTTGCATCGAATTTTCAGATGGGATCTAGGCACTTCTGGGTCAACATGTCTTCTTCAAACACATTCGTCTGTCTCTTAGCTTTCCAATGCATCTTGAAACTCTTCAATTTGATGTCGGGAGCTCAAGTTATGTATGTTTTAGTGAAGACTATGCGAGCAGAAATTTTTATACAGATTTATTATGGGAATTATTATTTATTACGAATTTTTAATAATTTTATTGATTATCTGTACTTTAATTCAATCTAGGATTCTTTATGAAGATATTTAGATCATTTAAGATTAGATTTGTTATTTATTTATTAGTTTTTTAGGTTAGATAAAATATGTTTATTTATCTTATTATTATCTTTACTTTTTCTAGTCCAAGTTGAACTCTTTATTTGTAGTCTATTTAAAGGCATATTTGCTTCATTAATAAAACAAGAAATCATGAATATTTGAGTTACAAGAAACCTTTGGCCTTGTGCCATTTTCTTTTCAAGGTTGACGGATTAACCTTGTTAGTTTTTCTATTGAAGCTTTCTTCAACACAAATCTTCTAGTTTCCATGAGGGAGGCCGTCTTTACACTCCTGGTTGCCCATTCAATTACGTTTGGGATGGTGGGCTAAAGCCGCTTGAGGGTGTTTGCCTAATTAACTGTGATTAGGAGGGTGCCCGAGGACAACTATCTTGTTTTTACATCAAGACCATGCTTTCTTGTCAGTTTGCTAAACTTGGAGTTTGAGGTTTTCTCGGATCATATTAGTGAGTTTGCTAGATTAATTGCGATCTAGAGGGTTCCTAGATTGAGGTAATTTTTAGATCATGGCTTCCGTATCAACTTGTGTTTAGTGGCTTGTGTATTCATAGGAACCCATGTTAATAAACACAAGTTGATACGGAAGCCAGGATCTAAAAATTACCTCAATCTAGGAATATTAGTCCGTAATCCTTATTTTAAAATTGTATTAATCATCGAATGTTCAAATGTTTTAAATTAAATTGGAGCTCTTTTATACCGTTTTAATTATTTATCTATATTTTAAATGTTGGCTTTAAATGTTTTTGAGAAATACCTTGTTGGGCTAAACTTAATTTGAGAAATTGTATGGTTTTGGTTTGAGCTTGAGGCACAAATGTGACATCCGAGTCGATGATGTTACATTGGTTTGCGAATAAGATCATTACCAAGGAATAATCTTTTCCATAATCACATACTTACGTTTGGTTTACGACAATTTCCTTCAGGGGTAATACTACATTCTGAACAGTAAATTCTTTTCCCAAAATGGTGGGAATGTCATTCGATCATTTCAACCCTATTCTTAGTTATTACACAATTCTCACTATCTTGGACTAAAATACCCTTGAAATAATTTTTAATATTATTTATTCTCTAAAAAATAATATTGTTTTATCTAAATGACAAAAATCTATGTTATTCAATTTTTTCTGTAGTCAAGTTTATAATTATTATAAATCACAATTAATTTATACATTGTGTATGCATACATTCAACTATATAATATTGTAATATAACATAAAAAATATTTTAAATTATTTGTTTAAGAACTTTATAAAAGAAAATTATATAAATTAATAATAATAATAATAAATATATTTTCTATGAATTTTCAAATATTTTACGTTAATATTCGAAGTTTGACTTGTTAAAAAGAGAATATATCACAAGGATAGTCTTGTAAAATATGTATTCTGCTAATCTTATAATCCGTCAACCAAACACTATAATTTTACATTTCTGCCAAACAAAATAATATAACATCAACAATGTGTCAAGTAATGAATCAGTAAGGGAATCCTATTTCCAAGTAGAGATGGGCATTTTACCCGACTTGGTCGAGTTTCGACCTGACTGGGCCGGGCTGGGTCAGATTTTTTAATGAAAAACTCGGGTCCGAGTCAGTTTTTTTAAGGTAAAGTTGGGTCGGATTCGGGTTTATGGTAAAAAATATCCGACCCGACCCGGAACTAATTATGTAATTTGCCCATAATTTTTAAGCATATTTATAATAGTACCCCTCTTTATTTATATTTTTATAATTAGTTCCTTAAAAATGATTTTTTTATTTACAATTTAGTCCTTAAAATTATAATTTTTTATGATTAAGTCCCCTAATTTTTTTTTTACAATTAAATCTCTAAATTAACTTTTTTCTATAGGTCAAGTCGGATTTTTTTAAAAAAAATCATTCGGGTCGGGTTCGAGTTTAGGGTATTTATTTTTGGGTCGAGTTTGGGTGGGCCAAAAACCCTACCCGTGCCCATCCCTATTTCAAAGAGTAATGTTACATTTCATAAACCAAACGTCCCCAAAGGATTATATAATTTAATTTATTTTTAGAATATTTTGAATACTTTAAGAATCGTTATGGGTATATAATTTGTATAGTTGTTTTATAAATATATGAAAACTATTTTTTATATAAATTTATGGATAGCTTTTAAAATCTTTTTGGAAAATTTTGTTGTGAATAACTAATATATTCATTTTTAAATAAATTTATGGATAACTAATTTTGTTGGATAACATTTACATTAATTTGTTAATTGGTCTTTTTTTAAAAGGTATAATATCAAAAATACCTGAAATGTTAGATTGGATAGTCATTTTAGCCATTTATTCTTTTTTTTTTAAATCATTTTAACCTTCAATGTTTTATTTTGGATTACAATGTCAAAAAATCACAATTGAGTAATTGTTTTCATCCACTTAGAGACCATTTGGCTTAAAATAAAACGTTGATAGTTCAACTACTTCAAAAAAGTTGAAACCAAAGTTAAAATTTATTCAAATGTTAGGGCCATTATTAGTATTACGCCAACTTAAAAACTAAATTACTTCTCCAACGTTAATTCGGAAAACCTTGAATCATCCCTACTTGAACCTGAAAATGACAAACTTTCGTATGACCCAAACCAAAAACTTTGACCAGTAAGCCTGAACCCAAACTGACATAAACGTAAAATATCGAAATTCAAAACAAATAAAAAAACTTTTTAACTCGAAATAACCTGATCTAAAATCTACAGACCCGCCCACTTGAAAAATTAATCCCATTAATGAAAAAAGAATGGAAATAAAGTTGATGATCAAAATTAAAAGATTGTGGTATAGCATTTCAGTCTTGAATTTATTAAACCAGCTGGCAAAGTAAACTATCAACGTTCTTCTTGCCTGCTTGTTAAAGCTGTGCAAACAAGCGCCTCTTTGGATATATACAGAGAGCAATTAGCAAGTATGAACTACAGAGGCAGTTGCCTCACCCTGCTGCTATTGAGTTCAGACTTCAAAGTTCCACTCTACATTCAAAGAATGAAAGAAATTAAGCTAAATATAATCAGATAGAATTGAAGCCGCGAACGTTGAGTAGTATCGTTGTTCCTGGTAACTGCTCTTGAAAATGGGATAGTAAGTTTCAAGTTCAAGCCGGTCCAAAATCTTCCGTGTAGCCCATAGATAGGAAGAGTGGCCTTCAATCACATCTGTTACGTTAACCTGGAGAGATTCTAAGGAGTTAGTGATTGGTAAATCACGGTGACGTCCGGCTAGGTGGAAGAAATATATCTGGCATAACTTACATTCTCAATCCCCTGCACATCAACTGGTTGTATTCCAGCTAATCCTTGTGTAAGTAAACTGTTTTCAAGTCACCATTAGCTTGCATCACTAAGGATGTTGCTCAATTGGTTTTTGCTTCGAAGGTGATGAACAAAATGACTTCTTTAGGATGTAAAAGGAGACAATCCTCGGATGAGGCCATCCATCAAGAGGGATGGATAGACAATATTACAACAGACTATCCAGTGTACATTTATATTAACATTAAAACAATTTCTAGAGTTTTACTATATGACATTTAAGGCCATAAGTTATCAGGTGAACATTTATTGATATAGCAACAGTTCCAAATCATCTCAAAGTTGTTCATCGTGCATACCTTGCACGGAAAGCAACTCCAAGCATCCAATCATTTGAAGAGTAAGCATTTATAAACCTGCCAGCCACCATCTGCAAATGACCCTAGAAATTAATCAGTATGTTCTAATGATAAAAAGCACATCTAATTGTAAATGGAAAAAATACCTTTCTCGCTGCTTCCCAATTCTCGCCTTTAATTGCAATGGGAGCTCCAAGAAGAACAACTCTTTCTACAAGTTCAGCTGTCAAACATAGTAGAATAGCCTTAGGATATTCCAACCACCCCAGCAAATCAAAATATTGGTCATAGTTACCATTTTGTTCGGTCTCGGACAAAGCCTGAAGACACTTAAAAATCACTCGTGCTCCAAGTGAGTAGCCAATGAGTGTCACAGGTCTGAAAAGTTTATGTAGAGTCCCAAGATGAACCATGGAAAGATTATTTTGCAGATTTTTTAATGTATAATAAACAATCCCCTACATGCTACATGTATACCTGTTACCTTGGTAACCTTTCAATAAAACTTCAGCAAGCAACTTTCCTGCTTTATCCGACCTTGAAAATAGAAGATAAAGGCATAGTTAAGACTATTGTAGACAATCTTAACTCTGGAAATTCAGTATCAGCTACATCCAGCACATACAGTTAAAGCAGCCTGCCTTTAAGGATTTTAATTTGTAGACAATCTTGGGTTCATACAGATAAAACTATTGTGAAAGTTAATCAACAGAAACTTCTAGTCAAATCAGGTAATATACATTTCTCTGCAGCATTTTCCACCTTGTTATTCAGTTTTGAGAGACTTGAAAGTTAAAGCTTTTCCCTCCAAAGATCCAGATATCAGAGTTTTGCAAAAACCTGACGAATTTGATGTCAAACCATGAACTACTAACATTTACAGTACATGGTTGAAAAACTCTTACATCTCCCTCCGTGTTACTTAAATATGAAGGTTTCTCCTCACCCTCAAGTTTCTTGCGTGGTTCACTTTCAATTATTCTCAAGGGTCATTACACTAGCAGCCAATTCTAATTAAGTTGAGTTAATGGCTAGATACATCTAGTACTTCCAAAAACTTTAAGAATGATCCTCACTAAAGCCACAGCAAGATAGACCTCGTAAATACAGCACGGTGTGGTGCAGTAGAATGAAACTGGAAGACAGTTCTTCCCTTTTCCAAAGCAAAGTACTCTGCAAAAGCTAAGCAAATCAAACCTGTCAACAGCAATTGTCATTTTGCTGTCTATAAAGCTGGTAACCGAAAATAATACTGCTGGCAATGCCAATGCTGCTACAAGTGAGCTTAAAACTGTCATCATTGCACCCTGTCTCATTAACTCCAAAGCAATACCTGCAGAAAGCAGAACCAATCTCAAATATAGACAATTCTTATGATCAAAAAGACGTTTTAAAAATCAGACATAAACCCATCACTTGAAGTTAGCCAATCCTGAATTGCCGTGCTCACTGCAATCAGATTATTGGACTCCCCCAGCAGAGCAAACCTATAATTTTCATTGTCAGAAACTATGTTCTTTCTTTTCTTTCCTTTTATGCATAAAATGTGGTCTAAAAAGAAAAGCAGAGGTTTCACATAAATGAGTATGGCATATAAATTCTGTACCTTTCCCTGTTGTCAATTTTTCCTTCCCAGGGCTTAGTATAATCGTCCTTATTAAAAACAAATCCGGAGATCAAAATCTCAACTGCTAGTCTCTGAAATAAAATGTTAAATCAGAACCAAAATCTTCAGAACATTAATAAGATCCACAGACACCATAGTTTTTATGTCCCTAGAATAAAAAAGAACGAAGTCTATAAGAACTCACGCCCTGGTTATGATAGTCTCCAATAGCAATAAATTCAAATTCATCAATGTTACCGGTTCTCCTAGCCATTTTAGAACCTGTAAGTCCAGCTCCAGCAGCTGGGTAGAACAGAGTGAAAATAGATCTTAATCAGGTATACAAAAGACATGTTCATAACATTATGTACCAAGCGTATCTAGGATGTATTCAAGAAATATTAGCTTAAATTTTCTGAAATCGAACTATAAGTATAACCAACTAATGAGTTCTGCAGTAAGGAAAATTGACATGATAAGAATGGGTAACTTAGAAGATTCATGATTTTCACCTCCAAATGATTCAGCAACAGAGCCTACAACAGTTCCAGCAGCACTTGCAGCAGCAGCAAACCCACTTGCTCCAATGACAGGGATTAAAGTGCCTAATGTTGGAGCCAGGGCACCAAATCCTGCAGCAATTGCCGGGGCAGCTAACCCTGTTTAATAGTAAAATGGTGAACCAAAAAGGTCAAAAACATTAAAGTCATGACAGTTGAAACATTATAACAGAGACTTGGATGTTACTTCAAAGGGGGCGCGATATAGACGGTAGTCCTAGTCCGAGCTTGCGGAGAACCACCAGGGCGAAGCTAGATGATTATCCTCAACGAATGATGCCATTGAGAGAGGCTAACAGAGAGGAGGCATGTAGCATAGTTGGACGATATGAAGGGAGTTTTATCGAAGACGCTCAGCTTCTTTATTTTCCTTGCTTGATAAACTGTTGTACTTTATATTTTTAATTATGGATGTTTTAGTCTCATACATGGGCTAAATATTTTAGCTGGGATTATTGTGTCCCAGGATTTTATTTTTGATTACTTTATGTCAATGCTTTAGTTGTTTAATCTTTATTTATTCTATTCATTGTTCTTCATGCGTAGTTAATTGTAAGAGCTATCGAGAGAGGCATGTTAACTATTTATTTGTGGCTTAATATTGAGAGAGTTAGGTTATACAAACATGAACAGTGGGGCTAAGCTGTTAACTTAGTCTTAATTCGGCTTAGACATAAGTTTAAGGTTTCAACAACTAAAAGAGAGTTCTTAACAAAAAATAGAGTCGTTAGGGTTAATGCAGACATGTATCACCTTAACCACACTATTATTAACTTCTAGGCATCGAGAGAGTTAGAAGTTCATTAGAAAATCGTGTCGAGTAGATAAAGAATCTAATGCTTTACGCAGACATGTATTGTCCGTCGCTATAGCATTGATGTAAGTAATCAAGCATATATCCTTAGCAATAATCTCAACCTTCATAATTATTAGTTAATTTAGTTTTAATTAAACCAACAATCACCAATACTTGCAAACACATTCTTAAGTTTGATAACTTCGTAGTTATTGATCTAATCCTCGTGGATTCGACACTCTACTCATCACTTTATTACTTGATACGACAAGTATACTTGCTCAAAAGTGCATCACTATTAGACAAACATCAATAACGCATTGTGAATATGGAATCGAGTTCCATTTGACAATAACATATTTGCTCTTCTAGAGCCTTCTATGATATTAGTACTTCTGGATATAGTACTCGCATTATTCCCTTGTATTTTTAAATGGGAAAACTATGCATAATTATGCACCTTTCAATATGTGTTTTGTTCTAGTCACTTCGAGGAATGAAAAATATTGAATATAGCACATATCAAATCGATTATCTATCAAAGATAATGTCTCAAGAATTTATTACTCTCTTGGAGCATTGATATTTTTAGTACTTTGAGATATAATACTCACAATTTATGCTTAAGTATAGTATGAGTGCTTGCACTGTCTTCTAAGCATAAATTGTCACAATTTATTGCATGTCTTATTCCAAAAGTAATCATATTCTTCAAAGGATAATAAATAAATGTTTTTAACATATTTATATATATAATATAAAATGTAAATAAATAATATACGAGATATTATTGAGCTTGTTATCAACAACCTCAATCCACCGATTGTGGTACTTGATCTAGGGACAACCCACTATGAGCTAAAGTCTGTTATGTTCAGCATGGTTAATAATGTTGGACAATTTGGAGAATCAGCAAGAGAAGATGCTTGAGAGCATATCTAAGCTTTCTTAGGAGTCTGTGATTCTTTCAGGCAACCAGATATACCTACTGATGCCTTGTGACTCAAGCTATTCCATTTCTCTCTACGAGATCGAGCTAGAGCATGGTTGAAGACTTGTTCTATAGGATCTATTACATCCTGGGATGACTTGTGCAACAAGTTTCTACATCGGTACACAACCAAAAGCGAAGCGACATTATCATTTTCCAGCAATATGATGATGAATCCATGTATGAAGCATGGGATAGATACAAAGATCTGCTTCGGAAGTGCTCAATCCTTGGATTTATAGACTGGCTACAAGTCATGATGTTCTATAATGACGTCAATGCACCAACAATGATGATGATTGACTCGTCAACTAATGGAACTTTTCTCGATAGAGAACCTGACGAGGCTTTCCAGAAACTTGACCGGATAGCAAACGCCGACTGCTAGTTCCCACGAGGGAAATTGGAGCTTAGACCTAAAACAACTGGTACACTCCAATTGGATGATTCTCAGATTGTAGCAGCTCGGCTCTCTACCATCACTAATCTTCTCAAGAACATGCAAGGGCCATCCAATGTCTGAAAGGCCAATGTGGTGCAATACACTTGTGAGCATTGTGATAAGGAACATCAGTCGAGTGAATGCCCTCAACAACAAGAATTTGGATGCTACATAGGGAATACCAACCATAACAGTAATCCATACTCCAACACCTACAACCCAGGGTAGCGGTAAAATCCAACTTTAGGTTGAAGAGGTAACAAAGGAAATTTAAGAGCACAATCATCTACATCAACTGAACCTCCTAGATTTCAAAAGACTAAGAGGCAGAACCAGAGAGCTTCTAACTCTAATTCTAATTCTTTTGATAATTCTTATTAGTCTTTTATGGAAACTACCGTGTCATTATGCAAGATCAAGCAGCCAACTTGAAAAATCATAGTGATATGCTCACAACGCAGGCTATCATGTTGAAAAACCAACAATCAATCATTCAAAACAACACTGACTCAATAAGGTCTTTAGAGACTCAAGTTGGGCAGATTGCCCTAATGTTGAAGATGAGACCACCTAGGGGATTACCTAGCGATACTGAAGTCACTAAAGCCTTCAATCTAGAGCAATGCAATGCCATCACTCTACGTAGTGGCACACAACTAAGGACAAAAGCCAAGTTTGGGAGAATCTCTCCAGTAGATTCCACTCTAAGCAAGCCATCCATTGATGCTCATGCACCAAATGAACCAACTCTTGTGTTTGATACAGAGAGTAACCTTTCTACTAAAGGCAAGGAAGATTAAGCCAATGATGCACCTGCACCCAGTAAGCCACAAGACGAGCCCAAACCACCACCTCCATTCCCACAATGATTGAAAGCTCAAAAATAGGATGTCTAATTCCAAAAATTTTTGGAGATGCTCAAACACTTGCATATCCGTGTCCTACTTGTGGAGACCATTGATCAAATGCCTATCTATGCAAATTTTTTGAAGGAGATCGTGATAAAGAAGAGGAAGGTAAGTGAGGTTGAAATTGTTACCACTAGGGGCGAGTTCGTGGTTGTGCTGAGTGATTTTCCACCCAAGATGAAAAATCATGGTAGCTTTACCATTCCATGCTCGATAGGCCACAACTACTATGGCCGAGCCTTATGTCATCAAGGTGCAAGTTTGAACTTGATGCCAAAATCCGTGTTTAAAAGATTAGGGATGGCAAAAGCAAGGCCTACATCGATAATCCTTCAACTGGCCGATCAGTCTCAAATTCGAGCTGAGGGCAAAATTAAAGATATGCTGGTTAGGGTAGATAAGTTTGTCTTCCCGATGGACTTTATCATCCTTGACTACAAAGTTGATGAGAATGCTCATATCATCATAGGGAGACCATTCCTAGCCACCAGGAGAATCGTGATCATTTGTGACAAAGGTAACTTCACTATCAAGATGAACCACCAACATATCACATTCAATGTCTTCAACACACTCAAGTGCGTGGATAACTATGAAGTGTGCTAGCTTATGGAAACTAAAAAACCCTAATACAAGAGAGTTTGCCCGAGATATGTTGTAGCAACATACTCACTAGTAAGAAGCAAACTGAATTTAATGAGGACATGTATGCAAATGACGTAGAAAAAGAACACTCCATAAATTGGCATTTGGCTAACTCGAAGGCTGTAAACTCACAATTATGCAAATTCAAGGCACTGATTGCTGATGAGTTTAGCAACTTGGTCAAACCAAGACTCACTTCAACCATGAAAACCATGCTTATATAGGATGTTATTAAATGATGTGAAGCCGGAATTCATCCTATCTCAAAATGGCCTGTTGCAAATCCTAACCAAAGTAATCTGCCAAGGCAAGATTCTATCAAAATCTTGAATGATGTTGACAAGCTTCTCGCACTTCAACCAATGCAAATGGCACCCAATTTAAATCGGTATCTCAGACACACTGGAATGGCACTTTAATGGTTACAGATGTATAATAGAGCGCTAATCCTTCATGATAAAGCAACTATACCGGCATAAGGCCATTAGAATTTTCACTTCTCGTTTATTTCTATTTTTATGCACTTTTACTTTCAGCCTTAATTTTTATTTATAGTTTCCTATTTTTAGGTTTAACATTTTATTTTGCCAGTTATCAAGACAACAAGGCTAAAGGGAGAAGTTTGTCCAACTCTTGGATAAACAATGACCACCAATAGAGGCCCACTAGCACAGAAACACGTTTACATTTAGTGCAAAGATACGGGAAAGTGTCGGCTTAAATCTCTCCCTTCATCGAATAATCACTAAGTGCACCCTTTATGTGTTCCTCACGCAGTGTTCTAATTGTGGCCTTATTCACTGTACTCATGACTCTTTCGCTATCTATTAATTAGCCTAGCCTTTTTGACTTCCTATACTCATTATCCGCAACCACAATAAAAGAATAAGTGCTTTCGTCCTCTTTCTACTCCCAAATCTTTACAGAACTTCTGTTACTTTCAAATAACATCCATTTCTGTACCATCCAATTCCATCTCCGATGAAGCCCACTCTGAAAACCCAACCACCCTCCAAGAACTCTTACCTATGTCGTCCACTGATACCACTCTTCTTTTCTCAAAATCCCTACAACAACAGTACGAGTTAATCTGCCAACAAGGAATCCTTGAGGAGGAAGGGCTGGAACTCACTATCATGTATGAAGACCGATTTAACCATGATGTTCTCTATGTGCTTCGAAAGCAGAAGTGGAATACATTCATTATACAGCTGGATTATATCAATGTCTCGGTTCAGGAAATTTTCACTCATATAGGGCACGATGGAGAGAAACAGGTGTTGGTTGGAAGAAGGTGTGTGAATTTCTCTCATGATGCAATAGAGCAACACAATCAATTTTCAGATCATCATGAGGAAAAACACACGAAAAGCCCAGTCCTTAACTCTTACACTACGATTCTGCGAGAACTTTGCGTCACTAAAACGACATGGACTGGTGAGGGCCACGAAAGAAGAGTGCAATGGCGTCAATTAAAGCCTGATTCACAATTTTGGGTCCACATAATTAACAATCGTTGCCTACCCACTCACAATCGGGTAACTTTCTCTATCTGACGGATGCGCCTATTAAATTTCATTAGTAACTTATTCCCGGAGCAATTGATTAGAGCTTTTGTCATAAAGGGCATCCCAACTCGGGAATGAGACACGATTGTGGAAGCTCGTCAAGGGTTGCTTCCATTTCAAGTGGAGGAATTAAAAGGATATGCCTGTATTGCACCTTCTATTATTCCTTTTGCCACTCTCTACCCATCAATAACATTGTGGCAGAAACCGTTAGTGCATCCCTCTAATTGCACTTCTTCGCTGTTGAACGAAGGGAAGTAAAGCTCCAAACGCTATTCAAGAGGTTATTTCCTGATGAGCCAATTACATTTCTATCTTTCCCTCAACAACTTCTGCAACCAGCACCTGCCACCGCCACCTGCCAGAGGAAAGAGCCAGATACTAACACTAGAGCCTCCACTCACCCTGCCAAGAAACAAGTGTCCACCCAGGATAAAGACAGTGGCATCACCATCCGGGAACCACCACCCCAGTAACTCCTTAGGTTAGTTCTTCTTTTCTTTAATTTTATTTTGTTTTTAGTTTAGTTTAGTTTTTCATATTTTGCTTTTCTTTGATTTATTTTTCTTTTTCTTTCCATTTTCTTTTGCATTGGGGATAATGCTCTTCTTAAGTTTGGGGGAGTACATACCCATATATATATTAGGTTAAATTTAGGTAAAATTAGAAAAAAAACTAGAACTGTAATTAGCCTAATATGTCATTTATGTTCCCTTTGCTATGATTCCTTTGATTCGGAATCTGTTGATGCATTGATTATGACTTCCCATGATGAATCTATGTTGATGCTTTGCAAGGTGTTAAGAGGTTTCGTGTTTTGAACTTAATGATAAATTTGTTGTAGCCTTTAAAACCACAAGTTGTATGCAATCTAACATTTGAGAAACCTTAAGGATGCTCTAGGTTAACTTTCTGATGCCAAAGCATGAATCAAATAGAATGAAATTAAATGCTCAATGTAGCAAAACAAAGGCTTCAAAACTCCTTGAAAAATCAAAACAAAATTAATACTTGATAATTTAAACAAAACTACTAAGGGACACTCTTCTATGCATCTTGCTATCTTAGTACACTATGTGACTTGTGTTTGCTCCATTTAACTTTCCCTAGTAGGAATAATAGTACTGGCAAAGAGTGAATAAAAGTCTTTACAGAATGACACTGCTCACAGGGCTTGAGGATGAGTTGTTTGCTCCACTCCATCTTCAAGTATTGAAAAGTTAATATGATAAGCTGAAGCCCCAAGGATATAGTTTTCAAACTTAAAAAGAATAAGGAGTAAAAATGTGCTGAGAAAGGAAAACAATATGCCAAGGCAAAAAAGAAAGCAACCCTTTAGCTTCTCTAAGTGTATTAAGTGATGAATGCATGTAACTTAACACACACTGCACTTACAGTAGATTTAATCTTTTGAAAAGAACTGTAAGCTCTAATACATTTGCTTATCATCAGCATAGCTGAGGAATAAATTACTGCTGTAGCATAACTTGTAATCATTGTAATTATAGCTTAGTGGAACCTTAAGGCTTAAGGGTTGTTTATTGTTCTTATTTTCTGTTTTTGTTTTTCTTGTTTCCATTTTGCATCCCTTGAGAACAAGCAACAATTCAAGTTTGGGGGTATTTGACGAGTGCTTAATTGATCTATTTTATATGCCCATGTTCCTTGACTTTTGCATGTTTTCAAGCTCATTTAGGTTAGATTGTACATATTTGAATGTAGATAGGGAGTTACAGTGCATGTGCTTTAAATGACGTATATATTGTTGCTTTTCAAGGGAAATATGGTGTTTTGTGGTGCATGTGCAAGATGCTGGTGGATGCTGGGGGATTGCTAGAGTAGGAGAGGAGCAGATCGCATGGTTGGAGCTGACGAGGCATAGAGAGTTGAAGATGAATTTGCTTTTGCCCACGTGAACTTTCTCCCAGATACACAACATTAAATGAAGCGGGAAACCAATGACTTTTCTTTAATAAAGCCGTGTGCACTTTAGGGTACTGAAACCCTAGTTTCACCGCCTATATAAGAGAGACATGAATGCAAATTTAAAGAGAGCGAGATATAGACGACAATCCTAATCCGAGCTTGAGAAGAACCACTGGGGTGAAGCTAGAAGATTCTCCTCAACAAATGACACCATCAAGAGATGCTGACGGAGAGGAGGCCTGCAACACAGTTGGATGACACAAAGGGAGTTTTGTTGAGGATGCTCGGCTTCTTTCTTTTCCTTGCTTGATAAATTTCCATACTTTATACTTTTAATTATGGATGTTTTAGGCTCGGACGTGAGCTAAATATTTTAGTTGGGATTATTGCGTCCTAGGATTTTATGTTTTGATTACTCTATGTCAATGCTTTAGTTGTTTTATCTTTATCTATTCTGTTCATCGTTCTTCATGCGTAGTTAATTGTATGAGATATCGAGAGAGACCTGTTAACTATTGATTTATGACTTTATATTGAGATAGTTAGGTTATACAAACGTGAATAGGGGGCTAAGTTGTTCACTTAGTCTTAATCCGTCTTATACATAAGTTTAGAGTTTCAACGACTAAAAGGAAGTTCTTAACAAAGAATAGATTCGTTAGGGTTAACGCGAACATGTATCACCTTAACCACAATATTATTAACTTTTAGGCATCGAGAGAGTCAGAAGTTCATTAGAAAATTCTATCGAGTAGATAAAGAATCTAATGGTTTACATAGACATGTATTGTCTGTCGCTATAGCATTGATGTAAGTAATCAAGCATATATCCTTAACAATAATCTCAACCTCCATAATTATCTCTTAAGCCGCTGCAGCTGCTTGTCTTAATCATAACTATCTTTAGATTAGTTAATTTAGTTTTAATTAAACCGACAATCACCAATACTTGCAAACACATTCTTAAGTTTGATAACTTTGTAGTTATTGATCCAATCCTCGTGGGTTTGACACTCTACTCATCACTTTATTACTTGATACGACAAGTATACTTGCTCTAAAGTGAATCACTTCATCAATAACGTATTGTGAATATGGAATTGAGTTCCATTTGACAATAACATATTTTCTCTTCTGGAGCCTTTTATGATATTAATACTTCTGGATATAGTACTCGCATTATTCTCTTGTATTTTTAAATGGAAAAAATGTGCATAATTATGCACCTTTGAATATGTGCTTTGTTCTAGTCACTTCAAGGAATGAAAAATATTGAATATAACACATATCAAATCGATTATCTATCAAAGATAATATCTCAAGAATTTATTACTCTCCTAGAGTATTTATATTTTTAGTACTTTGAAATATAGTACTCTCAATTTATGCTTAAGTATAGTATGAGTGCTTGCACTATCTGCTAAGCATAAATTATCACAATTTATTGTATATTTTATTCCAAAAGTAATCATATTCTTCAAAGGATAATAAATAAATATTTTAGCATATTTAAATATATATAGTATAAAATATAAATAAATAATATGCAAAATAAATTAAAAGATCAATTATTCTTTTTAGAGGTTATAAGAAAATAAAATAAAAAGGCGAATCATTCCCTTTAGGGATTATGAGGAAATCAACAACATCCAAGTGAGTTGGACCAACAATGCCATAATTATTTTGGCCATTTTTATAAACAAAATTTATTTATATTTTCTTTCCTTTATCATTCATGATTGTGGATAATGGTCCATAATGTTTTGCCGTTTGACAAGTACGAGACCAATGGTTTGTACCATGACATTGATAACATAAATAATTTAATATGATCTCTATCACTCTTGTCATCCTTATAATCCACTTGTGGTAGGTATAATTATTCTTAAAATGATCATCTTATCATCTTTGTTCATATCTATATTCATGGCCTCAATCGCGACCACAATTGCTAA
Organism: Hibiscus mutabilis; assembly: GCA_019671005.1. Lineage (NCBI taxonomy): Eukaryota > Viridiplantae > Streptophyta > Magnoliopsida > Malvales > Malvaceae > Hibiscus > Hibiscus mutabilis. The sequence continues at coordinate 23,397,941 of CM033718.1, read as the reverse complement.
TGTGGCATTTATTCTTTTTGCTATAAAATGTCACATTCACTTCAAGGAGTGGAATGAAGCCAATAGGCCTTTAAAACCTTTTTTACGATATTGTGTCTGTAGGACAACATTGTTTGCGTGAAAAGTGGAGTATGTTTTTCTAACATATCCTCATAAGTGATACTTTGACCCTAAAATTTCAATTTAATTTGAAACATTCACATAGCTGTGTTTTATTCACTAACCATATAATGAATTATCATGTTTACATTCACTTCAAGGAATGAAACAAATCCAATAATCACATAGAACAAACATTATGCTTGCATTCACTTAAGGAATGCCTCCCATAAAAATTCTTATCAAGATGAATTTTTGTAACCTGAACTTGGGAGAAGTCTATAGTCGAGTTTTTCAACGCAAAAGAATTATTGCTTTCGAGCAAATATAGACTTAATAACAATCTTCTTGTATAATCAAAATCACCATGATTTATCACACTTTAAAATCGTAGTTTAAAGAATAAAAACAAAAGTAAAGTTTACCGATATTGATTTTCCTCTTGAGAATAATGGAAACATAATAATGATCTCAATACAGCTTCTCATCATCTCTTTTATGTCATGTCTCTTTTCAAGCCATTTAAGCATATCATGTAAAACTCAAAACACGATTAAAAACACCCGCTCTCATCAATATAATAACGTAAATAAATTTTGATATTTAATTATAAGAAAACCTTAGTCTATATCGATAATTTGCTTACTCATAATTAAAGCCAGACAAGGAAATCAACATGTGGAATATAATAAGCTAAAAATATCCACATGCAAAACTTGCTAACCTCTCTCGCCTTTAATGCAAAGCATTGGTTGTGATGATGGGAGCAAGAACCATTAACTTTGATACAATCCACGTCTGATAACACGATGTGGTCTTTGGTTTTGTTTCTCTACAATAGGGATAAGGATCTTCATCAACTAAAATTGGATGAGAGATGAAATTTGATTTGAACCGATATCCGAGTAAACCCGTACCGATAACGTATTGTGAATAAAATAAAGATGAGCAAGTGAGATGAACAAGAACAAAGTTGAGAGACAAAGAGAGAGACTTATATTATAGTCTCAATGAAGGGTTGTATACAATGATTTATTTAGACTCTATATTTATAAGCATAAGATGAAAATTCTAATTCCAATGGTTATTAAACCTAAATAATAAAGCACATTAAATTCTCATTTAATATATGAGTATCCACCATAAATAAAGGTATTCATAACAAAAAAAAATCAATTTTAATAATTTTTAGAGTGATTCCTAAACAAAAATGGACATATATAATATAATTTAACTAAATAATAGACTTTAAAAACATGATGGATATGATAAAAGAATAAATTAATTATGGATGACATTGTGCTAATGAATCCAAAACAATTGCAAGCTCCATAAATTATTGTTTGTACCAACATAATACAATATCCATAAATCATTGTACCAACACAATTACAATGCCATAAAGCAACATGGTAACCAAAATCCCTATCAAGACAATACATAAATGTTTAGATTCAATTCAATGCTGCAAAAAGAAAAAAAATAGATAAATAGATAAATGCATAGATTCTCATTAATAATTCCTATTCCTACCATTTATTCTCACACATTCTATTTTCGTTTTATTTTCATATATAGTTTAACATGTTTCAACCCTTAATTATTTTTTTATAAAATGTACTTCAGTCATTAATCAATAGATGTATTTTAAATGTTTTAATATCATCAAAATTTAAAACATTAAGAATTTTTTTATAAAAAACATACCTTAGAAATGATGATAGTGGTAGTTTCACCAATTAGTGGAATGACGAGGTAGATCAGATTCTTCACCTATATTTTCAGAGTCAAGGCGATCTTGACTTGATTTCAAATAATTGAGATGGAGGATATATTTGAGGTAAAAATCTTTGTCCAAAAATATATCCAAAAAGATAATATTTTTACCTTGGTCTTCAAATAATTGAGATGGAGGATATATTTGAGGGGGAGGGTGCATGTGAGGTGAAGGTGGGTAATACATTGGTGACGGAGGGTACATCTATGGCTGATATGACACACCATAATTAAGAAATGGTGGATAATAACCTTGTGAAGGTTGAAAATATGAAGATTGTCTCATTGGATAAAAACATTAAGAGCTAGTAGATGAATCATTATACCTAGGATTACTAGAACACAATCTTCTGCTGATAGAAGAAGCTTCAAAAGTATGCTTTATAGTACTTTTTTTTCTTAATGGAGCTCTAGGTTCACTTCTATCTCTCCTAGGTGCAAGATACATATTTTCATCAAATTCTAATCTATCACGAAAAGTGTCTACTAGTGGTACTAACCCCATAATCTCCTTTATACCGACTAAAAGATCTAATCTCACCTCCATCACCAATTTTTCCATCATCATCATCATCAATTGGACTTAAACCAACATCATTGGGTCCATCACACTCTGACTTGGTGTTGCACTAGAACTTGAATGAGACAAATTTTGTTGTTGAGTATCTTAAGACTGATCAACATTCATTTCATCATTAGAGGTATCCACAGGTAACACACTAGTATTTCTACAATCTAAAAATGGATTCTCTTTCTCATGAAGCCATTCTGATAGTGGATCAACATCTACAAATATATGATCAAGGCTGATAGGATTATAACTAGCGTTTATATCATCAACGCTTAATCTTTTTTGATGCCTCATTTTCAGTCTCATTTTATAATAGGTAAACACTAGTTTCTCAAGTTTTTTGTACTTCAACCTGTTTCTTGACTTGGTATGAATATAGTTGAATGTGTAACCCCCTTGACCTCGCCTAGTCGTTAGACCAGAACCAAGAAGATCACATTATCTTTGCCAAAGCAAACCTGAACTATCTTACCCGAAATATGGTCTATTTTTTCCTTTAACTTGTCTAGATGCATTATTAATACCTAAGGTGTTCATATAAGCATTGATTAAAATTTCATTCAATACAAAACATCAATAAGGCACTTAATTGTAAAACGAATACTTTAGGGACTAAAATGTAAATCCAAATAATTATAGGGACTTATACAATTTTGAGGTTACCAATTTTCAATTAATCATATTTCATGCAATCATGCCAAATTTTAGCTTAAACGGATAACAAGTAAGCATCAAATTTAACAAAATACGAAATTAAGAACTAAATTGTAAATTTGCCAAAATACAGGTACTAACACGTTTATGAAAGCTTCACATTACAACTAGATACATAAAAAGCATGCTTGCAAAATCTCAGGTCAAACATACATTATTTACTTATTCAATTGAGGCAACAATATACGATAACCAAAATGCAAAGAATCTAAACTTGGTACAAAAACATTAACCGAATTAACCACTATCTATTTCGATACACAGGCAGCACTAAAATGCAATTTGGGGATTTTAAACTCAACTCGAACTTATCCAATTACTTATAAACAACATTGACATGCTTCTAATATTATTCTACCATTAACCACAAAGGCTCAAATAATTACATACCAATTATTCAACACAATTCATATTTATGTAAGTAATCTAAAGGCATGCTTTCCTAAAATATAAAGCATTATCCAAAAGGCACCAAATGTTCAAGACCTCAACATAGGCTAAATATCAATTAAGAACTTAAAGCATATGACCATATGTCACGCCTCGAAAATCGGTCTAGTAGAAATTAGGTTCCGGTGATTAGAAATTTTCTATCGGTTATGCCCGAATGGTGTAATTTCTAAATCCTTGTACCCAATTTTGAAATAATGGAAGTTATTTGGGCTTAATTGAAGTTGTTGGACCTTTTTGTAAGGAATGAAAGTCATTTAGTGACTAAATTGTGAACATTCAAAGTTGGGATTTTATCAAAAATGCTAAAAATGTTGAAGTTGAGCTAGGCGTATCGATACAGGTACAACCCAACTGTTTAACTAACTTACCCAACTTAGCCTAGCCATATCGATATGACCATAAGGTGTATCGATACGGGCCCCTATTAAAAAATGGTTTAGTGATTAATTTGTAAGAATTGGAAATTGAGGATGATTCACCTCCTTGCTTGCCACCCCTTCACGTGAGGATTATCTGAAGAGATGACAATTAGTCATCAATTGCTTAAAATTGTGAAAAGGCATGAATTGATAGAAATTAGTAAATTAAGCTTACCCTTGCCTAAGGGAAACCTTCCTATTGGCCCTTGGTGAGGTGAGTTATGATTAAGACCATGGCCTTCTTAAAATGTATAAGGAAAAAAGCTTTCTTCTTGTTTGAAACTCCCAAAACCAAAATCAACCTTTGATTGAAGAAACTAAGCACACACCTCCATTTTCATCTTCTTCCCTAAGCTCAAGCAAGCACCTCAATCCGATCTTTGACCCTTGTGTGATTTCAATACACCAATTGAAGGCTTGTAATTGGGTAAGTAGAACCTTTATGTCAATTTGATGATTCCATCAATCCTTAGAGTTTAATTTCAAGATTTAAGTCTCGAATGTTCATGCTAAGCCCATGTGTTAGAAAGCCAATTTCTTTGTTTCAATGTTGTCTACGAGCTTTGGTAAGCTTGAAAATGTTTGTGAATCATTAGTTTCGATCCTAATGTAATTCCCTAATTTTGAACTAGCTCAAGTGGTGGAAGACAGGCCATCTTCACCATCTTCATTGCCAAGTATTCCCAACGGAAAGGGGATCGTTATCCGAGAACCTTGAAGCCTCCGAGTACTAGGTGGGTGTAGTTGTGTCTCGAGATCAGCTAGGTGCCATCCCGATTGCATTTGTTTTGTGATTATGTTATGTCTTCATTTGAGTAGCTCAAGTAGAGCCTACAAGATTTGAACTTCAAGTGGTAAGTGTGGTAAGGTCATTCTATTTTTTGATGCATTACGATATGCCATGACTTAATCGTTATATGATATATGTGAAAGTTTCTTTATGTTAACATTGATACATGTGGAAATTGATATATGTATAAATGACATTATATGTGATTTAGAGCAAAGGCTCAATTTGCAATCTGATATGATATGGCCTAAGGGCACAAAGGTAAGCTTCATGGTGATATGTGTAACCTTGGACACTTGTGGACTTTGGATACAATTGGCATGCCATAGCGTTATTTGAGCTCACTATGTAAGGGATTGGACTACGGTCTAGGCTACAACCTATATGTAGGGAGAAAAGGTTGGATTGTGTAAGGGACTCTGGAGCTACGGCTCAAGGCTTATTTTTGATATGTAGGTCGTACATGGGAATCCACGTATCCATTGGTTGCTATGTGCAAGGGGAAAATTAAGAATATGTGTTGCGCATTTGATAGATAAAATTGCTATTTGTTGATGTTAAGCATGAGTTGTATATGTTAATGATGTGTATATGCCATTCAAACATGCTTACATTTTATACATGCCATTAAAGAACTTGTTGCATTTGTTATAACTACCTCACTAGGCTATGTAAGACTAACATTCGCGTGTTTCATGCATTTCAGGACCTTGAAGAAATTCGAGCTCTGATCGTGTTGTTGAAGTTGCAAGTCACTCCCATCAACCATATGTATGCTTACTTTTCCTTTGAACGCCTAGTAAGGTGGCATCAAGCTTAGACATGTTAAACTTGCCCATTTTGTTATGTGTGCAATCCTATGTTTTGTATTTGCCTTAGAAGGCCTAAATGGTATGTTACTTGTTGAAAATGGCTTAAAATGCATGTTTGGGTTGAAAAGGTGAAAACTTAGTAAATGGATTAGGTTGGTCGTAAAATTTGACATACTAGTAGATTAAGTAGTTATAAACTTTCTGGTAAAGTTTAGACATTGTTTGATAGGTTAATTCGAATAAAAACCAGCTAAAATCTGTTATCACAGGGCATGACGTATCGATACAGGTAATGGTGTATCGATACGGCCTTGCATAATTGGCATGGTCAACATGAGTCAAAAGAGGTGTATCGATACGGCATAGGGTGTATCGATACATATTTTGGTCACTGGAATCTGGAAAAATTAAAGGTATCAATACGGTTATAGGGTGTATCAATACGAAGTCAACGTAGTCAACCTGTATCGATATAGTTCCAGCTGTATCGATATGAGCTTGTTACCCTTAAATCTAGAATTTGAAAATTGTCTTAACGTACCGATATGGCCCTAAGTGTATCAATACTGTGGCGGTTAATTCTGTTAAAAGAGATAAAACACAGGTTTGCCTTGATTACAAAATGGTCACCAGAAATTATATGGTCTAGTTGGATAGGTAAATGACCTCTATTGTAATGAGATTTCACAGGCTAATAATTTGAAGGTTAGATTTCAGATTAGTAACATGAATTTTAGGTAAGGACCCTTAACTTGTAAAATTTACAATTTAGTCCCTAAGTTTGAATTTTTTTTTAAAATTGACCCCAAATTGAGTAAGCTATTAATAAGTTAGTTCAATAAGTCGTAAAAGAGAATAATAAGACATTCTGAATAAGTTGTGAACTCCGATTAAGTTTCCGATTTCAGAATATGCCTTCCGATAACACTTTCTGACCTGATTCTGTACCAGGCCAGGGAAGGGGTGTTACACCATATGTACACATAAAATCAATCAAACCATCCAATTGTTATTTCAACCATTCTAGAACATTAGATTGTTACAACCAAATATACAAGGCATTAAAATAACACCAACATCTTAATCATTAAATACAACCATCATCTAACATAATATACACTAATCAAGTTATCATTCCCCAAATAAAACAATCCATCTCATTATTCTACACACATTGCCTTATTACAAATAATATTAATATCGTTATCATACCCTTTGAATACATTTGTCTTGGAATCCACCTTGTCTCGAACCACAACCCCAAACTTGCTTTATTCACTGCATTGACGAGAGAAAAGAGAGCGTAAGCATATAATGCCTAGTGAGTGCGCTCAAAAAGTAAAACGTCAATGCACTTTCAAACCAAAACCAATAATAGAAACCCGTATGCGTCTTTTAATAAGCATCTTTTAATTCTCATAAGCATTGAAATAAAAATGCTTATTCAAAACATATCTTCATACTTTCATAAACATCTTTTAATTCTCATGACATTTTAATAAAACATGCTTAACCAAATCAAAAGCACAATCTCCTCCGGCATAACCCATGCTTTCATTGTAAAGTAGGATATAAGTGTAAAACCAACACAATTTGCTTACTTCTTTTGAAAACATAACATGCATAACTACCATATGCATCAAAAAACTTTTCAAAAGTCTCGAGCTTAATCAAACAAAAGCATTTTCTCATTTGTTTCCCAACAAATCATGCATATTAATCATATGCGACAAGTATCATGGATTTACACTAAAATCCCATTTGTAATTCCTCAATTTAAGCTTTATAATGCATAACAACCCATATGCAAGGCTTAAAGAGTAAATATGTAGAAACCAACATTATACAACATAATCCATCAACATGATACATTATCAATTATATTGGCTTTCAAGTGATCGTAAACCAAGTTCCACTTTACAAAATATTACATCAGATACACAGATTCGACAAGTGTTCTCTCAACACTTCATACAATCTCAAACCAATCCTCGATTAGATATATAATCCACTTACGGGATTTTTTGGTACCCTATAACCCTCGACCGTTAGGGTACTCATGGTAGAGTATTCAATACACATAAACCCCTCAATACCCGAGGCGAATTATTATAGTGCACTATCAATCCTATGGCTGGCCAACTATATCCGATAACATTTTAAAACACATCACTTCCCAATATAATTCATTAAAAACATGTTACCCCACTATTTTACATATGCATCAACCAAATCAATTTCCAATACAATAAACCATGTATTTAAACCAACATGAATTCTCCTTTGGGAAACCATTCGCCAAACCTCATCAGCATTCATTTATAACACCATTTACAATGCATTTCACTTGGAAAATCATGTATAAAATAGTAGATAACAAATCATGCTTGAAATCAATTCGTGTAAATGAATACTCATATCAAACTAATATTCAAAAGGCGAAATAGGAAAAAACTTACTTCCGAGCTTAGTTAAGCTGCTAGGCTATAACCAAACCCCCAAACCTTAGTTCAAACTTTATTTGAAGAACCAACTCATATTTGCACTCACTAACTTGATATCGCCTCAACACCAACGACTCGACGTCTAATATGAAAAACGTTCGAACACTCACCATCTTGCACAAGAAAATACAAGGGTCAATATAAATTTGACCATACTAAAATAATCATTTAATTAAAGTACCCATGACACAATTGCACCTCAACATTAGAACCACTCAACTTTCCTAACAACATCACGCCACTGTAAAAGCCAATTCCCATTTCCCCTTTGAAAATTTCACACCCCTGCTCCAATTCCCCTTAACCTCCTCTGGTTTTTGCCATTCATTTCCCCTGTTTTATTTGATCCTTTTTCTTTAATTAACACCAATAAAATCATGAATAACCATAAGCAGCAGTCCCCTGATTTAAAAAACGCCACTGCCTAAACCGCACCATTTAATTAAACACTCACAATACATACTAATATATTATCCAATAATTAAACAAACCACTCCACTAATTACCCCATTCAAGAATTTAAATCTAAATTCAACTAATTAAATTAATTTCTTAAAATTGAGATTAGATTATATCTAACCCACAATAATAACTTATAATCTAATTAAAATATTTAGATTTTATCTATCAAATCATGATCCACTCTTTAGCATCTAAAAATTAAATTAATCCATTAAAATTCATTTTAACATCAAAAGACAATAGAATTGATAAAAAAATGGTTACAAAATAATTAGGAGATTATTAGAAAATCAAAGCTTACCCAAAAAAATTGGAAATTGAAAATGAAGATTGCTCCTCTAATCTTCAAACGTGAATTCTATTGAACATGATGAGAGAAATCAAAGTCTCTTGTGTGACTATTGATTAGAAATGGTTTAGAAAGAAAATGAATAAAAATTGGATAAGAAAATAAAAAACAGATCAAAATGGTGTTTGGGGGAATCTTGAGAGAAAAAGAGAGATAAGTTTAGACATAATTTTCTTTCTTGAAAAAATAATAACCATCATCATTTTCTAGTTAGAAATAGATGGTAGAAGCTTTACTTAATAAATGTGTCAAATAATCCCATAAAACCATCACTTTAGTTCTTTTTACAATATAACCATTACTAATATTTTATAACCTTTTGGAAATAGTCACCATTTAATTAATATTAAAACAACCTGTAGTCACCTATTTTATCCGCTCGTATTTATTTAGTTAGTTCTTATATATACATGCATATCTGGAAATAAAATAAAAAATGATGATAGTATATGATAATTCATTTGGTTTATATATATATATTAGGGTCCAAAAATAAAACCCAAAAAAATGAGAACCCAATGATACATGGTCCATGTTACAAAAAAGAGCCCATTTACAAACCCAACATAATAAAAAAAAACCCTAGAACCTAAGCCCTTTCTTTGTTGAGCCCCCACCCTCTCTCTACCGTTCGATCAAATTCGATCCAACGGTCCAGATGTGCACTTCGAAACCCTAGCCCTTAAGCCTTGCGCCTCACGCCCCAGCACCGTTGGATCCATGGGGGGTCTGACGGCTCAGATCACACAAGAGGACATTACCAGGATTGCCACTCATGCGTGGCATACGCGCTCGACCTTTGGGTTTCTGTTGACCGTTCATCTTCTTCGATCACTTCGTGGTTGACGCTAGCAGCCGCGTTTGTCACCATCTCCACTGGTTTCAACCGACGTGACATGCAAACAAAGAAAATGGGTTAAGATCCGAATTAAAACAAGAAAAGGAAGGGAAATGGATTCGTATCAAACGAATAAGGCAAGAAAATCAGTGAAATCGGATCAAAACGAAGCAAGCAAGGCAAGAGTTGGCTGACGTGAAGACCAAGCAAAAATCTGAATATACAGGGCAAGAATCAAAGTATATTGGGCAAGAATCACAACCAAATCGGAAAAGTTTAATTTAGGGTTTTTAAATTCCTTGTATATACCACCTTGTCATGGCTATAAAAAGCCACTGATTCATTCGATGTAAACACACAATTTATACAATAAAAATACAAGCATACTTTCAGTCGAATTTCTAAGGTATTTTATACCTACATTCTTGTTCTTATATATATATATATATATTTGTGGTTCGAATAAAGAAAAGGAGGGCGCGGGTTACCGTTTGAATCATCGGATGTGAAGGCCGTCGTCACCAGTAGAGCCGCGAGCAAAAATAGAGATGAAGTGTTGCCAGAAAGTCACCGTAGGCTGAAAACACGCGGCGGAGCTCGGTTTTGATTCATTTTACCATGGGATAAAGGAATGAAATTTGTTACTGAAATTTGAGTTTTATACTCAACCCGTGGAGCGACCTGAATCCGGCCTGCTTGGAGATATGACCCGCGCCCTTCTTTCTTCCTTCTTCTGCTTCAGACCCACTATTTGCAATTCTTACACTCTAGTCCTTTTTTATTTTAATTATGTCCTCTAAATTTTATTTCATACAATTTAATCCTTATTTTCATGTTTAATGTGTTTTATTTATTTTCAATCACCCAAAAAGTATAGGTCATAGATACTTCACACTATTTAACAATATGATTTCATTGTAAATTAAAATTGTGCAATAATTAAAATAAAATACTTTAGTTTAAACAATTAGAACACCATTAATTAAATGAGGTAACTTTAGTTTTCTTTAGTTGGCCTTGTAGGTTTAGGTTCTTTAAATAACTTATTCTCCTAATTAAACTTGATAATCTCGTAAATAGAAAATTTAAATATACAGTTAAGTCTAAAATCTGTTAAATAAAGCCTTTTAGGAGTAGTCACTTAAATCATTTAATCGTTAGGGCTTAGAAATTAATAAAGGCCAATAAAATATCATTCATGCAAGATTTTTCTTGCACCATGAAAACGAGATGCATTTTCAATTAGGGTTAATTCGATCTTCCCTAGCCGTTGTGGGAACGGTCGAGACTCCTATGCAAAAAGGCATTTTCAAATTTTAAGGACTAATACCTTAATCCCTTTGAGTCTAGATGGATTCGAATTTTCTCAACCGTGAGCGAGTTTGAGCCAATTTTAGAACTTTGTGGATTTTTATATTAACCTTTGCATGCACGCATCTAGATTATAAGGAAAATATTAGTGATCAAGTGAGTACCGGTTTCCGGGCATGATGTGGGTGCTAATCCTTCCCCACACGTAACCGTGCCCCCAAACCTTTGAGATTTCGTAATCTCTGGTTTGTTTTTATGTTTTTGGTCCGCCTAATATAATAAAAGGGATCGGTGGCAACTTCATTGTTACATCTTGGCGAATCCGCTGGGATCATCTAAGAGGGCACAACTTTTACTTGATCACGAGTTATTTTCTTTACTAATCCGTTGTATTTTTATATGCATTTTCTTAGTGCTTTAAACTGTTTGCATCATAACATAAGCCTTCTACCCGAGCTTTATCAAACTTAAGTGAAAGAAAATAGCTATGCCTTCGTGAGTAACCCTCCACATGGGCTAGTGAAAGTCTTTCGGGGTTCAGAGTACTTATGCTTTCGTGAGTAACCCTCTGCATGTGTATAACGGAAATGCATCCCCTTGAGCAGTGTTCGATTTGCATGCCTGTGATGGGCTAGAATCAAACATCTTATCCACCTTGGAGTAGGGGGTAAGGACGGTTCAAGAACCTTTTCTAGATCCTAACCCGCATGAATGAATGTTTTTGAAAGCCCATCTTATTAAGCGTTATGAAGCCATAGGTTTTACTTTCCGTTTTATTTATTGCTTTACTTTTTGTATCTTACCCTTGTTGTTTTATCTCATTATTTGTATATACTAACACTTTTTTGAATTTCTTAGAGCATACATCACATTGCATCCAGTTGGTATTTCGAGATATTGTTAAGTTAGAGATCATGAGTATTCGAGTCACATTATCCAGTTCTAGAGTCCTCCGCTCGAACATAGAGGTTCGAAGTGAGTCCATAGAGCTTCAACGCTAACATGGAGATAGCGTGCAGAAAGAAACCATTGTAGACCTGCCGAAACAAGTACACATGGGATTGCCTCATAATCATCTCTCAGGATTGGGCACTGTATGGGAAAGCCTGGAAGCGCAAGATCGAGTCGTGTTCACCAAAAGATATAGAGATATAGCCCTTTTGCTCGGGGTGGAAATAAATGAGCCGATGTTGCTGGCAGCCGTCGAGTTTTGGGATCCGGCTTAATGTTGTTTCATCTTCAATCAAGAGGACATGACTCCCACCATTGAAGAATACATGGTCTTGCTGCGCCTGGATCTAGAGAAACCTGATAAAATATACTGGAAGGAGAAAAACTCGGGGTATCAGAAGAAATTTGCCAAGCTTGCTGGTCTAAATGTTGAAGAAATAGATTCCCATGTTGCCGAAAAGAATAAAAGCCCTTGCTTCAGATGGGAGTTCATGTACGCCCAAATCATGAAGGATGTAAAGAACGGAAGAGTCATCGACTTGCTCGTCTTGACTATTTATGGGTTAGTGATATTTCCTAAAGTTCTGGGGTACATTGAGATAACCTTGGTGGACTTGCTAGCCCAGAAAAATGTGAATCCGGTCCCAGCTATTCTGACAGAAACCTTTAGGTCCCTAAATTTTTGCAGAACTCGAGGAAGGGGCGTTTCACCGGTTGCTCACAACTTCTCTACTTGTGGCTGCAAAGTCACTTTTAGGACAACGAGAAGATAAGCAGACATCCCACATCCAAAGATCTAGTCCCGATCAAAGAGGTCACCAGAAAGCAGTGGCAGCGAAATGGGAAGCAATAACAGTGGACAACATTCTTTAAAAACCTCACTGATGCCGACATAACATGGAGAGCCCCGTGGATGTACCCAGTGCCTATCTTGTACAAGTGCGGGAAGTTGGAGTGGGTTCCTCTCATAGGCCTATGAGGAGCTACCAGTTATGCCCCTTTGCTCCAGTTGGAGAAAGCAAAGGGTGAACAACATAGGTATACCAGTTTCGACGAGTGCATCGGATAATCCTCGGCCTGGCATCCTACTAATTGAGCTAGAGATTTACAAACAAGACTTCGAGAAGGAAAAGGAAAAGCTATGAGACAGGGTGACTAAACTTGAAGGCAAACTCCTCACAGAGCAAGTCCAAAGAGAAGGCTACCAGAAGAAGGTGAAAACTCTGTTGTCAAACCAAGAACTCTACCTAAAAGATGTTTAGGAATTAATGCAAGAAAATAATCACTTGAAAGCTCAAGAGGCACGAGCAGGCGGTTCCAAGACCTCAAAGGAAGGAAAGGCACAGTTGGAGGAAATAAAAAAGAATTAAAGAAGTGGCAGCGTAAAGCCCGAAAGTAGAAGGGAAAAGCAAATCGACTTACTAAAAAAACAACATTTGGAAGAGAGATATTCAGATGCTCAGCGTAACCTCAGAAAGTACCGTGACCATAATCAAGAGCTCTAAGAGAAGTTGAAGGAAGAAGAGTCCAAGGGAGCTGAAGCTGAGTTGCTCCGTTTGGGTATCGAAGACTTGAAGAAACAGTTGTAGATGCATAAAGACCATATCCATACTCTCATTGATGATTGGGACTATGAGAAGATTCAGTGGGCTGATACTAAGTGAGCTTTGGACGTCGCATGCTTAGGTCAGCATTTTTATATCGGTCATCTAAAACATCAAATTCAGAAAGCAGTTTCCAAGGCTCGAGAAATGAGGAATCGCACTAGGGCTCCAAGATTGAGATTCTTCCCAACAGGAGAGGATGGATAGCACATGTTGGATTTCCTGGATGAGGCACTTGAGCAGTATCGACAGATCAGTCTTTTCTTTGGTAGGGTTTAGAAGGAAACAACACCGAGAGGAGAAGTTGAGCCACCATCATCAAAACGGCTCAAAGCAGCAGAATAGGAGATTATTTTACTTTCTTTTGATTTAAAATAATGTGTACTCGAAACTTTATGATCTATGAAGTGCACTATATTTCAGAATACCATTGGTCTTTTGCATCATTAGCATTTGCATTTAAGCATCCATTCCACCTAACACCCTGTATTAAAATAAATAATTAACTATGGAAAGTTCAAATGCAGTTGACAAAATTACGCACCCATACAGAACTCGCTCTCAAAACAGAAAAATGGATATGGAAAATAGAATATCCGCCATGGAAGCTGGCTTGAAGGGTACACAGGATAAGCTAGAGAAGATTGAAGGTGATTTGAAGAATGAGATTACCAGCGCCCAGGAAAATACAGTACTATAGATAGCAGCCATGCTTGGCAAGAGCCCTAAAGTCATCAAGGCCCTTAAGGATGTGAGAGCAACAGTACCCTCACATGAAATGAACCGCGAGGCCCTCGAGGGGAAAGTTCAGATCCACATTCCAGGAACTTCGACTAATGCCTTGGTGGAGTCCGGGGCAGGTCAAGGAGATGAACAAGATTTTGAGGTGCCTGACCTTGATGAAATGGCGAGCATGAGTCGTTCAGACAAGAAATTAGAAGACCGTTGTGAAAAACTTGAAGGAATTGTTAAGGCCCTACAAAGAGTTAGTATTCATTGAGGTCTAGATGCTAGAGATCTCAGCCTGGTGACAGACTTGGTCATTCCCCCAAAATTTAAAATGCCAGACTTTGAAAAATATGATGGAACTACATGCCCTTCATCACATCTGACAATGTACTGCGGAAAAATGTCATATTATCTCAATAATGAAAAGTTGCTCATACATTACTTCTAGGACAACCTATTTGGATCAGCTGCTCACTGGTATACACAATTAAATCGAACCAACATAAAAACATGGTTGGATCTATCGAAAGCTTTTGTCGAGCAATATAAACACGTGATAGACATGGTCCCAAACAGGATGGTTCTACAGGGGATGGAACAAAGAACCAACGATAGCTTCCGCCAATATGCCTAAAGGTGGCGAGACGTGGCGGCACAGGTCCAGCCTCTGTTGCTGGAGAATGAAATCACGCCCATATTCGTAGAGACATTGAAAGGGCACTTCTATAAACGTATGATAAATCACGCGACTAAGAGCTTCACAAACATGCTGATGAACAACGAACTAATCTTGGTAGCCATAAAGAGCGGAAAGCTTGATAGAGGGGATTCAAAGAAACCTTACAGAAAAAGAGAAAATGAGGTGAACATGACTTCAGCATATAATCAAAATTTCTCAAAAGGGGTGGTGATTAACAAACCAAACGTGGCTAATACGAGTTCAACAGCTTAAAACCCACTAAGGTTTGAAACAAGAAATCAATCAAACAAGCCGAGCTTTACCCATATACCAGTAACTTATGCATAATTATTTCCGCAATTGGTTGAGTCCCGGTTGGTGGTGCCATAACACCTCATCCCGATGTTATAGCCATACCCCGTTGGTATGACCTAAATGCCAAGTGCGAGTACCATTCTAGGATAACATGACATACGATCGAAAACTATATAGCCTTTAAGAAGGTAGTAGAGAATATGCAGAAGACAGGAATGTTGTCATTTGAAGCTATAGAGGAAAAAGGAAAACCCCTTCCAAACCATTATAGTGCTGGTGTGAATGTTGTATTGGAGGAATAAGGCAAGCAGGTAAAGACACGGATAGCTGATGTTAAAACACCTCTACGATGGTGATGATGGATGCTAGAGCACTGATCAAGAATGCTAAAGTTCAGTCCTCAAGAGACGGACCCTACTGTGAGTATCAATCTTGCTGAGATTAAGCCATTGGTCATCAGAACCAACATAAAAGCTGATGAATTAGCAAATAAGGTGACCCCGTGATTGGTGATAAGAGCACCAACACCCTTTCCCTACGACGATAGCAAAAGAGTATATTGGAATTACACATGTACCATAAAGAGACCGGTAGACCCAAGGCACGCTGAGGCCGATGCCAAGGAAGGAATGATTAATGAAGTTGGCCACTTTACGAGAAGTGAGAGATGTTATGCACCACCTACTAGAGAGGACTGAGACGCAGTTTAAAGGAATAACGCTCTAGACAAAGAGCCGATGAAGGATTTCTATGAAGAACGCCAGGTAGAATTACTCGAGCCTATGAAAGAATCCGAGGCTCAATAATTTCTAAAGAACCTCAAGAATAGTGAATACAGTATGGTGGAACAACTGCATAAGCTTCCGGCACGTATATCTATGTTATCGCTATTGCTGAGTTCAGAGGGGCACCGTGATACATTGCTTAAGGTTCTCAACCAAACCTTTGTGCCAAAGGAAATAACCACACACAATTTGGATAGGTTGGTCAGAAACATTACTGTTGATAACTTCATTTCTTTTAATGGTGAGGAGATTCCAGAGGGAGGAATGAGCATATATAAACCGCTCCATATCACCACTCGTTGCAAATGACATATACTCCTAGGAGCCTTTATAGACAATGGATCGGCCTTAAATGTTTTGCCTCAACCATGTTGAAGAAGTTGCCAATAGATGAGTCCCACATAAAGGCTTACCGGAATACAAATCGAGCTTTTGATGAAACACAAAGAGAGGTGCTAGGAAAAATAGAGGTTCCCCTACAAATTGGACCCTCCATCTTTGCGGTCGATTTTATGGTAATGGATATTTGACCGACCTACAATTGCCTTCTGGGGTGTCCGTGGATTTATACCGCCGGTGCAGTTCCATCTACGCTGCACCAAAAGTTAAAATTCATGGTCGATGGATAGTTAATAAATATTGGTGTAGAAGAGAATATTATCGCCTCAGTGACAGCTGATTCTCCTTATATTGAGATCGATGCGGGGGCATTGGAATTCTCTTTTAGGTCGTTGGAGTTACTAAGCACGACCTTTATTGCTGATGGGAATAAGATTCGAAGGCCAGGTTTGTCCAAATACGCGAAGATGCAAGTGAGAGAAACTTTGGGTAAGGGTGTTGAAGCAGGAAAAAGATTTGGGAAGCATCACCAGGGTAGGTTGTACCCTGTAACCATTGCCAATAAGAATGACAGGTTCAGGTTAGGATTTAAGCCCAATGTGGCCTAGAGAAGAGCCGCCATAATGAAGAACCAAGAAAGAAGGAAAATTAAACTCAAAAGGGGGAGATGTTGCATGGGATCCGATGACATTTCCACCCCTTAATTTCACCTTTACCTTCGGAGGATTTGTATACCCCGGCTTGACCTAGGACGAGAAGGAAGAGGATGGAATTACATAGATGTTTGGCAAGTTGAGCATTAATGCGGTACTAGAAGAGCAAGAAGAAGATGATGGATATCTTCCAATGATTCGCCCATGTGATGAGTTTAATAATTGTACTACAGAAGAACTTCCTGTAGTTTTTTAATCTATTTCAGAGTAATTTTTCAAAACTAACCATGTGTTTTAGCCCGAAAATAGTAAAGGATCACTTATGTAAGGGCATATGCTAAAACCATTATGGTTCCCATTCAGTAAAGTGCATTTGCTTTCAGTGAAACTTGTGTGACAAACATTTAAGTATCTAACACAAACCAAAACACAACAAAATAAAAAGATCATTTCATTCCTTTTTCTTTTGCCCAACATCGATATATTCTTATTCCTCTTCTTTATAAGTTGCTAGATATCAATGACATAAGTGATATTGAGTCCGAATCGCAAGTTAATTCCGAGCAGCCCATATGCCTAGAAGGATTCGAAGATCCTGATGATGAGGTTAAGGCCGATATCCCAGAAGATTTACTCCGACCGATGAAGAGTAAGGAAAAACATATTGTTCCCCACAAAGAGCGGCTAGAAATTGTGAACCTCGGGACTGAAGAAGAAAGGTGTGAAGTGAAGATTGGCACTACAATCACAACACATACGCGACAGAGTTTGGTTGAACTTTTACACAATTACAAAGATGTGTTTGCCTGGTCTTACCAAGACATGCCTAGTTTGGATACAGACATTGTGGTTCATCAACTACCAATAAAGTCAGGGCGTCGACCCGTGTAACAAAAACTACGAAGAATGAAGAATGATATGCTCTTGAAGATCAAGGATGAGGTGAAAAATCAATATGATGCAGGTTTCCTAAGAGAAGCCTGATATCCTGAGTGGGTGGCTAACATTGTTCTAGTCCCAAAGAAAGATGGGAAAGTTCGCATGTGTGTTGATTATAGAGACCTCAACCGAGCGAGCCCAAAAGACAACTTCCCACTTCCACACATCGATACCTTGGTAGATAATACCGCTGGCCATTCTCTATTCTCATTTATGGATGGTTCCTTTGGCTACAATCAAATCAAGATGTGCCCCAAAGACATGGAAAAGGCTACGTTTGTGACACAATGGGGAACCTTTTGCTATAAGGTAATGCCTTTCGGATTAAAAATGCTGGGGCAACTTATCAGAGGACCATGGTGAATTTGTTTCACGATATGATTCACCAAGAGATCGAGGTATATGTGGACGACATGATTGCCAAATTGCGAACAAAAGAAGAGCACATTGTGAATCTGGAGAAGCTTTTCAAAAGATTGAGAAAGTTTCAATGGGAGCTTAATCCCGCCAAATGCACTTTCGGGGTAACTCTAGGAAAACTCTTAGGCTTCATAGTAAGCGAAAAGGGGATAGAGGTAGACCCTGACAAAGTGAAAGTAATACAACAACTTTCACCTTTGCAAACGTAAAAAGAGGTCTGAGGTTTCCTAGGCAGGATCAATTATATTGCCAGATTCATCTCCCAACTGATAGAAAAATACAGCCTGGTGTTCAGACTATTCAGGAAGGAAAATCTCAGAGAGTGGAATGAAGAATGCCAAATAGCCTTTGAGCAAATTAAAAAGCAGTTGACAAATCCACCAGTATTAGTGCCACCAATCCCAGGAATGCCTTTAATCCTATATTTGACCATTCAAGAGAATTCATTGGGATGTGTGTTGGGGCAGCACGATGAGACGGGTCAAAAAGGAAGGGCAATCTATTACTTGAGCAAGAATTTCATAGATTGTGAATCAAGGTATCCTTAGATCGAGAAGATGTGTTGCGTTCTGGTTTGGGCATCAAAAAGGCTCAAGCAATACCTTTTATACCACACCACGTGGTTGATATCTAAGCTCGATCTATTAAAATTTATGATGAAAGCACCTGCTTTATCAAGAAGGATAGCTCGCTGGAAAATGTTGCTAACATAATTCGACATCCAATATGTTAGCCAAAAGGCAGTAAAATAAAGTGCCATAGCAAACATTTTAGCAAACCGCATCTCCGATGATTATGAAGCTTTAGAGTTTGACTTCCCTAATGAACACTTGATGTGTGTTACAGTTGAAGATAACCCATGAATTCTTAATTTTGATAGAGCTTCTAACGCCCTAAGCCACAGTATTAGGACGATCCTAGTTTCTCCAAAGGGCGATCATTACCCATGCACTAGTCATCTGAAGTTTTTCTGCACCAACAATATAGCAGAGTACGAGGCCTGCATTATGGGATTGCGAGTGGTCATAGAGAAAAAGGTCAGGGTCCTAAAAGTATACAAAGACTCAACTCTGGTCATCTATCAAATTCGCAGAGAATGGGAGACAAAAGATTCAAAATTAATTGAGTATCAGAAGCTAGTCCTCGAATTTATCAAAGAATTTGAGGAAATTACCTTCAATTACCTTTCGAGGGAAGAAAACCAAATGGCAGATACTCTGGCCACGTTATCAGTGACATTTAAAGCAAGTGAAGATGCAAAAATGATGCCTGTACAAATCTAGGTTTCAGAATTGCCTGCGCACTGTTACAATGTAGAATAGAAAGAAGATGGTCTCCCATGGTACCATGACATACTGCAGTACATCAAGTTTCAGGAGTATCCAACTCAAGCAACTGAGAATGACAAAAGAACATTTCAAAGAATGGCTGCATGATATTTTTTGGATGGAGAAACCTTGTACAAAAATAACCAAGACCAAGTTTTGCTGAGATGCGTAGGCGCCAAAGAAGCCCAATTAATCCTGGAAGAAGTTCACGAAGGGGTATGCGCGACTCATCCTATTGGGTTTACCATGGCTAGACGAATCATGCGACTGGTCTATTACTGGTCTACCATGGAAGGAGACTGCGTCAATTACACACGGAAATGTCATAAGTGTCAAATTTATTCTGATAAGATACATGCTCCACAATAATCTCTTTATGTGATGACTTCGTCGTGGCCCTTCTCGAGATGGGGCATAGATGTGATTGGACGGATTTACCTGAAAGCCTCTAATGGACATATATTTTCCTTGGTGGCAATTGATTATTTCACCAAATGGGTTGAAACGACTTCATATGTGAATGTCACTAGATCTACAGTCTGCAAAGTCCTCAAGAAGGAAATTATCTGCCGTTACGGGCTACCTGAAAGCATTATCACTAACAATGTTTCAAATTTGAACAACAAGATGATAGTTGCAGTCTGTGAGCAATTTCAAATCAAGCACCACAATTCGATGACCTATCACCCAAAAATGAATGGGACAATAGAGGCTGCCAACAAGAATATCAAGAAAATAATCTCCAAAATGACGAACACTTACAAGGACTGGCATGAAAAGTTACCATTAGCCCTATATGCTTACTGAACGGCTGCGTGAACATCTACAGGGGCAACATTGTTTTCTTTGGTCTATGGCATGGAGGCCGTATTGCTAATTGAACTAGAGATTCTATCACTTCGTGTCCTAATGGAAGCAAAATTGGATGAAGCTAAGTGGATTCAGACACATTAAAATCAGTTGAATTTAATTGAAGAAAAGAGATTGAAAGCAATTTGCCATGGCCAGATGTACTAGAAATGGATGATACGAGCTTATAACAAGAAAGTTCACCCAAGAGAATTTCAAGAGGGGGACCTGGTTCTAAAATTGAAGCTGCCAATTCAAAGGGATTCTCGTGGAAAGTGGACACCTAACTGGGAAAGACCCTATGTGGCGACTAAAGCATTCTCCGAAAGGGCTTTAATTTTAGCTGAGATGGATGGGGATGGACTGGAAAACCCCGTGAAATCATATTCAGTCAAACGCTATTACGCGTAAAAAAATTCTAAAGTGAAAACCCGTAAAAAGGTGATTTCGGTCCAAAAAAAGAGAAAAAAGAATAGTCCAAGATGAAAACCTGAAAAGGGCATCTTGAGACCAGGATGGATTCAAGTTGAAAACTCGTAAAGGGTGGCTTGAATATTTAAAGCATGAATGTTTACTTGGTAGTTCGTTCAGCATTCTGAGGACTTTTGGAGCATTCTTAGTAGTGGGTGCACCCAAAAGAACTATCGATGGATTGGCTCGTAACACTTTGGTCTTTGATATTTGGAACCTTGTCCTTCCTTTTTGTGATCACTTCCTTCTTTCCCATAATAAATGAACTTTTTTCTCCCAGAACTTCCTTTTTGTACCCCTTCTTGCACATTGAAATGGGAACCAATGGATTTGCATTCATACAACATAAGAGTTTTTTTTTAACATTACTCTAAACGCGACTTAAGAAAAACAAGATTTACAATGCATTTCATTATTCTGACTCTGGTCATATCATTTGCATAAGCATCGAATTTCATGCAGATTGAGGCAGAGTCCTATGAACATTAAATCTATTGCAAGACTTTCAAGGTGGAAATAAGCTTTGTTGCAAAGATTCCTATATAAGGGGTTCGAAGGTGATCATAAGAAGCTTTGAAGAGCTAGAAGACTACCCAACTCATTTAGAGTATAAGATTACTGGATTGAGTGAAGAAATATGAAAGGATCGAATATGAAGCATGTAACTTATTTGAAGATTAGTCAGTACTACTTTACCGTTATTTGATTTATTTCTACCGCTCTGGAGAAATAGGTCCTTTGAAGTCATTGCCGCTTTGAAATGACACACTAGTTATTCGATTTGTTTCTACCACTCTAGATAAATAGGTCATTTGAAGTCATTGTCTCTTCGGAATGATAAATCAACCATTCGATTTGTTTTTTTCGCTTTGGAGAAATAGGTTATTTGAAGTCATTGCCGCTTCAGAACGATAAATTAGTTGTTCGATTTGTTTCTACCATTCCAGAGAAACAAGTTCTTTCATCAAATGAAGCCATTCAGTCTATTCACTGCCGCTTCGGAGGAATAGGTCAATTGAATAGTCATCGATGATCAGTTTGTTTTTGCTACTCCAGAAAGACAAGCTGCGCTCAACCATTTGGCCGGATAAAATCAGTGCCTTTTGTTCTTTGCCCTATTCTTGTTTCACCGGAATGAGCAAAGAGGGGCAGCTGTAGTCACTTATTTTATCTGGCCCATATTTATTTAGTTAGTACTTGTATATACATACATATCTGAAAATAAAATAAAAAAATGATGATAGTATATGATAAATCATTTGGTCTTTATATATATTAGGGTCCAAAAATAAAACCCAAAAAAATGAAAACCCAATGATACATGGTCCATGTTACAAAAAAGAGCTCATTTACAAACCCAACATAATAAAAAACCCTAGAACCTAAGCCCTTTCTTTGTTGAGCCGCCACCCTCTCTCTACCTTTGGATCAAATTCGAACCAACAGTCCAAATCTATGCTCCGAAACCCTAGCCCTTAAGCCTTGCGCCGCACGCTCCAGCACCGCTGGATCCAGGGGATCTGACGGCTCAGATCACACAAGAGGACATTACCGGGATTGCCACTCGAGCGTGGCATGCACGCGCTCGACCTTTGGGTTTTTACTGACTATTCATCTTCCTCGATCACTCCGTGGTAGACGCCAACAGCCGCGTTTGTCACCATCTCCACCGGTTTTGACTGTTGTGACATGCAAACAAAGAAAATGGGTTAAGATTTGAATTAAAACAAGAAAAGGAAGGGAAATGGATTCGTATAAAACGAATACGCCAAGAAAACTAGTCAAATCGGATCAAAACAAAGCAAGCAAGGCAAGAGTTGGCCGACGTGAAGACCAAGCAAGAATTCGAATATACAAGGCAAGAATCAAAGCATATCGGGAAAGAATCACAACCAAACCAGAAGAGTTTAATTTAGGGATTTTAAATTCCTTGTATATACCACCTTGTAATGGCTATAAAAAGCCACCGATTCATTCGATGTAAACACACAATTTACACAAGAAAATACAAGCATACTTTCAGTCGAATTTCTAAGGTATTTTATACCTAAATTCTTATTCTTTTGTATATATATATATATATATATATATATATATATATATATTTGCGGTTCAAATAAAGAAAAAGATGGTGCGAGTTACCATTTGAGTCATTGGAGGCGAAGCTCGTTGTCACTAGTGGAGCCACGAGCCAAAACGGAGTTGAAGTATCGCCAGAAAGTCACTGCCGGCTAAAAGCCATGGCGGCCGGAGCTGGAAACATGTGGCAGAGCATGACCTAATTCTGGGTTTAGCGGTGGTGTTCTTCATGAACATTTCAGAGGATTTAATTTGATTCATTTTACCAGGGGATAAAGGAATAACATTTGTTGCTGAAATTTGAGTTTTATACTCAACCCGTGGAGCGACCCGGATTAGGCCCGCTTGGAGATATGAACCACGCCCTTCTTCCTTCCTTCCTTCTACTTTAGGCCCACTGTTTGCAATTCTTACACTCTAGTCCTTTTTATTTTAATTACGTCCTCTAAATTTTATTTCATGCAATTTAATCCTTATTTTCATGTTTAATGTGTGTTATTTATTTTCAATCACCCAAAAAATATAGGTCATAGATACTTCACTCTATTTAACAATATGATTTCCGTGTAAATTAAAATCGTGCAATAATTAAAATAAAATACTTTAGTTTAAACAATTAGAACACCATTACTCAAATGAGGTAACTTTAGTTTTCTTTAGTTGGCCTTGTAGGTTTAGGTTCTTTAAATAACTTATTCTCTTAATTAAACTTGGTAATCTTGTAAATAGAAAATTTAAATATACAGTTAAGTCTAAAATCTGTTAAATAAAGCCTTTTAGGAGTAGTTACTTAAATCATTTAATCGTTAGGGCTTAGAAATTAATAAAGGTGAATAAAATATCATTCATGAAAGATTTTTCTTGCACCATGAAAATGAGATGCATTTTCAATTAGGGTTAATTCGGTCGTCCCTAGCCATTGTGGGAACGGTCGAGACTCCTATGAGAAAGGGCATTTTTGAATTTTAAGGATTAATACCTTAATCCCTTTGAGTCTAGATGGATTCAGATTTTCTCTGCCGTGAGCGAGTTCGAGCCAATTTTAAAACTTTGTGGATTTTGTATTAACCTTTGCATGCACGCATCTAGATTATAAGGAAAATATTAGTGATCAAGTGAGCGCCGGTTTTTAGGCGTGATAGGGGTGCTAATCCTTCCCCACATATAACTGTGCCCCCAAACCTTTGAGATTTCGTAATCTCTGGTTTGTTTTTAGGTTTTTGATCCACCTAATATAATAAAAGGGATCGGTGGTGACTCCGTTGTTACACAACCCATCTAAAATTACCAAAACTCAATTTCATCCCTTATTAAACTCATTAAATATATATTTTCACAAATACTTGTCATGATAAATTTGTTGGAAATCAATTTAATTACCCAAATTATTTTTTGGAATTAATTAATTAGCTAAAGCCTAACCCAAAATTCCAACCTGAATCTTCTAGCCATTTTCCAGGGTGTTACAACTCTCCCCAAGTACAAGAAATTTTGTCCTCAAAATTTACGGAAAGGAAAAAACAAACACAAACCTTCCTTCATCCAATAACTTCCTCAATTACACTTACACCGCATAACTTCACAAATTCAATCGTCTCAATGTGCAACACCTATTAGCCAGAGACTAAATCAGAAACATCCTTTACCAATGGTAGAACCAACAATTCTTAACTTTCTCTTTACATAAACAATAAGCAAAGGTTCAAACAAACCTTTCCAATAAAATGTAGGCAACTCATCAATTACACATTCGAACTCAAACCATCTTGACAAAACATTACAGAAAACCAGTCTTTCCATTTATCTACATATCATCCATTAAGACTTGATTCGACACATTATTACAAGCTATTCTCTTCAACCTTCATTTACAGAGAAGCGTCAAGAAACACTCAATCACCCATATGATATCGAGTATCCCGTCGCCTCTATCTGTTCAAAACCTATCTAATTCTTATGCCGAATAACGCCAAAATACCAAAAACCATTTTTAGCTTGCACCAATCCTTTCTGATATCCAATCAACCCTTCACCAACAATTCTCAATTCACAAACCTTCATAAAACATCAATAACTCTTCAAAAGTACAACCAACATCAATGGCTTCACTTAACCAAACATCAATCTCAATTTATGAAGAACAACTATCTCATCTAGACACTTAAACTAATTCCGGGTTCAAACTTGTAAAACCAAATTTTTTAGATCATTATCAACTAATAAGAAATTATTAGTACTCATTAGAGAACATTAGGTTTGAACAACATAACCATAATTTGTTCTTAAAATCATTACAAACAAATTAAACTCAATTAAATTCATTTTAATCACAAATGTTAATAGAAATAATAGATTAAGGACACAAAGCGTGTGGAATGTCAATAAGAAACCATAGATCACCTTGCTTGATAGGAGTTCAACCAAAATGAACCCCCCGTTGTATTCTAACGTGAAAACATTGTTAACCAAAAATCCAGCGATTCACTCAAGTTTAAAAATCATTTGGATACAAAATGGGTTAGAAATAAATTCAAAAAAATCAACTGATCATTGGAAAACATTTTAGGAAAATACAAAATACGAAAACAATAGTTTTTAGTTGTAATAAAAATTTAGAAAATCTCTGTTTTAGAGAAAATATTAACCATCGGTAGTAGTTTTTTCTAACAAAAAAATTGAGTTTGTTAAAATACAAAGGGTGCAATTGCTCCCTAAAGATTCTTAGCTTGTGTCCCCTCTACATTTAATTCATAAAAATCACTTTTAAAGCCAATTTGTTTCTTTTCAAAAGTTATCAAAAACATAATTCTTGTTATTTGATAAACCAATTAAATAACCTGCCAAAACATTAGTGATCTCCAATTCACCAAATTCATTTTAAAACACATTCGATAATTAACCCGAAATTAATTAGTGAACCAAACTCAAGCTACTATCCCCAAATGGACCCTAGCAAATGTCCAAATCAATAGAACATCTCTTGCCGCAAATTCGCTAACGGTGCAACAACCTCTTAAGATTTCTCAACAAAATTTTGATAATGAACAACTAGAGCCAGAAAAACCCACGTACTTCTAACACCAACCTTGGCTGCTTCAAATCTAGCACAATTCAACTTCCAAGAGCCAATCTTTAACACCTTCTACAAACCTTGAGAACTCCAAAGAACCTCATCACTAAAGCTACCTACATCGTATCCCCATCGGCCTCTGAAAAGTCAGCCGTAAGTGTGAACATATGTATGCATGATTACTTATATGCCCTCACATATGTCTATGTATATGTATGCGAAACCTCTAATGCCATGCCCAAATGTATGCACACACTGACATATTTAAATATATACATATAAGTGTTTATGCATTGTTCATGTTCAACTGTTCACACTTACTAATAACATTCTTAGAACCAATATTCCTTCCACCAAATCAAAACTCCACTTACCCAAATAAGGAACAAGCATTCTCTCTGCTATAAAAACCTGCTAAACCATTCATGATTGTTGACCAAGATCCTTCTCGGTACCACTGAACATGAGAATACCATTACTTTTACTACTCATGAAACCATGTATCCCCATAATACTCGTATCATCGCAACCTCGAATGACACTAGTGCATGCTCCATCTACTTGGCATAACTATAAACCCATACCAACCAAATGCTTTCAATACCATTGTTGGTAACAACCACGCTGATGCTTCAGAAATATAATTTCTAGCCAAACATATCTACAAACCAACCATTACACAATTTCGTTTTTAACTCATACATTCCTTAACACTTATCAATACGATAAAAAAAGATTTAGAAATTGTACCACAGGACGTCTCTACACCAAACTCAACTTCACAAACATAGGTCAACACGTGAAAACTCCCTCAAAGGCCCCCTCTAAGAAAGAATTCGTGAACAATACAAACATTCAGAGCCTGAATATTATTAAACCTTGGTTCACCACGTAAGCCAAAATCTCATCAAACTTAAATCAGTCCGTTCTTGGATAGCTCCACTACAAAAATCAACTCCAATCTTCAAAACTTCAACATACCCAAACAACTACCTTCAATGAATATGCATAATTGCGTAAAGCCAGAATCCACTAGACAATGCAACATGGAACGATAAACAGACTATGTGGCCTTCCCCTAATCAAAATAAAGATTCCATGATTTCGGTGCGCACTTTAATTTCTGAAGATGAAAGTCAATCCAATGCCTTACGCATATTCCATACCTTGACCATCCTTATGGAAATGATGTATGGACACTATAAAGTTTTCCTTTAATAATCAAGATCATTGGATAAGTTTCGATCCTGAACATCAACCTCCTTGCCTGATGCGTACATCATAACCTTATCATCTCAAACACTCCAAAATACTCATTAGAATCTCAACCGACGCTTTCTCGAGCATACTTTACGAAAGTTGATATTACTATCAATCATACGACACTTTATGGCGTGCTCATTTTCCTTTACATCACTTCACTGACTTCTTTTCTTCAAAATCCGTACGATTAACATTGATGGTAATAACCACCTTTAACCTTCAAAATAGTGGACCAACGCCACCTAAAAACTCACGAACGAGGAAAACGTCACTCAAGTTTAGAGACCATTTTTAACTACTCTCGATCGAGGACCAAGTATACTCAAGATCGAAAACCACTTTTCCTATACTATCGGTAACCCAAAGAATGCTTACTAAGATTGAAAGTAATTACTGAATAAATCTTTTCTCATCTAAAATCAAATTCATTACCGATGGTTAAACCTGACAATTGGGTGTAGGCTCGACAAGTGATCCAAGACAAACCTACAAAATCTTTTTCAAAAGCATTTGTAATAGGCAATGTGTTCCCGGTTAACCCCAACATAAGCAATTAACAACATGAATACATACGAAACACATTTATCAATTTCTCAAAACAACCAAATTAAACTGTAATATCTTCAAAACTAGTATAAAAGAAGTTACTACAATGCCTTCATTTGATCCGTAATGGATTGAAAACAAGATACTAGGTCTAGTTATTAATGACTAGAATGCTATAAATGAAAAAGTGGTAACCTAATGTATAAGTGACCAAACCGAAACAAGTGACAAATTAAAGGAATGCGTGCAAAATTCTTACATTCCTAAAATGCCCCTACACATGTCATTAATTAATGGATGATTAAGGACAAATTAGTCATTTATAAGGAGATAATTGATGAACCATTGTCATCTTTCTCCTTTGATAGCCGAATGAATGAGCAAAGAAGAGAGAAAAGGGGTTTGAGTGAGAAAACTCTATAATCATATATTCAAGCTTGAATTTGGAGAAATTGGAGTTGCTAGCATTCATATAATCTTGATAGGAAGGTAAAATGTTTTCCTTAATGTGCTATAGATTCAAATAATGCATGTAGATTTAGGGCTCTTGTTTGAATTACATGAATTAGATGAATAGATAGTGAATTGATGCTATGAACTAGTTAAGAAGTTCAATTGATTGATTAATCCATGAAATTGATTGTGCCATTCGAATGAGTAGGAGAAATTGATGGTGTCAATTGCCAAATTGATGGTGAAATGCTATGCTAGTTGCTGGAAATTTTGTATGATGATTAGAATGGATGATGATATGTGAATTGAAATTGTGGTTGCTAGAAATTCTAGTGAATTGACGTCTTAATGAATCAAATTGAAAATATTGCTCAATTGCCCTGTTTTTATAGGTTGGACAGATAATTGGACTGACCTAGACATGTATGAATGAGTATATATGCTGAACAATCATGTTAGGATCCTTGTTTAAGTGATTAATGAAGCTAGAAACAAGCTAAAGTGAAGCTGTCCAGGATACTCTGTTTTGAGTAGTGAGTTTGAAAATTTGTAGAAAATCACATAGACCAAATTAGGGAGTAAATCTTATATGTATAGAATCAAATGTATGTCTAGTTTCGTATGCAACAAACGGAATCGAATTCCGAGTTATAAAATAGTTTGTAGAGACTAATCTCTAAGGACAGTGCAAACTGTCCAGTGACACAATTTGGGCTGTCTTTAAGTAAAAAAACCGTATTAATACACAATGAATAAAAATTTAAGGCTTATATGGTTAGAAGGACAAATACGTTAGATTTCTAACGGTGAAAACGGTTCGAAATTCCGACATACGAAATAAAAGATATGAATATTTAAGCAAGTAGTGCACATGCTGCTAGGCAGCAACAATCTTGATGTTTGTATTGAATTGAATGCTTGAGTATATGGAGTCACATAATGACTAAACTGGCTGATGGATTTTATCTAATACACTATGTATTGTATAAATGTTAGATCAAGTGGAAATTGAGGGAAAAGGGGCTCACTTAGATCAGCAAGCTAGTATAGGGAAAGGGATTACAATCTGGGATCGACAATAGGTCGAAAAATTCATGTGAGTGTATTTTAAAGTTTGGAGAGGGCGGTAATCTCTCCATGTCTAATTCTTATTTGTATTTCTTATTGATTCTTAAGTATAAATTGTATAATGAGCTTGCTATGGAGCATTAGCAAGGTAAGTTCTCTTTTGAGTGGTTACTTGATTGTGAAGCATGCTTGAATTGCTATTGATTGTCATGACATGCTTATTGCCTAATTGAACTATATTGAAATGAAGCATGATGTTATAGATAGAAGTAACTCAATTCATTGTTTGATGATATATTGATTGACAAACCTTTATTGACTATTGAAACATTGATATTGGTATTGGCTTGAGCCCTATTCAATTGAAAGGGAATATTGGCACAAAATGTGCACACTGAATTGAATCATGCTTCTAATTGATTGAAAGTGATAACTATTGTAAGCCTTGGTCTCAAGTTGGTCTTAGATATAGTTGGCAAGCCATAAAGTCTATAGAGCTCATTGTCGGGGTGGACAACGGTCCGGGACATTAGTCCCTATTTGGCGACAGTATAAGGGAAGTATTGTTATTGGTCATTGGCGACAGTAGAAGGGATTTGACCAGGTACTCGGTACCATATTGACTATTGTTATTGGCGATAGTTTGGTTGGAGATTCGAGTATCTAGACTGAGTAGTCAATTCTCAAGGCTATACCTAAAACGAACTAATAACTCATGTACATTGAACCTATTGCTACATTGAATTGCATTGATTGATAGTAAAGGAAAAATTGAATGCAATGAACTATTGATATTGAAACATTGATTGAATATTGCTTTTGACATTGCTTGATTGTAAAGAAACATCAAATGTCATGAACTATTGATATTGAAACATTGATTGAATATTGCTTTTGAGATTGCTTGATTGTAAAGAAACATCAAATGCCATGAACTATTGAACCTTGCTTATGAGATTGCTTGTGTATTGAAACATTGATTGTGTTCAAAGGATATGTGATGCCTAAAGAAATCGAATTGGATGATTAAGCATGTCTAAACTTCAAGCCTTGTATTGATACTAGATTGAAAATTAAGCAATGCACTTAGTATTGTTTGCCTAGTTCGAATGGTTCCTTATTGATGGGGGAACCATACCATCTATTGATGGTTCGTAGTTGGGACTTTTTGTATTGATTGCCTTGTAACTTTAACTCGCTCACTAAGCTTTGCTTATTCAAGTCTCATTTCTACAATACAAGTTGATATTGGATACTATCCCGAAGTCTAAGCTCGTACAAGTCACATTTTGCTTGAAAAAGTATGTTTCCATTTTGTTATAGTTCTCCTAGGATGGTGGCACCTAAGGCATGTATATTCATGATCACTTAGTAATTGTTTGTATAAATTAAGCCCATGTATGATCTATAAGAGTATGGTATGTATATATATGAGTATGTATGCACTTTGTTGAGCTTGTTTGCTTGTTAGCCAAATGTTAGGTTTCCATGGTTGAATTATGCATGAAATGGTTGAATAGATCTTTTGAAAATGGCTAGTTAACATCATGTAAATGTAGTAATCCACATGTTTTGACTTGAACCTCTTTGGTCACATATAGAACTAGCCGAATGGTGTATAAACATTGTAAGCACATATGTTTGATTAAGGTCACATAAGTAGATCATGTAAATCACTTTTTGGAATGCTTGATAGTTACATTGATTATTGAAATTATCTATTAGGCTTCTCATCTAGTTCGAATAGTTACTTGAAGAACAAGTAAGTCTTAAATGGTATTGATTATGACAACAATTGCATTATGGGTCTTCACCTATTCGAATTGTATCTTGATGTGCAATAAAGACTTAAAACGAATTGAACCCTCTACCTTCAATTGAATGAATCATTGATTGTAATTGTAGTAACTTACCTAATCCTACTAGGGTGGTAAGAGTATGTTACATAAACTGTATCCGTCTAAGGTTGTGAACCTGGCTTTAATACTAATAAATGTAACTCTCTTGACCCGGTCTAGTCGTTAGACCCGAACCAAGAAGATCACATTAGGTTTGCCGAAGCAAACTCAAACTATCTTACCCAAAATATGGTCCATTTTTTCTTTTAACTTTCCTAGATGCATTATTAAGACCTAATGTGTTCATATAAGCATCGGTTAAAATTTTATTCAATACAAACATCGGTAAGGCACTCAATTGTAAAACGAATACATTAAGGACTAAAATGTGAATAAAAATAATTACAAGGACCTATAAAAGTTTCAGGTTACCAATTGTCAATTAACCATATTTCATGCAAGCATGTCAAATTTCAGTTTAAACGGGTAACAAGTAAGCATCCAATTTAGAAAAATACGAAATTAAGGACTAAATTGTAAAAATACAAAAATATAGGTACTAACACGTTTATGAAAGCTTAACATTGCAACTAGATATATTAAAATCATGCTTGCAAAATCTTAGGTCAAACAGACAACATTTACCTATTCAATTGATGGAACAACAAACGGTGACCAAAATGTAAAGAATCTAAACTTGGTAAAAAAAACCATTAACTGAATTAACCACCAGCTATTAAGATACATGGGCTGCACTAAAATGCAATTGGGGATTCAAAACTCAACTCGAACTTATCTAATTACTTACGAACAACATTGGCATGCTTCTAATATTATTCCACCATTAACTACATAGACTCAAATAATTACATACCAATTATTCAATACAATTCATACTTATGTAAGTAATCTAGAGGCATACCTTCCTAAAAATATAAAGCATTATCCAAAAGACATAAAATGGTCAAGACCTCAACATAGGCTAAAGTTTAATTAAGGACTTAAAGCATATGACCAAATGTACACATAAAATCAATCAAACTATCCAATTGTTGTTTCAACCATTCTAGAATATTAGATCGTTACCACCAAATATACAAGGCATTAAAAAAACACTAACATCTTAATCATTAAATACAACCATCATCTAACATAATATACACTCAATCAAGTTATCATTCCCCAAATAAAACAATCCATCTCATTATTCTACCCACATTGCCTTATTACAAATAATATTAATATCGTAATCATACTCTTTGAATACATTTATTCTGGAGTCCACCTTGCCTCAGACCACATCCTCGAACTTGCTTTATTCACTACATTAACGAGAGAAAAGATAACGTAAGCATATAATGCTTAGTGAGTGCGCTAAAAAATTAAAACGTCAATGCACTTTCAAACCAAAACCAACAATAGAAACCCGTATCAAAGTAAGCTAAATTCGCCATTTCCAAAGCATTTAAATAAAAAACATGCTTATTGAAAACATATCTTCATACTTTCATAATCATCTTTTAATTCTCATGACATTTTAATAAAACATGCTTAACCAAATCAGAAGCACCATATCCTCCGGCATAACCTGTGCGTTCATTGTAAAGTAGGATATAAGTGTAAAGCCAACACAATTTGCTTACTTCTTTTGAAAACATAACATGCATAACTACCATATGCATCAAAACACTTTTCACAAGTCTCGAGCTTAATCAAACAAAAGCATTTTCTCATTTGTGTCCCAACAAATCATGCATATTAACGATATGCGACAGGTGTCTTGGATTAACACTAAAATCCCATTTATAATTCCTCAATTTAAGCTTTCTCATGCATAACAACCCAAATGCAAGACTTCAAGAGTGAATATGTATAAACCAACATTATACAACATAATCCATCAACATGTTACATTATCAATTATATTGGCTTTCAAGTGATCGTAAACCAAGTTCCGCTTTACAAAATATTACATCGGATACACGAATTAAACAAGTGTCCTCTCAACACTTCATACAATCTCAATCGGAATTAAGGTACCATCACAAACCAATCACCGGTTAGATGTATAATCTAATAACGGAAGTTTTCAGTACCATATAACCCTTCGACCGTTAGGATACTCATGGAGTCGTGGTGGAGTATTCGGTACACATAAACCCCTCAACACCCGAGGCGACTTATTATAGTTCACTATCAATCCTATGGCCGGCCAACTATATCCGATAACATTTTAAATCACATCACTTGCCAATATAATTCATTAAAAACATGTTACCCCATTAAAAACATGTTACCACATTGTTTTACATATACATCAACACCAACATGAATTCTCTTTTGGGATACCATTGGCCAAACCTCATAGGCATTCATTTATAACACCATTTACAATGCATTTCACATGGAAAATCATGTATAAAATAGTAGATAACAAATCATGCTTGAAATCAATTCGTATAAATCAATACTCATATCAAACTGATATTCAAAAGGCGAAATAGGAAAAAACTTACTTCTGAGCTTAGTTAAGCTTGCTAGGCTATAACCAAACCCCCAAACCTTAGTTCAAACTTTATTTGAAGAACCAACTCATATTTGCACTCACCAACTTGATATTGCCTCAACACCAACAACTCAACGCCTAATCTGAAAAACGTCCGAACACTCGCCATCTTACACAAGAAAATATAAGGGTCCATATAAATTTGACCACACTAAAATAACCATTTAATTAAAGTACCCACGACACAATTGCACCTCAACATTAGAACCACTCAACTTTCCTAACAACATCACGCCACTGTAAAAACCAATTCCCATTTCCCCTTTCAAAATTTCACACCCCTGCTTCAATTCCCCTTAACCTCCTCTGGTTTTTGCCATTCATTTCCCCTGTTTTATTTGATCCTTTTTCTTTAATTAACACCAATAAAATCATGAATAGCCATAAGCAGCAGTCCTCTGCTTTAGGCACGCCACTGCCCAAACCGCACCATTTAATTCCCCTATTTTAGCGATACAATTTCTCATCAACATTCTATCGAACACTCACAATACATATTAATCTATTATCCAATAATTAAACAAACTACTCCACTAATTACCACATTCAAGAATTTAAATCTAAATTCAACTAATTAAATTAATTTCGTGAATTAATTTCTTAAAATTGAGATTAGATTATATCTAACCCACAAGAATAACTTATAATCTAATTAAAATATTTAGATTTCATCTATCAAATCATGATTCACTCTTTAACATCTAAAAATTAAATTAATCCATTAACATTTTAACATCAAAAGACAATAGAATTGATAAAAAAAATTGACACAAAATAATTAGGAGATCATTAGAAAATTAAAGCTTACCCAAATAAATTAGAAATTGAAAATGAAGATTGCTCCTCAAATCTTCAAACGTGAATTCTATTGAACATGATGAGAGAAATCAAAATCTCTTGTGTAGCTATTGAATATAAATGGTTTAGAAAGAAAATGAATAGAAATTGAATAAGAAAATAAAAAAGATCAAAATAGTGTTCGGGAGAATCTTGAGAGAGAAAAGAGAGATAAGTTTAGACATAATTTTCTTTCTTGAAAAAATAATAATCATCGACATTTTCTAGTTAGAAATAGATGATAAAAGCTTTACTTAATAAATGTGTCAAATAATCCCATAAAACCATCACTTTAGTTCTTTTTACAATATTGTCATTATTAATATTTTATAACCTTTTAGAAATAGTCACCATTTAATTAATATTAAAACAACACATCTAAAATGACCAAACTCAATTTCATCTCTTATTAAACTCATTGAATATATTTTTCACAAATGCTTGTCAAGATAAATTTATTGAAAATCAATTTAATTACCCAAATTATTTTTTCGGAATTAATTAATTAGCTAAAGTCTAACCCAAAATTCCAATTCGATTCTAATAATTGAACCAACCACTCCACCAATTACCCCATTCAAGAATCTAAATCTAAATTCAACCAATTAAATTAGTTTCAAGAATTAATTTCTTAAAATTGAGATTAGATTATATCCCACAAGAATAACTTCTAATCCAATTAAAATATTTAGATTTCATATATCAAATCATGATTCACTCTTTAGCATCTAGAAATTAAATTAATCCATTAAAATTCATTTTAACATCAAAAGACAATAGAATTGATAGAAAATCAACACAAAATAATTACGAGATCATTAGAAAATTAAAGCTTACACAAATAAATTGGAAATTGAAAATAAAGATTGCTCCTTCAATCTTCCAATGTGAAATCTGTTGAACATTATGAGAGAAATCAAAATCTCTTGTGTGACTATTGATTAGAAATGGTTTAGAAAAAAAATGAATAGAAATTCGATAAGAAAATCAAAGAAGATCATAATGGTGTTTGGGAGAATCTTGAGAGAAAAAGAGATATAAGTTTAAACATTGTTTTCTTTCTTGAGAAAATAATAACCATCGTCATTTTCTAGTTAGAAATAGATAGTAAAAGCTTTATTTAATAAATGTGTCAAATAATCTCATAAAATCATCACTCTAGTTCTTTTTACAATATTGTCATTACTAATATTTTATAACCTTTTGCAAAATAGTCATCATTTAATTAATATTAAAACAACCCATTTAAAATTACCAAAACTCAATTTCATCCCTTATTAAACTCATTAAATATATTTTTACAAATAATTGTCACGATAAATTTATCAGAAATCAATTTAATTACCAGAATTGTTTTTTTGAAATTAATTAATTAGCTAAAGCCTAACCTAAAATTTCAACCTGATTCCGATAATTCACCGAAATCTTCTAGCCCATTTTCCAGAGTGTTACAGAATGTGCTCCAATGTCGTTTGCAATTTGATGCATAAATTGTTTGATTAAGCACTTTAAATGCTAGTCACCATTTAATTCAGGAGCGCGCATGCCATATATCATCCACCACTCAGGTGCATAGTAGTATTTAAATTTTAAACTAACATCAAAATATACAATATAATTAATAATAAATTAAATTAAATAATATAATTAACTATTTACCTGAATTCATTTGATTCCGAGCTCTTTGTGTGTAACATCCCAAACCCTAGCTTAGAAGTATTCTATGTTTTGATTACATGATTAGATTAATCATATGTTAGTAGAAAGTCTTTGGTTGTCCATGATAAGTTTAGAAGTGTTAATAAAGTGAACCAAGGACCGAATTAAAGAAATTGAAAAGTGAGTGGTTATTTATAAAAGGACTAAACCGAGAACATGGAAAAGAGAGAGTTTTCATGCTAAGGGAATTTTGCCTAGTGGTCCTTACACATGTCTAACATTAGTGAATGCATGTGCCATCGAGGGGAGGGGTTTTGGCCATTTGGAATCATAAGCCAAATATTGCCTTTCATCGTCTCTTTTCTCCCCTCAAAAGAGTCGAATCATGAATGGGAAAGAAAGCTTGAGAGGTTGTCATGGGAGCTTGGGAGTGTAAGCTTAGTGGGATGCAAGCTACTTGAATTAGTGATCAAATAGCTTAAGGAGAATGTAAGCTCTCTTCTCCTACTTCTTTGTTTTTTTTTTTTTCTAAATTGAAGCTTATCTTGAGAATTGATACCAAGCTATCAAGAGTTATGTCATTACTAGAATTATTGGAGAGTTAAGCTTATACCATGGATTTCTAGGTTCACCGAATTAGGTACATGATTAAATTGCTATGTTCTTTGTGCTTGAGTAACGTAGCTTAAGGTGTTAATTGCTTAATGTTGAATTTCAAGTTGATTGAGACAGCTTAAGTAATCGAATGGTTCATAGTTCAATGTGTAGTTGAATTTGGAGTTTGATTGTAGTCACCTTGTCTATTAATATAAATATGGGACTGTTTTATGAGGCATATGAGCTGTTTTGAAAATCAAAAAATTTGGGGACTGTTTATGTGCATATATGTAAAATGAAATTGCTTTTTATATGTATAAACATTTGGGAACTGATTTGCGAATGTTTAAAGGGCTGATTTAGTGAGTTGAAAATAGGAGAGGTCAAAACTGGTTTTTAAAAACTATTTTAAAAATCTGCATTAGCTGTAACTTTGACAAATTGCTATAAATTGTACTGGTAGAATTGGAAGCTATAATTTATGTGGTTAAAAAGCTTGAAATGTCTAGTTTAAATTAGAACAAACGAAATTGAATTCCGAGCTATAGAACAGTTTATAGAGATAATTCTTTAAGGTTAGCGCAATTTGCCTAGTGGCAGAATTGGGCGTGTCTTTAGACTAAATTATGTATTAACTCATAAAAAGTAAAATTAAAAGGCTTAAATGGTTAGAAAGGTAATTGAGTCAGCTTTTTAACGGTGTAAATGGTTCGAAATTCCAACGTACGAAATGGAAGATATGAATTTTTAACCGAGTAAGGCGCAGTCTGCCTAACAGCAGCAGGTCTATAGGACATTAGAAAATACCATTGAAAAACATGAAGGAATATGCATGAAATTTGAAATGATAATGCTGGATGATACCTTTTATGTTACAAATTAGAATAAGGGCTGCTCTATATGATTAAAGGATTGTTTTTGAATTGGGTCATGTATATGTAAAATCTGGACTGTTTGAGTATACGTATGTGTGTATATGTGAAAGAGATTGTTTTGTTAAGTATTTGTGTATACATGTTTAGCTTGGACATATTTGAATAAATATGAAAGTAAATGGTCTATTTGAGCTTGTGTATATGTATGTCTATTCTTTGAGACTATTTTGTATGGACTTAAAAGTGTGATGGGTTGTCTAGGACATGAATGAAAGTGTATATGTGTGTTGTGAGTTGATTTATACATGTATGATCAAATACCTATGTATTAGTATTTGTTTTGTAAGTTGAATGGATTAAATTGGTTTTAATGACTTGAATATTTTGTTTGAGGTACATGACATGATATGGAAGAGTATGGGCAAAGAGTTAGTTGAAGCTAGGGGTATTTGTGGATTTGGGTATTATGTAACTTCAGGATATCAGATGAATGTAGTTTAAAAGCCTCGGGTTAGCTTATGGCTTTCCGAGCAATGTTCATATTTAAATTGCATGCTTTACTCTCATTTGTTGGTTGTGGTATGCTTGTAAATGTGAGCTTGGGCTGGAGGTAAGTACTTCAAGGTGAGTATTTGAAAATAGACTTTTCTTGATCAAGAAAAATGAGATATTTTGAATGATGTATGTATACTTGTTCTTTGATGGCTTATGATGAAAATTCAGCATTGTTATATGAATCTACAATCTCGGATCCTTTCTCAAACATACTGGAGTAAAATATATATACTCAATTGAATACTTGAGTAATTGACCAAACTTAACTCGAAATTGATACGATAAGATTAAAAAGGGAATGCCTTGGTTTCGAGTTAGTCGTAGGTACAATTGGCATGTCATAGAGTCCCTAGAGCTCCTTGATAGAATGGACTTCGGTCCCTTGTTTGGACTTCGGTCCCAAGTTCGGTACTTCGAGTACCCCTGTTGACGACAAACGTCATTGGATTCGAGTATCTAGATTGCTTGGATATCAAGGGTATGTTGAATAAAATAAAACAAAAAAGGGGAATGTGATACTAGTAATCTCACCAATGAAATGACCTTGATATTTATGATGCTAGTATTGGCCATGCTTCTATGATTGAAAATTTTGAATTGCTTGCTTGTCTTATAAGTAATATGTGTTATGATAGATTGCATATCTTTGTTGTCATATGCTAAGTATAAATGTTTATACATGTCTAACGGACTGCTTGTGACTTGAATTGAATGTATAAGGGTTGTCTTGCTAAGTATAAATGTTTATACATGTCTGATGGACTGCTTGTGACTTAAATGGAATGTGTGTGGACGGTTTTGTCATGCTTAAGTTGATATAAAAGAAAAAAGACTGTTTTGGGTAATTACTTGAATGTGTGGACTATTTTGTCATGCTTAAGTCGATATAAAAGAAAAAAATGATTGTTTTATGTATTAAAGTGTATAAATGATTTACATGGGACTGATTTGTGTAAACTTGAAAGAAAGTGGACTGTTGTGACTGTTGTGATGTATTAAAGTGTATACATGTTTTACATGGACTGTTTTTGTGTAAACTTGAAAGAAAGTGGACTGTTTTACGTATTAAAGCGTATAAATGATTTACATGGACTGTTTTGTGTAAACTTGAAAGAAAGTGGATTGTTTTTATGTATTAAAGCGTATAAATGATTTACATGGACTGTTTTGTGTAAACTTGAAAGAAAGTGGACTGTTTTTATGTATTAAAGTGTATAAATGATTTACATGGGACTGATTTGTGTAAACTTGAAAGAAAGTGGATTGTTGTGATGTATTAAAGTGTATAAATGATTTACATGGACTGTTTAGTGTAAACTTGAAAGAAAGTGAACTGTTTTTATGTATTAAAGTATATAAATTATTTACATGGACTGTTTTGTGTAAACTTGAAAGAAAATGGACCATTTATGATGTGTTAAAGTGTACATATGATTTAACTGGACTGCTTTATATAAAAACAATATATATATTGGAGTATTATGAATATATATGAGTATGTTATGAACATAATCTGATATGTTTAATATATCATGTGTCAAATGTCTTGTGTGTTGATATGTTAATTTGATACTTTGTATGAAAAGTGACTGTTACGCGTAATAAGTGCTCCGCAATTGTGCAAGTGTACACGTCGCAAGTTATAGTATAAACGATATCGTCTCCACAGGGATTGGTGTCACTTCAAGAATCTAATCTCTTGCACTATAAAAAGTAAAAACACAAATAGAAGATTATAGGAGTTTAAACTAATAACTAAACTAGAAGGCAATAAAGTAAAAGAATAGATGAGATCAAATGAGAGAGATAGGCCAGGTAGAGATAGGCCAGGTTATCGTGAGTTGAGGTGTGATAGCCGACTGGATCGTCTTGGTAAAAGAGTGCAAGGGCAACTCAGTTGCCGTGGCAACTTGCACAACAGGGTTGCCTTGGCAACTAATCGATGGTTGCCTGGGCGACTAGTTGGGCAAATACTTGGGCGTCTGGGCAGCAACCTTCAAGGTTCGGCAGAGCGTTCTTCAATGGTTTCTTCTTATCCCTAAGTCGAAACTCTAGCTACTTGTGCATGCCTTGATAATACATCCCTGCGTGAATCAAGGGTGAACAACAACCAATCTTGCGCTCCTCTTAGCCGTTGAAATCCTTAACTTATTCCTAAGCCAGATTAATCTTCACCATCAATAGATTGAATAAAGATCATATTCATTTGTTTCTTGAATCTAACTCTCCTGATATTAGATAAATAGATGAAGTTACGAGATCCTCTCCCAATTCACTCGCAAACAAGAATAAGAACCAAGAATGAATAAACCTTGAATAGAAAAGTGCAAACTCTTATTAGCTAAACAAAATCCAATAGTTTCTCACAACCACAAGACACAATAACCTTAGCCAAATAGATTTAGTTTAAGGCTAGGTTCCAAAGAAACACAAGATAAAGAATTCCTATCTGAACCTAATTGAACAAGAAAGAAAAAAGATGAAGGATGGATGAAGCTTTGTCGAAATCTCCCCCTTGAAGCTTGTTGAAAATTCTCTCTTCTCCCTCTCTTGGAGTTGATGGCATGGCCTCTAATTTATAGGGCTAGGTCAAAGTACTTCTTTGAGGAGGAAGTTAAGTTGGAGTTAAATTATTTTTAAAGAATATAATTCTTTATTATAATTATATTCCTTCTAGAACTTCTCCTATCTTCTTGGAATTTAATTCTTCTTTAACCTCTTCATAAAAATCAAACTCCTTTGGGATTTAGCTTTGCTCCACGTCATCTTGGGCTTGTCTAGTCATCAATTTCGATTACCATATCACCTTATTCTTTGTCGACAATTGCCCTGGCAACTGGCTCGACGTCTCCTTCATGCATTGCCCTGGCAACTAGCTCGGCATCTCCTTCATGCATTGCCCTGGCAACTAGCTCTAGCCTTGCTTTGGCAATTGATCCTGCACATACACACAAAACACACCAAAGCAGCATCTTTTCCCACAAAAACAACCAAGTTATACAATCAAGCTCAACGATGGAAGGAAACATGGATTAATGCATGAATGACTAATTATGTAACTAATATGAGCCTAAGTATAACAATAATATGAGTAAAAAAGGTAAGAAAATAGTACTTTTGAACACTTATCACACCCCCAAACTCGAACTATTGCTTGTCCTCGAGCAATGCAAACTAATAATTACCTGCCAAGACTTCAATTTTCACAAACTTAGCTTTGAACTTGATTTCAATTCTCAGAACCGGGGCACAAAGTATGATTGGCTTTTCATTTTTCGAAAAACTTAGGAGTTACTCAGAATCAAACTATAATGCTTGTGAGTGTGTGCGGAGTTGTGTGCAAGTTGATTTTTCGGATTCTATGCAAACAAGAGGTTTTCAAATTACTTCATTGGGTTCTTTTTAACATGTTTTAACTAGAGCCGGTTTTGGGCACCTCTAGCGATCCATTTTTTTAGCACATGCTAGAGCCAATTTCGGGCACTTCTAGCATTCATCCAATTTTTATTCTAATCCCCCAATTTGTTTAATTATCAACCTAAGTTCACTAGAATTCCTTAAAATAATCAAACCACAACAGTGTTTCATCAAATTTAGCATCATAGTAAAATTCTAAGTTTTTCCATGGTTATCCTAGAATAAAAATTCTATCAATTAAGTGCATTGGCAAAGTCATCATCGGATATTCATCAAATCTAGGCAATTCTTGTTCCAACTAAAGGCATGGCAAGCAATTTATGTATCCTAAATGCAATACTTAAGATGAATGCAAATAAACATGGTAACTACTAATAACAATCCCCCCCCCAAACTCAAGTGAGGCATTGTCTTCAATGCATGCATTAAAGAAAAAAATAACGAAAAATAAAATGCAAACGAGGACTTACTCCGAGAGTTCGTCGTCGTAGATGATTAGTTTCCTTTTCATCGGTGTCTTGATTGTCTTGCTTGAATGCGATGGTTGTTTCCTTGTTGCCGATGGTGGAATCGATCCTCGTACGGGGTTATCCTCATCATCCTCTTCATCAATTTCATTGGCTTTTCGCTTGGAGGATCCAATTGGTGTGGTCTTTGTTGGTGCAAAGGAGGACTCGTCTGAATCCGAAAAATTAGACAATGATTACGTACGAGTTGATTCGGGTATAGGTGCTTTACCTTTGGCTTTTGTAGTAGTTGTCGGGATGTCTTTAGCTTTGGTTGCCATGGCATCTTCAGGGTTGGTTGTCGTGGCATCTGCTTGGGCAGGCACGGTGTAGGTTGCCGCGGCATCATCTGTTGCGGTTGCCGTGGTGACTACTTCATTGGTTGCCATGGCAAGGATCTCAGCCGAAAAGATTAGGAACGACACGCAGTTGTCCGGGTACTTTTCTAGGATGACTTGAGTGATTGCATTGTTGTGCTCCTTTATGTACCGCATGAACATTAGTTACCGGTCTTCAATTTGCCTAAGGTGGCTCGCCAATGGTTGCAAGAGTGCTTCAAAGTGTCCCGGGGTTGATGGTCGAGTTGCCCGGGCATTAGGTGCTTAGGCATTAGGGGTTGCTGAGGCGGAAGGGGTTGCCGTGGTAATTGGAGGCCTTAAGGATTTTACCAGTTCCTCTCCCATTAGCTTTCGAATTTGTGCTTGATTCCAGCCGGACTTTGGTAGGGCCTTTTCATCGGTGGACTCACTTGGGACATGCATCTCCTTGCAAAGATTGGAAATTAAGCAAGGGAAGAAAAGAGAACCCTTGTCCTTTGAGCTACATACAAAAATCTCATCACAGATAATTTTTCCAATGTTAATGATGTGATTATGCAAGATAGAATGTATGAGCAAAAGACATGGTATATCAACGATAGTATTGTGTGTGGTATGCATTAAAGAAGTTTTAACAAACTTATTCCATATTTTTGCCTTAGGTTTAAGCCGAAGGCGATTTACCGTGCCCTTGTATTTACCGTCGATCCAATGAGTTCCTGGTAGAGTAAGTTCTTGAAGCACCTTGTCGAGTTGCTTGGGTGTGATTTGATCAACAAGGCTTGATGCTCGTCCTTCTCAAT
This sequence comes from Hibiscus mutabilis, assembly GCA_019671005.1. NCBI lineage: Eukaryota > Viridiplantae > Streptophyta > Magnoliopsida > Malvales > Malvaceae > Hibiscus > Hibiscus mutabilis. Next base: position 23,354,332 of record CM033718.1, on the reverse strand, counting down.
GTAGAGCCCGTAAAAGGTGTTGACGTTTTCAGGGCTTATAAGTATGGCCTTGTCATGAACAAAAACATAAGGATTATCCGGGTTAGGTGAGTGAGCATAAAATTCTCTTACCCAAGAGATGTTACCCGATTTCGATTGATGGCAAAAGATTTGCCACTTTTGATGTGCAATCCTCTCGAAGATGAATGGTTCAAGGCCGAAATCTTGATGAGAGTTTGAGTATTCAAAGCCTTGTTCTTCGTAAATCTTTCGGCTTTCAAACTTGGAGTGAAATCTTTCTTAAACCACCGGTGTAGCAAACTTCTTATATCTTGGTTATTTGGAGGAACTTGGATGAACTAAAAATATAATTTTGGATGCCATGGATGATCTTGGTTGTGAGTTTTGTAAAAACAAAGAAAAGAAAATAAAAGAAACTAAAGAGTTGCAAGATGAAAAGTAGGAATAGGTTTCTTGGAAGTTAAGGGTGATGGGTTATATAGAAAAGATAGGTAGTAAATATGGAGGGTGGGATTAATTTTGGATAGAAAATAAAGGGGGTTTCGGTTTAGGGGAAGGGTGACGGCAAGGGGGTTTAATTAGGGTAAGTTGGAGGCTTTATATAAGCCTTAGATTCAACCCATTAATTTCCTTTTGAAGATGATTTCCTTCTTGGATCAAAATTCCTCTTTATCTTGAACTATTTTCCTACAATTCAAAGACAAATCAAATAAGGATTAAAATTAAAGATAAACTAATAAAAGAAAATAAATAAAGATGTGTAAATGGATTCTTAAACTTAAAAAGATAAAAAAGAAAATAAATATATCCTAAAAATATAATAATAATCAGAAATAAAAAAATTAGTTCAAAAAAAACTAAAAAAATAAAATAATAAAAATAATAAAAATAAAAATAAAATATCGAAGGGAGAGCATGCTCATGCATCTCCTAAGGTGACCACTTCTTTGTTACGTTCCACATGGGCACCATTGTAGTACTTTAATCTTTGTCCATTAACTTTGAATTCATGTTTGTCAGTGATGGACTTGATTATCACGACACCATGAGAGAATGGTTTGACAACTTCGAATGGTCCCGACCATCTTGATTTCAGCTTTCCCGGGAAAAGTTTTAGCCGAGAATTGAATAAGAGAACTAGTTTCCCTGGAGTGAATTGTCGCGGCAATATTTTCTTGTCATGTCATTGCTTTGTTTTCTCCTTGTAGATTTGTGCATTGTTATAGGCGAGTGCACGAAATTCTTCTATCTCGTTGAGGTCCAACAAACGCTTTTGTCTGGTACTTTCCTAATCCATATTCACGGTCTTGATTGCCCAATATGCCTTGTGTTCGATTTCCACCGGTAGATGGCATGTTTTGCCATAGACAAGTCGGAAGGTCTTGATTGCCCAATAGATATTTGATTGCCAAATGGTCCGTATGAACAATTACCTTTGTACCAATCAAATAGGATCGGAACTTGTCAAATGTGAAAACTACAGCTAGTAACTCTTTCTCCGTTGTTGTGTAATTCACTTGAGCACTATTAAGAGTTTTACTAGCGTAGTATATCATATGAAAGGTCTTACCTGTGCGTTGGCCTAGGAATGCTCCACCGCAAAATCACTTGCATCACACATGAGCTCAAAAGGTAGCGTCTAATCTGGTGGAACGACAATGGGTACCGAGGCAAGCTTTTCCTTTAGGGTTTCGAATGCTTGGGTACAAGAATCATCAAAATTGAAAACTTTATCATGTTCAAGCAAATTGCACAATGGTTTAGTGATTTTAGAAAAATTATGAATGAACCTCCTATAAAAACCTGCATGTCCAAAAAAGCTTTGAATTCCTTTAACCGAACTTGGTGGGGGTAATCTCTCGATCATGTCCACTTTGGCTTTGTCTAATTCAATTACCTTGGATGAAATCTTGTCGCCGAGCACTATTCCTTCATCTACCATAAAATGGCACTTCTCCCAATTGAGGACTAAATCAATTTCTTCACATCTTTTACCAGTATGTCTTCAATTTTTCCCTATGGATGCACATATGATCTGTCGGCTAGCTGTACCATAACTATTGTAGGTCTTGCCTTCCCGATTCCTAGTTTCTGGAAAACCGATTTAGGCATCAAGTTTATGCTAGCCCCAATATCGCATAATGCTTTCCCGACATAGTGATTTCCAATGGAACAGGGTATTATGAAACTTCCAGGATCCTTCAACTTAGGTGGCATACGATTGTGCAACATGGCCATGCATCCCTCTGTTGCGGCAACTGTTTCAAACTCTCCTAGCCTTGTTCTCTTGGACACAATGTCTTTAAGAAACTTGGCATAGTTCGACATTTGTTCAATTGCTTCCACCAATGGCAAGTTGATGTGGACTTGCTTTAGGATATCAAGAAACTTCTTGAATTGATATTCTTGCTTTTGCCGCTTCAACCTTTGTGGGAATGGTGGTGGAAGTCGGATATCTTCGATCCTTTCATTGGTTTGGAACCTGATTGACGGCATTGTCGGGACAACTGGAGTTGTTGAGGCATTATCAAATGGGGTTGCCAAGGCATGCTTATTGCAAGTTTCCGAGGCATCCTTATCGTTGATTGCTGAGGCATGCTTATTGCTGGTTGCTGCGGTAATCCCTGGTTCAGCATCTGAGGCTTTGCCGTTGGGTTCATCTTGATCTTTTTGATGAGTGGGCTTGAGCCTCTTTAAGTTTTTGGCCACTTCTAGTGGTGATTGCCTTACATTGCTCATGTCCAGATCCTCTTGCGACTTCAGTATCGCTAGGTAAACCTCCTTGCGGTCTAGTATTCAGGTTTAAAGTAAATTGTCCGACTTGATTTTCCAATGATTTGATTGCTGCCTCTTGGTTTTGCAGTCTCACCTTGGTCCTGCTAATAAAAGCATCAGTTCTTTTTATGAAGTTACTATTCTCAACCATATAAGATTCAGTTTTCATCATAAAAGCATTTAGAGAATTTTCCAAAGAACTAGATGTTGTCGGTTGTTGCTGCGGCAACTATTGTCGTGGCATATTCTGCTGGAATCTCGATGCTTGTGCATTCTGATTGTTCTGGTTTAGAGCATTGTTGGGATTACTCCATGAAAAATTCGGGTGCTTCTTCCAAGCTGGATTGTATGTATTGGACATCACATTGTTGTTACGGTTGTAATTCCCCACATAGAAGCTGGATTCTGGATTCTGCATACATTCAGAAGAATCATGGTTACCACCACAAAACTCACAAAAAGTATCCATTACCTTGACCTCATGTGTGTTGTTTGGTTTCTGCATGTTCTGGACCATCTTGGTTAAAGTGGCCAATTGTGCCGAAATTGAGTCTGATGATCCTAGTTCATGTATTGTGCCTTGGCGTCTAACTCCACCTCTTCTAGTAGAGGGGAATTGATAATCATTCTTGGCAAGCCTGTTTAGAATTTGCATTGCTTCCTCTGGCGACTTATCTAGAAGTATGTCGTTTGTCGAGGCATCTAGCATCATCATTGTTGGTGTATTCACGGCGTTGTAAAACATTGTTACTTGTGTCCACACTGGGAATCTGTGTATGGGGCATTTGTGTAGAAGTTCTCTATATCGCTCCCAAGCCTCATACATGGATTCATCATCTGCCTGCCGAAAAGAAGTAATGTCATTACGAAGCTTATCAGTCAAATTTGTATGATTAAACCGAGCAAGGAAATCATGACAAAGATCGGTCCAAGATCCTATTGATCAGGCAGGAATGCTATTCAACCATGCTTTCGCCCTATCCCTCAGTGAAAAGGGGAATAATCTTAATCGTAAAACATCGGGGGTGACTCCGTGTATTTTGAATGAGTTGCAAATCTCGAGGAAAGATTTAAGATGTTGTCGTGCATCTTCAGTTGCTGAGCCGCCAAATTGACCAATTGTGTTGATCATATTAAACATCACCAGTTTCAACTCAAAGTGGTCAGCTTCAATTTCAGGTGCGACAACTCCTGGATTAAGTCATCAAGATCTTCTTCAAGATAGTCTCGAATAGTTCTGTTTCGTGCAAGAATCACTCCTCCTCCTGCTGGAACATCTTGATTCATATTGCCGTCTTGATTAGCCATTGCTACTCTTAACCTTCGTCTAAGTCTTTGTAAGGTTCGTTCGATTTCTGGATCAAAGGGATATTCTGGTGTAATTGGTCTTGCCATGGTCATATACCAATGCAAAACCAAAGTTTGTTAGCCCTTTGAATCTTAAACAATAAAAATAAAAAGAAAGTGCAAGAAAATAAAAACAAAGTCGCTATTGCCAATCCCCGACAATAAGTGCTCCGCAATTGTGCAAGTGTACACGTCGCAAGTTATAGTATAAAAGATATCGTCTCCACAGGGATTGGTGTCACTTCAAGAATCTAATCTCTTGCACTATAAAAAAACACAAATAGAAGGTTATAGGAGTTTAAACTAATAACTAAACTAGAAAGCAATAAAGTAAAAGAATAGGTGAGATCAAATGAGAGAGATAGGCCAAGTTATCGTGAGTTGAGGTGTGATAGCTGAATGGATCGTCTTGGTAAAAGAGTGCAAGGGCAACTCAGTTGTCGTTGCACTCTTTTACCAAGACGATCCAATCAGCTATCACGGGGTTGCCTTGGCAACTAATCAATGGTTGTCTGGGCAACTAGTTGGGCAACTAGTTGGACGTCTGGGCAGCAACCTTCAAGGTTCGGCAGAGCGTTCTTCAATGGTTTCTTCTTATCCCTAAGTCGAAACTCTAGCTACTTGTGCATGCCTTGATAATACATCCATGCGTGAATCAAGGGTGAACAACAACCAATCTTGCACTCTTATTAGCCGTTTAAATCCTTAACTTATTCCTAAGCCAGATTAATCTTCACCATCAATAGATTGAATAAAGATCATATTCATTCGTTTCTTGAATCTAACTCTCTCGATATTAGATAAATAGATGAAGTTACGAGATCCTCTCCCAATTCACTCGCAAACAAGAATAAGAACCAAGAATGAATAAACCTTTAATAGAAAAGTGCAAACTCTTATTACCTAAACAAAATCCAATAGTTTCTCACAACCACAAGACACAATAACCTTAGCCAAATAGATTTAGTTCATGGCTAGGTTCCAAAGAAACACAAGATAAAGAATTCCTAGCATGAACCTAATTGAACAAGAAAGAAAAAGATGAAGGATGGATGAAGCTTTGTCGAGATCTCCCCCTTGAAGCTTGTCGAAAATTCTCTCTTCTCCCTTTCTTGGAGTTGACGGCATGGCCTCTAATTTATAGGGCTAGGTCAAAGTCCTTCTTTTAGGAGGAAGTTAAGTTGGAGTTAAATTATCTTTAAAGAATTATATTCTTTATTATAATTATATTCCTTCTAGAACTTCTCCTATCTTCTTGGAATTTAATTCTTCTTTAACCTCTTCATGGAAATCAAACTCCTTTGGGATTTAGCTTTGCTCCACGTCATCTTGGGCTTGTCTAGTCATCAATTTCTACTACCATATCACCTTATTCTTTGTCGACAATTGCCCTGGCAACTGGATCGCCGTCTCCTTCATGGATTGCCCTGGCAACTAGCTCGACATCTCCTTCATGCATTGCCCTGGCAACTAGCTCTTGCCTTGCTTTGGCAAGTGATCCTGCACATACACACAAAACACACCAAAGTAGCATCTTTTCCCACAAAAACAACCAAGTTATGCAATCAAGCTCAACGATGGAAGGAAACATGGATTAATGCATGAATGACTAATTATGTAACTAATATAAGCCTAAGTCTAACAATAATATGAGTAAAAAGGGTAAGAAAAATAGTAATTTTGAACACTTATCAGTGACCATGATCATAAGTTGCTAAGTCGGATAGTTTGAATGACAAATATCACATATTTATATGATATGCTATGTGGGATAACCCGTATGATAAGGAAGCTATGTTTTTATATGTTTTGTTAAATGTCTTAAGTAATAAGCAAATCTCGTATATGATATGTTAGATTCTTATGTTGTCTTGTTGAAGATTAAGTATTAAAGTGAATGAATAGATACGTTTGTTTGAATATCATGCTTTTAGGTTGAGTTGTTTATGCGAAATTTCTGAGCTCGAACCAGATCACAAGTGTTAAGGTGTATGTTCGTTCTTCCCCTGAGAACTCCTAGGTAGTGGCACATAGTGTTAAGAATGCATTGTGCATTATATTGTTGTGTTTGGCTTCTTTTTTTATAAGCTTTACCAGTACTTGGTGTTTTGTAATGGGCCTTTAATTATCGATTGTTTGTTGTATAAGTGATTATAGTATTCGTTTGTATGGTTGGCTAAGTATTTATATGTGCTTAAATTGTTTGACCATCTTGTTGTTAATCTTGTGTTAAACATTAAAATGGTGGTGTAATTTGTACATTTAGGTTAAAGATTAAAGTATGCGATTAGTAGTAAGTCAATGTATACATGTAATATTGTCATGAGAAAGTTATACATATCTGGATGTTCGGTTCAAGTCTGAATTAACCTTAGGCTGAGTTTAAACTTAGTTATCACCTTGGGTAAATGGTATTTCATGCCTCTCACTTGCTTGCTTGTTAAGCTATGTCACACGATGTTCAAATGGTAGCTTTGGTAAAGCTTAGTTAGGTATGATGTCTGAGTACTTGTCATCTTTAATATATGTTGGGGTGTAATACGAGGTGCTTGAATAGAAATCAGAGACAATGAGATTGAATTATTGTTAATACAACTTGCAAGTTAGGTATGTGTTTGAATGAGAAGAAATTATGTGATAGTTGAAGTATTTGGCTTATGCTTGTAATTTGGTTTGTACATGTTGAAAAAGATGAGATCAGAACTTTCAAATGTTTAAAAGTTTTAAATTACCCCGATATTTGAGTGCATGCTTAGTTGAGAATTGCTAACACATTACTTATTTGTCTGGTTTTTCATTTGGTAACACTTCTTAAACCGGCTTTCTCCTAAGCCGGGTTGGGGTGTTACATTGTGCGTATGGAGTACTGAATGTCTCTTGTTCACTTCGAAATGTTAGCAACTGCATAAATAAAAGATTGAGTACAAATGAGAAAAATTATTCAATTTCAAATTATTTAACTAAGTTACAAATAATAATACTTGAGTCTAACCTGATTAACCATTCTGATTTGTATATGCATTCAAAGTATTTGGCTTATGCTTGTAATTTGGTTTGTACATGTTGAAAAAGATGAGATCAGAACTTTCAAATGTTTAAAAGTTTTAAATTACCCCGATATTTGAGTGCATGCTTAGTTGAGAATTGCTAACACATTACTTATTTGTCTGGTTTTTCATTTGGTAACACTTCTTAAACCGACTTTCTCCTAAGCCGGGTTGGGGTGTTACATTGTGCGTATGGAGTACTGAATGTCTCTTGTTCACTTCGAAATGTTAGCAACTGCATAAATAAAAGATTGAGTACAAATGAGAAAAATTATTCAATTTCAAATTATTTAACTAAGTTACAAATAATAATACTTGAGTCTAACCTGATTAACCATTCTGATTTGTATATCAATAGAAGATTCTAATCTTTCAATCACTGATCTTGTACCTTCTAATGTTTCTGTCAATACATTCTCTTAATACTCCACCCTAAATTGAATTTGAAGATTGAGAAAATAAGCTAACCATAATTTATAAGAATATGTTCAAATGATAATAATCTAAAGCTTAAAATAGTACTAAAATTTAAAAACAACTCTTAATTATATGAAACATTTATCTTACCAGCTCAATGCAAGTCGGAATGCGTAAATGTCCATTTATTGTCAATAATCCTCTCGTACTCGGTGAAATATTGATAATTTTGCTTAATTTCTCGTTTAGCTCTATCAACAGCCTCGTAAATGAAGCCTATCGCTAGTTTTTCATCACCATCCACAAGTCTCGACACTTTTACTAGGGGCTCGTAAACTTTCACGATGTCAACGGCCTTTTTCTAAAAATCTTTTCCCAAAACATTTTTTTGGCTTCATAAGCAGACCCTGACTTTTGATGTCCCCATTTTGATTCTTTAAATTCCTACATTTTTATAGGAAAAATTTAATAATATTATTTGAATTATTTAGAACTAATATGATTATTAAATATTGCTATTTAAGTAATTGTATTAACTAAATATAAAATACTGACCTTCAAGTTAAACATTTCTCTCTAACCTTGCTTTTGCCTTGTTATCTCTTTAAGTTGAATGAAATGAGTAGCAAATCGAGTAAGAGCATGCCTGAGTATTTGATTCCCATTGGTATACTTTTTTTTATCAAATCAACCGTCCAAATGTGATTGTGTATGAAGCAAGTCACTTTCTTAGCCTCCTCTAACACTTTTGCTACACTCGACTTTTTTCCAATATCTTCAAGACATAAATTCAAACAGTAAGCTGCATATGAGGTCTAATACAAATGATTTTTTTTAACATTAACTTTCTTTCAGCGGCTTTCATTGTTGCCTCATTGTCAGCCTCTATTTGGATAATGTAATCTTCTTCAATCTCTTCAACAACTGAATCTAATAAATTGTAGTAGAATTCAGCATCTCTACTACGAGAACTCGAGACATCCATCGATTTTCAAAAACAATTCCTTTACTACAATAAACGAGGAAATTGATGATGTGCATTTGATTCAAATTGTTGGTCCAACTATCACACATTAAAGTTGTGCTGAATTCTTTCCGGTGAACCTTCAATCCATCTGCCCAATCACGCACTTGTTCATACTCCGATGTCAAATACACCTCAGGAACCTCATAAGGTGTAGGGAGCTTTGCACCTTGCCCAACTTCTATGGACACTTGAATTAAATTGTACAACCAAAGAAAGCTTTCTAATTGAAAAGCAAGCCGATCATATATTAAAAATTTCGAGCCCGCTTCGCCCATCTTTTTACGTAAATTCTTTAAAATAGAATCATTGACCTTTGGTTGTTTTGAATTTTTGCGTCTAACCAATTCAGGTATAGTTCTCCTTAAAGTAAATTCGGGCTCACTAGAGATGGATCTTTTTCCATGATGTCTTTCGTGAAAAGAAGATTGTCCTTCTTCATATACATTACCCCAACCACTAGTACTTCGTCTAAATTTTTCCCTTCAATGCCACTCTTGCTGCGATTGGATACTTTTATCGAGTTGCTTGTCTCAAAGCATAAATGTCATCAATAAATTCATCATATTCTCCTTTAAATTGTGATAAGAATTCATATGTTCTCCTTTTCTTGTCCATTTTCTTTGTCTTGACTTCTTGAAGTAATTTCATCATGTTATTTCTAATGATACTTACTAATCAAATAAAAATAATTCACACTTCATATTATTACAATTATATATAGTCTTTATTGTTAACATTTAAAAATAATTATAAAATATCACATACCAGTAACATTAGAGCACAATTTAACTTGACCAGTTTTATGTGTAATGTGTTCTTTAAACCGTGTTATTCCTCCTTTTACAACTTTACTGCAAAGCTTACATACGATATTTTCTTTTGTATCATTTGGAATTAGATTTCTAAAGTGCCAACCTAGATCATTACTCAATGCACCCTCCAATCCTTCAGTCGGAAACTTTCAATAGGTGGTGACATGCTTTAATTTCAACAAAAACTAAAATCCATATATTCATAAAGTTAAAACAATTCAAATGTATTTTTAAACTTGAATTATTATTTAATTTCACTAATTTAACATGACAACAAAAATGTAATGAAAGACGAAAAGTAAAAGCTTAATGGAATTCAAATAAATTTAAAGAATAAAAAACTAAATTGTTATTTAAACTAAAATTAAATGATTAAATAAATTTAAACTCAAATTATTATTTAATTACTGAAATTAAAGAATTAAATTGAATGAAAGATAAATTTTAAACTTTAAATTAAGGAATGGAATAAATGATAATAGTTGATAACAATTAAAATTACTTAAATTATTATTATTTATTTACCCTAGAAAACGCACAGCATTTCCTTTATCCCACCCTTAAAAATCACGCAGACATTTAGTTATCTTTTCCTTTCATCGTGACTCTCGATCTCCACCCTAAACCCTAGAGGTCTTTCCTTGCGTTGTCACTTATTTGTGAGTTGTTTGTGAGACTTCTTAGAATCTGAGTGATTTACTAATTTTGTTTAGAGTTAGGAGAGGTTGGGTCTGAGAGTGATTTTGTTTATTTTGGTTTATATGATTTGAAATCTGGAGATGCAATTGATTTTGGTTTTTTTATTGTCAATTTGTCATTTTAAATTTAACGACTTTTTTAATTTTTCTTAACTTTATCTTCTACTGCATAACATGGAATATATTCTCGTTAGTACTTTATATCTGTTTTTTCAGATTTAAATAATATTATTTATGATTTTCTTTTAATTTTTTAACTTCTGGAGATGAAATTTGACTAATACTTTTGTTTTGGGCGTTTTCAGATTTAAATAACAAAAAAAGCGCTATTGCTGCTATTAACCTTTAACTGTTAAAATGTACCCGTTATTGACCGTTATCAGTATGATTTCGAGTTTTACCGTTATTTTTGCTATTAACGATTTCATTACCGCTAAATAGCGTCGCTGTAGCAGTCGCTGATCGTTTGTTAAATCTCTAATTTCAACATCCACCCAGCAACTTCTCTCTCATCATTCATAACCCAATTTTTTTCAAATATTTTAATCCATAATTGAATCTAATTTTCTTTATTTTCCTCGTTAACTCAATGGATTTTATATGTATCAATTTTAAAATGTAACCTACCTTAGTCAGAATTTTGGGTGATTATTGAGTTGAGTAATTTACAAATAATTCGAGTTTGATTTGGTCAATATTTGACTCAAATTCGAGTTCGACTCGAAATCTTAGTGAGTCGAGTCGAGCAAGGTCCAACTCGACACGATAAGTTCGCGAGCAACTTGTTATTTTTCAATATTTTTTATGATATTTTAGTGGCTACCTTAAAAAATTATGTTTCAAGAAGTTTAAATACTTGTTGAAAACTCTAAAAAAGTTCATTGACTTATTAGATAATTACCAATAAAATATTTGGTTTCAAATTTTTAAAATATTTTATATGTCTCAATAATTAAAAAAGTTAATTTGTACTAATAATAAATTAAAATACAATAATTAGCCTTTTCTTTTTCTTATATTATTACTTTATGTATAAAAGTAAAAAAAAGAAAATTTTTAGTTCTCATATAAAAAATATGATTGAAAGTTAAAATCTCGAACTCTTATGTTGTTAATTGAAGATTGTTGAGAAACTAATTAGAGTCTCACACTCGAATACTGACTTCATTTCTAACTCGGTCATGACAAGTTCGTTTATTTATCTCATCAGTCTTCACGTTTTTTTTCCAAAATTTGTATGTTTATATTAAGCTTTAATAGTATCACTAGATTTTACCTTTATTTTAAAAAGCAAAGTAAAAATTTTGGCGAGCTTAACGAGCAACGAGTTAAGCAATGAGATTTTTTAACGAGCACGAGTTGAGCAAAATTTTATTGAGTTTATTGAGTAACGAGTTTAGTCGAACAACGAGACTTTTCTAACGAGCACGAGTCGAACACTACTCAACTTGCGATCGACTAGCTCGATAATCACCCCTAGCTGTCACATCAAAGAGGCTGGGGGTTGGAATCAAACACGTCGTAACAACTACTTAATAAATAATAATAATAATAAGGGTAGTTCTACGGTATGGCATGGTATGGTGCAGTACCAATTGAAAATGTTATAAGATTTGAAACATAGAAATAAAAATGCTACACTATTTGATAACATTTTTAGTACTTATAAAACTTAAAATGTTATCAGAAGCGATAAAAGTTTCAATACTCGAAGTTAAAGTTTTGATACTTACCACCAACCGAAAATATTATCAAACAATGTAATATTTTTAAACCTATGTTTCAAATCTTATATCATTTTGAGTTGGTGTCACACCATACCATGTCGTATGTTAGACACGCCCTAATAATAGTTGTTTGTTTGATTACAAAAATAAGATCAAATAAAATAGCATTTTTTTTATGTCACGCCAAATATACTCCTAAGGCAATTTTAAGTGAAAACCCCCTTTTTAATAATTATTTAAAGAAATGACCCCTCAGAATTTTATTTAGAAAAATGACCCTCAAATCTGCCACGTATGAAAAACTCGCGTTATGCGTAAAGCGAATTTCGATCTCGCTTTCTGCGAAAGCGAGTTGTTCTTACGTGACATCACTTTTCAGAATAACGAACTTAACAGGACCTCACGATCTGTAGAACGCGAGGTTTCTAAGAATTTGAAGAGCCGGCTGAATTTATCGCGGGCTGTTTAATGGAACTCGCTTTCTGCAAAAAGGGGGTTCTTTGTAAATCAAGGTAGCAGAACAAACGTCCATAGGCATGCTCAAGTGATATTTCGGGGCTATTAATCGTATAATTTCAGTAAACGACGAGTTTAGGTGCGTAGTACTGGAACTTGTCTTTCATTCGACACCAATATGGGCAAGTTCAATGCATTATAAACCGAGTAAAATTCGCGTTGAAAATGGTACCATAGCTTGTTTTTGTGAATGACTGAAAAGTTAAAAAGGCGTGATAATCTTTTCTGGTTTATTTATCGGGTTTTTTAATGTACGTTATTGTTAATCCGACAAAGAACAAAAATAAATATAAAATCTAAAACTATGTAAAAAAAGGCAAAATAAAATATTTAAAATTATAAAATAATAAATAAAGTTGATAAATAAGCATCTTCTCGTCCTAATGACGTCTATGTCCACCCGTTCCGCAGTTGGGTGAACGACGATCTTGTGGCGAATTCCTCCGAGCAGCATGTGTTCCATTGTTATCGCCGTTATCGTCCTCATCATCGGTGCCATGATCGTCCCCGAAACGCGGACCACCGCTGACACCGGGGACGGTGTAGAACAAACTCTACGACGGCGTCTGCTCGACAATGTTGTAGTCGAACTGTGCTGCCAATGGTGAAACATTCAACACTGGAAGAACATATGCAAAAGGCGGTGTCGGGTAATATGGTGGAGGCACCGACATAAAGGGACGAATTGCGTCGGTCATGAAAAGCTCGGGTGGAAGCCCCGTCTGCTGAAACGTATGAGGACCACCCATTTGTAGAAACGATGACAAAGCAGAGTGTATGAATATCGGTCTTAGCGCTGATGTCGAAGGCCCTGCACCGGACTGATCTGCTATTCGCGTTGTTCTAGAGAACGAGGCCCCTACAGTGTGTGTTCGACGTCTCTGGCTTTCAGGCCCCATTATGGTACCACGTTGCATCAGCTGGCGTTGGGTGGCGTGACGTTGTGCGGGCGGGCAGTTTTGAGGAGGCATCACAATTTCTCGCTGGCGCTCCTCCAGAGTCAGTATATGCATCTTTCTATGTTGGTAGTACCACTGCATATAGCCGAATGTGACGTCTTGGTTCACAGTGGGTACACAGGTGGGCGGCCGTCTGCCATACCTTGTCATCCTTTGCCCGACCCAGTCAGCGTGATGATGGCCCGAATGGACTTTCATCTTCCCCTGGTGCGTCAATCGATGTAACTCATCCAAATTGGGTGGCGGCTCCGAAAACCCTTGGACGTAGCCAAATTATCACAGAACCTGGTCGGTAGGATGCCACTCTACAATTTTGTAGTTGATGAGTGGCACCAACAGCAACCAGACGTTAGAGCCGTTCGTGATGTCATGGGAATACAGTCCCGAATCGAAAGAGTAGCGATAGAGTCCACAAGAGCTGAACAAAAAATTTTAAATGTGGTTTATATAATTTTTTGGCTAAATTTTTTTTGAGGAATTAAGAAAAAATATCTGAAATCCTGACCTCGTTTTGTATCTTGTCAAGCACCAGTCTGTAGTCTCATTGTATCTCTAGTAGTCCCTGGTGAGTGAGTGGAAGGCACCACCTGTTATTAATGAAAAAAATTTTAAAAATTGTAATAGTTTAAAAACATATTCTTAAAATAAATTAAATTAAATTTAATTAAAGTAAATAATTTTAATAGTATCTCCGAATAAACGGGAATATGTATGGGTAGGCTGTCTAGGTCGCGGGCTTAAAACGGGCATCTGAAACCAAGCTCAAGACTGAAGTAGTAAAAGACATTCTCCGATTGCGGCTCTATCTGGGTCGACGGTTCTGCAAAGCTTCCTGAACAAAAAGGCTAGGACCGCTCCTCCCTAACGTTTCTTGCTAGATTCTGCAAAATTGCGGAGATGGTACAGCCACATCAGGTGGACTTTGTTGTGAGATTTGTCAGACATCAAAATCCCTCCAATAATTCGTAGGATGTGGGCACGAGTAAACCGCTGCAAAAATAATAAATACCGTTATAAAAATAGTTTAATTATTAAAAATAGAAAACAAAATATGTAGTAAAATAAAATAAATATATTTACCCGTTTTGTTTCGTTATCCGCATCTGGGGGGAAGATTGTAAAATTCTGCTCCAAAAAAGTTAGAAAGACTTTGCCACCGTCGAACTTATCCCGAACCACTCCCAGCAGCTCAGCACACAGGTTCGACCAATCACCCTCGGCAACACCGGTAATAACTGCACCGTCAGTAGGCAAGCCAAGATGATATGCAACATCTTCCAGTGTAATTGTAGCCTCGCCACACGAAAGATGGAAGGTGTGGGTCTCTGGCCTCTATCGCTCTAATAAGGCGTTAACGAAGGGACGGTTCAACTTTGTACCGCCAACGATAGTAGCGACGTGCCCAAAACCGGTTTCGACAATAAATGGAACGATATCCTCGTCTGGTACGGTCGTGATACGATTTAGATAGCATGTCAATGCTCGTTCGTAGTTCTTGAAGAAAAATAGTACAAGATAATAATTAAATATATATATATATATATATGAGGAAATAAATTAAAGAAAATAAAGAAATTAATTTAAAGTAAGAAAAAATATTACATCCTCATTCGCCCGCCAGTATTCGAAGACGTGTCGTTTGTCTAGCCTCAATAAAGCCGCCACTGTATAGAAAATATAGGATATGTATAATAGAATATGAGAAGAAGAATGCAGAGGTGTGGGGTAATTGAGGTTGCACGGCCCTATTTATAAGAGGCCTCGCACTGCCTGGGAAAATACGTTAAAGGACCTCGTGTTCTGGGAAAAGCGAGATTCCACAGACCTCGCGTTATGCAGAAAACGAGTTCCCTTGAAGAGGCGCGTCCTTTGACTTTTCATAGAGCATCTTGAACGGTCAAAAGGGAACTCGCGTTACGCAGAACGCGAGGTCCTTTATTACTCAGAAACCGTCCATTAAATTATTATAAAAAGATTGTAATTTAAATATTTGATTGCAAATATTATTCCTTAAATAAGAACATTTAGTAAAAATATTTAATTTCAAATTCCTATTTTCCTTAAATTGAAATCCTAATTAGTGTAGAATCTTTGAAATCAAATAGTCATAAAGTAAAAGATGGTATTTAAATTTTATTACATTAAAAACCCGATAAATAAACCGGAAAAGATTATCACGCCCTTTTAACTTTTTAGTCATTCACAAAAACAAGCTATGGTACCGTTTTCAACGCGAATTTTACTCGGTTTATAATGCACCAAACTTGCCCATATTGGTGTCGAATGAAAGACAAGTTCCAGTACTACGCACCTAAACTCACCGTTTACTGAAATTATATGATTAATAGCCCCGAAATATCGCTCGAACATGTCTATGGACTCTTGTTCTACTATATTGACTCTTTAAATTCTCGGGGACCTCGCGTTCTGCAGAGTGCGAGGTCCTGTTAAGTTCGTTATTCTGAAAAGTGATGCCACGTAAGAACAACTCGCTTTTCGCAGAAAGCGAGATCGGAATTCGCTTTACACAGAACGCGAGTTCTTCATGCATGGCAGATTTGAAGGTCATTTTTATAAATAAAGTTCTGAGGGGGTCATTCCTTTAAATAATTATTTAAAAGGGGTTTTTCACTTAAAATTGCCTACTCCTAACTTGTAGAGTGGCGTGCATATTTAATATTTTAAAAATTGCACAATTAAAAAATAATTGTCTAAATTATATTTTTTATACTGTAAATGTCTAAAATTTTTTAGGTCAAAATAGGTGACTAACGTTTACAATATTATTATTTTAAGTGCTTAACATTTTATTCTGTTAGCATTTTAAATCGATCCGTTAAAAAAAAGGGTAAAACTTTAATACAAAAGCTGTGTAAAACTAATTTTACACAAGCCTATGTATTTACACTATAAAAACTCAAATTCTAAATTCCTAACCTAACCCTAAAAAACTAAACCCTAAACCTTATACCCTAAATTCTAAACACTTACCTTAATTTCTAAACTCTACAACCTAAACCCCTAAACTTTAAACCCTAAACGAAAACCCTAACCCCTAAAACTAAAAGGTACGTGTAAACTAAAGTTTACACGGCCTGGGTGTCAAAGTTTTTCCCTAAAACAAACTCAATACTCAATTATTACTTGACATGTGACTTATTTTTAATTTTTTTTATTATTTTTGGAATTTATTTTATTTAGTTTTAAAAAAATATTTAAAACCAACAAGTGTTGAGTGCATTGATAAGGGACATTGCACTTCTATGTAAAGGACGTGAGTTTGAACTTTGGAGACGACATTGTTAGGAGGGGCAACCTCGAACATAGACCGTAAAACGGACATGTATATTACCAAAAAGAAAACATTTAAACTTGATTTGGAATATAGCCAGATAAATTCATATAAAAAAATTAGTCCCATCTTATTTCAGCTTTACTTATAGTTTGAATTTATATAAATTTAATATTAAAATAAAATATTTTATAATTAAATTTCAACATATATTTAATTATCAAGTTGTACTTATTTTGCTTATCCAAATAATAATAATAATAATTTATGAAGTTATTTTTGCAATTATTATAAGTCATCCATGATTCTTATATTCTATATTGCAATATTTCAACCTGTGATTAACACACACTTCATTTCCAAATCATCTATCTTCTAAAGAAAAAATAAAAAGATATTACTCGAGTGTTGTACAAAAACGAGCTTTGTTACAATGTTATCGAAATTTCTATCTTTGATCTTTAAAAGAAGAAAAGACATTCACCTCCCCCATTCCCCTATGTTAAAATTATTAAAAAAAATAAAAGAAGAAAAGGCAAAGGTTAGAAGCTGCGGCATTATTCTATTCCAGATTCAATAATTTATGTATCAGATAGCTAATTTCTTTAATCCGTTGTAGTCTAGTTGGTTAGGATATTTGGCTCTCATCCGAAAGACCCGAGTTTAAGTCGTCCCGCTAACAAAAAATTATGATTTTATCTTTTTTGATTCTAAATGCCCAAGAGATCACACTTTTTTTCCATGTTAATATCGTCTATCATAAACATCATAAATTACATGCACTTGAAAATTAACCTTAAGAGCACACTATGATTTTATCTTATCGCCTTTATGATTTTCTAAAATGTTTTCCACACAACTCGCCTCAAATTTTCAGGTTGAGACCGCACATACAACAATGAAGTTCTGGAGGTTCAATGCCACACATTTTGAATCGTACATGTAAAGGGAACAGAAAAGATGTAACTGACTGCAAATACGTGTTATGGACGAGTAAATACTGGCAATGCCTCGTCTAACGAGCACCTAAACATCTGTTCACAGGGTCATATACAAAAGACCACGGTTATTTATGTTATCAGTTTGCATCTTTACATGGTTTTATTTTATGTCTTACAAGTTTACATGTAACTCCTACCCGTGCCCTTGCACTCGGATAACCACAAGTCAATATGTTCTATCATCTTTTGCCTCACTTTGTTAACTGCATCAGGGGAACTGCAGTTCTGAGCATTACCTGAAACAAGAGAATATCACAACTTAAGAGAATGCAGCAGAGAAGAATTGGCAAGCAATCATAGATTACCAGACAATGTAACCAAGCAAGCACATAAATGGCTTAAGAAAATGTGCTTTAAACTTTGAAGTTATTGGGGTTTTGAAAATAGCTTAGACGCCATTACCAATGAAGAGTTCTTACCTTCAATTCTTAAAGGAGATTGAGGACATCCTCGCATATCAGTTCCATGGCCACAATTATGACAAGTAATAATGTACGAAGGCACTGAAATGTTTCAAAATAAGTTCTTAGAGAGTGTGCGAAATATGATAAAAAGGCGAATTCCAGCAAATCATTGAACAACACTACTAAGTCATTTCCATTTTCTAGATAATCTCACAAACTAAAGAAAATAAAACTTTGTTTAATCATAACTTAAAGAGTTCCTTGGCCTGGCTATCATCAAGAGGTAGCCTAATAGACATCTAGGTGTCTGCTGCTAGACTATCCACATTGCCAAGTGGAACAAATAGCAACAGAGAGCTTCCTATGAAGTCTATTCTTTTAATTTGGAATCTGTGTATTCAACAAAGTAATTGGTAAAGATATTGGAAGCTTACAGTCCGGAGATGACGTTTGTTTGGATGCATGGCGCCATGGATCCTGTGAGCCATTTGTAAAAACGATTTTTGAACCTGCAAATTCATATTTTTGTAAGAACAAGTGATCTTTAGTATATGAATGAAAGTTATTGAATGCAATTGTAGAAGCATGAAGATTTGAGCAACAAAAGCATAAGCCATTTATTCAAGTTAATAATTTAGACCTTTAATGCTAAAGAAGCTGTTTATCTTTCTCGACTTTGATGTAATACATTTTCCTTTTGAGAAACATACTCCATGCCTTTCATGTTCAACATATATGTAAACCCAAAGATAGTAGCTGGAAATGAATGAACAGAAGGCTTCCATCTATAGAGATAGGTGATCCATTTATTGAAATGAAATCAAAGAAATGATATTTTGCACAAGAAGTTATTGTGCTATAAGAACATCTAGGTACAGAATACCCATTTCTTGCACGTGTGCAACATCTGCGTGCTATAAGGCTGCAGCTCTTTTTTCTGGCATGGAAGTTGCACACAAGAGAGGTACAAGCAAACCTGTATTTGCAGGTGTCTGACGGTGTAGGGTGTGTAAGGAGGGGATATCATTTGCAAGACAGTTACAAGTAACAAAGCAATTCCAAACCAGCAAATACCACAAACAGGGAATAACCATAGAAGGGGAAAATGAAGTCCTTTAATGCTAGAAGCCTACAAGACTAAGTTTTTTTGTAAAAGCATTGAAAAATCCATGTTGAAGAAACGGAAAAAAAAAAAACAAGATTATGGCTTAACCTGCAATTTTTGTGCCTCCATAGTATGTGTTTGTCACGTCAACCTCTGGGTAAATGCCTTCTCCAAAGACATTCTTGCAAAGATCCAAGTGGTATCTACAATAAAAGGAATGTATTTGTATGGCTGGATGCGCATAACAAATATATAAAAGGAAAAAGAATATTCTCCATACGCATTTGCAATATGACAAAAGTACAGATAGCAGAAGTAGACACAGAAGGCAATCATAGTATCGATTACAGAATATGATATTTAGAAACATACTGTGTATCAACTTTTGAAGAGCGAATGCTATCATTTGAGGGTGCCACCTGGAAATATGCAACTTCAGTACACACTTGGAACCACCATAGCCGATCAGAACCATATTCAGTAACAGTGGTGTTCTTCAAGTGTTTCTGATTATAAGTTTCAACACTGACACCAAAAGTTCCAACATAATAATCTTTGACATATTTGGCATAGGCAGCCTGCAAGGCATTGTAAATAATTGTCCACAAATCATACTCTCAGAAAACTGTGAAGGCGCATAATGTGTAATACAAGCATACCACCAAATTCTCTCCAGCTTTTTTTGCTTCAACAAGAGGGGCGCATAATACATCCGGATTTCCGTATTGAAACTGCAAATTTATGAACATTAAGATTACTGTTGAGAAAAAGTAATAGAGAGTGAGAGGACAATAAGAGAAAGCAAATCTACCGCAACAACAGCTGCATCTGCCAGGAAATAGAGGAAATCACCATCAATCTCGAGCTGAAAACATAAACAAATTGTCTGCATCAGTATCAACAGATGACAATTTTGTAGAACCTCATCACATTGCAATTTAAGTAGAGGGTTTCTTCAATGGAGAAATAAAAGGAAAGTAGATTCAACCTCGGTTGCACCAAACTGTTTCCTCAGTTCCTTTCCATTTGATTCAAGACTTCGATCAACAAGTTCTGTTATTTCTTGTAACACACCTTTGCATTCAGGACCAGCTGACACACCAACCTGCACATGGGAAGGTGATGGGAAAATCAAGAATTGAAGGGAGAATATATTGAGGACATGAAAATAAAATAAAAACCTCAGAGTACAAACTGATATTTACAAGATGAACTCCCTTAAACCACGCAATCTCATCAAATTTCCACTAGTGGCTATCCTAAATATTAAGTCATTTTAGACAATTTATGGGAACTATATCTCTTTATTCCTATGTCTTATCATTCAAAGAACAATAATTGCAAATTTTCATCCTAAACTGAATTAGTTTGCAAGTACTTTTGGAAATTTGTAATTAATTAGATAACAGATGAACAGAAAAAAATAAACTTAAAAAAAGTGAGATGAAGAGGAGCATCGATCTCTTACCTGCTTATCAAATTCAGTGTAGTTGTAAACAGCAAGAACAACACCAGAACTTGCCAGGCTTCCACATGTTAAATGAGGAAACTTAAGACGAAACCACGCACTAAGAGCACCAGAGTATGAAATACCAAAAACAAACCATGAATTATCAGCACCTGGTTTATTTCGCTTTAAGTTCAAGGATTCCTACAAAATAGAAGCACCATTAATTTTCTTTTTAACGATAACATTGAGTTAAGTTCATCTAACAAAAAACCACCAAGACAATACTAGGCAGCTTAAATGAAGAAAAGGATAGGAAAACAATGAAGAACCTTACCTGATACCATTGGCGAAAAACAGCCAAGTCAAAGAGAGCCTGCTTAGATGAAAGATATTTCAGATTTTCTGTCGTATGTGACTTAAAAGGGCTGCTTTTCCCATAGTAACGATGCTCAATTGAAACCACAGCTGCCCCAAACTTCTTCGCCAAAACCTGAAAATCATAAATGAATAAGAATAAGACAGTTTCTTCCCAAATCAAATTCGTTCTATCTGTAAAGTAAGATTTGGGGTTTGAAAAGAAATAGTAGAATTTACGCTGATGTAGTCATTGCTTATGCCTCGGCACGAAGACTCCCCACAAATTTTTAAGAAAATAGGTCCATCCGGAACTCGAAAGTAGTCAAGGAATTCATAGTAACGCTGTTTAAATTGCCGGTGGTCCTGCAAGAAGAAAAAACCCCAATATTAAGGAAAGAGAAAATAGAAAGTTAACCTAATTTTCCCGTAAATTAACAGATGCAAACTTGGGAATAAAGAAATCAAACTTTGAATGTAAATAAAAGAGATTAGAAAAGGGAATGAGAGAATTACGTAAGGAGAATAGTGATCGAGAGTCTGGTCGAACCAGAGCTCTTTAGTGGTTAAATAAGAGATGCTTTCAGACAAACGGTCAAGCAAGTTACGAGGCGCCATCACGAATCCATGGGTGGAACCCGATAGAGCCACCACAAACAATAACGAGACGAACAGGAGAAACGGTTTCGAAAGCCTCATCGTTGCCATTGCCGGCCCTAGTTCAGAAACTGCTGGAGTTCTGAATTCTGTATGTTTAAAACTCTTGAGAAAGCCACGGTTGCCCGTGGACTGGTAAAAGACAGAGAGAGGAAACCGTGAGATGCTTTTCAAACTCAACACGTGCTGCACTTTCTTCTTGCAATTCACGCAATCTTTTGTTTTTACTCGAGTAAATAAATTGACACGTGTGAGTACTAAAAAAAACCCATTAATTTAAGTCTATGTTTTCAGCCGTTGACGAGACGTTAGATAAAAAAAAATAAGGCTTAAGCAGTAAATAAATACCAAAACTATATATTTTTTTAGATAAGTGTTTAAAGTATTTTTCGGGTCAAATATATGTCTAACATTTTTAACGTTACTCAAATAGATGTTCGTCATCAATGTCCGTTAATTTTCACCGTTAACTAACACGTGTCGACTTCTTAAATTTATGAAATTATATTAAAAAATAAATAAAAATAAATAAAATAAATTATTTTTTTATTTCAGAAAATAGCCTTAAAATTTGAAATCCCTAACACCCCAAAATCCAAATTCCAATTTGACCTAATTTTGTTGCTGATTGTCACACCGCCGCCCACCACATCCGTCGTTGGACCATCACGACCATTTACCCACCACCTCGTTGCCAAACAGCGGCATAACGAACGATGAACGGTGTGTGGGTTGTTTGGCAAAGGGAGGACGCTTCAACCCGTCGCCGGAAACGCAACCAACGCAGGTGGTGGTGGCGGCTGGATTTGAGGGGTTAGGGATTTGGGGACTATTTGAAAATTTCAGGATATTTTAAAAATTATGATTTATTTTTTAAAAAATAATGTTTAATATTGCCACGTGTCATGTTTTTATTGGCTAACGAGATTTTTTTTAACGGACAGTCACAACAGACACCTATTTGAGTAACGTTGAAAACATTAGACACCTATTTGGCCCAAAAAATACTTTAGGCACCTATCTGAAAAAAAAAAGAATATAGTTTAAGCACTTATTTGCGACTTAAGACAAAAAATAATAAATGACAGTTGGATTTAAAAAAATAAAAAAGAGATAAAAGGGGATAGAAGGTTAACCGAATAAAAAGAAAAAATCAAAAGACATTTTTTACAAACCCACATTTTTCTTTCTTCCATCTCCTTCAATCCCAATTTTTTTGAGTTTAAGTTGGAGTAGAGTAATATTTGAGGTAAGATCTTCCTATTCACATATCAAGCTTTAAACTAAGATCTATGTCTCCATATATGAGTGTTATGGGGAGGCTAGGATTTCGTTGGGATTATGCTTTATGAGACGTTTTGAAGGAATTTGAGAAATGGTTGTCTTTCATCCTTCCATGAATTCTTATGTATTTCTATGATGATTGTTAAATAGTGAACGAAAAGGGATAGTCTTCCAAAAGTATAGGCAAGGAGCAAGCTTAAAAATGTGATAAAAGAGCCACCTTTTAGGGTGTTTTGTGCAAGGTAAAATACTTTCATTACTAGTACGATACATATGAGTTGTAAAACATCATGTATGTTAAATGTGTACTAAAGCATGCCATATTAGATTTCGTAAATCATTATTCTTGAGATGAGATTGACGTTAGCAATGCTTGCTAATGATGTTAAATGATGCATGAACAACGTTGGTGGCTTTAGGTATAGTCTTAAGGGCACTATGAGATGGTTAGAGTTAGATTGGGGAGTATTTTCAAGCTTAAAACGATATTTCGTGCATTTGTAGTATCAATACCATTTGAACGAATGTAGAAATTTGGGTAAAATTATCATATAATATTGATATTGTTCTCGACGGTATTTATATTGTTCTTGACAATATATGTATTGTTCTTACGTATTACATAAAAATTTCAATTCTTTTAAAACCATATATTTATATATTATTCCCATCTTTGTATATATTTACATATAAAATTTAATATAATTATACATATTATTCTTGACGGTATTTAGATTGGGGATGACAGCCCTTCCTTTTCTTTTTTGGTCCAATCTGGACCGTTAGATCTCTACCTAGATCCAACGGTTGAGATTAAAGCTTGCACATAGGAGAATAAAAGAGTTAGCTAGGTTTTTTTTTTAATTGGGTCAAAATGGGTTGTGGTTGTATTGGGTTCCTTTATTTAATTTAAATGGACCCTATTTATTATCTTTTTTTTAGTTTTATGTCTAATAAGGCCATAATATATATATAAAATAATATAAAATAAGTAAATAAATAAATAAATAAAATAGGGTGATAATTTAGTGACAACAGCTGCCCCTCTTTCCTTATTATTGTGAAACAAGGATGAAGTAAAGAACGAAATGCACTATTTTTTGTCGATCGCCAATTCGCTTGACGGTTCTATACTCCTTACGCCCGAACAAATAGGTGGGTTCCATTCTCCTTATTCCTAAACGGATAAGTGAGTTTTATTCTCCTTATGTCTAAATGGATAAGCGGGTTCCATTCTTCTTATGCCTAAACGGATAAGCGGGTTTCATTCTCCTTACGCATGAACGAATAAACGAGTTTCATTCTCCTTACACCTGAATGGATAAGCGGGGTTCTATTCACCTTATGCCTGAACGGATAAACGGGTTCCATTCTCCTTACGCCTGAACTGATAAGCGGGTTCCATTCTCCTTATGCCTAAACGAATAAGCGAGTTCCATTCTCCTTATGCCTAAATGGATATGCGGGTTCCTTTCATTGGGAAAGCTTTTGCACACCTGTCAAAACCCAATGACTGATGCAACTATGATGATCATGCATCTAAGGATGTCTAAAACATGAATGCATGTCAGTTTTATATGGTTTCTTTTTATTTCCCTTGTTTAACGCAGACAAGCGACTATCTCTACTTTGCCATTCTTATTTCTTTGCTTCATAGAGAATATCTGGTCCCCACACGTCATTGTTTCACATTTCTACCAATCCCACTATCATTGTAGTTGATACATCGGTATTGAGTGAAAGGCCTCCCTTCTTGATTATGAAAGCTTTAGATTTTCTAAATACACTTAAACCTCCTTTTAAGGCTCCCTATGAGTTTTCAAATTATTCACGGGGATTCTCTATCTTGGATGTTTTCAAATGATATTGGCGTTTTAAACTTCTTCATTACGCCTATTGTCATCGGGGAATCTTAAGTCGACATGAATTGCCCTGACTATGGCACACACATTTATCGAGCAAAAACTCTTGTCTATGACTCGAAACTTAACAACATACTATGTCAAAGTCCCTATACATTTTAGATCATTCTTAGAGTAATTCACAAAAATCTTTTACATATTTTAGCGATGTTAACCAAATGGCTCTTATCCCAATATAAGATGTTTATGAAAAGGGAGGAAAATGCAAGAAAGGAAAGTTTTTAAAAAAGAAACTTCATCAATATTGTGGCATGCAAGAAGGATACAAAGTAAAAGAGTTAGAAAAACAAGTATCCAGTATCAAGGGCCAAAACTTCCCAAGTCGAGATGTTGGAAGCGATTCTGAATATTGCCTTTGTCGAGAAGATTTCATCCACCACGATGGTGTCTGAAGATATAAAATTCCTTCCAAATGCCGAGTTTCTGTGGGAGATACTTTTTGTCTGCCTTACTACAAAACTTTCGAGCAGCCTTTTTTGGGTTTCCAACTCGAATCCTCCTTTGGTTTCAAGATGCCCTTTGCGGGTTTTCATCTTGAACCCATTTTTTCTTTTATTTTTTCCTTTTTCCTTTTTTTCTTTTTGAAACGCCTTTTCGGGTTTTTGCTTTTTTCCCTTTTATGTATAGTATTTCTTGACTAAATCTGAATTCACAGGGTTCTTGAGTTCTTCCTCGTCCATTTAAGCTAAGATCAATTCTCTTTCGGAGAAAGCCGTTTTTACGATGTAAGGCCCCTCCTAGTTAGGCACCCATTTTCCTCGAGAATCTCTCTAGATTGAAAAATTTCCTTAGGCCCAGTTCTCCCTCTTGGAATTCTTTCGGATGAACTTTCCGATGTGAGTCTGTATCATTCTCTTTTGATACATTTGACCATGTGTAAACACAAATTTTATCCGGGTCTGTTGAACTAGGTTGTTTATTATTATTATTAAACAAGTAATAAAAAACCCATTTAATTAAAAAAAAGAGAGTCCAGTCCATTTACATAACTTAAGTTTTGATTACAAAGGCCTGTTTGGCCTAACATTTAATAGAAACCCTAATTTGATAATCTGATGAGCCTTTTATTTTTTTGCGTAGTTGCCTCGTAACTGTTGGATCAAATATGATCCAACGGTCCAGATGAAGCCCAGTGCCCCTTCAGATGCCGCATGAGATACACACGCCGACTGTTCATCTTCCACGAGCGCGTGTGTTGCACGCCCGAGACTCTTCCGCTCCCACGCGCCACGCGTTGCCATCTAGAGCTGCCACATCACCACTCGAAGGCTATTCGGACCGTTCATCCCCAGGTGAAATCATGACTGTTAGATCAAAACTGATCCAGCGGCCCAAATCAAATCTGGTCAATAGACGCTTCCCCTTCTCTTTCACTGATGGCCGCCGCGTGTCATCATCAACGGCCCCCTTCGTTGCTGGAAAACCCGCTGCCACCAGATCTCTCCTAATTCAGAAAACAATAAAAAAAGCAAGAGAATGTCAGAACCAAGCTCATCCACAGTGAAAACATTTAATTTGCTTATGCTTGTAGACCAAGTAAAATTGGATATATATCATGTAATAAATCTGATATGTAATCAGTTTTTGAGAAAATAAAAAAACAAGAAATTTCAGAGGTAATCTTCTTTTTTTGTTCTCTTTGCATGCAAATAATGGTAGCATAATCAAGGGTTAGAAGTCTTTACCCGTTTTGTCGATTCGTCTCCTAGCCGTTCTAGGGCTTCCGATGATGGACGAGCCACCTCCTGGTGATAATTCCTCAGCCTTTAGGATCGATAAGGGTGAATCAGAAGGTAAAAAGGGGGCCTAAGATGGTTTGTTTTTTTTAAATACAAGGGATTTGTTTTTTTTACCGAAACAAGAGTGGTTTGGGGTTTTAAAATATGATAGATGGCGGTTGGCATGGTTGAAGGTCGCTGGAAATTGGGTTTGTCCCCAGATCTATATGAACACGGTGGTGTTCATCCAAATCCTCAGAGGATTTTGGGTGAGTTTTGAAACGGGTCAAGAAAGGGGGGAGAAAGAGCCTGATTTTTTACTCAAAATTGTGTTTTATATTCGATTTAAAATTAAATGGGTTAATACCCACATAAGGACCTCCACACTAACATATTTACAGTCTTAGGTCCTTCTGCCTTTTAGAATCACGTCTCCGATCCTTGATGTTTTTGAACAGTTTGCAATTTAGTCCTTATTATGGCGTTAATCCGAGTTTCAGGGGCCAAATACCCTTTTTAGTCCCTCAGATTTATTTTGTTTTTTTATTAAACCCCGTGGTTCAGTGGTGTATATCTATATTCAGTACCTGTTTAATCACACATTTAAATTTTAGCACTGTTAATTTATTTTACTTAATTTCAGTCCTTGTTTTGTATGCTCTGTTCATGTGTTTATTTTAATAAATGTTGCTCATTTTGTTTACCATTGGTTTTATTCTTGTGTTTTAATATTTACACATATTACATGTTAAACATATGTGCATAATCTAATATGTATTGTGTAATATGGGTGTATTATTATATTTTATACGTATAATATGTAATATGTGTATACTTATGTGGTACTTAGTTTATATTAGTAATGAGCATTAACAAAAATGATGATAACTATATTTTGATTTTAAATTATGAACACAGTTTATAAGAATTCATGTTATTAATCTTTTTAGTTTATTAATGAAACCTAACTCTTCTTTTTACATGTATATATGTGATTACCCACATTTATTTCATGTTACTATCAATATGTTCATCCATACATGATTAATTATCACATTTTATTTATCGCACTAACTTATTTTAGTACTCGAGGTCTTGATATTCTAGCGGGAGTGTCGTCCCAAGTATTCAAGCGTCATCTCCTTTGGTATCGGGGTCGCGGGTTAGGTTGTTCGATTTATATGGCCATGCATTCATGCATTTTAGGGATTATTAATTAATTTGGGCCGAATTTAAAATTTTTCTTCATAAATACGATACGAACCCTTAGGTACCGATTTTCGGGTGTGGTGGGGGTGCGAACCCTTCCCCACTCGTAATCGACTCCCGAACCTTTTTAAAATCTCTAGTTTTATTTTCGGTGTCCGGTCTATCTAACCCAAGTGACCGGTGGTGACTACAGTTTTATCCATTAAAAATACGATTTTTAAGAAAATCCCCAAAATTAATTTTTCAATAAAAATGGGACACTTCGATTTTGTTTAGTCGTTACAGCATGACGACTCCGCTAGAGACTATTTTTGTTTTTACAAAAATAAAGGAGTCAAGCCTTAGTCGGGTTCATATCGTAGCTATTAAGAAAATTGAAGCTCGATTTAATTTAATGTTTAATTTCAAACCTTGTTTGTTTACTCGGTGTTTGATATAGTTTGTTTACTTCGCCTCGTGGAGTGTTCACTTTCGTATGGTGTTGTAATTCGCTTTTGGGATTCGGTCCTTATATTTCGTGGGGTTCACACCTCCATATGGTATATGGGTCGTATCCCCCTGAATTGATGTCCTAGCGACAGTTTGGGTACCCTTTACTTTAGAACTTAACCGCATATAGGAAACCATAAAGCTTACCCTTACAAACTCTGTCCGTTTAGTGGTAACGCTTTTAGGTTCTTTGAATATGTTCTACGTGCTTTTAATTGTTTAAATTTATTGAAATATTTATTGTTTTACGTTTAATTCATTTAATTTATTTATTACAATGTACTGACTTCTTGTTTGTTTCTTTTTATTTTTTCTTCCTTTTTGTTGCGTTCAATCTGCATTTCACATCATACATAGGTGTTGATTCAAGGACAGTTCACTTTAGAAGTCATTTGACATGGGAGAGAGGTTCTGTAATACCAAAAGTGATAATGCTTCAGTATGGGGTTAGTTAGAGTGAATATAGATGGAAAGAGGGGACAACCTAGTAGTAGGACATGTGTCAGAAGTTACCAGGCCCACTGCGATCATTTCCAGGCAAAACGATCTACAAGATTTCAAGAAATATGGCAGAGTTGGAATTCATGTATGAAGCAAGTTTTCCAGCAAGGGTTTGGTGACATAACTCTTCTACTAAATGTCCAAAATGACATGCATTTGTTCAGGGCCCTGCTGCGCGTAATAAGTGCTCCGCAATTGTGCAAGTGTACACGTCGCAAGTTATAGTATAAAAGATATCATCTCCACAGGGATTGGTGCCACTTCAAGAATCTAATCTCTTGCACTGTAAAAAGTAAAAACACAAGTAGGTGATTGTATGAGTTTAACTAACAACTAAACTAGAAAGCAAATAAGTAAAAGAAGATGTAATCAAATGAGAGAGAATAGGCGAAGTTATAGTGAGTTGAGGTGTGATAGCCGATTGGATCGTCTTGGTAAAAGAGTGCAAGGGCAACTCAGTTGCTGTGGCAACTTGCGCAACGAGGTTGCCTTGGCAACTAATCGACGGTTGCCTGGGCAACTACTTGGGCGGTTGGGCAGCAACTTCAAGGTTCGGCGGAGCGTTCATCAATGGTTTCTTTTTATCTCTAAGTCGAAACTCTAGCTATTTGTGCATGCCTTGATAATATATCCCTACGCGAATCAAGGGTGAACAACAACCAATCTTGCGCTCCTCTTAGCCGTTGAAATCCTTAACTTATTCCTAAGCCGGATTAATCTTCACCATCAAGAGATTGAATAAAGACCATACTTATTCATTTCTTGAATCTAACTCTCCTGATATTAGCTAAATAGATGAAGTTACGAGATCCTCTCCCAATTCATTCGCAAACAAGAATAAAAACCAAGAATGAGTAAACCTTGAATTGAAAGTGCAAACTCTTATTACCTAAACAAAATCCAATTGTTTCTCACAACCACAAAACACAATAACCTTAGCCAAGTATATTTAGTTCATGGTTAGGTTCCAAAGAAACACAAGACAAAGAATTCCTAGTATAAACCTAATTGAACAAGAAAGAAAAAGATGAAGAATGGTTGAAGCCTTGTCGAAATCTCTCCAAAGCTCTTGTTGAAATCTCCCTTGATCTCTTTGTCGAAATTTCTCTCATCTCTCCCCTTGGAGTTGACGGCTTGGTCTCAATTTATAGGGTAGGTCAAAGACTTTTTTTGAGGAGGAAGTTAAGTTGGAATTAAATATCTTTAAAGAATATAATTCTTTATTATATTTAAATTCCTTCTAGAACTTCTCCTATCTTCTTGGGATTTAATTTCTCTTTAACCTCTTCATAGAAATCAAACTCCTTTGGGATTTAACTTTGCTCCACGTCATCTTGGGCTTATCTAGTCATCAATTTCGACTACCATATCAACTTATCCCTTATCGAAAATTGCCCTGGCAACTAGCTCGACATCTCCTTCATGCATTGCCCTAGCAACTAGCTCGGAATCTCCTTCATGCATTGCCCTGGCAACTGGTTCTAGCCTTGCTTTGGCAAGTGATTCTGCACACACACACAAAACACACCAAAGCAGTATCTTTTGCCACAAAATTAAGCAAAATATGAAATCAAGCTTGTCCACCAAGGAAACGATGCAAACATGCATGAATGGCTAATAATGCAACTAATATGAGCCTAAGTCTAGCAATAATATGAATAAAAAGGATAATAAAAATAGTACTTTTGAACACTTAACACACCCCCAAACTCGAACTATTGCTTGTCCTCAAGTAATGCAAACTAATAATTACCAGCCAATACTTCAATTTTCAAAAACTTAGCTTTGAACTTGATTTCAATTCTTAGAACCGTGGCACAAAGTATGATTGGCTTTTCATTTTTCGGAAAACTTAGGAGTTACTCAGAATCAAACTATAATGCTTGTGAGTGTGTGCGGAGTTGTGTGCAAGTTGATTTTTCAGATTCTATGCAAACAAGAGGTTTTCAAATTACTTCATTGGGTTCTTTTAACATGTTTTAACTAGAGCCGATTTCGGGCACCTCTAGTGTTTTGTTTTTAGTTTTCTTAAGTTAATTAATTTATTCGACTAGAGCCGGTTTCGGGCACCTCTAGCGATCAATTTTTAGCACATACTAGAGCCAATTTTGGGTACCTCTAGTGATCAAATTTTAGCACATACTAGAGCCAATTTCGGGCACCTCTAGCATTCATCCAATTTTTATTCTAATCCCCAATTTTTTAACTATCAACCTAAGTTCGCTAGAATTCCTTAAATCAATCAAGCCACAAAGTGTTTCATCAAGTATAGCATCATAGTACGATTCTAAGTGTTTCCACGTTTATCCTAGAATAAAAAGTTCTATCAATTAAGTACATTGGCAATGTCATCATCGGATATTCATCAAATCTAGGCAAGTCTTGTTCCAACTAAAGGCATGGCAAGCAATTTATGTATCCTAAATGCAATACTTAAGATGAATGCAACTAAACATGGTAGCTAACTAATAAAAATCCCCCCCAAACTCGAGTGAGGCATTGTCCTCAATGCATGTAACAAAGAAAAATAAAAAACAAAAATAACAATAAAGAAAAGTAGAATGCAAACGAGGACTTACTCTGAGAGTTCGTCTTCATGGATGATTAGTTTTCTTTTGGTCGGTGTCTTGAGTTTTTTGCTTGAACGTGGTGGTTGCTTCCTTATTGCCGATGGTGGAATCGATCATCGTACAGGTTGTCCTTATCATCCTCTTTATCAATGTCTTTGGCTTTTCGCTTGGGTTTTGAGGATTCGATTGGTGCGGTCTTTGTTGGTGCAATGGAAGACTCGTCCGAATCTGAAAAATCAGACAATGATTTAGTACGAGTTGCTTCGGGCATAGGTGCTTTACCTTTGGCTTTTGCAGTGGTTGCCTGGGCGTCTTTAGATTTGGTTGCCGCTGCATCTTCAGTGTCGGTTGCCGTGGCAACTGCTTGGGCAGGTGTAGTGTAGGTTGCCACGGCATCATCTGTTGCGGTTGCCGTGTCAAGGGTTTTGGCAGGAAAAATTGGGAACGACACGCGGCTGTCCGGGTACTTTTCTAGGATGACTTGGGTGATGGCATTGTTGTGATCCTTCATGTACCGCATGAACATTTGTTGCTGGTCTTCAATTTGTCTAAGACGGTTCGCCAACGGTTGTAAGAGTGCTTCAAGTTATCCCGGGGTTGCTGTCCGAGTTGCCCGGGCATCGGTTGCTTGGGCATTAGGAGTTGCCTAGGCGGTAAGAGTTGTCACGGCAATTGAAGGTGTTGGGGATTTTACCGGTGCCTCTCCCATTAGCTTTCAGATTTGTGCTCGATTCCAACTGGACTTTGGTAGGGCCGTTTCATCCGTGGACTCACTTGGGACATGCATCTCCTTGCAAAGATTGGAAATTAATCAAGGGAAGAAAAGAGAACCCTTGTCTTTTGTGCTACACACAAAAATCTCATCACAAATAAATTTTCCAATGTTAATGATGCGATTATGCAAGATAGAATGTATGAGCAAAAGACGAGGTGTATCAACGGTAGTATTGTGTGTGGTGGGCATTAAAGAAGTTTTAACAAACTTATTCTATAATTTTGCCTCGGGTTTAAGCCGAAGGTGATTTACCGTGCCCTTGTATTTACCGTCGTTCCAATGAGTTCCCAGTAGAGTGAGTTCTTGAAGCACCTTGTCGAGTTGCTTGGGCGTGAGTTGATCAACAAAGGCTTGATGCTCGTCCTTCTTAATGTATAGCCCGTAAAAGGTGTTGATGTGTTCGGGGCTTATGAGTATAGCCTTGTCACGAACAAAAATATAAGGATTATCTGGGTTAGGTGAGTGAGCATAGAATTCTCTTACCCATGAGATGTTACTCGGTTCCGATTGATGGCAAAAGATTTGCCACTTTTAATGTGCAATCCTTTCGAAGATGAATGGTTCAAGGCCGAAATCTTGATGATAGTTGGAGTATTCAAAGCCTTGTTCTTTGCAAATCTTCCGGCGTTCAAACTTGTAGTGAAATCTTTCTTGAACCACCGATGTAGCAAACTTCTTGTATCTTGGTTCGTTGGAGGAACTTGGATGAACCAAAAATTCGATTTTGGATGCCATGGATGATCTTGATTGTGAGTTTGGTAAAAACAAAGAAAAGAAAGCAAAAGAAACTAAAGAGTTGCAAGGTGAAAAGTAGGAATAGGTTTCTTGGAAGTTAAGGGGGATGGGTTAAATAGAAAAGATATGTAGTAAATATGGTGGGTGAGAGTAATTTTGAGAGAAAGAAAACAAGGGTTTAGATTGGGGGAAGGTGACATCTAGGGGGTTTAGGGAGGGGGAAGGTTTTGGCCGGTTATGTAGGGTTTATTTAGGGTAAATTGGACGCTTAATATAAGCCTTAGATTCAGCCCATTAATTCCCTTGTTGAAGAAGTTTCCTTCTTGAATCAAAATTCCTCTTTATCTTGAACTCTTTTCCTACAATTCAAAACAAATAAAATAAGGATTAAAATTAAAGATAAACTAATAAAAGAAAATAAATAAACATGTGCAAAGAAATTCTTAAACTTAAATTTTTTAAAAACAATTAGATAAATATGAAAGAAAAATGTAGTTTTAATCTTAAAGAAAATAAATAAATCTATCCTAAAAAGAAAAATAACCGAAAATAATAAATAAAAATAAAAAAATTAAATTGTTCGAAAGAAATAAAAAAAGGAAAATATCGAAAGGAGATCATGCTCATGCATCTCCTAAGGTGACCACTTCTTTGTTACGTTCCACATGGGCACCTTTGTAGTGCTTCAATCTTTGTCCGTTAACTTTGAATTCATGTTCGTCAGTGATGGACTTGATTGTCATGGCACCATGGGAGAACGGTTTGACAACTTCGAATGGTCCCGACCATCTTGATTTTTAGTTTTCCCGAGAAAAGTTTTAGCCGAGAATTGAATAAGAGAACTAGTTGCCCTTGCATGAATTGTTGCGACAATAGTTTCTTGTCATGCCATTGCTTTGTTTTCTCCTTGTAGATTCATGCATTGTTATAGGCGAGTGCACGAAATTCTTCTATCTCGTTGAGGTCCAACAAACGCTTTTGTCCGGCACTTTCCCAATCCATATTCACGGTCTTGATTGCCCAATATGCCTTGTGTTCGATTTCCACCGGTAGATGGCATGTTTTGCCATAGACAAGTCGGAAGGGAGACATACCTAAGGGTGTTTTGAATGCAGTGTGATATGCCCAAAGTGCATAATCTAGTCTTACTGACCAATCCTTCCTAGTGGGATTTACAACTTTCTCAAGTATACCCTTCAATTCTCGGTTGGAAATTTTTGCTTGCCAATTGGTTTGTGGGTGATATGCCGTGGCAATTTTGTGAGATACACCAATCTTGGCGATGAGTTTGTTGTCGAAGTGCTTGCCTTCATCACTGATAATTGCTCTCGGCATCCCAAACCGTGTAAATATGTTTTTCTGCAAGAATCGTTGCACGGTCTTAGAATCGTTGGTGGGAACTGTAGCTGCCTCAACCCATTTAGACACGTAGTCGACGACAAGTAGAATGTAGAGGTTGCCGAATGAGGATGGGAAAGGTCCCATAAAATTGATCCCCCATACATCAAACAATTCCACCTCGATAATGTTTTGGAGTGGCTTCTCATGTCGTCTAGAGATATTGCCCGTCCTCTAGCAACAATCACATTGCTTGTAAAACTCTTGGGCATCTTTGTACAGTGTTGGTCAATATAAACAGGATTGCAAAACTTTGGCCGCGGTATGTGTTCCTCCAAAATGTCCTCCATAGGGTGAAGAATGGCATTGCCGAAGTACATTATACTGCTCATCTTCAGGGACACATCGGCGTATAACCTGATCTGTACATTGTTTAAACAAAATGAGGCTCATCCCAAAAGTAATGCTTAGCATCATGACGGAATCGATTCTTCTCTTGGTGAGTAAGGCCATAAGGTAAAATACCACAAACAAGGAAATTAACTAAATCCGCGTACCAGGGTATTGCCGAGGCATGTGTTGTCGTGGCAACTGCTTCCATGGTTGTCGAGGCGTACACGTCTAGAGTTGCTGTGGCATGCGCATCAAGGGTTGTCAAGATATGCGCGTCAAGGGTTGCCGAGGCATATGCGTCCATGGTTGCCGAGGCGTGCGTATCAGTGGTTGCCGACGCATACACGTCTAGAGTTGCCAAGGCGTGCGCATCAAGGGTTGCCGAGGCATGCGCATCCATGGTTGCCGAGGCATGCGCATCCATGGTTGCCGAGGCATAGCGTCCATGGTTGTCGAGGCATAGCGTCCATGGTTGCCGAGGCAACTAACAGTCGCTCATATGGGAATGCATCGCATATCTCTAAATCCGCGTCCTCTTCCCTATTGCATTCTAAGCGTGATAAGTGATCAGCCACTTGATTTTTTGTTCCTTTCATGTTCTTAATTTCAATGTCAAATTCTTGTAAAAGGAATATCCAACGAATCAAACAAGGTTTGGCATCATTTTTAGCAAATAGATACTTAATTGCCGAATGGTCCGTATGAACAATCACCTTTGTACCAATCAAATAGGATCGAAACTTGTCAAATGCAAAAACTATGGCTAGTAACTCTTTCTCCGTTGTTGTGTAATTCACTTGAGCACTATTAAGAGTTTTACTAGCATAGTATATCACATGAAAGGTCTTACTGTGCGTTGGCCTAGGACTGCTCCTACCGCGAAATCACTTGCATCACACATGAGCTCAAAAGGTAGCGTCCAATTGGGTGGAACGACAATGGGTGCCAAGGCAAGCTTTTCCTTTAGGGTTTCGAATGCTTGGGCGCAAGAATCATCAAAATTGAAGACTTTATCCTGTTCAAGCAAATTGCACAAGGGTTTAGTAATTTTAGAAAAATTATGAATGAACCTCCTGTAAAAACCTGCATGTCCAAGAAAGCTTCAGATTCCTTTAATCGAACTTGGTAGGGGTAATCTCTCGCTCACGTCTACCTTGGCTTTGTCTACTTCAATTCCCTTGGATGAAATCTTGTGGCCGAGCACTATTCCTTCATCTACCACGAAATGGCACTTCTCCCAATTAAGGGCTAAATCGGTTTCTTCACATATTGCCAACACATTCTCTAAATTACCGAGGCAACTGTCAAAGTCATTACCAAAAATGGAAAAATCATCCATGAAGATCTCAAGGAAGTCTTCGACCATGTCTGAAAAGACTACCATCATGCATCTTTGAAAGGTTGCCGGGGCATTACATAATTCGAACGAATTCCTTCGAAAAGCATAAGTACCGTATGAGCATGTGAAGGTTGTCTTTTCTTGATCTTCTGGTGCTATGGCAATTTGATTGTAACCTGAATAACCATCAAGAATACAATAAAAGGGTTTACCTGCAAGACGGTCAAGCATTTGATCAATAAAGGGTAATGGGAAGTGATCTTTCCTAGTGGCTTTGTTTAGCTTTCGATAATCCATACAAACCCTCCAAGCGGTCACAGTCCTGGTTGGAATGAGTTCATTGTTTTAATTACTTACCACCGTTATACCTCCCTTTTCGGTACACATTGTACCGGGCTTACCCATGTACTATCCGAGATAGGGTATATAATGCCGGCGTCAAGCCACTTGATGATTTCTTTCATTGCAACCCCTTTCATGGCATGATTCAGTCTCCTCTAGGCC
The DNA here is from genome assembly GCA_019671005.1 of Hibiscus mutabilis. Lineage (NCBI taxonomy): Eukaryota > Viridiplantae > Streptophyta > Magnoliopsida > Malvales > Malvaceae > Hibiscus > Hibiscus mutabilis. The sequence continues at coordinate 23,317,967 of CM033718.1, read as the reverse complement.
TCAATCGAAGGTTTGTGATCACCTTCCAACAAAATCTTGTGTATGCAGACTGTCGGGCTAATTCCCTTCAAGTCGGCAATTGTCCATCCTATTGCCTTTTTGTGTAGCATCAACATTTTGATCAGCTTCTTTTCTTGCTCAAGCTGTAACTTAGAGGAAATAATTATAGGTAATGTATTATCGGTTTCTAAGTAAGCATATTTTAGTTGCCATGGCAATTGTTTCAACTCAAGAATCGATGGTTGTTCAATGGAGGGCTTTTCGAGTTTACCTTCCTTACCTGAGTAATCCAATGGTTCAAAGTATGTACCTGGTCGATTGACTAACCAATTTTCCTCTTCTTGTTGTCCCTCATTGATCGGTTCTTCATACTCCTCAGGTTCCTCTTGATCGGTAATGTAGTTGCCGAGGCAACTAAATTCCTCATCGAAGTTAAACTTTGCCGTGGCATGAAGAAGTTGGCATTCTTCTGGATCATCGGCATGCCTTAGTGTTTGGAACACATTTAGTTTAACTTGCTGGTCATTCACCCTCATTGTGAGTTCTCCCTTTTCAACATCGATCAAGGTTCTCCCTGTTGCTAGGAAGGGTCTCCTGAGAATAATAGGTGCATGTTCATCTCCTTCACAATCCAAAACAATAAAGTCAGCGGGAAAAATAAATTTATCAACTTTTACCAGTATGTCTTCAATTTTTCCATCTGGATGCACATAGGATCTGTCGGTTAGCTGTAGCATAACTATTGTAGGTCTTGCCTTCCCGATTCCTAATTTCTGGAAAACCGATTTAGGCATCAAGTTCATGCTTTCTCCAAGGTCACATAATGCTTTCCTGACATAGTGGTTTCCGATGGAACAAGGTATTGTGAAACTTTCGGGATCCTTCAACTTGGGTGGCATGCGATTGTGCAATATGGCCATGCATCCCTCTGTTGCGGCAACTGTTTCAAACTCTCCTAGCCTTGTTCTCTTGGACACAATGTCTTTAAGAAATTTGGCATAGTTGAGCATTTGTTCAACCGCCTCAACCAACGACAAGTTGATGTGGACTTGTTTTAGGATATCAAGAAACTTCTTGAATTGATATTCTTGCTTTTTTTGCTTCAACCTCTGTGGGAATGGTGGTGGAAGTCGGATATCTTCGATCATTTCATTGGTCTGGAACCTGATTGATGACATTACCAGGGCAACTAGAGTTGCCGAGGCATCGTCAACTGGGGTTGCCGTGGCATGCTTATCGCTAGTTGCCACGACAATTCCTGGTTCATCATATGAGGCTTTGCCGCTGAGTTCATCTTGATCTTTTTGTGAAGTTTTGTTTGATGAGCGAGCTTGAGCCTCTTTAAGTTGTTGGCCACTTGTAGTGGTGATTGTCTTACATTGCTCATGGCCAGTTCTTCTTGCGACTTCAGTATCGCTAGGTAAACCTCATTGCGGTCTAGTATTCAGGTTTTGAGCAAATTGTCCAACTTGATTTTCCAATGATTTGATTACCGCCTCTTGGTTTTGCAATCTCATCTCGGTCCTGTTAATAAAAGCATTAGTTCTTTTTATGAAATTACTATTCTCAGCCATATAAGATTCATTTTTCAACATAAAAGCATTGGGAGAATTTTCCAAAGAACTACATGTTGTCGGTTGTTGTTGCGGCAACTTTTGCCGTGACATATTCTATTGGAATCTCAATGCTTGTGCATTCTGATTGTTCTGGTTTAGAGCATTGTTGGGATTACTTCATGAAAAATTTGGGTGCTTCTTCCAAGCTGGAATGTATGTATTGGACATCACATTGTTGTTTCGGTTGTAATTCCCCACATAAAAGCTGGATTCTGCATACATTCAGAAGAATCATGGTTACCACCACATAACTCATAAAAGGAATCCATTACCTTGACCTCCCGTGTGTTGTTTGGTTTCTGCATATTCTGGACCATCTTGTTTAGAGTGGCCAATTGTGCCGAAATTGAGTCTGATGATCCCAGTTCATGTATTGTGGCTTGGCGTATATCTCCTCCTCTTCTAGCAGAGGGGAATTGATAATCATTCTTGGCAAGCCTGTTTAGAATTTGCATTGCTTCCTTAGGTGACTTATCTAGGAGTATGCCATTTGCCGAGGCATCTAGCATCATCCTTGTTGGTGTATTCACAGCGTTGTAAAACATTGTTACTTGTGTCTACACTGGGAATCCGTGTAGGGGGCATATGTGTAGAAGTTCTCTATATCGCTCCCAAGCCTCGTACATGGATTCATCATTTGCCTACCGAAAAGAAGTAATTTCGTTACGAAGCTTATCAGTCAAATTTGTAGGATTAAATCGAGCAAGGAAATCACGACAAAGATTGGTCCAAGATCCTATTGATCTGACAGGAATACTATTCAACTATGCTTTCGCCCTATCCCTCAGTGAATAGGGGAATAATCTTAGTCGTAAAACATCGGGGGTGACTCATTGTATTTTGAATGAATTGAAAATCTAGAGGAAAGATTTAATACGTTGTTGTGCATCTTCAGTTGCTGAGCCGCCAAATTGACCAATTGTGTTGATCATATTGAACATCACTGATTTCAACTCAAAGTGGTCGGCTTCAATTTCAGGTGTGACAACTCCTGGATTAAGTCCTTCAAGATCTTCTTCAAGATAGTCTTGAATAGTTCTTTTTCATGCAAGAATCACTCCTCCTCCTGCTGGAACATCTTGATTTGCCGTCTTGATTAGCCATTGCTACTCTTAACCTTCGTCTGAGTCTTTGCAAGGTTCGTTCGATTTCTGGATCAAAAGGATATTCTGGTGTAATCGGTCTCGCCCTAGTCATATACCAATGCAAAAACAAAGTTTGTTAACCCTTTGAATCTTAAACAAGAAAAATAAAAAGTGCAAGAAAATAAAAACAAAGTTGCTATTGCCAATCCCCGGCAACGGCGCCAAAAACTTGTTGCGCGTAATAAGTGCTCCAAAATTGTGCAAGTGTACACGTCGCAAGTTATAGTATAAAAGATATCGTCTTCACAGGGATTGATGCCACTTCAAGAATCTAATCTCTTGCACTATAAAAAGTAAAAACACAAGTAGGTGATTGTAGGAGTTTAAGTAACAACTAAACTAGAAAGCAAATAAGTAAAAGAAGATGTAAACAAATGAGAGAGAATAGGTCAGGTTATCGTGAGTTGAGGTGTGATAGCCGATTGGATCGTCTTGGTAAAAGAGTGCAAGGGTAACTCAGTTGCCGTGGCAACTTGCGCAGTGGGGTTGCCTTGGCAACTAATCGACGGTTGCCTGGGCAACTAGCTGGGCAACTACTTGGGCGGCTGGGCAGCAACTTCAAGGTTTGTTGGAGCGTTCATCAATGGTTTCTTCTTATCCCTAAGTCGAAACTCTAGCTATTAGTGCATGCCTTGATAATACATCCCTGCGTGAATCAAGGGTGAACAACAACCAATCTTGCGCTCCTCTTAGCCGTTGAAATCTTTAACTTATTCCTAAGCCAGATTAATCTTCACCATCAAGAGATTGAGTAAAGACCATACTCATTCGTTTCTTGAATCTAACTCTCCCGATATTAGATAAATAGATGAAGTTACGAGATCCTCTCCCAATTCACTCGCAAAGAAGAATAAAAACCAAGAATGAGTAAACCTTGAATTGAAAGTGCAAACTCTTATTACCTAAACAAAATCCAATTGTTTCTCACAACCACAAAACACAATAACCTTAGCCAAGTAGATTTAGTTCATGTCTAGGTTCCAAAGAAACACAAGACAAAGAATTCCTAGCATAAACCTAATTGAACAAGAAAGAAAAAGATTAAGAATGGTTGAAGCCTTGTCGAAATCTCTCCAAAGCTCTTGTCGAAATATCCCTTGATCTCTTTGTCGAAATTTCTCTCATCTCTTCCCTTGGAGTTGATGGCTTGGTCCTCAATTTATAGGGCTAGGTCAAAGTCTTTTTTTGAGGAGGAAGTTAAGTTGGAATTAAATATCTTTAAAGAATATAATTCTTTATTATATTTAAATTCCTTATAGAACTTCTCCTATCTTCTTGGGATTTAATTTCTCTTTAACCTCTTCATGGAAATCAAAATTCTTTTGGGATTCAACTTTGCTCTACGTCATCTTGGGCTTATCTAGTCATCAATTTCGACTACCATATCATCTTATCCCTTATCAAAAATCCCCTGGCAACTAGCTCAACATCTCCTTCATGCATTGCCCTGGCAATTGGTTCCAGCCTTGCTTTGGCAAGTGATTCTGCACACACACACAAAACACACCAAAGCAGTATCTTTTTCCACAAAATTAAGCAAAATATGAAATCAGGCTTGTCCACCAAGGAAACAATGCAAACATGCATGAATGGCTAATAATGCAACTAATATGAGCCTAAGTCTAGCAATAATATGAATAAAAAGGGTAATAAAAATAGTACTTTTGAACACTTAATAGGCCGTAACTCAGTTCTGGAACCCAGGGTATAGTTGCTTCACTTTCGAGAAGGTGGACATGACCCCCACAATCGAAGAATATATCGCATTGCTCCATTGTCCGAGGTTTAAGGAAGGAAAAGTCTACACCAAACCTAAAGTCCCACCGTCCTTCTTAGAAAACCTGACTGATATCACCGAGATGTGCGAGGATTGGTTTCATGGTAAAATCATGAGAAATGGAAAGACTGATTGTATAATTTAGGGACATGTTCGAGACTTGATTCATCTCCATCCTAACCCACCAAAGAAGAGACAATTGTTTGCCTTCAGCATCTACAGGTTAGTTATCTTCCCCAAGGTTCGTGGACACATGGACTACGCTACGGCAGATTTGTTTGATAAACTCAAGAAAGGGATTAATCTAGCACCGGCTATTTTAGTGGAGACTTTTCAGTCGCTAAGTGTGTAATCACTCATTTTTACCTGTAAATACATATTAGTATTGCATGTATACTTATTATATTATATGTTTATTATTTGCATGAGTATTACTAGTATATATAAGGTGTGGTGTGTGTATATTATAAGCTATGTATGTATACGTATTAATGGTGTATGTGTGTCGCGTATGTATCTATAGAGTACGAGCGTATTTGTTTAATGTGTGTAGACGTTATGTTAGTATGTTACATTAATGTTTGCATGTGTATTCGTATGTTACACTTATATGGGTGTGCACGTGTACGTATATATGTAACGTCGTATTATTATTATTATTGTTATTATTATTATTATTGGACTAATGTAAAATAAAATCTAAAATATAAAACCCAAATATTATAATAACAGTCCAAGTCCATATTATTACAAAATATATATGTAATTTACAAGGCCCATTTTCGGCCAACCCAATCCCATCTAATTAACCCTAAAGCCCTATATGATATCTAATATCATTTTTTTTTTGCAGCAGTTGAAGGAGGGCCATTGGATCAAATCCAGATCCAACGGCCACGATCAGCCTTGGGAGAGCTGTCCAGCGCGCGTGAAACGTACTTCTGGGCCGTTCGAATTCTCACTCGCGCGTGCGTTGCACGCGCGAGACCGTTCGATATCCTCTGCCACGTGTCGTCATCTCCAGCAAACACCACGTATTTCAAGGCTCGATCTAGGCCGCTCAACCCCATGTAATCACAGCCGTTGGATCAGATCTGATCCAACGGCCGTGAGTGGATCTGGCAGAAGACACCACCACCATGACTTCCCCATGCCGACACCACTCCGCCGTACTGCCAGCTCAACCACCGCGCTCAGAGAACGTGCAAAAGCACCAAAAAGATGGATTGTCAGTACCAAAAAATCAGATCTGATATATATTTCATGTAATAGACGCTAAGCAAAAAAAAGAAAGGCAGAGAAGATCCAAAAAAGTGTATTATCACCAAAGTTTTCAGAAATACAAAAAAAAAGCAACGCAAGTTCAGTGGTAAAAAACTTCTTGTCTTTATTTCTTACTTACATGCATGAAAAAAAAGGGAGAGTTTACATAAGAAAAAACCTTTCCTTTGCCGGCGATAAGCTCTGAGGAGTGAGCCACAAAAAATGGGGTTTTTCTTTGCTCTTTAGCTTCGAAATACCATAGATCTAGGGTTTTGGTGGTCTCAAAATAAGAGCGTGACAGTTTCTGTGAGGGTTTTGGGGTTCGATGGTTTCAAAAATTGAGTTTTTGTTCTCGAAGAGGGGTCTAGGTTAGGTCTTAGAACTAATAGAGTGTAGAGGGTGGTGGCCGGAGTAGCCGGACCATCGCCGGCCTCGAGAACCATGGCGGCTGAAGGGTTCGGGGCTTGGGTTTTTCTAGTATAATAGAGAGGAAACGAGAGCTATATTGCTCTTAAAAAAATGAAAGGAAAAATGAAACAGGGGGTCTGATTATCGGGTCTTATAGACCCAAAATAAAATAAAAATGGTCTAATTACATCATAAATCCTCCCTTGTCCCCTATATTTTCGTTTTGAGTTTGCCGCATGGGTTAATCACGATTCCGGTCATTTTTCTTTTCCATTTTATTTCGATTTGATCACTAAATTAGCCGAATTCAGATTTTAAATGGTAAAATTACCCCCTTAACCATCCCGCGTTTTTGAATTTTTCATTTCGGGTCTGCCCCTTGGTCTAATTACAGTTTCAGTCCTTTCAAGTTTGGTCATGATTGCAATTTCGTCCTTAAATTGCATATTATTATCCTTTAATTTACATCATGATGTTTATTTCTTTTCATTTCAGTCCTGTTTCCATGTAAATATTTATGTTCGTATTATAATCGTGTTTGTTGATGTAGCCTTTTGCCCTATTATATACCCCTCGTACATGCCTTGTATTTTAAGTTTACATGTATATGTATGTTTTAGTTTAGTATCTTATTTATGTTAGATTAGTATTCTGTTATGTCAATACTTATTGCATTTAAATATTTTGCCATGTTTTATATTTTTGTCACTAAGATTGCATATGATATATAAATTGTTAATGCGGTGCCCTTTTATCCGAAAGCGTAAACGGGGCCGATGTCGAGCGTAGTGATAGTGGTTGGGCGTTTACTCTCGGATAACGGGGCCCTTAAAATTTATTCGCAATTATGACTGAATTTTAAAATAATCGTCACTTTAATCCGGAAAATCCAATATTAATAAAGCGGTAATTATTAAAGTACCAATTTTGGGTGGTGTGGGGGTGCTAATCCTTCCCCATCCGTAACCGACTACCGAACCCAATCTTTTTGAATCTCTGGTTTTATGGTGTCCGGTGGCGACTCCATTTTTTTAAAATGCGGTTTTTTTTTAAAAAAAACCCCACGGAATAAATATTTTATATCCGAAAAATTCATAAACACCTTTCAAAAATCCACGTTTTTATTTAGCGATTTAAAAAAAAAGACATCGCTACAGATGGCGACTCCGCTAGGGACAATTTTTTGTTTTTCAAAAACAAATGAGAGTCAAGCTTTTAAAATAATTACCGCTTTACTAATATTGAAAGTTCCGGATTAAAGTGACTATTAAATTAACATTCGGTCATAATTGCGCGTTTATTTTAACGCATTTAAAATATGGCATATAAACCTGTTTTTTTAAGTGGGGGGGAAAATGCTAATGCTTTCATGGAGATATCGTTCTCCCGTATGGGCCTAGCAAGTACCTTCGGGGCTCGAGTACCTTATGCTTTCGTAAGGATATCGTTCCTTCGTACGGGCATAAGCGAATGGGTCCCCCTGAATTGAACCCGGTTGAAATGAGCCTATAATGGGTGATGATCGGGGGCCTTGCTACTCTTAGTAGAGGACAACAAGGACAATTCGGGTACCTCCTAGCACCAACACTGCATGTAGAGAACATAGAAACCCACCCTGTTAGAACCATGCGAATAGCCATAGGTGTTTTAGACGGGATAAATAGGGTTGTTTTGTGTGTTTATTCTGTTTAATTTTGTCCTTTTATTTTTATACTTATCAATTTTATCTGGTACTGACTTGTTTTCTTTTCGCTTTTGTTTTTTCTCATACATCATTGCATTTGCATCACATAAAGGTACTGGATCAAGTGGTTTGCCTGATTAGAAAGTCTTTCAGCATGGAAAAAAGGTGTCTTAGGAAAGAAGAGCTTAATTTGTCAGTCAGACATTGGTCAGAGGTTAACCAGAAAATCCAAGGGGACAGTTTGCCTAACGAACGCGTAATAGCTGGATACACCTATGTGAGTCTCCAACAGAACGACTTGTAGGATCTTCAAAGCATTTGGGAAAGATGGGACCGAAGACTACAAGACTTATTCTGCGATAGTTATGGCGACATCGCACAGCTGTTATATGTTCGGATTAACCAGCCCCTACTCCGAGCTATAGTCCAGTTCTGGAATCCGACTTTTTGCTGCTTCACCTTCAATGGGCAGGACATGATGCCTACGGTAGAAGAATACACTGCTTTACTTAACTAGAAAAATATTCAGGAAGATTGGATCTACGCGAAGCCTCCGAGGAATCAGAATTACACTGCGAAACTCAAAACCTTTGCGGGAATGAGTGACGATTGGGTTAGTGGCCTCCTTCAAATCCGAGGAGATAATACAGTCTTTGCATGGGAAAGTATTCGGGACATCATATCGACACATCCAGACGAGGCAAAGAAAATGGACCTATTCGCTTTAGGAATATATGGCTTGGTGATCTTTCCCAGAGTACTCGGGAACATTGACATAGCCATTTTGGATTTGTTTGAGCTAGTGAAACGGAAAGCAAACCCAGTACCAGCAATCTTGGTCGAGACTTTCATTTCCTTAAATGCTAGCCGAAAACATGAAGAAGGACGTTTTCGAGGATGCGCACAGCTATTACAAGTATGGATTCAGAGTCACATGTGGAAGACGCCGACGAGGGTCCTACCGGGGATATCCTTCCAGGGTTTTTCGCCTTTACGAGAATACTTAGCAAAGGAATGGCGAGAGGATTTGAAAACAAAAATGTGGACCGGTTTCTTCAGGAATATTCAAGATGAAGACATAGCATGGAGGGTCCCATGGCTCGGTAAAGTTAATTATTTTCTATACAGCCAGGGTGACTTCAATCAAGCAATGATGTTGGGATTGCATGGAGGGATCGCTTGTGCTCCGCTTTTAGTGTCTCGGCAGTTCGGATCACGACAGTTCATTCCCAATACCGCCGGATTAAGCCAAACTGAATTTCTTTTCAAAGGGGAGTTCAAAGGAAAAATTCAGACCATCATGAGGGCACGGGATCATTGTTACCGGGTCGGGGTGGAAGGAGATACCGAGCACATGACTACCCCGATTACGATCTTTGGAGACGTTTGAGGGTTAATAATGTGATTCTGAATCGATCAAGGACCAGCGGTGTCACTCGAAGAGCTTACAAGGGTGGTACCATCCGCAGCCGACATCTTAAGGAGTGAACTCGAAGAAGTTAAAAGGAAAATGGACATCCAACAGACCCAACATGCGAGCGAGCTCTATAAGGCAAGCTTAGAAGTTGACGAGCGGGACGGGATCATTAGGCAATTGAAGAAATTAAATGCAGATTTAAGCGACAAGAACACTCTTTATCAAAAAGATGCCCTCCTATTACAAGCAAAAATACAAAAGGCCGGCCGGAGTCAGTTCATAGCTGTGGAAAGAGAAAGAATGAAAGGCATCCGTTTGGTGGAAGAAGAACGAGAAATTAACAAAAGAGCGATCGAGAAAGAGATTGAAAGCTGCCATTTGGCTATGGAGGAAGAAAAATGGTCCGCCAAGAAGGCCATTGATCAAGAGAAAGAAAGATTCAGACAAGAAATCAGCAAGGGAAAACAAGCTGTCCATCATGAGAGAGAAAGCGTCGCCGTATGGAAAAGAAAATCCATGAGTAGTCGAAATAGACTGTTAGAGATGCAAAAACTGTACGATGACACTATTCAAAGGATGGAGCAAAGCCAAAGTCAAAATGATGAATTAAAAGGGAAGATGGCGGAAGTCGAACACTCACTTCGAATATACTGCCGCAGGAATAACTTCGCTGAGCTGCAAGAAAGAGAACGCGAAGTGGGTGTGTTACAAGCACGAATCGGGTCCCTCGAAGCAACTGTGGAGGATTACAAGGAAAAAATTAATGTGTTCGAGGAGGCTGTAGCCGGAGGGGACACCTATTGGTAGAAGAGACGCGACGCTGCTCGAATGGTACAAGACAGAGACCAGTACTACGCAAACCTAATGGTGGACATACAACGAGTCGCCAGACATGTAAATGATTTAGCTGTCGAGGCTGAGACCCTCCGACCTTTTATAGCCCCGGGAATGGAAGAAGCTCCTAGGTTCCTCAAGCTGCTCAGGGCAATTGGAAAATTAGGAGATAGAGCTAGAGTCTATCTATAGGATTATGTGTTGTAATTAGATCTTTTATACTAGGGATCTTTACTTTGTAACACGAACTTTTTGTAATCAAGACCCTTTAATTCCCGTGGAAGTAGTTCAAAAGGGTGATTACCAGCGGAATCAGTACCTTGTCTGCATACATTCTTGCATTTGCATCATAACATTCGCATCATTGTACATGCATTTATATTTTTGAAACCATATTAACAATATGAATATTGTGGCGTGTATGTAGTTAACCCGCAATCATTCATCACCTATACTTTACCCGGCTACAAAGAAAGCTCATGGAAGAAAGAATAATCAGTCTAGAAAGAGGGCAAAGAGAGCTTGAGACAAGGCTTGAAGAGGCCCAGAGAAGCCTTAGTGATCAGATTGCACGGTCACAAACATCTATAGTATCTGACATAACCGCATTGCTGGCAAAAAGTCTTGGAAAAAGAGTAGAAGGAGAAAATGTTCAAGAACCAGAAGGTACCCCAGCTCACTACAAGGTTCAACCGACTGCACCAAGCCAGGCTAGGAAGGTGTATATTGACCCTGCAGGAATGTCTTCTAGCTTTCAAGTAGGGGCACCTGAGACTCAACCCCTCGATACTCAAGCACTTTATGAAGAAGAAGTACCAGACCTGAACATGGTCGAAAGGATCAGGAATGAGGTAGAAAAAAAGTGGGAAGAAAGATTTCGCCTCATGGAGGAAAAATTTAAAGCGTTACAATCAAATGAAGAATCAGGAAATGACGCTAGTGACCTAAGTCTGGTGTCTGATCTTGTCCTGCCGCCAAAATTCAAAACGCCAGAGTTCGATAAATATGATGGAACCACATGTCCTTCCGCACACATAACAATGTATTGTAGAAAAATGGCGGCTTACCATAAAGACGAAAAGCTGCTGATCTATTGTTTCCAAGATAGTCTAACTGGAGCGGCGTTACGTTGGTACACTCAGCTGAGCAAGGCAAATATCAAGACATGGAAAGATTTGTCTAAAGCATTTACTGAGCAATACAAACATGTAACAGACATGATCCCTAGCAGAATTATGTTAGAAAATATGGGGCAGAAGTCCAATGAAAGCCTGCGGCAATATGCCCAAAGGTGGAGAGAAGTGGCCGCCCAAATCCAGCCACCTATCCCGGAGCATGAAATCACGCCATTATTTGTCAATACTCTGAAAGGAGCACTCTTTGATCGCCTCATCAATAACACAACACAGTGTTTTGCCGACTTAATCAGGACTAGAGAGTCTCTCGAACTGGCAAGAGCGGCAGAATTGATGGTGGGGAAGGGTCTCGAAAGTATAACAAGAAAAATGAAGTAAACACCACCAGCACCTATACCTCCCCGAAGAACTTCATAGTCTCACAGCCACAAGAACTTGTGGGAAAAACACAAAATTCGAATCAAAGAGATGAGAGAGTCACCAGAAAAGAGAAAGAGAGGAGAACTTTCACTCCCCTACCTGTTTCGTACTCAGAACTTTATTCCCAGTTGTATGAAGCAGACCTGGTCCGACCTTACATCGTTACTCCCGTCAATCCGCCCTTCCCGCCTTGGTACAATCCAAGCGCACATTGTGACTATCACGGCGGTACCCCTGGACATCCCACTGAGAACTGCCTTGCCTTCAAAAAGCTTGTGCAGAATTTAATCGATTCTGGGATATTGAAGTTTGAAGAGCCGAGTGTAGCCAACAACCCGCTGCCTAATCATGGGAACAGGGGGTAAATGTCATCGAAGAATGCTTTACCAGGAGGATAAATGATGATGTGTCAGAAATCAAGTCTCCTTTACGGTGGGTATTTCAACAGTTATGCATGGCTCATGTGATTGGCAAAGGCATGATAACAAGGCAGAAGGAATGTGGAAAGTATTGCGAATTCCACCAGACTGAAGGGCATGATATCAAAAAATGTGACGAGTTCAAGAAATTGGTGCAGAAATTGATGAATGAAAAACAAATAGAATTCTTTGAGGAGCCCATGGGAAAGAAGGGGTTGGACGTACACATGACGGATAGCCCCAAAACTAGATACGGGAAGGATAGACCATTTATCATCTCTCCCGGGATTGGGGAATGCGTGTGTCTCCCAAGGAGAAACCAGCAAAATAAGTCCCAAGATCATCATTTCAGCACCATCTCCATTCCCATTCAAAGATATGTGACAAATTCCCTGGAATTATGCTGTAAATGTGACCACGCCCGAAAAACCAGAACACGATCAGGTGAAAGAGCCTACACTGAAAGACCAGCAAAGCCTGAACGATGTGAACGTTGGTGAGGCATGCCATTTCACAAGGAGCGGGCGGATGTTATTCCTCCGAGGCTTTGAAAGCAGCTGAAAAAGATAAGGGGAAGAGTACAAAGATTAGCCATACGCAGATATTTGGAGAAGAACCTCCCCAAAGATAAATGAGCGATGAATCGAGGCCCGGGCCAAAGAATTTTTAAAGTTCTTGAGACATAGCGAGTACAGCGTAGTGGAACAACTACGAAAGCAACCGCCGGATCACAATCTTTGGAATTACTCTTGAGTTCGAGAAAAACATCGGAGACGCTATTAAAAGTGTTGAATCAAACTTTTGTGCCCCGGACATTTCTCGTATCAAACCCGGACATGATAGTGGGGCATATTATCGCCTATAATCATATCACGTTCAGTGATGATGAGATTCCGGAGAGAGTAATGGGATCAACCAAAGCCCTTAACATCACTACCCACTGCAAAGGGTATGTATTACCAGGCGTACTGATCGACAACGGGTCAGCGTTGAATGTCTTGCCTATGGTAACCCTGCAAAAATTACCAATAGATGGTTCACACCTTAAGCCCTGCCACAACTCGGTAAGAGCCTTTGATGGTACGCAAAAAGGAACAATGGGGAAAATTGAGGTACCCCTATTGATCGGACCAACTGAATATGTGATCGATTTTGTGGTGATGGACATAAAACCATCTTACAGCTGCTTGTTGGGAAGACCGTGGATCCACTCCGCAGGAGTTGTCCCATCATCATTGCATCAAAAATTAAAATTTGTAGTTGAAGGCAAATTGGTCACAGTAGAGGCAGAGCATGAATTTGTTGCTTCAGTGACATCAGACACCCCCTACATTCAAAATGATGAAAAATGCTGCGGAATGCTCATTCCGAGCATTGGAACTAGTAAATGCCACATTCGTTTTAGAGGGAAGTCGGATCCCCTACCCCAGGTTATCTAATTGTACTAAGATGACCGTCGCAGAAACTTTGGGCCGAGGAGCCAAAATAGGAAAGGGGCTGGGGAAGAAATTACAAGAAAACCTGAGACCCAAGAATATGACAAAAAAGAAGGATCGCGTTTGGTCAAGTTACCAACCAAGTGTCCAACAAAGAAAGAGGAATATAAGAGAAAGGAGGAGCAAAGAAAAGCCAAATCTAAAAAGAGAAGACATTCCGTGGAGGTCGATATCCTTTCCTAGTTTGAAAGCCACTTTCGTCTCCGGAGGGTTCTACCAAACCAGTCAAGATATTGGAGAGGCAATGAAGAAAAATGATGAACTTAACCAGGAGGAAATACTCAGAGAATCATTTGAAGGGATGTACATCAACATGATAGCTGAAAAAGACCGAGGCAGCAAAATGTTGACCAACATCCGCCCTTGCCATCCCGGGGAAACACTCGATAACTGGAGCTGCATTGATCTACCTGTAGTTTTTAGGAATAGATCGTAGTAATGCTCGAATCAACCTTTTGTTTTTGCCCATAGACAATGGGGATCTCTTGTATGGGGCACCTATGTTAACTTTTTGATTAAAATGAAAATATCCCCACTTTCTTAAAGAAATGACCAAAGTCTCATTTATTCCATTCATGCATTCTTCATATTCATTCCCTTCATATAAAGCCGTCTCTTTCCCAATACAATTCATTCTCATTTATTGCAGTCTCTCATGATTGACGATATGAATGATACCGATCCAATCTCGAGTAAATTTCAATGCCCTAGGTCTCGAAAAATTGAGGAAGGATATGATGAAATAGAAATTGAGGTCCCGGAAGAGTTAAAGAGAATGGTGGACAACGAAGAAAGGCGATCATGCCCCACCAAGAAGAAACAGAAATTGTCAACTTGGGGATCAAGAAGCGAGAAAAGAAATAAAAATAGGAACGACGATTTCCTCAAAAACCAAGCATGAACTGATAGCCATACTTCAAGAATTCAAGGATGTCTTTGCTGGACTTATCAAGATATGCCGGGTTGAATACCGACATAGTGGTGCACAAATTGCCAACAAAATCGGAATGCAAACTAGTACAAAGAAAAAAACTTGGAGAATGAGACCAGATATGTTGTTAAAGATCCGAGAAGAAGTGAAAAAGCAATTTGATGCTGGATTCTTGGAAGTAGCCAAATACCCCGAATGGGTTGCAAACATTGTACTAGTACCAAAAAAAGACGGGAAAGTTCGTATGTGTGTAGATTATAGGGATCTGAACCGAGCCAGCCCTAAAGACAACTTCCCTTTACCACATATTGACACGCTGGTTGACAACACCACAGGACATTCATGGTTTTCCTTTATGGACGGCTTCTCAGGGTACAACCAGATAAAGATGGATCCTAACGACATGGAGAAAACCACATTCATAACCATGTGGGGTACTTTTTGTTATCAAGTGATGCCGCTTGGACTAAAGAACGTAGGGGCAACATACCAAAGAGCAATGGTGACTCTTTTCCATGACATGATGCACAAAGAAATAGAAGTATATGTGGACGATATGATTGCCAAGTCTCGAACAGAGGAAGAGCACCTACAAAACTTGAGAAAACTATTCCAAAGACTACGGAAGTACCAACTGAGGCTCAATCCTGCTAAATGTACCTTCGCCGTTACTTCTGGAAAACTCCTAGGGTTCGTAGTAAGTAGAAGAGGGATTGAGATTGATCCGGATAAAGTGAAAGCCATCCAGGACCTTTCACCACCCCGCACGCAGAAGGAAGTTCGCGGTTTCCTGGGAAGGTTGAATTATATCTCTCGTTTCATCTCCCAATTAACCAACCAATGCGACCCGGTCTTCAGACTTCTTAGAAAGAATAATCCTGGCGTGTGGGATGAAGAATGTCAAAAAGCCCTAGAAAAGATCAAAAAGTACCTGACAAATGCTCCAATTTTAGTTGCACCAGTACCTGGTTGACCACTAATTCTCTACTTAACAGTCTTCGAGAGTTCAATGGGATGTGTACTGGGGCAACATGATGAGTCAAGAAAAAAGGAGCAAGCCATCTATTATCTAAGCAGGAAATTCAATGATTGCGAAACGCGGTACCCGCCAAAGGCTGAATCGTGTTGTGCTCTAGTTTGGGCTACCAAGCGGCTCGAAGACATGTTGTACCATACTACCTGGTTGATATCCAAGCTAGACCCACTAAATTTCCTAATGGAAGCGCCAAAGACTAACGGGAAGGATGGCCCGATGGCGGATGCTCTTATCCGAATTCGACATCGTATATGTTAATCGAAAAGCCGTAAAAGGGAGTGCCGTGGCGGATTTCCTAGCTAGTCGTGTGCTTGGATGACTATGAGACATTGAACTTTAGTTTCCCGGATGAAGACTTGATGTGCATTACAACCCAAGAAGAAGAGATTTTAGATGATAAGTCATGGAAACTTTACTTGATGGAGCCTCTAACGCCCTCGGACATGGGATAGGGCGTGCTAATTTCACCGAGGACGTCTATTATCCTTTCACCAGCAGATTGGAATTCTTCTGCACAAACAATATAGCTGAATACGAAGCTTGCATTATGGGACTGAATTCAGCCATCGAGAGAAAGGTTAAGGAACTTCGAGTGTTCGGAGATTCGTCCTAGTCATTTACCAATTGCGCGGAGAGTGGGAAACCGAGAGACCCGGTTGGTCAAATATCACGAATTGATCCAAGAGCTCGTCAAAGAGTTCGAAAAGGTCAGCTTCAATTACCTGCCCCGAGAAGAAAATCAGATGGCAGATGCATTGGCAACCTTGGCATCCATGTTTAAAACAAACACCGGGCGAAATGAAGCCCATTGAGATGCGACGCGTTTGAAAAGCCTGCTCATTGTTGTAATGTACGGGAAGAGATTGACGAAAAATCCATGGTACTATGACATCCTGCAATATGTCAAGCTTCAAAGTATCCGTAAGGGCAAACGACAATGACAAAAAAACGCTCAGAAAAATGGCAACAAAATATGTCCTAGATGGGGAGATCCTATATAGGAAAAGTCATGATCAAACATTGCTGAGATGTGTGGATGCCCGGGAGGCGAAGGAAATCTTAGTCGAAGTACATGATGGGATCTGTGGAACGCACGCCAACGGGCTGTCTATAGCCCGGAAAATTATGAGATACGGTTATTTCTGGTTGACCATGGAGGGAGATTGCATCGATTACGCCAAGAAATGCCACAAATGCCAAATTTATGCTGACAAAATTCACGCACCCCCATCGCCTTTACACACCATGAATTCTCCGTGGCCTTTCGCAGTGTGGGGCATGGACGTCATCGGGCAGATCCATCCGAAAGCTTCCAATGGGCACTATTTCATTTTGGTCGCTATAGACTACTTCACTAAATGGGTAGAGGCAGCGTCTTACGCCAATATCCCCAAGACTACAGTTTGTAAGTTCTTAAAGAAGGAAATTATTTGTCGATACGGATTGCCAGAAAGGATCATCACCGACAACGCTTCCAATCTGAACAACAAAATGATGAAGGACGTGTACACTCAATTCAAGATAACACACCATAATTCCACAGTCTATCGTCCTAAAATGAATGGAGCGAAGGAAGCGAAGAAACAAGAATATAAAGAAGATCATAGCGAAGACTACGGATACCTACGGGGGATTGGCATGAGAAGTTGCCTTTTGCCCTTTTCGCCTATAGGACATCCATTCGCACATCAACAGGGGCAACACCCTACTCCTTGGTGTATGGTACCGAAGCAGTACTCCCAATTGAGGTAGAGATTCCATCTCTCCGGGTCTTAAACGAAGTAAAACTGGAAGAAGCTGAATGGGTGCAGGCTAGACTCGACCAGCTAAATCTCATTGACGAAAAAAGACTAAAGGCCATTTGTCATGGTTAGATGTACCAAAAGCGGATGGTGCAGGCATACAACAAAAAGGTGCGCCCAAGAGAATTCAAAGAAGGGGATCTGGTACTCAAGAAAATCCTCCCTATCCAGAAAGATTCTCGAGGAAAATGGATTCCCAACTGGGAAGGACCGTACGTCGTAAAAAAGGCCTTCTCAGGAGGAGCCCTGATCCTAACAGAAATGGATGGGGACGAGCTGAAAAATCCCGTAAATTTTGATACCGT
Source organism: Hibiscus mutabilis (assembly GCA_019671005.1). Taxonomy (NCBI): domain Eukaryota; kingdom Viridiplantae; phylum Streptophyta; class Magnoliopsida; order Malvales; family Malvaceae; genus Hibiscus; species Hibiscus mutabilis. Next base: position 23,300,278 of record CM033718.1, on the reverse strand, counting down.
CAAGAAGTACTATCTCTAAAAAAATGATGATGAAATATAAAAAAAGAGAGCAAAATGGAGAGCTCAGGGCGAAAACCCGAAATCGGGCGTCTTGAAGCAAATGAAGGACTCGAGTTGAAAACCCGCAAAGGGCGGCTCGGGTAAATTGAAAAGTTGAATATCCGAAAAAAAGGGTATCCCCATGAACATCATGAAGAAAAGGCTTCAGGCAAAAAAGTTCTACACCGGTTGACAGGATCATGTATCATTCATATCGAAGATAATGAGGGATCTTGTATTTTCATACTTAACTCATGTGTGTCATACCTTTCTTTTTAAGATATCCCAAGCCCTTAATCATAATAAAACCATGTTTTTTAGCATCCATTCCTGGCCTTCTTGTCAATTTCAGTCAAATAAGATAACATAGGCTTATAATGAAACAAGAGATTTTGAAGCATTACTATGATTTAACCTTGAAAATGCAGGTGATCAAAGAAAACGATGTTAACTCCGTCCTCTAGTTCCTTACATAATGGCTGTCGGTAGGGAAGGGGGAAGCTTCAAACAACCTGGTAGGATAGCCAATGGCACATGTCCTATCTATTCAAGAAAGGCATACGAGATAACAAAAGAGATCTCTTGGGTGAAAACCAGAAAGGCACCCCTCTAAAAAAAAATCTCTCTAAAGTGAAAACCCGAAAGGGCACTTTAGAATTCCAAGTCGTAATTGAAAAAAAAAGAAAGGTTGAGATGGTTGAACCTGACAGTGAAGCGGGGTATCGATGCCCATAAGAAAGGAGAAAGCGAATATCAAGATCAAATAAGGATCAAAACAAGCCCACCAAGATATTGACTCTCATGCATCATGAATAGTCAGACATCACTAGGATTAGGAGCATGTCAATTCATTTGTCATAGCATTTTGTTTTCATCTCGCATGTATCTGCAGATTCAAAGAGACATCGATGGCCATCGTGGTGTTAATCCCAAATGAGAAGACAATGTTTTTACATACAAAAGACACATGTTTTCAAGCTCCAGAGAGAGTTCTATATAGGAAGAATCCTCCTCTCCGAGGGCTTCGTAAACTGAAAGTTCTATATAGGAAGGACTGACAGCTCTAGGGTGAAGACTAGCAGATTCTATATAGGAAGAACTCCCGATCAAAGGAATTCACCCATGACATGCAAGATTATATAGGAAATCCTGCTATGTCGAAAGCGAAGAGTTCTATATAGGAAGGGCTCTGAGTTTCAATGTCTTAGAGTGAAAGATTCTATATAGGAAGAATCTGTAACTCTAAGATTTCAAGATGCCGAAAAGTTCTATATAGGAAGGACCGACGGCTCCAAGGTGAAGACTCATGATTCTATAGGAAGAACTCCCAATCAAAGAAATTCACCTATGACACAGGGTTATATAGGAAACTGTTGTTGTGTCAAAAAGTGAAGAGTCTTATATAGGAAAGGCTTGAGAGCTTCATTGTCTTAGAGTGAAAGGTTCTATATAGGAAGAACCTGTAGCTCTGAGATTTCAGACGCCAAAAGTTCTATATAGGAAGGACTGACGGCTCCAGGGTTTGAAGACTAGCAGTTCTATATAGGAGGAACTCCCAGTCGGAAGAATCCATCAGTGGCGCAAAAGGTTTTATATAGGAGAAACCAGCGTTGAAGGCGAAGAGTTCTATATAGGAAGGACTCCAAGCTTTACTGTCTCGAAGTGAAGTTCTATATAGAAGGGACTCATAACTCGAGGTTTCAGAGCGAAGGGTTCTATATAGGAAGAGCCTGTAGCTCCAAGATATGAAGATGACGAAGCTCTATATAGGAAGAACTTACGAGCCTGAAGATCCAGCCAAGGAAGAGCGGAGATGTCCAAAAGAACACGTTTTTCCAAAGCTACAAACATGGAAGTCTGATAAAAATGAGTGCTTATGAATCTTTGCTTTGTTTCCCATTCCATGAGAACAAGCAAAGAGGGGCAACTGTAATCACTCATTTTTACCTGTAAATACATATTAGTATTGCATGTATACTTATTATATTATATGTTTATTATTTGCATGAGTATTACTAGTATATATAAGGTGTGGTGTGTGTATATTATAAGCTATGTATGTATACATATTAATGGTGTATGTGTGTCGCGTATGTATCTATAGAGTACGAGCGTATTTGTTTAATGTGTGTAGATGTTATGTTAGTATGTTACATTAATGTTTGTATGTGTATTCGTATGTTACACTTATATGGGTGTGCACGTGTACGTATATATGTAATGTCGTATTATTATTATTATTATTATTATTATTGGACTAATGTAAAATAAAATCTAAAATATAAAACCCAAATATTATAATAACAGTCCAAGTCCATATTATTACAAAATATATATGTAATTTACAAGGCCCATTTTCGGCCAAACCAATCCCATCTAATTAACCCTAAAACCCTATATGATATCTAATATCATATTTTTTTTGCAGCAGTTGAAGGAGGGCCATTGGATCAAATCTAGATCCAACGGCCACGATCAGCCTTGGGAGAGCTGTCCAAATACAGCGTGAAACGCGTATCGGGCCGTTCGAATTCTCACTCGCGCGTGCGTTGCACGCGTGAGACCGTTCGATATCCTCTGCCACGTGTCGTCATCTCCAGCAAACACCACGCATTTCAAGGCTCGATCTAGGCCGCTCATCCCCATGTAATCACAGCCGTTGGATCAGATCTGATCCAACGGCCGTGAGTGGATCTGGCAGAAGACACCACCACCATGACTTCCCCATGCCGACACCACTCTCCGCCCGTCTTTGCCAACCTCAACCACCGCGCTCAGAGAACGTGCAAAAGCACCAAAAAGATGGATTGTCAGTACCAAAAAATCAGATCTGATATATATTTCATGTAATAGACGCTAAGCAAAAAAAAAAAAGGCGAGAGAAGATCCAAAAAGTGTATTATCACCAAAGTTTTCGAAATACAAAAAAAAAAAACGCAAGTTCAAGTTCAGGTAAAAACTTCTTGTCTTTATTTCTTACTTACATGCATGAAAAAAAGGGAGAGTTTACATAAGAAAAAACTTTCCTTTGCTCGTGATAAGCTCGAGGAGTGAGCCACAAAAAAGGGGTTTTTTTGCTCTTTAGCTTCGAAATACCATAGATCTAGGGTTTTGGTGGTCTCAAAATAAGAGCGTGACAGTTTTTGTGAGGGTTTTGGGGTTCGGTCGTTTCAAAAATTGAGTTTTTGTTCTCGAAGAGGGGTCTAGGTTAGGTCTTAGAACTGATAGAGTGTGGAGGGTGGTGGCCGGAGTAGCCGGACCATTGCCGGCCTCGAGAACCATGGCGGCTGAAGGGTTCGGGGCTTGGGTTTTTTTGGTATAATAGAGAGGAAACGAGAGCTATATTGCTCTTAAAAAAAATGAAAGGAAAAATGAAACTGGGGGTCTGATTATTGGGTCTTATAGACCCAAAATAAAATAAAAATGGTCTAATTACATCATAAATCCTCACTTGTCCCCTATATTTTCGTTTTGAGTTTGCCGCATGGGTTAATCACGATTCCGGTCATTTTTCTTTTCCATTTTATTTCGATTTGATCACTAAATTAGCCGAATTCAGATTTTAAATGGTAAAATTACCCCTTAACCATCCCGCGTTTTTTTGAATTTTTCATTTCGGTCCGCCACTTGGTCTAATTACGTTTTCAATCCTTTCAAGTTTGGTCATGATTGCATTTTCGTCCTTAAATTGCATATTATTATCCTTTAATTTCTGTCACTGATGTTTATTTCTTTTCATTTCAGTCCTGTTTCCATGTAAATATTTATGTTCGTATTATAATCGTGTATGTTGATGTAGCCTTTTGCCCTATTATATACCCCTCGTACATGCCTTGTATTTTAAGTTTACATGTATATGTATGTTTTAGTTTAGTATCTTATTTATGTTAGATTAGTATTATGTTATGTCAATACTTATTGCATTTAAATATTTTGCCATGTTTTATATTTTTGTCACTAAGATTGCATATGATATATAAATTGTTAATGCGGTGCCCTTTTATCCGAGCGTAAACGGGGCCAGTATCAGGCGTAGTGATAGTGGTTGGGCGTTTACTCTCGGATAACGGGGCCCTTAAAATTTATTCGCAATTATGACTGAATTTTAAAATAATCATCACTTTAATCCGGAAAATCCAATATTAATAAAGCGGTAATTATTAAAGTACCAATTTTGGGCGGTGTGAGGGTGCTAATCCTTCCCCATCCGTAACCGACTCCCGAACCCAATCTTTTTGAATCTCTGGTTTTATGGTGTCCGGCCTACCTAAGTGGCCGGTGGCGACTCCATTTTTTTAAAATGCGGTTTTTTTTAAAAAAAACCCCACAGAATAAATATTTTATATCCGAAAAATTCATAAACACCTTTCAAAAATCCACGTTTTTATTTAGCGATTTAAAAAAAAAGACATCGCTACAAAGTGCATGCAGGAAAGGGGAGGGATATAGATTCTTAGGTTGCGTCTCACTTTTGGAGATTTGGATCCAAAGTCACTTTTGGGGTCTGAAGTTCTCCTATCAGGTGTGTCTGTCCACCTATTCTCCCATAAAAGTTTTCCTAGAAGAATACTAGGTTGAAGCAATGACGAGGATCAGTGGATGGCTACATTCTTTGACCTCCGTGATGATACTGTTAGATGAAAGGTACCGTGGCTAATCCTAGACAATTTCCTATACCACTTTGGAGAGTATGATTGGGTGCCTTTGCCCGAGATTTGGGGTGGAATTGGTTATTGTCTACTGCTTGTGTCACGTCAATATGGCTCAATGCAATTCATTCCTGCCACTCACAGTTTAGATACATCTACCTTCAAACATGAAGGTAATGGCTACAAAGCATAAGTCCTGAAAATGAACTATTCTTGGAAGAGTATGCACAAGGTTGAGGTCTATAAAGATAGTTCGCCATTTACTTTAGGTTATGAACAGTGCAGACTCAACTGGGTTAATGATGCCATTCATCGTGCAAATCGACAAAATGTTCAACATATGGAAGAACACATGAGGAATGCTCCCTCTAACCTAGAGAAATTTAGAAGGGTCCACAAGAGAGAAGTATGTGCCTTGGAAAAGTGTGTCTCCGACCTTGAAGCTGCAAACTATCTAGCATCGGTTGACTTGGTCAAATACATGAATCGAGAGGAGAAAATCCTAAAATAGAAGAAGGTAATCAAAGACAACTATGAAGACTTAAGACAAGACTAAGTAAAATTGAAGCAAAATTTGCGAATGAATGGCTTGGGTACCACCGCCAAAGAACTGACGATCAAACTCTTAAAGGCAAGAAAGAAGACTGACAGCTATGCTTGGAAGTACAAAGCTAGACAAAAACAGGTTTGAAAAAAGACTAAGGAATTAGAAACTGTCACTCAAAATTTAACTCTTAGCCAAGATCAAATTCAGAATTTAGCGACTCAGCTCACAGTTAGAGTTAGCTCACCAAGCCAGTCAGGGTCTGATTGAACAGAAGATAGAAGAAGTGAATGCAATTGCCTGAGAACTAACTATTAGTCAAGCTCTAAACCAGGGATTAATAGCTCAGAATGGAGAAATTGAAGCTAAGATGATACAGTTAGAAGGGCTTCTGCATGATTATCACAACCAAGATAATGTTGCTCTAAGTCTTGCTTGAGATGAGAACAAGTCATTGAAAGCACGGGTAACTGAGTTGGAAACCACTCTACGAGATTGTACGGAGCGACTCGCCTCGTTTGAAGGAGCCATACAAGAGGATAATAGTCAAATGGTCTGGAGACTCCAATAAGCCAATCAGCCGATCAGGGACCAACACAGGGTGTTAAGTGTCCAAAAGTACTATTTTATTCACCTTTTCTACTCATATTGTTGCTAGACTTAGGCTCATATTAGTTGCATTATTAGCCATTCATGCATGCTTTGCATTGTTTCCTTGGTGGTCAAGTTTGATTTCATACGTTGCTTAATTTTGTGGAAAAAGGCTCCTGCCGGTAGTTGTTTTTGTGTGTGCAGAATTAGTTGCTAGAGCAAGGCTGGAACCAGTTGCCAGGGCAATGCAAGAAGGAGATGCCGATGCAGTTGCCAGGGCAGTACATGAAGGATATGCCGAGCTGGTTGTCAGGGCAATTGTCGACAAGAATGGATAAGATGATGTGGCAGCCGAAATTAAAGACTGGATAAACCCAATATGACGTGGAGCAAAGCTAAATCCTAAAGGAGTTGGATTTCCATGAAGAGGTCAAAGAGAGATTAAATACCAAGAAGATATGAGAAGATCTAGAAGGAATTTAAATATAATAAAGAATTATATTATTTAAAAGTATTTAATTCCAACTTGACTTCCTCCCCAAGAAAGACTTTGACCTAGCCATCTCCTATTTAAATGACCCCAAGATGTCGACTCCATATGTGCAAGAGAGGAGAGAAATCGACAAGAGGCTTCAACATCTTCATCTTTTTCTTTCTTATTCGATTAGGTTTATGTTAGGAAAACTTTGTTTTATGTTTCTTTGGAACCTAGCCATGAACTAAATATATTTGGCTAAGGTTATTGTGTTTTATGGTTGTGAGAAACGGTTGGATTTTGTTTAGGTAATAAGAGTTTGCACTTTCAATTCAAGGTTTACTCATTCTTGGTTTTTTATTCTTGTTTGTGAGTGAATTGGGAGAGGATCTCATAAATCTATTTATTTATCTAATATCGGGAGAGTTAGATTCAAGAAATGAATGATATGGTCTTTATTCAATCAATTTATGGTGAAGACTAATCCAGCTTAGGAATAAGTTTAGGATTTCAACGGATAAGAGGAGCGCAAGATCGGCTGTTGTTCACCCTTGATTCACGCAGGGATGTATTGTCAAGGCATGCACAATTAGCTAGAGTTTCGACTTAGGGATAAGAAGAAACCATTGAAGAACGCTCTGCTGAACCGTGAAGTTTGATGCCCAATCACTCAAACAGTTGCCCAACCAATTGCCCAAGCAACCGTTCTACTAGTTGCCAAGGCAACCCAACTGCGCAAGTTGCCACGACAACTGAGTTGCCACTGCAGTCTTTTACCAAGATGATCCATTTAGCTATCACTCCTCAACTCACAATAACCTGGCCTACTCTCTCTCATTTGATTACATATTCTTTTACTGTATTGCTTTCTAGTTTAGTTGTTAGTTAAACTCCTACAATCATCTACTTGTGTTTTTACTTTTACAGTGTAAGAGACTAGATTCTTGAAGTGGCACCAATCCCTGTGGAGACGATATCTTTTATACTATAACTTGCGACGTGTACACTTGCAAAATTATGGAGCACTTATTACGCGCAACAAGTTTTTGGCGCCATTGCCGGGGATTGGCAATAGCGACTTTGTTTTTATTTTCTTGCACTTTTTTTATTGTTTAAGATTCGAAGGGTTAACAAACTTTGGTTTTGCATTGGTATATGACCAGGGCGAAACCAACTACAACAGAATATCCCTTTGATCCAGAAATCAAACGAACCTTGCAAAGACTCAGACGACGGTTAAGAGTAGCAATGGCTAATCAAGATGGCAATACGAATGCCAATGACAATTTGGATGTTCCAGTGGGAGGTGGAGTGATTCTTGCACGAAACAGAACTGTTCGAGACTATCTAGAGGAAGATCTTGAAGGACTTAATCTAGGAGTTATCACACCTGAAATTGAAGCCGACCACTTTGAGTTGAAACCGGTGATGTTCAATATGATCAACACAATAGGTCAATTTGTCGGCTCAACAACTGAAGATGCACGACAACATCTTAAATCTTTCCTTGAGATTTGCAATTCATTCAAAATACAAGGAGTCACCCCAAATGTTTTACGACTAAGATTGTTCCCCTATTCACTGAGGGATAGGGCGAAAGCGTGGTTGAATAGTATTCTGGCCTGATCAATAGGATCTTGGACTGATCTATGTCGTAATTTCCTCGCTCAGTTTAATCCTACAAATTTGACTGATAAGCTTCGTAACAAAATTACTTCTATTTGGCAGACAGATGATGAATCTATGTACGAGGCTTGGGAGCGTTATAGAGAACTTTTACACAAATGCCCCTACACGGATTCCCAGTATGGACACAAGTGATGATGTTTTACAATGCTGTGAATACACCAACAAGGATGATCCTAGATGCCTCAGCAAACGGCATACTCCTAGACAAGTCGCCAGAAGAAGTAATGCAAATTCTGAACAGGCTCGCTAAGAATGATTATCAGTTCCCAACTGCTAGAAGAGGAGGAATTAGATGCCAAGCCACAATACATGAACTGGGATCATCAGACTCAATTTCGACACAATTGACCACTCTAACCAAGATGGTCAAGAACATGCAGAAATAAAACAACACATAGGAGGTCAAGGTAGTAGATTCATTTTGTGAGTTATGTGGTGGTAACCATGATTCTTCTGAATGTACGTAGAATCCAGAATCCAGCTTTTATGTGGGGAATTACAATCAGAGCAACAATGTGATGTCCAACACGTACAATCCAGCTTGGAAGAAGCACCCAAATTTTTCATGGAGTAATCCCATTAATGCTTTGAACCAGAACAACCAGAATGCACAAGCATCGAGATTCCAGCAGAATATGCCACAACAACAGTTGGCGCAGCAACAACCGACAATAACTTGTTCTTTGGAAAATTCTCTCAACGCTTTCATGTTAAAAACTGAATCTTATATGGCTGAGAATAGTAACTTCATGAAAAGAACTGATGCTTTTATTAACAAGACTGAGATGAGGTTGCAAAACCAAGAGGCGACACTCAAATCATTGGAAACTCAAGTCTGACAATTTGCTCAAAACCTGAATACTAGACCGCAAGGAGGTTTACCCAGCGATACTGAAGTCGTAAGAGGAACTGGCCACGAGCAATGTGAGACGATCACCACTAGAAGTGGTCGAAAACTTAAGGAGGCTCTACCCCGCTCATCAAACAAAACTCCACAAAAAGAACAATATGAACTCAGCGGCCAAGCCTCAGATGCTGAACCAGGGAATGCCACGGCAACCCCATATGAAAATGCCACGACAACCCCAAATAAACATGCCGCGGCAACGGACGATAAGAATGCTACGACAACCCCAGTTGATGATGCCTCAGCAACTCTAGTTGCCCCGACAATGCCATCAATAAGGTTCCAGACCAATGAGAAGATTGAAGATATCCGACTTCCACCACCATTCCCACAAAGGTTGAAGCGACAAAAGCAAGAATACCAATTCAAGAAGTTTCTTGACATCGTAAAGCAAGTCCACATCAACTTGCCGTTGGTTGAGGCAATTGAACAAATGCCGAACTATGCCAAGTTTCTTAAAGACATTGTGTCCAAAAGAACAAGGCTAGGAGAATTTGAAACAATTGCCGCAATAGAGGGATATATGGCCATGTGGTTATTCAGGTTACAATTAAATTGCCATAGCACCAGAAGATCAAGAAAAGACAACATTCACATGCCCATATGGTACTTATGCTTTCCGAAGGATGCCGTTCAGATTGTGTAATGCGCCGACAACTTTCCAAAGATGCATGATGGCACTCTTTTCAGACATGGTCGAAGACTTCCTTAAAATCTTGATGGACAATTTTTCCGTATTTGGGAATGACTTCGACAGTTGCCTCGACAATTTGGAGAAGGTGTTGGCAAGATGTGAAGAATCTGATATAGTCTTTAATTGGGAGAAGTGCCATTTTATGGTAGATGAAGGAATTGTGATCGGCCACAAGATTTCATCCAAGGGTATCGAAGTAGACAAAGCCACGATGGACGTGATTAAAAGATTGCCGCCACCAAGTTCGATCAAAGGAATCTGAAGCTTTCTTGGACATGCAGGTTTTTACAGGAGGTTCATTCATAATTTTTCTAAGATTACTAAACCCTTGTTCAATTTGCTTGAACATGATAAAGTCTTCAATTTTGATGATTCTTGCGCCTAAGCATTCAAAACCCTAAAGGAAAAGCTTGCCTCGGCACCCATTGCCGTTCCACTAGATTGGAAAAAACCTTTTGAGCTAATGTGTGATGCGAGTGATTTTGCAGTAGGAGCCGTCCTAGGCCAACGCAAAGGTAAGATTTTTCATGTAATATACTCTTAATAGTGCTCAAGTGAATTACACAACAACGGAGAACGAGTCACTAGCCATAGTTTTTGCATTTGACAAGTTCCGGTCCTATTTGATTGGTACAAAGGTAATTGTCCATACGGACCATTCAGAAATTAAGTATCTATTTGCTAAAAAGAATGCCAAACCTCGTTTGATTCGTTGGATATTGCTTTTACAAGAGTTTGACATTGAAATTAAGGATAAGAAAGGAACAGAGAATCAAGTTGCCGATCACTTATCACGCTTAGAACGCAATAGGGAGGAGGATGCGGATTTAGAGATATGCGATGCATTCCTAGATGAGCAACTATTAGTTTCCTCAGCAACTATTGATGCCTCGACAACTCTCATTGTACATGCCTCGACAACCACTAAAGCAGTTGCCACGACAACACACGCCTCGGCAACTCTCTCGGCAACCACTGAAGCAGTTGCCACAGCAACCCCTGAAGCGCACACCTCGGTAAGTCTAGTTGCCTTGGCAATACCCTGGTACGCTGATTTAGTTAACTTCCTTGTTTGTGGTATTTTACCTTATGTCCTTTCTCACCAAGGAAAGAAGTGGTTCTACCATGATGCTAAGCATTATTTTTTGGGACGAGCCTCTTTTGTTTAAACAATATGCAGACCAGGTTATACGCCGATGTGTCCCTGAAGAGGAGCAGCATAATGTACTCTGGCAATGCCATTCTTCACCCTATGAAGGACATTTTGGAGGAACACGTACCGCGGCCAAAGTCTTGCAATCTGGTTTGTATTGGCCCACACTTTACAAAGATGCCCAAGAGTTTTACAAGCAATGTGATCGTTCCCAAAGGACGGACAATATCTCTAGACGGCATGAGATGCCGCTCCAAAACATGAATTGTTCGATGTATGAGGGATCGATTTCATGGGACCCTTCCCCTCTTCATTCAACAACTTTTACATTCTACTTGCCGTTGACTATGTGTCCAAGTGGGTTAAAGCCGCTGCAGTCCCCGCTAATGATTCCAAAACCGTGCAATGATTCTTGCAGAAAAATATATTTACACGATTTGGGATGCCAAGAGTAATTATCAGTGATGAAGGCAAGCACTTTGACAACAGACTTATTGCCAAGATGTTGCAACGCTTCAGTGTGTCACAAAAAATTGCCACGGCAGATCATCCACAAACTAATGGGCAAGCAGAAATTTCTAACTAGGAATTGAAGAATATCCTCGAGAATGTTGTCAATCCTTCCCGAAAAGATTGGTCTTCAAGACTAGACGAAGCACTTTAGGCTTACTGAACCGCATTCAAAACACCCATGTGAATGTCCCCGTTTCGCCTTGTCTATGGCAAGACCTGTCACTTACCGGTGGAAATCGAACACAAGTTATATTGGGCAATCATGGTCGTGAATATGGATTGGGAGAGTGTAGGAAAAAAACGTTTACTAGATCTCAACGAGATAGAAAAATTCCGTGCACTCGCTTATGACAATGTACGAATCTACAAGGAGAAAACAAAGAAATGGCATGACAAGAAACTATTGCCGCGACAATTCATGCCAGGGCAACTAGTTCTCCTATTCAATTCTCAGTTGAAACTTTTCCCGAGAAAACTGAGATCAAGATAGTCAGGACCATTCAAAGTAGTCAAACCGTTTTCCCATGGTGCCGTGATAATCAAGTCCACCACTGACGAACATGAATTCAAAGTTAATGGACAAAGATTGAAGCACTACAAAGGTGCCCATGTGGAACGAAACAAAGAAGTGGTCACCTTAGGAGATGCATAAGCATGCTTTCCTTTCGATATTTTCCTTTCATTATTATTTTTCTTTTATTTGAACTTATTATTTTTATTTTATTTTATTAATTTCGATTATTCTTAGAATAGATTTATTTATTTTCTTTAGGTTGAGACTACATATTTCTTTTGTATTTATCTAATTATTTTTCAATTTTAGGTTTAAGAATTTATTTACACATCTTTATTTATTTCTTATTAATTATTAGTTTATCTTTAATTTTAATTCTTATTTTATTTGTTTTTGAATTGTAGGAAAAGAGTTCAAGATAAAGTGGAATTGGATTCAAGAAGGAACTTTCTTCAACAAGGAAACTAATGGGCTAAATCTAAGGCCTATATTAAGCTTCCAATTTGCTCTAATTCACCATCATAGCCGACCATAAACCGCTCCTCTCCCCAATCCCCTTAGCCACCCAACTCCCCCAATCAATAACCCTTGCCTTCTGGTGCAGGCGCAATGAGTGGCTTAGTATATCCAAGGCTTGGCAGGGGAAGCAGCTGAGCTGTATGCACGTGTTAATCCAGAAACAGAGCTGGGATTCCAAATCTTCACCCTACTTTGTAAAATTGAGGCCTTAGGAATAGAAGCTAGCTGCTATCTGTAACTCGTTATGTTACAGAGTTGGGATTTCGAATTTGAACCCTATTTTGTGAAGTTGAGGCCTTAAGGATAGAAGATAGCCGCTATCTGTAACTTGTTATGTTAACCTTTTGTAACCATACCTCTTCTTCGAATGAAAGTCTTTTTAAGAACTATTTAAGAATCAACGCCTTCATTGTATTCATTTTGACACATTATTTAATTACTTTTAGTTATTCGTATACATTATACATTGCATTCAATTATTAAAACAATAAAATTAATTATGGAAAATATCATGGCAGAAAATTTAAACTACAACCATTTTGCACCGATATGGTACCCGTCTACAAGTAAAAATAATGGAGGATAGGGTGTCTAATTTAGAACTGGGTCAGAAAGACCTCGAGACCAGTTTTGGTCAAGCCGAACAAAGCATCACTGATCAGATCACTCAGTCAGAAGCTGCAATTATGGCTCAAATGACGACATTGCTTGAAAAAAGGGTTGGTAAGGAAATTTTTTTGATAGTACTATTGAAGAGCCAAAGACTGCTTCTCACGCTAGAGATCAATCAGGGACACCTGATCTCGAGAGGAGAATGTACATCAACACCACCAGGGTATTGTCGCAACCCCTTTTTAGGAAGGTTTTGACGTTTTGGAAAACTTTATAAAAACACGGAGTTGCCACCAATCTTTTTGAAGAAGTGTGATTGGATCACTTTTAAAACAAGGGTATTCTGATAAAGCGTTTTATTTATCAAAATAACATTTTTGGTCCACAAAAAATGAAAAAAATAGGTTTGGGGGTCGGTTACGTGTGGGAAAGGGTTAACACTCCCACAACGCCCAAAAACTGGTACCTAATTGATTTCAAAATGTTATTTTAAAACAAACTGGAATTTGCAAGTTCACAAAATCTAAATTTATTTGCTCGCTTGATGAATGTAAATCTATTTTGACGGCCTTATCGCCCGAGAAATGAACTTTAATCACCGCCAACACTCATGGCGCTAACCCGTCATTCCCATTTGATAAGACACGACATTAATTAAGTTTTCACTTTTTAAAACAAGCCAGAAAGAAGATTAAATGTGTTATAATTTTTTAGAATTTAGTGTTTAAACCCTAAAAAGACATCTACATTCATTTTAACTATTTAGGCTTAAATATAATTAAGTATGTCTTATTGAAAATGAAGAATGTTTTACAACATACATGTTTCTATTATAGGTTTTAAGTCCCTAATCCTAAGGTTTTACGCACAAATATATATACACATATAAAGGAACTAAATAATTGATAAACAAGAAAAAGGATAATTATTTTTACCTTTTAAAAGAATGAATTGGTGATTAAATTGAAAGGAAAACAAAATGGGTGGGTTAATTTGAAAACAATTAAAAAATTCAGTGCCAAATTGAAATGAAAAAGGACGAAATTGAACAGATTTAAAACAAAGGTGCAGCAGTATAAGATATGGGAAAGAAGGGCGCGGGTTATAACCGGGTTTGGGTCGGGTCAAACGGGTTAATATATATAATATATATTATAAATAGAAATCAATTCTCCCCTTTTTATAAAAATGAATCAAAGCTGACCCTTTATAAATTCTCTGTCGTGTTCATCGTGTTCTTCATTTTATGAACAACACGATAAACATCCGACGTGCCGATTGCCATCCATGGTCTCCGGCCGCCGTTGCCGGCGGCAAAATTCCCAGCAAAGAAGATAAGACACTGATTTTCACCAATTACCAAACCGTCAATGCCTGAAAAGTCAGGCGGGTTCTATTCTCATTACGCTCGAATAGATAAGCGAGTTCCATTCTCCAAATGCCCGAATGGATAGGCGGATTATATTCTTCTTGTGCTCGAATAGGTAAGCAGGTTCCATTCTCCAAATGCCCGAACGGATAGGCGAATTCTGTTCTCCTTGTGTTCAAATAGATAAGCGGGTTCTATTCTCCTTGTGCTCGAATAGATAAGCATGTTCTATTCTCCTTATGCTCGAATAGATAAACAGGTTGCATTCTCCAAATGCCAGAACATATAGGCAAATTCTATTCTCCTTATGCTCGAATAGATAAGCGGGTTCCATTCTCCAAATGCCCGAACGGATAGGCGGGTTCTATTCTCCTTATGCCCGAATAGATGGCTAGGTTCAATTCTCCAAATGCTCGAACGAATAAGCGGGTTCCATTCTCCAAATACCCAAACGGATAGGCAAGTTCTATTCTCGTCATTCTTGAATAGATAAGCAAGCTCCATTCTCCACATGCCTGAACGGATAGGCGGGTTCTATTCTCCTCATGCTCGAATATATAAGCGGGTTCCATTCTCCAAATGCCCAAACGAATAGGCAGGTTCTAAAAGATGACTTCATCCTCCATACGCTTGGATGAATAAGCGAGTTCAAAACCTACCAAAAAAATGCAAAATGATTTAAGATGCATATGCCCCTAGGGATGCCTAATCATGAATGCATGTCTTATTTCTTTTGCTTTTTCTTAACGATGTTTCTCAAGCAATGGACACAGGAGAAACTGTGAAGCTCTAGGAAACTTGGATTTTATTATCTCAAACATTTTCTCAACTCCAGCAACAAATGGTTAGTGTCTGTTTTAGCCCATCTATCAAAAAAGACTGTATGACTTCCTTTCATCCTTCTACACTAAATGATTTTGCACTAAGAGCTTGCAATAACTCATCCTTCAATACTAGTTGGCTTCACCACTTTCTTGTTGTTAAAATTCCATCATCCATTCCTTGGGAAGTAATCTTCACCATTATCTACTCTCAACCCCATCATTTACCACGGCACATCATGGATTCAACATTACATTCATCCTTTCCTGTGACTTCTGCCTTGATTTTTCAAACAAGGAAGCTC
This sequence comes from Hibiscus mutabilis, assembly GCA_019671005.1. Taxonomy (NCBI): domain Eukaryota; kingdom Viridiplantae; phylum Streptophyta; class Magnoliopsida; order Malvales; family Malvaceae; genus Hibiscus; species Hibiscus mutabilis. The sequence continues at coordinate 23,284,884 of CM033718.1, read as the reverse complement.
CTTGTTGCTAGGAAACCTAAGAGTGAAACTCTGTGGGAATATGGGGAATACATTGGTTTACCATTATTAATGCATGGGAAATCATCTGAAAGTTGCAACTATATGCTGCAATGATTCGTCATTCTCATTCTTAGTACTTCTTTGCTTCATGTGATCTTTGCACATTGCTCGTTCCATCTAGTTATCTTGCATTCCTGGTTGGAAGGGCTGACTTTATCCTCATATTCTTCAACACTCTTTTAGCCTTTGCCAAGTTATCATTGTAGTTGATACATCAATATTTAATGACATGCTTCTTAGAATCTTGTTGTTCTTCCAATGTCTCATATCCTTAACTATTTCCTCCAATGTCTGTAAAATTGTTCTCATTGTTGTAGAAAACAAATTATCTCGTGTGATCATCTCTGTTTTGCAACATGCTGCCTTAAGGTAATGTCAAAGCCTCTTGTGGGTCCTCCACAGAGATTTGTAGCAAAACCTATTTCAATCTTGAATTTCTTCATGAGTTTGCTGCTCTTTATGCCCTAAGCTCCAAATTTGACCATTGAATACCTCATAGTTCCAACACCCTTCTAGAAAAATTTCAAAGTAATGCTAAAAAATATTTTGTATATTTCAAATAATGCCAAATTTTAATTCTTATTTCAATTCAAGATGCTTTATGGAAGGATGTCAAAGGAGAGAAAGAGAGGGTCTACACAACAAAATTTTATTAGTATTGTGGCAAACACAAAAAGAAATTACAAGGAAAGGAATAGGTATTCAGATATCAGAAACCAAAACTCTTCATGTCATGACTTCATAAGATGCCTTGAATTTCCACTATGCTGAGTACACCCTGGAAATAACGATTATGCGGAAAGATATGAAGCTTCCAGGTGCCAAACCCCAAGATCGATTTGTGGAAGGGCTACTGTTAAATGTCTAAAACTACTATTTTATTCACCCTTTTTATTCATATTATTGCTAGACTTAGGCTCATATTAGTTGCATTATTAGCCATTCATGCATGTTTGCATTGTTTCCTTGGTGGACAAGCTTGCTTTCATATTTTTCTTAATTTTGTGGAAAAAGGTACTGCTTTGGTGTGTTTTTGTGTGTGTGTGCAGAATCACTTGCCAAAGCAAGGCTAGAACCAGTTGCCAGGGCAATGCATGAAGGAGATGCCGAGCTAGTTGCTAGGGCAATTTTTGATAAGGGATAAGATGATATGGTAGTCGAAATTGATGACTAGATAAGCCTAAGATGACATGGAGAAAAGTTAAATCCCAAAGGAGTTTGATTTCCATGAAGAGGTTAAAGAGAAATTAAATCCCAAGAAGATATGAGAAGTTTTAGAAGGAATTTAAATATAATAAAGAATTATATTCTTTAAAGATATTTGATTCCAACTTAACTTCCTCCTAAAAAAAGACTTTGACCTAGCCGTCAACTCCATAGGAGAGAGGGGAGAAAAATTTTGACAAAGAGAGGAGGGAGATTTCGACAAGAGCAAGAAGATATTTTGACAAGGCTTCAACCATTCTTTATCTTTTTCTTTCTTGTTCAATTGGGTTTATGCTAGGAATTCTTTGTTTTGTATTTCTTTGGAACCTAGCCATGAACTAATCTATTTGGCTAAGGTTATTGTGTTTTGTGGTTGTGAGAAACAATTGGATTTTGTTTAGGTAATAAGAGTTTGCACTTTCAATTTAAGGTTTACTCATTCTTGGTTTTTATTCTTGTTTGTGAGTGAATTAGGAGAGGATCTCGTAACTTCATCTATTTATTTAATATCGGGAGAGTTAGATTCAAGAAACGAATGAGTATGGTCTTTATTCAATCTATTGATGGTGAAGATTAATCTGGCTTAGAAATAAGTTAAGGATTTCAACGGCTAAGAGGAGCGCAAGATTGGTTGTTGTTCACCCTTGATTCACGCAGGGATATATTATCAAGGCATGCACAAATAGCTAGAGTTTCGACTTAGGGATAAGAAGAAACCATTGAAGAATGCTCCGCTGAACCTTCAAGTTGCTGCCCAGCCGCCCAAGTACTTGCCCAGCTAGTTGCCCAGGCAACCGTCGATTAGTAGCCAAGGCAACCCCGCTGTGCAAGTTGCCACAACAACTGAGTTCCCTTTGCACTCTTTCACCAAGACGATCCAATCGGCTATCATACCTCAACTCACGATAACCTGGCCTATTCTCTCTCATTTGATTTCATCTGCTTTTACTTTATTGCTTTCTAGTTTAGTTGTTAGTTAAACTCCTACAGTTTTCTACTTTTGTTATTTTACTTTTTACAGTGCAAGAGATTGAATTCTTGAAGTGGCACCAATCCCTGTGGAGACGATATCTTTTACACTATAACTTGCGACGTGTACACTTGTACAATTGCGGAGCACTTATTACGTGCAACAAGTTTTTGGCGATGTTGCTGGGGATTGGCAATAGCAACTTTGTTTTTATTTTCTTGCACTTTCTATTTTTATTGTTTAAGATTCAAAAGGTTAACAAACTTTGGTTTTGCATTGGTATATGACCAGGGCGAGACCGATTACACCAGAATACCCCTTTGATCCAGAAATTGAACGAACCTTGCAAAGACTCAGACAAAGGTTAAGAGTAGCAATGGCTAATCAAGACGGCAATATGAATCAGGATGTTCCAGCAGGAGGATGAGTGATTCTTGCACAAAACAAAACTATTCGAGACTATCTTGAAGAAGATCTTGAAGGACTCAATCCAGGAGTTGTCACACCTGAAATTGAAGCTGGCCACTTTGAGTTGAAACCGGTGATGTTCAATATGATCAACACAATTGGTCAATTTAGTGGCTCAGCAACTGAAGATGCACGACAACATCTTAAATCTTTCCTCGAGATTTGCAATTCATTCAAAATACAAGGATTCACCCATGATGTTTTACGACTAAGATTATTCCCCTATTCACGGAGGGATAGGGCGAAAGCATGGTTGAATAGTATTCTTGCCGGATCAATAGGATCTTGGACAGATCTTTGTCGTGATTTCGTTTCTCGATTTAATCCTAAAAATTTGACTGATAAGCTTCGTAACGAAATTACTTCTTTTCGGCAGGCAGATGATGAAGCCAACAACAACATCTAGTTCTTTGGAAAATTCTCTCAATGCTTTTATGTTGAAAACTAAATCTTATATGGCTGAGAATAGAAACTTCATAAAAAGAACTGATGCTTTTATTAACAGGACCGAGATGAGATTGCAAAACCAACAGGCGACAATCAAATCATTGGAAAATCAAGTCGGAAAATTTGCTCAAAACCTGAATACTAGACCGCAAGGAGGCTTACCTAGCGATACTGAAGTCGCAAGAGGAACTGGCCATGAGCAATGTAAGGCGATCACCACTAGAAGTGGCCAACAACTTAAAGAGGCTCAAGCTCGCTCATCAAACAAAACTCCACAAAAAGAACAAGACGAGCTCAGCGGCAAAGCCTCAGATGCTGAACCATGAATTACCGTGGCAACCAACGATAAGCATCCCTCGACAACCAGCGATAAGGATGCCGCAGAAACCAACGATAGGCACACTACGACAACCCCAATTGATGATGCCTTGGTAACTCCAGTTGCACCGGCAATGCCATCAATCAGGTTCCAGACCAATGAAAGGATCGAAGATATCCGGCTTCCACCACCATTCCCACAAAGGTTGAAGCGACAAAAGCAAGAATATCAATTCAAGAAGTTTCTTGATATCCTAAAGCAAGTCCACACCAACTTGCCATTGGTTGAAGCAATTGAACAAATGCCGAACTATGCCAAGTTTCTTAAAGACATTGTGTCCAAGAGAACAAGGCTAGGAGAGTTTGAAACAGTTTCCGCAAAAGAGGGATGCATGGCCATGTTGCACAATCGCATACAACCCAAGTTGAAGGATCCCAGAAGTTTCACAATACCTTGTTCCATCGAGAACCACTATGTCGGGAAAACATTATGTGACCTTGGAGCAAGTATAAACTTGATGCCTAAATCGGTTTTCCAAAAACTAGGAATCGGGAAGGCAAGACCTACAATAGTTATGCTACAGCTAGCCAATAGATCCTATGTGCATCCAGAGGGAAAAATCGAAGACATACTGGTAAAAGTTGATAAATTTATTTTTCCCACTGACTTTATTATTTTGGATTGTGAAGCAGAAGAACATGCACCTATCATTCTCGGGAGACCCTTCCTAGCAACAAGGAGAACCTTGATCGATGTTGAAAAGGGAGAACTCACAATAAGGGTGAATAACCAGCAAGTTAAACTAAATGAGTTCCAAACACTAAGGCATGTCGATGACCCGGAAGAATGCCAACTTCTTCATGCCACGGTAGAGTTTAACTTCGACAAGGAATTTAGTTGCCTCGGCAACTACATTGCTGATCAAGAGGAACCTGAGGAGTATGAAAAACCGATCGATGATGAACAACAAGAAGAGGCAAATTGGTTAGTCAATCGACCAGGTACATACTTTGAACCACTGGATTACTTAGGTAATAAATGTAAACTCGAAAAGCCCTCTATTGAACAACCACCGATTCTTGAGTTAAAACAATTGCCAAGACAACTAAAATATGCTTACTTGGGAACCGATAATACATTGCCTATAATTATTTCCTCTAAGTTACAGCCTGAGCAGGTAAAGAAGCTGATCAAAATGTTGATGCTACACAAGAAGGCAATAGGGTAGACAATTGCCGACTTGAAGGGAATTAGCCCAGCAGTGTGCATGCACAAGATTTTGTTGGAAGATGATCACAAAGCTTCGATTGAGGCCCAGATGAGACTGAATCATGCCATGAAAGGGGTTGTAATGAAAGAAATCATCAAGTGGCTTGACGCTAGCATCATGTACCCTATCTC